>BSBK01002425.1:517500-1212024 GCA_027943335.1 Chamaecyparis obtusa
TGATTAAAGGGTAATCAAAATTGTAAAGTCCCTTAACTGAGAAGATCCTAACAGATCTTATTTTGTAAATCCTTTAACCAGGTATAGTTCTTAGATTGGAATTGTAAAATACTTTTACAAGGTAGACTTAATATTCTTAAGACTCCTAACCAGGTTAATACTCTTAGTAGGGTAAGCTATAGAAAATAACTAACATTGTAGCTCTAACTGAGAAAACTTTTTACTGCAATAGTGAAGTCTTCTAGTGTCATCCCCACCATAGTTTTTATCCATTAACAAGGATTTCTGTGATACCAAAATATTTGTGTTATGAGTTATTTGTTATATGTTTTATATATTTATTAGATGCATAAAAAAGATATGGATTAAGTAAATGGTTAATAAGGAGAATTTAATTAGTTTAATAGTGTTTTACAATACTAATTCACCCCTCCCCTTTTAGTACTCACCTTTGCATACTTAGTCCAACAATTATATAGCGGAAATTTAACTGCCTTAGAAAGTTCTATAAATTCTAACCAAATTTTTTTAGGCCAACCATCCTTAAGATATTATTATTTATCTTTTATTAAATTGGAATAGACCCCCAAAAAACTTTCAGAACTCGAATGAGTATTTGAAGGAATTTTAGTTTCCCATCCTAGGTAGTGACACTTTCAGAGACCATAACTCTTCACCCATTGCCCTGATTGGGTGTTATAACCCTATTTTAGAAATGATGTGAAGTGCTCTACAATATTGATTGGTGAAGCACCAATCACATGAAGGTTTGACCCCTTTTTGAAGCCTCTAAAGCCTTCAAGATTGAGTTCAAATGTTTTTGTACCCTTCTGCCAAAATAAAAAAATTTCAATATCTTCAAAACCAAACTTGATCTTGCAATGAAACTTTATTGGAAGGGTGATATAACCAAAGTGAACCTCGAGGAAATTAGAACATTTTGAGCTCAAACAAATAACTTACTAAAAATAGTAAATTTTTTTATAAATTGTAACTTTGGATAAAGATAGCCCTTATTAACAAACTAGACAATATTTTTATACCTTCATAACTTCCCTAAATAATGCTACAGGTGTTCATTATATATGATAAAATTTAACAGCTCTAAAAAGTTCTATAAATTCAAATCCTAAAATTGAGGCCGACGATACTTAAGATGTTATTATTTATCTTTTATTACATTTGAATAGACCCCCAAAATACTTTCAAAACTCGAATGATTGTTTGAAGGAATTTTATTTTTCTATCCTAGGTAGTGCAACTTTCAGAGACCATAACTCTTCATCCATTGCCCTGATTGGATATTCTAACCCCATTTCAGAAATGGTATGAAGTTCTTGTTAATATTATTTAGAAAAATAGAGAGGGGGGGGGGGAGGGGGGGGGGGAGTGGGTGAATCAGTTGTTCTCGGGTCTAGATGTACCAATTGAACTTTTAAACACTTCAACAATCTCAGATCTAATCACCAACACAACTTGGTCTCTAAAGTATGTATATATATCAATATCAGAAACATATAACATGCAGTCCACTATCCAAAAGTAATTAACTTCCAACAATAATTTTTATGCTTCTAGGTCGGCTATTTCAAGTTTCGAAATGGTAAACTCTTAAATTGCATTTACTCTAGGTTGATTTCTAGGGGTTAAGGTTAATTGGGATTTAATTCTCCAATGTCGGCCTTCTCTAGAAGTTTGTGCCCTAGATCACTATAAAAGGAGGCCTTCCTCTCTCATTTTCTCCATCCACTTTTCATGATCAAGGCATCAAGTTATGCAATCAAGTGCTCAAGGTTTTCTCAAGGTGATCAAGCAAGCATTTTATCAAGAATTTTTAAGGAAGCATTCAAGCCCTCATCTCCATTCAAGTTCTCCTTTGAAGATCAAGGATTCAAGCATTCAAGCCTTTGAAGGGATTTGGTTCAAGCATTCAAGATTCATCATTCAAACCCTAGATCTATCCATCATGGTGGTGTGATCTTCCTTCAAGATCCTTTGTTCATCTTCAAGATCCATTCATTCTTCTCTCAAGGTGGATTCCAAGCATGCAATCATGGAGATTTTGATTTACATTTGATAATGTTATGTTCAAGCTTTCATATGAATATATTTGTTTACATTTGAAATACAATTGCATATCTATTGAATTTCATAGCTTCATTGTTAGATCTACTTCTACTACTTGCTAGCATTTCGTATTTCAATTTCATTATTAAGGTTGATTCCAAACCAGGGTTTGAACAAGGCAAATCCCTCATCCAAACAACAAAACCATTTTTCTTGTAGGTATAGGTATAGGACAGCGAATTGAAGTACAAATCTGGATACCCTTTTCATCAAACTTCCAAGATCCGCAAATAGGTTTTCCTTTGGAGCTGTTTCAGGTCAGGGACGACCTTCAGTAAGGGGTAGGATCCTGCCCTGGGGTAAGACCTTGCCCCACTATCTGGGTCAAAGATGACCTGACCTCAGAAGGAAAAAAGTTTTTTGAGTTTTCTCTATCTTGGTACTTCCAGTCCGGAACAGGTTGTAGAATTTTCCTAAACTGTGCACAAACATTAGAAAATAGTGGTTTCTTCATCAGTCTCCTCTTGAGATAAGTATTTCTATTTTATTTAGTTTATATGTCTGCAACATTTTCCATCACACATCATACCACTATATCATTCTATCCATTAAGGTGAACTACCCCAAATTTTCACCTTATTCATTTTGGTGAACCCGACATACTTACCCTCTTTTCTTTTGCGGATTTAGATGCTCTATTTTTTTTAGTAGGTCTTTTCTTGCATTAAGATTAGGTTTATTTTATGCTCTTTACATTAAAAAATACAAAAAATTCTATATACTCAATAAAATACAAAAACATTTCTTGCATTTCATTTATTATTAAGATTCTTAAGATGCTTTGGTGTGTGGTCATGTTCTTTATTACCCTTATTTTAGCATCTCTTTACCATACCTATGATGTTTATGAGAGTATCATTCACTTCATTATGTTGATGATCCTTCATTTTTCTCTTGCCTATGCTTTTGTGAAATTGACCAATAGTAATCTTCTTACATTCAAAACTTTCATTAAAGATTCATGTGGTAGACTTATTATCCTCTTGGATTATGTGAAGAATTTCAAGATGTCGGGATGTTGGGCTTCAAAAAGTTTATTTTTCTACTTCTAGGTCAGCTGTTTCGGGTTTCAAAATGGTAAACTCTTAAATTGCATTTAATCTAAGTTCATTTCTAGGGGTTAAGGTTAATTGGGATTTAATTCTCCAATGTTGGCCTTCTCTAGAAGTTTGTGCCCTAGATCACTATAAAAGGAGGCCTTCCTCTCTCATTTTCTCCATCCACTTTTCATGATCAAGGCATCAAGTTATGCAATCAAGTGCTCAAGGTTTTCTCAAGGTGATCAAGAAATCATTTCATCAATCATTTTCAAGGAAGCATTTAAGCCCTCATCTCCATTCAAGTTCTCTATTGAAGATCAAGGATTCAAGCATTCAAGCCTTTGAAGGGATTTAGTTCAAGCATTCATGATTCATCATTCAAACCCTAGATCTATCCATCATGGCGGTGTGATCTTCCTTCAAGATCCTTTATTTATCTTCAAGATCCATTCATTCTTCTCTCAAGGTGGATTCCAAGCATGCAATCATGGAGGTTTTGATTTACATCTGATAATGTTATGTTCAAGATTTCATATCAATATATTTGTTTACATTTGAAATACAATTGCATATCTATTGAATTTCATAGCTTCATGTTAGATCTACTTCTATACTTGCTAGCATTCTCTATTTCAATTTCATTATTAAGGTTGATTCCAAACTGGGGTTTGACCAAGGCAAATCCCTCATCCAAACAATAAAACCATTTTTCTTGTAGGTACAGGTATAGGACAATGAATCAAAGTACAGATCTGGATACCCTTTTTGGCAAACTTTTGGGATTTGTGAATAGGTTTTCCTTTGGATCTATTTCAGGTTAGGGACGACCTTTAGTGAGGGGTAGGATCCTGTCCCAGGGTAAGACCTTGCCCCACTATTTGGGTCAAAGAGGACCTGACTTTAGAATTTCATAATTTCTCAAAATTGTGCATAGACATCAAAAAATAGGTTGCAGAATTTCTTGAAACTGTGCACAAACATCAGAAAATAGTGGTTTCTTCATCAATCTCCTTTTGAGATAAGTATTTCTATTTTATTTAGTTTATATATCTGCAACATTTTCCATCACACATCATACCACTATATCATTCTATCCATTAAGGTGAACTACCCCAATTTTCACCTTATTCACGTCTAGCAACATCTTCAAACTTCTCATTGAATCCATAATAAAATGATTTACCATGAATTAAATTCTCTATAAAATCAATTAATAAAGTTAAAACAATTTACATAACCCAAGAATTCAACTATGTCGATTGGGATTCTAACTTCTTTCTCCAAATGTAAATTACTGACACTCAGTCAATACTATGTTCATCTCCTCAGTCATTACTGCGTAACTCGACCATCTCTACAAACTGTCTTCCTTGGCTAACATTGTCTTTCTTGGTAATTTCCTGTTGCTTGACATAAACTTATGTTCGGTCAACACTAAATTCACTTGGCATATACTGGCGCTTGGTTGACACTAAGATCACTTGGCTTAAACTAGATTTTTTCACTTTTTCTCGGTTAAGCCTACTTCTTCAGTCTTTCTTCTTAGGTAAACAATACATTATCTTATCAATGTGCCAAATAATCAAGTACCCATTGAAGTATCAAATAACTCAAACTTTCCTTAGGTTCTCTTGTTATCTCCCTTTCCGTAATCCTTTTCATCAATCAATAGATATCGTACATTCTTAGATAGAAACTGTCTTACCAGTTAAGGTTTGACATCAATGACAATACAATAATTGTTTCAATTGTAGTTTCTAACAGTTCTCTACAAACTTGACAAGACAAGTTCCAACTATGCCAAGGCTTAACCCCTTTTCAGAGCCTCTAAATCCTTCAAAAATGAGTTCAAAATTTTGTACCGTTCTACCAAAACCAACAAGATGCACTATCTTCAAAACCTAGCTTGATCTTACAATGAAACTTTATTGGTAGGATGATATAACCAAAGGGAACCTACATGGAAGAAATTAGAACATTCTAAGATCAAACAAACAACTTACTAAAAATAATAAATTTTTAGAAATAGAAACTTTTCATAAAGATAACCCTTATTCACAAACTAGACAATATTTTTATACCCTCATAATTGCCCTAGTTAACCCTACAAATCTTCATTATATAGGGGGAAATTTAACTTTTGTAGAAAGTTCTAAACATTCTAACCCTAAACTTTGAGGCTGACCATCCTTAAGATATTATTATTAATCTTTTATTACATTGGAATAGACCCCCAAACAACTTTCAGAACTCAAATGAGTATTTGAAGGAATTTATTTTTTCCATCCTAGGAAGTGCAACTTTCAGAGACCATAACTCTTTAGCCATTGGCCTGATTGGCTATTATAGCCACATTTTGGAAATGCCACAAAGTTCTCTACACATTTGAACTTTGAAGTGTCTCTCATGCCAAGTTTTGGCCCATTTTTAGAGCCTATAAAGCCTTCAAAACTGAGTTCAAAGTTTTTGTACCCTTATGCCAAAACTGAAAATTTCCAATATCTTCAAAACCAAGCTTGATCTTGCAATGAAACTTTATTAGTAGGCTGATATAACTAAAGTGAACCTCTAGGGAAGAAATTAGAACATTTAGAGCTCAAACAAACAACTTAGTAAAAATAGTTAATTTTCATAAATAACAAGTCTCCATAAAGATAGCCCTTATTGAGAAACTACACAACATTTTTATACCCTCATAAATGCCCTAGATAACCCTAAGGGTTTTCATTATATAGGGGGAATCCAACTACCTTAGAAAGTTCTAGAAATTCTAACCCTAAACTTTGAGGCTGACCATCCTTAAGATATTATTATTTATCTTTTATTACATTGGAATAGACCCCCAAATAATTTTTTAAACTCGGGTGAGTATTTGAAGAAATTTTATTTTTCCATCCTAGGTAGTGCAACTTCTGGAGACCATAACTCTTCACTCGTTATCCTGATTGGCTATTAAAAACCCATTTTAGAAATGGCGTGAAGTGATCTACAGTCTTAAGTCACAAAAAACCATTCATACCAATGTTTGACCCCTTTTCGAAGCCTCTAAAGTCTTCAAAACTAAGTTCAAAGTTTTTGTACGCTTCTGCCAAAACTAAAAAATTTCAATATTTTTAAAACTAGACTTGATCTTGCAACAAAACTTTATTGGTAGGTTGATATAACTAAAGTGAACCTCCAGTAAATAAATTAGAACATTTTGAGCTCAAATGAATTACTTACTATAAATAGTAAATTTTTAACAAATAGTAACTTTGCATAAAGATAGCCATTATTGACAAACTAGATAATATTTTTATACCCTCATAACTTCCCTAGATCACCCTATGGGTCTTCATTATATAGGGGAAATTTAACTGCCTTAGAAATTTCTAGAAATTTAAACCATAAAATTTGAGGCCAACCATCCTTAAGATATTATTATTTATCTTTTATTACATTGAAATAGACTGTGAGACAACTTTTGGAACTCAAATGAGTATTTGAAAGAATTTTATTTTTCCATCCTAGGTAGTGCAACTTCTGGAGACCATAACTCTTTACTTGTTGTCTTGATTGGCTATTATAACCCCATTTCAGAAATGGCACGAAGTGCTCTACATACTCAAGTAACCAAACACCATTCACACCAAGGTTTCTCCCCTTTTCAAAGCCTCTAAAGACTTCAAAATTGAGTTCAAAGTTTTTGTACCCTTATGCCAAAACATTTTTTTTTTATATCTTCAAAACTAGATTTGATCTTGCAATGAAACTTTACTAGTAGGCTGATATAACCAAAGTGAACCTCTAGGGAAGAAATTAGAACATTCTGAGCTCAAACGAATAACTTACTAAAAATTGTAAATTTTCAAAAATAGTAACTCTGTATAAAGATAACCCTTATTGAAAAATTTGATGATATTTTTATACCCTCATAACTATTGTAGATAACCCTATGGGTCTTCATTATATAGGGGAAAATTCAACCACCTTGGAAAGTTCTAGAAATTCTAACCTAAAACTTTGAGGTCAACCAACCTTAAGATATTATTATTTACCTTTTATTACATTGGAATAGACCCCCAAACAACTTTTAGAACTTGAATGAGTATTCAAAGGAATTTTATATTTCCATCCTAGGTAGTACAAGTTCCAGAGACCATAACTCTTTACCTGTTGCCCTAATTTGGCTATTATAATCCCATTTTAGAGATGGCCTAAAGTTCTCTACAATCTAAAGTGAGAAAGAACCACTATTACCAAGTGCTAACCCCTTTTTGGATCCTCTAAAGCCTTCAAAACTGAGTTCAAAGTTTTTGTACCATTCTGCCAAAACTAAAAATTTTCAATATCTTTAAAACTAGACTTGATCTTGCAATGAAACTTTATTGGTAGACTAATATAATTAAAGTAAATCTCTAGGGAAGAAATTAAACATTCAGAGCTCAAACAAACAACTTACTAAAAATAGTAAATTTTCAGAAATAGTAACTCTACATAAAGATAACCCTTATTGAAAAACTAGACCATATTTGTATACCCTCATAACTGCCCTAGATAGTCATACAGATCTTCATTATATAGGAGGAAATTCAACCACACTGGAAAGTTCTAGAAATTCTAACACGAAACTTTGAGGCTGACCATCCTTAAGATATTTTTATTTACCTTTAATTACATTGGAATAGACCCCCAAACAACTTTCAAAACTCGAATGAGTATTTTAAGGAATTTTTTCCATCCTAGGTATTGCAACTTTTGGAGACTATAACTCTTCTCTCATTGCCATGATTGGCTATTATAAACCTATTTAAAAAATGGTGTGAATCTCTACAGTCTTCCTTCACAAAGCGTTAGTCTTGCAAAGATTTGACCCCTTCTCAGAGCATCTAAAGCCTTCAAAATTGAGTTCAAAGTTTTTGTACATTTATGCCAAAACTGGAAATTTTTAATATTTTCAAAACTAGACTTCATCTTGCAATTAAACTTTACTAGTAGGCTAATATAACCAAAGTTAACATCCAATGAATAAATTAGAACATTTTAAGCTCAAGTGAACACTTGATAAAAATAGTAAATTTTTAGAAACAATAACTCTTCATAAAGATAGCTCTTATTGACAAACTAGACAATATTTGTATACCCTTATCACTACCCTAGATAAGCCTATGGGTATTAATTATATAGGAGAAAATTTAACCACCCTAGAAAGTTCTAGAAATTTTAACCCTAAACTCTAAGGTGAACCATCCTTAAGATATTATTATTTTATCTTTTATTACATTGGAATAGGCCCCCAAATAACTTTTAGAACTTGAATGAGTATTTGTAGGATTTTTATTTTTCCATCCTATGTAGGGTAACTTTTGGAGACCATAACTCTTCACCCGTTGCCCTGATTGGCTCTTATAAACCCATTTCAAAAATGACGTGAAGTTCTCTAGAAGCTTGAGTTGTGAAGTGCCAGTCACACCAAGGGTTGAACCTTTTTTGGAGTTTCTAAAACCTTCAAAACTAAGTTCACATTTTTTGTACCCTTACGCCAAAACCTAAAATTTTCAATGTCTTCAAAACTATAATTGATCTTGAATGAAACTTTACTGCCAGGTTAATCTAATCAAATTTGAACCTCTAGGGAATAAATTAGAACATTCCAAGCTCAAATGAACAACTTACTAGAAATAGTAAATTTTGAGAAATAATAACTCTGCATAAAGATAGCCCTTATTTACAAACTAGATAATATTTTTATACCCTCATAATTTCCCTAGATAACCCTACGAGTCTTCATTATATAGGGGGAAATTTAACCACCCTAGAAAGTTCTAGAAATTCTAACCCTAACCTCTGAGGCTGACCATCCTTAAAATATTATTATTTTTCTTATATTACATTGGAATAGACCCCTAAACAACTATCGAAACTTGAATGAGTATTTGAAGGAGTTTTATTTTTCCATCTTAGGTAGTGCAACTTCCAGAGACCATAATGCTTCAACCGTTGCCTTGATTTTCTAATATAGCCCCATTTTAGAAATGTCATGAAGTTCTCTGCAAGCTTGAGTCGGGAAACACCAATTAAGCCAAGGTTTGACCCCTTTTTAGAGCCTCTAAAGCCTTCAAAATTGAGTTCAAAGTTTTTGTACCCTTTTGCCAAAACTAATTTTTTTTAATATTTTCTAAACCAGAATTGATCTTGTAATGAAACTTTACTAGTAGGCTGATATAACCAAAGTGAACCTATAGTGAAGAAATTAAAACATTCTGAGATCAAATGAACAACTTACTAAAAATAGTAAAATTTTAGATATTGACAAACTAGACAATATTTTTATATTCTCATAACTGTCCTAGATAACCCTATGGGTCTTCATTATATAGGGGGAAATTTAACCACCCTAGAAAGTTCTATAAATTCAAACCCTAAACTTTGAGGCCAACCATCCTTATGCTATTATTATTTATCTTTTATTACATTGGAATAGACCCCCAAGCAACTATTGGAACTGGAATGAGTATTTGACAAAGTTTTATTTTTCCATCCTAGGTAATGCAACTTCTAGAGACCATAACTCTTCATTTGTTTCCTTGATTGGCTACTATAACCCCATTTCAAAAATGGTATGAAGTGCTCTACAATATTAAGTAGTGAAGAACCAATCATGCCAAGGTTTGATCCCTTTTCAGAGCCTCTAAAGTCTTCAAAACTGAGTTCAAAATTTTTGTACCCTTCTACCAAAACAATTTTTTTTTCAATATTTTCTAAACTAGACTTGATCTTGCAATGAAACTTTACTAGAAGGATGATATAACCAAAGTGAACCTCTAGTGAAGAAATTAGAAAATTCAAAGCTTAAATGAATTACTTACTAAAAATAGTAAATTTTTAGATATAGCAACTCTTTATAAAGATAGCCCTTATTGACAAACTAAACAATATTTTTATACCCTCATAACTACCCTAGATAATCCTATGGGTCTTCATTATATAGAGGGGAATTTAACTACCCTAGAAAGTTCTATAAATTGAAACCCTAAACTTTGAGGCTTACCATCCTTAAGATATTATTATTTATCTTTTATTACATTGGATTAGACCCCGAAATAAATTTTGAAACTCGAATGAGATTTCAAGGAATTTTATTTTTCCATCCTAAGTAGTGCAACTTCCAAAGACCATAACTCTTTATGCATTACCCTGATTGGCTATTATAACTCCACTTTAGAAATGGCATGAAGTGCTCTACATACTTAAGTAATGAGACACCATTCACACAAAGGTTTGTCCCCTTTCCAGGGCCTCTAAAGCCTTCAAAATTGAGTTCAAAGTTTTTGTAGCCCTTTTACCAAAACTAAAAATTTTCAATATCTTCAAAGCCAGACTTGATCTTACAATGAAACTTTACTAGCAAGCTAATATAACCAAATTGAACCTCCAGGGAAGAAATTAGAACATTTTGAGCTGAAAAGAATAACTTACTAAAAATAGTAATTTTTTTCAAATGAGTAACTTTGCATAAAGATAGCCCTTATTGACAAACTTGACAACATCTTTATACACTCATAACTTCCCTAGATAACCCTAGGGGTCTTCATTATATAGGGGGAAATTTAACTGCTCTAAAAATTTCTAGAAATTCTAACCCTAAAATTTGAGGCCAACCATCCTTAAGATATTATTATTTATCTTTTATTACATTGGAATAGACCCCCCAAACAACATTTGTAACTTGAATGAGTATTCAAAGGAATTTTATTTTTCCATCCTAGGTATTGCAACTTTCGAAGACCATAACTCTTCACCTATTGCCATGATTGGATATTATAATCTCATTTCAGAAATGGCACGAAGTTATCCATAGGCATGAGTACTGAAACACCAATCACGCCAAGGTTTGACCCCTTTTCAAAGCCTCTAAAGTCTTCAAAAATGAGTTCAAAATTTTTGTACCCTTCTACCAAAACCAAAAAGCTTTAATATCTTCAAAAGAAGACTTGATTTTGCAATGAAACTTTACTACTAGGCTGATTTTACCAAAGTGAACCCACAAGGAATAAATTAGAACATTGTAAGCTAAATGAACAACTTACTAAAAATAGTAAATTTTCATAAATAGTAACTTTGCATAAAGATAGCCCTTATCGACAAACTAGACAATATCTTTATGTCCTCATGACTGCCCTAGATAACCCTATGTGTCTTCATTATATAGGGAGAAATTTAACCACCCTAGAAAGTTCTAGAAATTCTAACCCTAAACTTTGAGGCTGCCCATCCTTAAGATATTATTATTATCTTTTATTACATTGGAATAGACCCCCAATCAACTTTTAGAACTCAAATGAGTATTTGAAGGAATTTTATATTTCTATCCTAGGAATTGCAACTTTCAGAGACCATAACTCTTCACCTATTTCCCTGGTTGACTATTATATCCCTATTTTGGAAATGGTGAAAGTTCTCTATAGGATTGAGTTGGAAAGTGCCATTACCGCCAAGGTTTGACCCATTTTTGGAGCCTCTAAAGCCTTCAAAATTAAGTTCACATTTTTTGTACCCTTCTGCCAAAACCAAAAAATTTCAATATCTTCAAAACCAGACTTGATCTTGCAATAAAAATTTATTGGAAGGCTTATATAACCAGAGTGAACCTCTAGGGAATAAATTAGAATATTCTAAGCTTAAGTGAACAACTTACTAAAAATAGTAAACTTTTAGAAATAGTAACTCGACATAAAGATAGCCCTTATTGAAAAACTAGACAATATTTTTATACCCTCATAAGTTCCCTAGATAACTCTACGAGTCTTCATTATATAGGGGGAAATTTTATCGCCCTAGAATATAGACATACTATTGTGTCTAATCTAGTCATCACATATTTTGTAGTCATTAGATGTATGACATATTTAGTGAGGAATATTAGCTTGACATAGTCTTTTGGGAAGAACATGATAGTTTGGAGAAATCGAGTTGGTACACTTGGTAAATCAATTTTGGTTAATGATTTGGGGTAAAAGCACAATAAGCTGTCACCCTTTTATAAAGGAAATGGCTAACAAAATCAAAGCCGTTCAACCTCAATAGTATAAAAATGACATTTATGTTTGGAATTTGAAGATGATGTAAACTAATTAATTTTGTTAAAATGGATGAATTTTATGATTAATATTTTTAATAATTTTTTTGAAATAAGAATTGATATTTTTAAAAAAAAAATTTAAAGATGGTTTTGTAGTTGCTAAAAAATGCTGAAAATTAGGGGTCTAGTTCCCACCAAAAAATGATATGTAAATAATTATTTTTTCCCCTAATTTCAAAATATGTTATAAATGACATATATAGCTAGTGCATGAAGAAATAAAAATTGGTTTGTGACCTAAAATTTCTCTTTTATAACAATTCAAATTCCAACTCACCTGAAATCGATAGTTTTCATCTCCCACCATATTTTTCATAAAAATCTATCCCAATCAAAAAAAGAAATATATATTCTTGAAGAGGACTCTCTCCTCTAGTGCACCATATGTTTTTGAAATTTATTTAAAATGATTTACTATTTTTTTGTTTCTCCAAATCAATATCTCCTTCACTGTTAAAATACCTACTTGCAATATTTTTTAATTACAATAGAATGTCTAATTAAAATAATATAAAATCTCTATTAGGATATTCTTGACTCTGATCTCTACAAAAAGGTTTTTTTGTATTTTTTTTAAAATATCATTAAAAAGATTAGGAGTTATTGAAACGCCACTTTTTTGAAATAATTTTATTTATATGGTAATTGGACCCAAAGTGGTATAAAACATGTATGTAATAGACATTTCCAATTGAAAATGTTAAAGCACTTATATAACTTAGCTAGAATGAATCTAGCTAGACCATATGTTTGACCAAAATTAATTTTTAGTTAGAAATACTAAAATTCAACTATGCTAATAAGTTAGCCTAAAAGGTGACACCTAATTGTGCTTTTACCCTTATGATAGAGTCGACATTAGAGGATCTTCAGTTTGGATAGAAAGATTTGATTTTTTGTTTTGATCTTATTTTGGTGCGAAGACTTCTACATGTTCCATTACTTTATTTGGGCTAACAAAGTTTGAGGATTGAGATCATGATCTTATATTTAAGATCGAGTTTTTATTGTGAAGGAGGGAGACAGTGATGATGTAGAAAGACAGTAAGAAATGACTATTTTGGATGTGTAAATATATGTTCAGAGCTTCATTGGAAATGTAAAGGAATTGCTAATGCTACTAGTCAGTTTGATATAGGACTGAAAGTCCATTTTAGTTATATAATTAGCTATAAGCCTTGTTGTATTTTAGTTGTGTAATTGAGAAGTGAGCTCTAGGATATAAGCTTGGATGCAAGTGAATTCCCCTCTTTGTACTTATGCCTTTAACCTGACACTTATTACTATAGTAGTGAGATATTGTGGGTATCATCCCCACTGGGGTTTTTCTCAATAACTTGCATTTAATTTCTTTATTAAGTTACAGTGTCGATTTAAGAAGTTTAAGAATACTATTACATCGATTCACCTCCGTCTCAGTTCCCACTAATCCTAACACTAGTAACCATGAAATATGTGCATCAAAAATAGGTCAAGTTCTTCAAGTTGGAAAGTAAAGTTTAAAATATTACTGACACCAACATCGAGGATGTCAATTTGAAAGATATCAAAACCTCCATGGAGAACCCACCAACAGGGTCCTATTTCTATTAGGAAATGAATGACTCTGCACTCTTTCACGCAACTTCCTTCCTACAATAATGATGAACTACAATTGATTGAGAACATGATTGAAGAACTACAAGTGATTGGTGATCACTTACCGAGCACTAAATTGTTATGTAAGATAATTGAATCAATTTTATGTTGTCATTGATGTCAACTAGTTTTGATAGTACTTATCATGGTAGTTGCAAATATCTACACATCTATAAAAAGGAGAGAAAAGATGAAGAACTGATATATCTACATTAAGGAAGATGGATATGACAGATGAGGAAAAAGAATACTCTTGGTAACTTATTGATGAGTCTATGACTTCATATTGTTGACTTGATTATGTTGCATTAATCTATTATGGAGATAGAAGCAAAATGTGACAAAGCAATGTGGTTGGTTAATGAAGCATTCCAGTATACACCGAGCAGTGTAGTGTATACCGAGCGATAGTATCAACCAAGCTTGTGTTCACCGATGCATTTTCTTTGTTAACTAAGTATGAACAAAATAACTAAATGATTAGTTTAGCCTACAGAAATTGATGAGTTGGAAAGTACCTCAAATTTAGAGTGAAAAATAAAGTTTGTTATGAGATCAACGGCTAGAAAAATTCAAGAAAGATCTAAAGGATGGAATCAAAACATATTACTGACACAACTATTGAGGAAATCTTAAGCAACAAAATCAACGAAGGTGATTAAGCAACAAAATCTGATGGATGACAAGAAAATGATTTACTTGTCTATTTAAGAGACTAGGGTTTCACAATGAAACTAATGCCAGAGGAAGGAAACTATAGAGATATCATGTGAACAAGCTTCATGCATGCCTGATCAAACTGGTTAAAGGAGAACCGAACTACAGAGTTAACCAAGTGTCAGAGAGTTTTTATTGAAGGACAATAAGTTACTGAATGTTGATGAATTGAATAGAAATATTGATCAGAAGATTTTATGAGCTTAAGAATAGATCTGAACATATAAAAATTAAGTTGTATTGTATTCAGATCAACTGTTGTTACAGTTTAACCATTGTAATTAGATAAAATCTCTTAACCGAGTAGACTTGAAAGTCTTATATGTCATTCATAGAATGTACATTGTTATCCTGTCAACCCCGTAGTGAATGTTGGTTGGACGATAATTGTTAGTGTTAAATCCTCTAACAAGGTCACACCTTACAGTGTGTATTGTAACCTTTAACATTGTAATACCCCACCAAGGAGCCCAAGAGAACCTAACCTAAACATGCTACTAAGTTTGAAGAATAACTTTTTTTTAAAGTGTTAACATTCAACAACATCAAAGTGCGGAAGCAATACAATGAAATGAACAACTCACATAGGTTACAATTCTCAAGGATTCCATGATGAAGATTACGTGAATATAAAATAAATTAAATTAGATTAGACATAATTACAAAGCTCCTATAAACAAGTGAAAGATGAATGCAACATCACATATAATATAAGATACATACAACTGGTACCATAAGGTAACCATAATAACCTACATCCACTGCACATGTCATAGGGTCTGTAATACAATAATCTAAGATAAAGTACAACATGATATCTCTGAATAGTCGATACAATGCTACAAGGCCACATAGAAGAAGAAGAATAAGAACACAACTCCAACAATGAAGATCAAGAAGAAACAACTAATACAGGGATCATCCAGCATTGGTACACGAATGTTAGAATCTCAAATGGTAAAAGAATCACTACCACCCGACCTCGTGAACCTAACTGGTCCACTCCCACCATGCTGAGGAGATAAAAATAGATCCCACTTGACTAACACACTCAATCAAAACAACTAAGCAAAGGGTCCTGAAGGCTTTCTCTCTCAAAATGTACCACCACTAATGATAAAGAGAAAATAATAAACATAAAAAATATCAACACTTACCAAAACACCAAAAACTAGAATATTGAACAAATACAAACCAAACCACCAGGTAATAATGAAATAATAGAGATACAACACCACCAAAGGAAAAAGCTGAAAACTACGGAGGAGAGTTAGGCTACAACTATGGGAGTGTCATCACATGGCCATCTACTTGAGTTACCCTGGACTGGTCACATAGGACCCTGGACCCCCAAGTATTGAGTTACCCTGGACTGGCCACTTTGGGCCCCAGACCCTCAATACGACCCATGTGGAACTAGAATATCCTCTCAAGAACATGAGTAATTCCGATCATACCTATTCTATGTAAGGAAACTCAGGTGCGAAAATAGCTTCCTATGCTAATCTCTATAGGAGAGTATTGTGCAAATTCTTATAAATCCTTACAATTTCAAATTCGTTAACTACTTTAACAAAGATATTGCAACCACATACCATACATACAGAAAAATAGAGAATGACATAATGATATACCCTGGGGAAAACCTTTCGGTAAAAAACCCCAGCACTCCAAAACCTGCACAATGTATTATCTTCAACACAAAGATTACAATACACTTGCAATGCAAGTTCTTTCAGGAAATGAGAGACAAAGCCAACAAGACTTAAATTTCTATTATATCTCTCTCATAGGAGCAGCATCATATATATAGACTCCTCTGGACCCAAAAATGGGCACAACCACCAAGACCCATGCACAAAGCCACATGTACATAGTTGTTACATGCAATCCCAATTCTAGGCATCCATCCCTAGAATAGACTATGACAGCTTGTCATAGAATTTGCCAAAAATAACGGTCACAAGAGAAGTGTAAGAGAATCTGTCATACCAACCTATTTTTGGCATATTCTCTTACACACACCAACCACTTCTTCTTGGGTACCCAAATAGGCCAAAGTCATAAGATGCTCTTACACCTATCATATACATTCCTTAAATAGTTCTTACGTGTCATAGGAATCCGTCATGACCGTTTCGGTCATGATCTCCTTACACACAAGATGCCAACACATCAAGTGGAGTGAGAAATCAACATGCCAACTAGACATGTACACTCACACTTAATTACATTATTTGAAAAAAAATACATTTACAAAACAAATAATAAGAATAGGAATTATCCAAGGTTGAGACACCTTATTCCTAACATTCTCCCACTTGTCAAACATCTTGTAAGAGCAACAGGAACATAATAGGAACTTTAACCGCTATAGGTCAAAAGGCCCATAGACTCTGAACACCATCTAAACTTCTTAGTGCCCACTGGTTTCGTTAATGCATCTACAACATTCTTCACAGTATCTACCTTCTCCAAATTTACCTTTCCATCTTCCACCATATCTCTCACAAAGTGAAACTGCACATCAATGTGCTTTGTTCTGGCATGGAAAGTTGGATTCTTTGCAAGGAAAATAGCGCTCTGACTGTCACACCAAATAGTAATTTGTTCTGCATCAACACCAACATCAGAACACAATCTTCTAAGCCAAATGGATTCTTTACAAGCATGAGTAGCAGGCATGTACTCAGCTTCTGTAGTGGACAAAGAAACCACAGGTTGTCACTTACTCATCCAACTAATGGCACCACCAAACATAGTGAACACATAAGCACTGGTGGATCTCCTGCTGTCAATATCACCTGCCCAATCTGAATCCACAAAACCACAAATACAAACTGAATGCAGAGATCTAGAAGAGTTACCATGATAGCATATGGAGTAATCTGATGTACCCCTCAAATACCTGAATACTCGCTTAACTACATCCTAATGTACCTGTCCAGGATTAGCCATAAACTGACTCAGGACTCCCACTGCTTGGGCAATGTCTGGTCTAGTACAGACCATAGCATACATAAGACTGCCAACTGCACTAGCATAAGGTACTCTACTCATGTCCTCCACCTCACTAGGAGATTTTGGACAATCATCTACAGATAACTTTGTTCCCATAGAAATAGGAACACATAGTGGTCTACAATCTGCCATGCTGAACCTATCCAACATAGACTTCACATACTTACTCTGACTCAACCAAAGTTTTTTGTTAGACCTGTCTCTATTGATTTCCATACCCAAGATGTACCTAGTTGCCCCAAGATCTTTCATCTCAAACTGTGCTGACAACTGAGATTTAAAATCAAAAATCATACCCTTACCCTTCCCAAACAACAACATATCATCAACATATAATGCAACAATAAGAAGGCAATCATTTTCAACTCTAAAATAAACACAATGATCTGATTTTGATCTTACAAATCCAATTGACAACACAAAGGCATCAAACTTAAGGTACCACATCCTAGGAGATTGCTTCAAACCATATAGAGATTTCTTTAATCTGCAAAGTAAGGATTCTTTACCTTTAACAATGTAGTGCTCAGGCTGTGACATATAAATCTCTTCCTCCAAATCACCATGAAGGAAAGCTGTCTTCACATCTATCTGTTCTATCTCTAAATCATATGATGCAGCAAGAGATAACAGAAATCTAATGGATGTCAACTTTGCAATAGGAGAGACTATTTCACCATAATCTATTCCCTCTACCTATGAATACCCCTTTGCAACCAATCTAGCTTTATACCTTTCAACACTGCCATCTACACAAAATTTCTTCTTGAACACCCATTTACAGCCAATAGATTTTCTCCCTTTAGGCAAAGGTACAAGGTCCCAAGTTTTGTTTTTCTCCAATGAAGCCATCTCATCATCCATAGCCTCAATCTAGGAACCTGCATCTTCCATGCCCAAAGCCTCTTTCACAGATCTAGGCTCATCAGTGTTAGTAATCAAAGCAAAGGCACAATTGGAATCTAACATAAAATAACCAAACCTTTCTGGTTGCTTTCTTTCTCTCGTGGATCTCCTCAAGGGCTGCGATTGAGGTTGTTCTTCCTCTTCTTCCAAACTATCAGAGCTGCTAGAGCTCTTCTCATCATTAGACCCAACATGGTCTCTCTGTTCAGTCTTCTCAGGGGTAGGAGGCAACTGAACAACATCTTTTTCCTTTTCTTTTTCATCTAGTTGTAGCACAATAGGAGAAGATGTTAGCTCTCTGAAAATAAAATTTCTACTATACAACACCTTACTAGTCACAGGATCCCAAAGCTTGTATCCTTTCACACCAGCACTGTATCCAATGAAAATACATTTAATAGCTTTGTTTTCCAACTTAGATCTTTTCTCCTTTGGAACATGTGCATAAGCTTCACAACCAAAAACATGAAGATGTCTAATTGAAGGCTTCTTACCAGACCACATCTCCATGGGTGTCTTACCAACAAGGGCTAATGTAGGAGATCTGTTAACCAGATAGCAAGCAGTGGCCATAGCTTTAGCCCAAAACTTTTGTTCTAAACCAGCTCCACTAAGCATACTCCTAGCCTTCTCCATCAGTGTCCTGTTCATTCTCTCTACAACTCCATTTTGTTGTGGGGTATAGGGAGTTGTCTTATGCCTCTCGATACCTTGTTCTTTACAGAATTGTTCAAACTCTGCTGAGCAAAACTCACCACCATTGTCAGTTCTCACACACTTAATCTTCTTACTAGTATGATTCTCTACAAGATCTTTAAATTCCTTGAACCGACTAAAGACTTGTGTCTTACTTTTAAGGAAATAAATCCATGTCCTACTATAATCATCTATGAAAGATACAAAAAATACAGACTTGGAGATTGAAGGAACTTTTATAGGACCAAATACATCAGAATGAATAAGATCCAAAACATCAGAAGATTTGTGAGAACTAGAGTAAAACTGAACACGATTTTGTTTACCATAGACACAGTGTTCATAGAAGTCAAACTCAAGATTGCAATCATTTAACTCCTCAATGAGATTTTTATTTTTCAGGGTTCTGAGACCCTTTTCACCAATGTGGCCAAATCTCATATGCCACAACATTGTCTTTTCTGTAGGAAGCTTACCTTCCAAAGTGTTTGCACTACCATTGGAACCAATAACCACAGACTTCTTCATTGCTTGTTCAGATGGTGAGGATGAAGAACTATTAAATAGAGGAATACATGCATCTAGCTGAAATAAGGTACCTCTCCTAGTACCCCTTGCAAGCACTATCGATCCTCTTATCATCTTGCATCCTTCTTTCAAAAAAAAAACTTGCACACCTACATCATTCAGCATACTTACAGATAATAGGTTTCGTGCCAAACCCGGAATGTGCATAACTCCATTGATTCCCTTTACTTGTCCATCAAAAAATTTGATAGTGACCCTTCCGCGTCCAACTATCTTTAGGTGAGAATCATCACCCAAGTACACCTTTCCACCATCAAACTCTTCATATTTTGAGAACCAGTTTCGATGAGAGGTCATGTGAAAAGATGCACCTGAGTCAACCAACCACACATCATCAGATGCATGGGCTGCCAAAGCTACGATGAATGCATCACCATCTTCTTGAGATCTTTCTGAAGCTAAATCTGAACCTTTCTTCTTTTTCTTCAGCTCTTTGCAGTCTTTACGAAAGTGCCCAGATTTATCACAGTTCCAACATTTTGCCTTGGACTTATTGGAAGTCTTTGACTTCCCACGGGATTTGGATCTACCCTTATTGTCAGACTTATTATCATTTTTCTTCCCTCTTTCAGTGGACCTCCAACGAACAACAAGGGCTTCTTTTTCCAAAATGGAAGCCTTTCTCTGCGTCTCCTCTAATAGCAGTGAAGACACCACATCATCCATTTTGAAGGTGACTAAAGTGCTTCCGAGAGCCATCACAAGATGGTCCCATGAATCCGGTAAAGAACACAAAAGTGTGTAGCAATGATCCTCCTCCTCTAACTTGACACCAGCTGATGTCAATTATGTAGCCAGCAGATTAAATGCATTTAAATGCCTGATACACAGCCACAAGTCTTTCCCACAAACTATTTGTGGTTTTCTCATCTAGAACATTCAGAAGAACTGCATTGGTTAAATAGAGTCTTATGAGACCCTTAGCTTTATGGTCTTTGATATCCCAATCTGCTTGAGCTATAGTTGCTGGTCTTGTAGCACTTGAAGTCACTTCCCATAGGTCATGATCTTCCAACATGTCTTCCATCTTGAGTTTCCACAACTCGAAATTAGTGCTATTAAATTTCTCCACCTCCATTCTTCCATATGATGAACTTGCCATCTCAATCTACAAATAAGATTCAGAATGCTCTACAAAAAAATCCCACTCAAACTTGATATTAGCTCAAAAAACCCTACCCAACAACTAGGATCAAAAGTTGATCAAGCTCTGATACCACTTGTAAGGAAACTCAGGTGCGGAAACAACTTCCTACGCTAATCTCTATAGGAGAGTATTGTGCAAATTCTTATAAATCCTTACAATTTTAGATTCGTTAACTACTTTAACAAAGATATTGCAACCACATACCATACATACAGAAAAATAGAGAATGACACAATGATATACCCTGGGGAAAACCTTTCGGTAAAAAACCCCAGCACTCCAAAACCTGCACAATGTATTATCTTCAACACAAAGATTACAATACACTTGCAATGTAAGTTCTTTCAGGAAATGAGAGACAAAACCAACAAGACTTAAATTTCTATTATATCTCTCCCATAGGAGCAGCATCATATATATAGACTCCTCTGGACCCAAAAATAGGCACAACCACCAAGACCCATGCACAAAGCCACATGTACATAGTTGTTACATGCAATCCCAATTCTAGGCATCCATCCCTAGAATAGACTATGACAGCTTATCATAGAATCTGCCAAAAATAACGATCACAAGAGAAGTGTAAGAGAATCTATCATACCAACCTATTTTTGGCATATTCTCTTACACACACCAACCACTTCTTCTTGGGCGCCCAAATAGGCCCAAGTCATAAGATGCTCTTACACCTGTCATATACATTCCTTAAATAGTTCTTACACATCATAGGAATCTGTCATGACCATTTCAGTCATGATCTCCTTACGCACAAGATGCCAACACATCAAGTGGAGTGACACATCAACATGCCAACTAGATATGTACACTCACACTTAATTACATTATTTGAAAAAAAATACATTTACAAAATAAATAATAAGAATAGGAATTATCCAACGTTGAGACACCTTATTCCTAACATTCTATAGGTATATTCCCATTCTCATCCTTAGCCTAAACAAGCGCTCAAGACATAGGCGAGGTATAATCTCTAAATTATATTTTTAATGAACTCTACAAATTTTAATTAGTATGTTATCACTTATTAACAAACTTACGATAGGTTACCCTAGTACTGACCACTTTGGGTCCCAGACCCCTATTATAAGCCACTCCCTCAAGATGCACCTATTTAACCTCCCCTAGGCTCACAAGTCACCAATCATCAAATAAGTCTCATAAAAGTATACTGATCAAATTTCAGTCCACAAAAGATATTAGGGACACACAATGGTCCTTAAACCAAAACGTCATATCCACTCTCTCAAAGAGTTTCACATAACCATAAGACTCCATAGAATAAGGTTGAATCCAAAAAGATCGAATCGATACAACATAATAATGCATGATATAGGAACACATATGCAACCATAGAAAATGACCCCTAATAAAAATATCATCACATCTAAGTTTAAGAAATAAACAAATAAATCATAAATACAGATATAAATAAAAAAAGAATATATATTTATTCTCTAAAGACCCACTTGATTTTAACATCATCAAAAGTTACACATACAAGATTAATTTCCTAAATTCATACCCATATATAATAATCAAACAAATAATTTAATAATTAAATACAATTAAAAATAATAAACTAACTAAAAAAATTAATTAAATTAGATTAATTATTTACTAAACTAATATTAAAATAAAATAAAATTAAAACTAAACAAATTAGTTTAAATATAAATAAAAATTAATTTAACACATTAATTATAAACTAATTTACCATTTCTTTATAAACAAGAGTTGTGGTACAACTGGAGTCCCACCTAATGGTAAAAATAAACAAGAAACCATTTAAAAAAAAAAAATTGGTGCACATTACCTTTTTGTTGAGTCGACTACTAATAGCTTACATTACTTTATTGTTGTTTTGAAATAAACAGTATAGGTGCAAAGAAAGAAATCACCGCAAACAGTAAGCGAACAGTAAGTAATGGTGGCAAGAGAATGTAATCCTAAAAAATTCACCTGGTAAAATAATGGGTAATAAAACAATAGTCTTTTGACTTTTATAAGCTCGACTTTGATTTAGGAAAATGAATTCTGCCAGCGATACAATAACAAGGTGTGATAGGAAATGTTTGTTATCATTCCGGAGGTAGTGGTCATGGGGTCGTTGTTTGCAGTTTAGTCACTATTATTCTTGTATGCATGCTTAAGCTTTAAAGATTGTTCAGGATCAACCGTTCTATCCTATTTAGAGACAATTGTTTATGTATATTAACTACTTACATAATTTGTTGATCAACCTAGAGCATCTGATTTTTTAAAGTATACAAATGTATAATCTATGTTTTGTGCCACTCTCTTGTGTGCTTAGTTGGCAATGTCTTTTGGGGTTTCATTTTTGTATTATTCAATTAAGCGTATGGTTTAGAGTTAGGAATAAATTTAGTCTAGTCTTAGGATTAGGGTTCAATATAGTTTAATGTTAAATTTGGTTTACAGTTAGAGTAAGATTTGATGAGTTTCACTATTAGGTTTGAGTTTGGTTTAGTATTAGTGTTTAATTTGGTTTAGTTGTAAGGTTGGGTTTAGAGTCAAGGACCCATTTAGTGTTTGAACAGGGTTAAATTAGATTTAAGGTTTAATTTAGTTTGTAGTCAACATTCAATTAGATTTTGAATTCAATATGATATAATATAATAATTGGGTTTGTATTAGGCAGTAGCCTATAGCACAACAGTAGTCTACTTGACATTTAATTACTTAAATCTCGACCATGATACTATATGACATTTTTTTCATTATAATGATAGACTACAATCTGAAGATAGTAAAAAAAAAATTGATCATTCCTCATTAGTTAGCCAAACCTAGTGTTGGAAACCATAGAAATATAAAAATTGATCATCCCTCATTAGTTAGCCAAACCCCCTAGTGTTGGAAATCATAGAAATATAAAAATTGATCATCCCTCATTAGTTAGCCAAACCCTAGTGTTGAAATCATAGAAATATATAATTATTCTATATTAGGCTTCTTTTTTTTTATAACTTATTAGCATTAAAATTTGGTTTGTTTTATTATTCAATTGAATTTGGCATTAACATTCAATTTTTTTTAGTGTTTTGTTTATGCTAGATTTCACTTTATCATCTAGTTTAAAAAATTAGACTATACTAATTTTCTAATACAAATGGATTTAAGAATATTTAAAAAAATTAAATTAAATATAATTTTAAAATAAATTACTAAAATACAAATTAAAAAGAAACTTTCCATTATTATTTTTTACATGCCAATCTAAAATATAACAAAATTTAAATCTTGGCATTATAATTAATTTGTTTAGTGTTAGGGTTTATTATTATTATTATTTAATTATGTTTAGTGTTAGTGTTTATTATTATTATTATTATTATTATTATTATTATTTAATTATGTTTACACTCAACATTGGATATTATTTAATCATGTTTAATTAAGTTTATAGTCAACATTCAATTGTATGTCATTTAATTATGTTTAACTAAGTTTATACTCAACAATCTATTTGGTTTATTGTTAGAATTCAATATGATTTAAAATTACGATTTGTATTTTTAGAAATCATATGATTTTATTATTTTAGCACTATAATGTGAAATTGTATTTTTATATTGATAGACTATGATGTGAATTGTGGAGAAAATTAACCATCCTTCATTACTTAGAAGTACCCTAAAGGTGCAAGGCATACGATAATACAACAATTTAATTTAAAATTGACTCAATTTATTTTTTCTTTAATGATAGATTTATGACAGATTATATTTTATTATCTAATTTGAAATAGTTATATTATATTAATTTTCTAAATAAAAATTCATTAAGACAACAAATACCAATTATAATTTAAAAATAAGTTACAAAAATCTAGTCTCGCCATATAATATTCTATGAACAATTTATATGAGATCGTTACATAATAGATGAATTTAAAAATAAGTTACAAAAATCTACTCTCAGCATACAATATTCTATGAACAATTTATATGAGATCATTACATAAAAGACATGCAAATTAAAAAATAATTGCACATGTAATTGGTAACCAGAATTTTAAGAATGTTTGATAAAATGAGGCAAAAAATAATATAAACTATTTTCAAAATATAAATTAAAAATATATGCTTATAATGCTCATCTATTGACACACACCGGAATAAAAGATTACTTGATAATTTTAAAAAAGAGAATGAATTGGAAAAAAAATACAAAATATGAAGGTATTATCAATAAAACCATAAAAACATAAATTAGAATGATTAAAATTGATAGATTAGGCAATCTGGATTATCTGAAATAGGCACACTCTAATGATTGGTGATCATTGGAGAAATAACCATTATTTCCATTCAAACATAAAAGATAAAAGGCTAACAATAGAAGGGGAAAAAATATATTGCACTCCATCGCGAGAAAGAGACATTTAGAATAGAGGTGAAAATTTACCAAATTTTTTTTACCAACGAATAGAAAATAAAATATTCAAATCTTCTTCAAATTAAATTTTAAAAATATAGCATCACCTCATACACAACCAACAATGAAATACACCCTTCATTATAATATATTACAATTTTATTTAAATAATATTCATTAATCTACTGTGAACATTCAAGAGAAGCCAACGGTAGAGATGAAAATATTTAATCTACTAATGTGAACATTCAAGAGAAGCCAACGGTAGAGACGGAAATATTTACACTGATGAAAATATTTAATTAGAAATATTTTTATTATAAATAAAATGTAATCTAATTTAAATTGTATACTTTAATATGATATAAAATATATTAATATTAAAGAAATATACTTTATTTGCCTATACATTAATTTTAACTATAACAATAGTAATTAACCCCACCTTAAGTATAAAAAATCATCTTATGTGTATTTACTGGAAAAACCATACAGGTTCATGTACCCAATTTTTTTTCCTTCCAAAATATAGAAATCTGAATAGGATGTACTGGGTGTTTTGTGTGACTCTGAGGTCGGGAAAATTTGACAACAGTAAAAATGATGAAAATTTTAAAAAACTGACTGTTAATGATGAACCAGCTTGCACGCCTATCCATCAAAATGAACCCTCGATTTTGAAAAGGTCATCTCTTCCAAATAATAAATGCCACCTGTGTAACAAAAAAAAAATTCCTTATGTTGCCAAAGAGTGTACCAGCAAATGCACCTGGTAACAAGGGAAATAATTGTATGTTTAAGGGTTGTGCTTTTTCTGCCACGAGCTTTCAACATATTTCAAAATCTACATAGAAAGGAAAATGAAGGAGAAAACCATAGGGCAGGAGGAAGAGAAGAAAGAAAGGGTTTACAATGTGAAAGGAAAATGAGGGATAAAGTATAGAACACCAAAAACTTGTGTTTATAGTGCATGAGGATGAAAGATTAGGGTTTTCTTGTGATTTTGATAGGATGTACGCAGTCTAAACAAGATAATGAAGAATCCGTGTAGAATGCAACAGAACACAATTTAATAATGGCGTTTATTAACAAAAAGGGTCATAATCTATTTTTTCTCTCTTAGACAATGTGAGTAGTATTTTAAGTCTAGATAAATGTGCATCCTATAGGAAAGGAATATAAACTTTGTTACCATACAAAATATTTCTTGTCTCTGAACCAACGTCATTTTTTTGGCAATCCTTTCATATGATGAATACAGGTTTAGAAGAAAGCCATACTCCTTGCTAGCCCTCATCAAAAGATTACATGCTTTACAACTAAGAGAAAATGTATGCTAAACTTGAGATGCCACGACACTTTTGCTTGCAAAGAATATATATCAGTGGTTTAAAACTTGAAAATAGGTTATGCATCATGATGGTTTTAAGGTTAGAACTTTGAAAGCAAGGCATACCCTCCTAACTTCGGTGTTGGATTGCATTTTTAGATAGTACTGTGTAAAGGAAAAGTATTGTCTACATAAACAAAACATATTACAACTTAGTCTTTAAAAATTCATTTTACAAATGAACTATCTCATCTCATTGTATGTAATCATTTTTTTCTAAAAAAAATGAAAAACAAACTCTCTATGGAACCTTAACAACTTATACATACAATAAATCAAAATCAACATATATTTTAAGTTTTTTTTTTAAAGTAAAGAGCTAGGTCTCAATGTGAAAGATTGTCTCACACCTTAAATCGTAAAATTTTATATAATTCAAAGTAAGAAGCTAAATACTTAAAAATGTTAGTTGTTTCTACAATTTATATGACAAACAACATAATATATCAAATATTTTTTTCTCTCTCAAAATAAATAAATATATTAAAATTAAATTTGAAGGAAACATGTGCTTTACAATAGAAGAATGCAATCAAATAAGTAGAAATCTATACACCAAGAAAATAGCACAGTTAAGCATGCAAATATAAGTCCATTCGAATAATCGCAATTGAGATCTCAATTGTAGCCCATACTATGGTTGGATCTCTAATGATAAGCTCACTCCGGATATATTTCAGTCTAGAATAAATGATGTTGGGAATCTTCAAGACCAAATGATGAATCTTTGGCTATGGATTTCAGCGAGACAAATTGTTGCCTCTTTTTGATAGCCAAATGATAAGGTAAACCATTAAAAGTGAAATGATGACGGCTTCATTCGAAGATTTTGAAAGTAAAAATATACTTGTTTTTATTTCTATTCTTGCACTCTCTCATCATGATGATGGATCACAGAGTGTGATCTGAAACGTTGATGCCAAAAAATTCACACAATCGAATCCAAAAATAAAAACAAGTATAATATGGATTGTGGAAATTTGATATATTTAGTAAAAAATATGCTATCTAAAGTAGAGAAAAGAAAATAAAGTCCCTTAAAAAGAGAAAATAGTTCTTGCAGTTTATGCCAGTTATAAATGGTAAATCAATTATATTTGAAATTTTGAAACTAAGTGGAAAATAGTTTTAACTTTTGCTTGAATAACAAAAATGTAAATCTCACATATTAGGTGAATGCGTGTACACTATCTAGTACAAAGAACTGACAAAAGATTTGAGCCTCTGATCGACAAATTGTTTAAGGTGGACTGTTCAGTGTAGGACTTTGGTTGTGATCTATACTAATAAAATAATAATCAATATAAATTTTGAATTGTTAGTAATTCCACTAGAGACAGAAAGAGCCTTTATAAACAAAAGAAAAATTCACTTTTTAAAATTTTGATAGCCACTCATAAAAGACGGATAAACAATGAAATCCAAAATTTCAACCAAATATATTAGCATAAAATAAACAAAACCAAATGACAGTGCCTTATGAGTGCATAAAAAATTGTTTTTTAAAGAAAATTAAGTTTCAAATAATATAGAGCACGAGGCAAAAGTAAAATGTATAACAAAAATTTGGTTTGAGGATACTGCATTACGTTCTGGTTTGATATTGAATTCAACCCATTATGCAAATATATATATGTCAACAATGCCAAGATGGTTTAATAAATTTTGTAGAAATAGAGAAGCCCCTACTGAGAAAGGTTTTAAAATGGGGCGGTGTGGAACAAAGGCTAATTGAGATTGAAGAAGGAACCACTTTGAGCCGCTAGACTCCTACTAAATGCAACACAAAGCTTACAACCATTACATTATAGGCATTTCAGAAACTGATTTGTTTTAGTCATATGTACATCACTTGTAGATTCACATCTAATTACACCCACAAATTATCTCCTCCAGCAAGCCTGATCCCTTGAAGGAACAATCTCCTACTTTATGCATTTCATGTTCCATGTAACTGCCCAATTTATTTCTTAAACCGGTAACTAAATATGAAGGTACATGACAACTACTTTTATATTTAGGACTACAGACAACAGATGAGTAAATGAATAAGTTTTCAGTAGTAGGAAATCTTGATACTAAGTCACAATTGACCACAACCTTCTCATTTTGTTCATCATTGTTAGAGGGCAATGGGCATACTGAAGGTCCATAGTCACGATTGTCTATGACTTGTAAATAAAAACCCTTGACAACTGGGTCTTGCAATGTTACTGTAGAGGGTAGAGAATTTAGAGCTAAATTGGTGTTTTTTTTAAAGGGAGGCTCAATAGGTATGTTTTTAGATTTTAGTGTGATCGATGATGAATAGAATGCCAGGTAATATTACTCTGGTGTAATCCTATCCAAAACCCAATTTTAGAAATATGGCACTAAACAAAAACAACTATGAGACCTAGAATACAATACCACAAAAATATGTTAGCTTGCAAATCATAGCACACATTTTTGACACATTATGTTAATCATGTTAGAGTAATAGTATATTTACCTTTATAATTAAGTCTATCTGATTTAATTATTAAAGGTCACTATTATTCTTTTTTCACTTAAGCTTGTCATTTAGGTGCATAATAATTAATATGTTTATTAATTATTAAATGCACAAACCTAGCTTTCTCCGGCTTTAGGGTTTCTCACCTTATAAGCCGCTTTTTGTAATTATTGTTCATACTTTTGGGAAATACAATTTTGCTCTCACTCCGCTGAGATTCTCAAAAACCCTTGCTCTCTCTCTCTCTCAGGTTTTCGCTCCAGCTTCTGGTATTTTGCTTGCAGGTGATCTTGGTTTTTTTGTGGATTTGCACATTTGTGAAATCTTACATGGTATCAGAGCCTCCCTGCCGCTGCCGAGGTTGAAGTTCTTGGAGCCTGGATTCGAAGACGACAGCCACAGCTTGTTTCTGGGGTTTTCTGTCACTTTGAAGGAGGCACGATCTTCTGGAGCAGATTGAGTAGAAACGGACTCCACCATTGCGTTCAGAAGGTCCGGGAGAGTCGAAATCATATAAAACTCGACCCAGTTTGGCCCCCGTGACCACAGGAGAAAAATTTGCCCTACCAGGGCCGTACGGCTCGAAAATCGAGAAAAAAAATTCTCGAAAATAAAAAAAAAAAGGTTTTTTTTTACAAAAACAGGACGCGCCGCCAGCGCGCCGCCACCGCGCCACCCGCAGCGGCTGCCGGGCAGCGCGCCGCCAGCGCGCCCCCGCTGCGCCGCCGGGCTCCGCCGCTGAGCCTCCGCGCTCGGCCGCCGCCTCCGCTCAGCCAGGACGCCGCCCGCGCCCGGCTCACCCATCGCCCGCGCTCCGCCACCTCCGGTGCCGCCACCCCCTGCCGCCGCCGCCCCTCCGCCGGCCACTGCAGCAGGTGACGTCACACGCTGACGTCACCTCCTTTTTCCGGCGCCGGAAAAAATTTTCCTGGCGGTTTTTAAAATTTTTTTCCGATGGTACAGTTCTGACGTCATGCTGACGTCAGCGACGGCCTAGTGACGGTCATACGGCCGTCAAATTTTTTGCCATCCCTGGTTTTTTCCAGAGAGCTTACATTTGGGGGTACTTGGGCGTTTTTGCTCCTACAGGGTTCATACGGACTCGAAAATTGACATATGATATATCACCGGAAAGGTCTTTCCGAGATGGACGCAATGATGCTGGTTTGGTTTGCTGATTCAGCCATTTGAGCTCTCTTTTTTAGCGTCAAAGTCAAGGCTTCTCCTTTCCTCCTTCTCTGCTTCTGGAGTCCAGGTTTTCTCCTCATTTTTTTTGTGCTTTCAGTTATTTGCTGTACGGGGGTTTGATTTATACATTGTGGGGGGGTGTTTTTCCTTTCTATAATTTACTTCAGAAAAGACCCTTCTACTTCTGTCTTCTTCTTCTCTCAATGTCGGATCCCTCTGTGACCCGGCTGACACCGCATAATTATCATACCTGGAAAGCACACATGACCAGACTTCTTATGTCACGTGGCTTATGGTCATGTCTGGATGAGAACCAACCTGTCCTGCAACGTCCCTTTGAGATTCTTCAGCACAGGAATAAGATGGATGAAGCCATGGGCTTGATTGCACTGAACATCTCCGACAGTCTCCTCTTTCACTTGGAAGGTTTGACCACTCCTAGGGCCATTTGGGGCAAGTTTTCAGATTTGTTTGGCACAGTTAATGAGTTCAGGGCACTTCAGCTTGATGCAGAGTTGACTACTTTGACTCCTACCAGCTTTCCCACCATTGAGGACTTCTTGATGAAGTTCAAGTCTCTGCGTTTAGTTTTGCAGGGATGTGGGAAAACAAAGACAGATGATGAGTGTATCTTCTTGATACTCTCAAAGTTGCGAGGACAGTATCAGATCTTTTCTTCCACTTTCTACTCCACCATGGATGCTTTGGGTGCTAGGCACACCATGCCTTCTTTTGAGACATTCTGTGATCGGTTGACACGGGAACAGGCAAAGATCCAACAGATGGATGCTTCTGGCTCTTCTAGCCAAGCGTTGGTTGCTCAGTCTTCACAGGGGAAACCAAAACCGAAAGGCAAACCGAAGAAAGATTCCGCAGGCAATGAGTCTTCCTCCAAACCTGCACAGAAAAATGATTCCAAACCTCCAGCAAACCCTTCTAAGGGTAAATCTTCTTCGACGTCTACTGAGTCTACCTCCAAGACTAAGAAGAAATCAGTTGAGACCTGTAGCTTTTGTGGCAAGGATGGACATCCCGTTTCCAGGTGTTGGAAACGTTTGGAGGCTTTAGAGGAAGCCATGTAGGAGCATCACATTTCAGCTCCCCAGTCCACCTCCTCCCCTGCAGGGAAAGGTCATGCTCTTACTGCATGAGCTATGACTTCTGGGCCCACCTGGATTCTTGATTCCGGTGCTTCTCACCACATGACTCACACTCAGCAGTTGGTCACCTCAATTGCTCCTTGCGCTACTTCACAGATTGCTGTTGGGAACTCATCTCATCTTTCGGTTTTGGGTTCTGGTTCAGTTGCATTAGCTGGGGGTTCTCTTCAGGATGTTCTTTTTGTCCCCGACATTTCGACGAACCTTCTGTCTATCTATCAGATTTGCCACTCTGGCTCTGGTAAGACAGTTGAGTTCTCACCACATGATGTGGTTATTCGGGACTTACATGATACTGAGATGATTGTGGCTACTGGGAGCGTTGACACTGCATCCCGCCTATACAGATTTGATGGATTTGAGTCTTCTGTTGGCACAGGTTCCTGTCTTATAGCACATGCAGATTCAGTGAGTAGACTTTGGCATGAGCGTTTGGGCCATGTCAATTACAGATATCTTCAGCAGATGAGCACACAGGCACTTGTTCTTGGGCTTCCACAGATTACTTGCACTGATGGGGTTTGTCAGGGTTGTGTTCTTGGCAAACAACATAGGGATCCTTTTCCTCAGGGACGAGCTACTCGTGCTTTGGCACCATTGGAGTTGATTCACAGTGACCTCATGTCCTTTCCTACTCCTTCTTTTTCTGGTGCCAGATATGTGCTCACATTTATTGATGACTTCTCCAGGCGCACATGGGTGTACTTTTTGAAGTACAAGTCTGATGTCTTTGATTCATTTCGAGTCTTTAAGACATTTGTGGAGAAGCAATCTGGTCTTTCTATTCGCCGGATACGCACAGATAATGGGGGGGAGTATGTGAACCAGGCTTTCCGAGATTTTTGCTCTGAACATGGTCTTCAGCATCAGTTTTCAGTGCCCTACACCCCTCAGCAAAATGGTGTGGCAGAGAGAAAGAACAGAACACTTCGGGAGATGGCTAATTGTATGATACAGTCCAGGTCCATGGATTCGTCTTTTTGGGCAGAGGCAGTCAATTGTGCAAACTATATTCAGAATCGGATGCCTCACAAGGCAGTTCGACATATGACTCCTGAGGAGGCTTGGTCTCATGTTAAGCCTGATGTATCTTCATTTCGAGTTTTTGGTAGTGAAGCATGGGCATTTGTGCCTGACGCTCAGAGGAAAGCGATGGAGCGGAAGAGCCGACACCTCATTTTTGTTGGCTACTGCGAGGATGTTAAGGCATATAGGTTGTTTGATCCTGATTCCAGAGAGGTCCTGTTTCGACGGGATGTCCAGTTTGATGAGCACCTTCCTGCAGTCGATACCCCGCTTCCAGAGTCTACTTCACTCACCACTACTCCCTCCTCTCTTCCAGTTGTGTTTCAGGATGATGAGGATGAAGATCTTGGTGATCCCCATTTACCTCCACCACAGGATCCTCCACAGATGCCTAGATGGGCTCGTGTTACAGTTGATGCTGCAGGATCTCTGGCTGGTGACCCTTCCACCTCTCGTCGCACCCGGTCTCATATTGCAGGTTCCAGTCTTCTGAGTCATGCTATTTGTGGTGATCCTCAGACATTTGGGGCAGCGACGGGACATACTGAGTGGGACAGTGTTATGGAGGAGGAGTATTCTTCTTTGATGAAGAATCATACTTGGGATCTTTGTTCGCTTCCTAAGGGAAGAAAGTTAGTGCGATGCAAGTGGTTGTATCGTACTAAGTTTGCTGCTGATGGTTCTATTGATAAGTACAAGGCACGTCTTGTTGCGAAGGGTTTTTCACAGGTTGAGGGTATTGATTACACTGAGACATTTGCCCCTGTCGCCAAGATGAACTCTATTCGCCTTGTCTTATCCCTCGCAGCTTCTCAGGGATGGCCCATTTTTCAGATGGATGTGAAGAGTGCTTTCTTGCACGGTGATCTTAGTGAGGAGATTTACATGGAGCAGCCTCAAGGATTTGTGCAGGATTCCTCCTTGGTTTGCAGACTTCGGCGTTCTTTATATGGTCTCAAACAGGCCCCTCGGGCTTGGTATGAGAAGATGGACTCTTTTTTGCTTTCTACAGGATTCACACGCTGTCATTCCGATCCTACAGTCTACATTCAGCGTCTTGAGGATGAGATTTTGATACTTGTGCTATATGTTGATGATCTTCTCATCACAGGTAGCTCATCTTCTATGATTCAGGATGTTCAGTGCGCATTGATGGAGCAGTTTGAGATGACAGACCTTGGTCTTTTACACTTCTTTCTGGGTCTACAGATTGTGCAGTCACCTACTGGGATCTTTGTTTACCAGCAGAAGTATGCTCTTGACATGCTTCAGCGCTTTGATATGCTTGATTGCAAGCCTGCTCCCACACCTTTTCAGTCGGGTGTTACTTTGTCTACCTCTTGCACTACGCCTTCAGTGGATGCTACTTTGTATCGGCAGTTGGTTGGCAGTTTGTTATACCTGACACACACTCGTCCTGATCTCTCCTTTGCAGTTGGTCTAGTCTCTCGGTTCTCACATGAGCCTCATGAGAGTCATTGGCAAGCTGCCAAGCGTATTTTGAGATACATTCAGGGCACACTTATGTATGGCATTCACTACACATCAGGGGCTCCTCACATTGTTGGCTACACTGACTCAGATTGGGCTTGTGATGTTGATGATCGGAAGTCTACTTCTGGCTTTGTTTTTTGTCTTGGCTCTGGTCCTATCACATGGTCGTGCAAGAAGCAGATCGCTCGAGCACTTTCATCTACAGAGGCTGAGTACAGAGCGGCAGTTCATGCTAGTCAGGAGATTTTATGGCTTCGGCAGTTGATGACTGAGTTTGGTTTTCCTCCTGATCGTCCCACTGTTCTGTGGTGCGATAATCAGAGTGCTATTCACATTTCCCGCAACCCGGTGGAGCATCAGCGCACTAAACACATTGAGCTTCATATGCACTTCATCTGTCAGCAGATTCAGGATGGTGTTCTCACTTTGGAGTACATTCCCACTGACGCGCAGGTTGCTGACATCTTCACCAAACCCTTTGCATCCCCGCGCTATCTTCAGTTGCGTTCTATGCTTGGGGTGATGGAAGTTGTCCTTGGGGGGTCTTGTTGAGTCCTTCCTTCCTTCATGTTTCTTTTCAGCATGTTGTTGTATCTCTTTTTGGGGTAGGGTTTTTCCCACTGGGTTTTCTCTATTTCCCCGGTTCACAGAGATTTCTTTGTTGTTGGGTACCTGATCAGGCCTTGTTGCCGGGACCCATTTTCCTGCTTTCTTAGTTGTGCTAGGTTAGTTTCCTCCTGAGCTTCGCTTAAGGGGGGGTGTTAGAGTAATAGTATATTTACCTTTATAATTAAGTCTATCTGATTTAATTATTAAAGGTCACTATTATTCTTTTTTCACTTAAGCTTGTCATTTAGGTGCATAATAATTAATATGTTTATTAATTATTAAATGCACAAACCTAGCTTTCTCCGGCTTTAGGGTTTCTCACCTTATAAGCCGCTTTTTGTAATTATTGTTCATACTTTTGGGAAATACAATTTTGCTCTCACTCCGCTGAGATTCTCAAAAACCCTTGCTCAGAGATCCCTACAGGAAAACGTGCATATAGAAATTCAGTATCCATTTGAGCATAAAAAGTTTTTTTTGAATGTTTTCTTACTATAGAATATCTATTGAAAGAATGAATAACACTTTTGTTATCTCTAAATCCACATGCATCTTGGTTGACACCAGATTATGTCCAATATCAAATTTGCCACATAAAAACAAAAGATATCCTTGTTCCCTGATTACATTTCATTATGCTGCCCTAACAAAAGATATCATATCAAAATTGAAAATTATAGAAGGGATTGTGCCTGGCTCCAGTTAGAGGCTCCAACCCAACGAATCGAAACTCAACGACTTCTGAATGAGCCAAATTCCTGTTTACCCAAATAGAATGCACTATAAAAATCTTAAAACTTGCATTCAATATCTTTTTTTGTTGAGTGAATCTGCCTAGTTCCTTTGTGAGGTATTGATTTTTTCTATTAAAAAATGGCGAAGGAGGTTAATTATTAAAGAAAAATGGAAAATGTACTAGAGTATCAGTCTAGCAATCTTATAATGAGTTTCACTAATCTAAATCTAAATTTCCAGGGAATTAAACAAACTAGAGCTGACATTATTTGTCATTTGACTATCATCAACACATGCTGAAATATAAACATCAAAACTGCAATCAACAGACAGTTTGAACTGCACTATTTACCCAAATAGAATGCACTATGAAAATCTTAAAACTTGCATTCAATATCTTTTTCTGTTGAGTGAATCTGCTTGGTTCCTTTGTGAGGTATTGATTTTTTCTGTTAAAAAATGGTGAAGGAGGTTAATTATTAAAGAAACATGGAAAATGTACTAGAGTATCAGTCTAGCAACCTTATAATGAGTTTCACTAATCTAAATCTAAATTTTCAGGGAATTAAACAAACTAGAGCTGACATTATTTGTCATTTGACTATCATCAACACATTCTAAAATATAAACATCAAAACTACAATCAACAGACAGTTTGAACTGCACCACAAGAAATAACATGACAAAGGTTTCTCTGTTCCACCATAGTGCCACCATCCAAGCTGAAGGCAAAATAGTTGGTTGCAATTTTAGGAGGTTGGGAATCTTGAATAGAGGCACTGTCTCATTACCTTAAGTTTCAGAAGGCAAGGGCCTAATTTTTTCTGGGCTTAAAGACAACTTCTTTAAGCTCATTTGCTTCTTTCTTGAAAGTTTAAAAAATTAATAGTCTTGAGAGGCTAGATAGATTGTATGGCCATCGTGCATAAGGGTAACAAAGGAAGATCCAAATGAGAAAATTTAAGGTTGACCATAGCGGAAGTAAATGTGACCTGTAAATATGGAGAAGACTCCAACAACCAGTTTAAGTTCCTCTTAGATAGAATCATTATATTCTTCAGCCAATTTACTCTTATAGAGTCGTGATCCAGGTTTGTTTGAATTGATTGATGGCACTAGCATCATTGCATTTGCCTTATTGTCCATGGGGCTCGGTAATGGTCGTACGAATTGATGTATTTTTCAAAGCTACAAGGCTTTTTGAATCTTTAATAAAACCAAGAACTTTCACATATTTGAGGACCTCACTGCCAGTTACGACAGGAGAGGAGCAACAACTATCACACACTCTTGGAATTGGTCATTAATATTAAGTCTTGACATTATGCATGGTTTAGTAGCAAAGGATTCAACCAAGAAAAAAACCTTGTTCATATATTACTTCCTATGTCCACTTTCAATATATATATGTGGTAAAAAAAAACATTCTTCTTTCTGGAAATTCTGAGAATTACTGCTCAACAATCTATTTAAAAAGCTGCAATCAAAATTTTCTATATAAAGTAAAATCCATCGCATAACATTATGCCATATCCATTTCCATGGTTAAGCAATGAAAGATAATAAAATTGAAGCATTCTTAGATTTTGGAATAGGAGTTTCTACCTTAGAATTTATACTATTCATCCACCAAAAACTAGTCTGTTAAAAAAATGATTTGCATAACTTACAGTTTTTAAATTGTTTCCTTGGTCAGAATCTGTAGAGACCATTTTGTTAGACATATGCTCCTATATAATCAGGGAAAAATAGAAAACCCTAATGAACGCCAGTGCAGCCCATTATTTGCAATCCAAAAGGAAATAGCAAACCCTAATGCATATGAGTAATGCCTTTCTCCAGTTGATGAATAGAAAAAATACTATTTCTCCAAATATCAAATGTAATAAACACAAAGTACCTGTTGATTTCTCTCCCAAAAATAGCTATGTAAGCTTTGCCCAAAATGTTTAATCTTTGATGCTAAAAATACCCTGATGCATATCACCCATATAAACTCCCAGTGGTAGTTCTCTCTCAATCTCCGTGTTGTTGCCAAGTATTGTTAGCTCGAAACCATAGGTGTTGGCAAAACTTTTGTTGACATAGATCTGGAGAATGGAGGTTGACATTTGACACTGTGGGAAAGACAGATGGAAGGGCATTTGACTCTTGAGCGAGCAGACATTTTCAATGGACACCAAACCTTAGGTAGAAGAGGATAGATATACAACATATAACACTTTTAGGGTGCACTTTTCCTGATTCGAAAGGGAAGACGGCAACCAAAAAATTTGAAAATGAATCCAATGAAAGGGTTTGTTCTGTGGTAGACACGTATTAAAAGGAGATATTGTGCACATCTCATAGAAATGGTAGTTTTCTCAATGAGCCTCGCTGTCCACAAAAGCTCACCGCAACGTGTCAAACAAGCCTATTTCCTATTTTCACATTGACAGAGCATTTACATACACAACCACCTCCCATTTTACAAACCAACAATAGTAAAAAACTCATAAATGTGGCTCGACGCAAGATAGGCTTCACATGGTGGAGAAAATATGGGGTTTCCCCGTGTCGGCAGGATTCAAAACCTAGACATGAGGGTGCATCAGAATGCAACAAGGAGTAAGCATCAAGTGCATATGGATCACTTGGATGCACTACCTAATGGCTTGCTGGTTCCAATTTGGTGGAACTCAACTCTTCTATGGAATGATCAACAAACTTGATCAACGCCCTTGTTGCGTGAGTATTTACAGGGTTTGTTTGTTTGCTTTGTGTGGATTTCCCTTTTTTACTGGTCTTTTGTTTAGGAAAGGAGGTTAAAGATGGAAATGATTCTTTTTGTGCAGTTGCAAGAGATTCAATGAGGTCAGAATGTAGTCGATGCTGCTGCAAAATGCTTTGACACCCGAGTTTGCAATGAAAGCATGTCGCTAGTCGGAAGGGTCACATTGATTTTTGAAGAAATTCGCTTATGTCGGGAATGTTGAGGCTTGATATACCCTTGGAATGGTATGAATGGGCTAGACTTCAAATTTTGTTCAGTTATTTTTAGGTTCAGGTTCAAAAGAGGATTTTGTATGACCTAGATGATTAATTGAGCTGGAAATAATTGCTTTGGGACAAGTTTTTTGAGAGAATGAGTGTCGATTCTAGTACTTTTTTTCTTTTTCCTTTTCTGGGTTATGATTTTTTCTCTCTGCTATGCCAGATTCACTTCTACTGCCTATAAAATAGGATTGCAGGAGCTTCCATGATGGCAAAGGCTACCATGTCTTTTCACACGGCTGCATTATATTCCCTGGTCATAATAGAATTCAATGGTAGGAGTGTAGCTTTATTAGGGCACATCGACGTTTTGAGAGAACTAGGGCATTGTCTGCAGTACAACTATGGAGTCACAAAGAATGTTGCCAAAGGCATGCGTTCAAGGAGGAGACATCCTATGTGGATTTCTAGGAGCAAAAGCTACCACTATAGTCACCGAAAGATGTGGGTAGAAGGGCAACACTGTGCTACATCGACATTTCTTGAAGACTATGAATTTAGTTCATCTTCCTATCATTGTTAACCAATTTCAAAGAAACCTACAAAGATATCATCCATAATTTTTTTAGAGGGATTAACAACTATTCTACTGTTGCATGTTAAGATTCTAACCTAAACTTACAGATCTTAATAATGTGCCCATAGCTTATCTCCCGTCCATAAGCTCACCCAAAATCTGCACAAAATTTAGGGCTAGGAAAAAATCACCTTAGAAAGAAATCACCCGACTAAAAATTCAGCGCCTCCAGCGTCTGATGCGGATGAAAATTCCTCATGTGAATTCTACGAGCATTAATTATAAAATCATCACTGGGTATGAAAGGAGAAAAGAGGGTGAAGTTTATAGTAGGAATGGGAATCTTCCAGAATTTGTGCATTTAAAAAACCATTAGAAGACACAAATATTTTCTTCTCCTCTTTCCCTATTGGCCACAAAAAAAATAAAAAAATTTCTAAATAGAAAAATTAAAAAAACCACCAGCAAAAATATGAAAAGCCAATCAGAAAATAGAAATATTCTGAAGAAAATACAAATAAAAATAAGAGAACTATGAAAACATTATAAAAGTTGTTTAATATTTTCACAAGACACAAGTTTTGAGGCAAACAAATAGAAAGAAAGTGAGGCGAAAACATTAGTCTCCGCCTATATAGGCGGGACTAATAAAAATTAATTTAACACATATTAATTATAAACTAATTTACCATTTCTTTATAAAGCAAAAGAAAAATAAAACATTTAATGACTAATTCCTAACTTACAAATAACTTAACAGAATCTATGTAGGCCTAACCTTTTAAAAGGAAAATGTATATATAACAAGAGCTGTGCACAGCAGGAGTCCTTGCCTTATGTTATGAAATAAGGTCTTATGTTTAGGAAATAAATTTTCAAGTGCTATTTGAAATCAATGTATTAATAAATTGACTAAAACTTTGCATCGGACATGCAGAGCGTGGATAAATGAATTTGAAATCCAAATTTTATTAATTTTAATAATTTACAAAAGGGTAACTTTTTTGTTGATATTTTAGACATGTATAGGATGGAGACGAATGATATTTATGTTGACTGCATCAATAGCAAAATCAGATCTACAAGTTGTATATTTCATCTTGGTCAAGGAAAGATGTCAGCATAGATGATGACAGGTACAATGGCAAGGGGAAGATGAGGTATCCTCACAATTTTAGATTCTAAAATGACTAATTCAATTAAGTGCAAGAGAAGAAATAAGCTAAGAGATAATTCAAATACATTGTCAATGTCTTTGAAATGTTTTGAAGCTTTAAAAACTTGTAAAAATGGAAATAACAATTCAATGTAGTTTAAAAAAAGTTGATGGTTTTGTCATAGCAAAAAAGATGGAGTTTTCTTACATCTTTAGCTGTATGATTATTGAATTTTATTGCTCGGTGGTTGTTGGTTGAATGGTTAGGTACAAACATTAAGATTGAAGATATTATTTAAATCTTAGAGTTGTTATTAAAGAGAAGTTTGTTTTTCTTTATAAAATATAATTATGTATGAGATCCTTTTGCATTGGAAGCAAATATATAACTGCAGTTTATTTTTAGGTCATTACTTAACATAAATTCATATTTATTTGCAAATGCAAAGGAGCATCTATATTTGAAGTTTTAGATAAGAAGCGTTAATATTTGTAATTTGTTTAAGCATGAGATGTTTTCATTTACACTTCAAAAGTGGCGTTGAGTTTTTTTAATGCGATGTGCCAAGTGTTGACAATTGTTCCTGTAATTCTGCATGACATATGATGCACATAGTTAGCTTTCGATACAAGATGGAATTGTTGAGGGAAAAACTATGAATTTGAAATTCAAAACAACATAATAATATTTGGGAAGGGTAGCATGCTTAGGAAACTTATGATAGGAAGTAAATTATTAGAATGAAAAGATAAAAATCTTGCTCTAATAGATACGTATTTATGTTTTTTCTCCTGTAAATAATGAAATGATTTAACGAGTAAAACTAAATATATTTAAATAATTTTTAATTTATTTTTTTAATATTAACTCTTTAAATAATTTTGAAATAATATTAGATAGGTGAAAGTATTATTTTATTTAAATGATTTTTATTTTTTCTAATATTATTTTTCTAGATAATTTTAATATTCTATATTTTATTTATGAAAAATATGAAAATTTATATATTTTAAAGATAATATATTATATTTTTAATGTTTGCATTTTAATTTTTTAAACATATTTTAATAATTTATGATCAAATTATTAAAGGATTTTATTTTAAATGTTTAAAAATATAATTATTATATAGTAAATTTAATTGATAATTTTAGTTAAATATATATTGTAAATTTAGTTGTCTTTATTTTTTCACAAATAGATTCCTTTAAAGAACTAAGTAACTATTTTTATAAATAACAATATTCACTATATGCAAACTAAATATATAATTAAATAATGAATATAAATAAATGTAATGCATAATATTATATATTTATTATATTTTTATGTTAATTTAATTATAATAATTATATTTGTATTAAATAATTTTTTATTGGAAAATGTGATATATAATAAGAATGTAATTTATGTTCATTATAAGTAAACAAAAAATATAATTAATATATGGGAAATTTGGTTTACTTGACTAATGTTTGTCTATTATTAAATTATCAATCAAAATATAGGTAGAACATTAATAGAGAGGTAAAAAGAATAATTAACTCATTCATGTATTAAATAAAAAATTAATTTTTATAAAAAATATTCTAGATGTAATTTTATTTAAAATACTAATTTAATTTTATAATTTTTAATTTAAAATTATTATACATTAATAATATAATCTTAAAGTTCTTCATCGTAAAAATGCTATATATCATCTTGAAAGTAAAGTTGATGGTAAAAATACACACTTCTAATTATGTTCATAGATAGAAATAGTAAAATAGTAAAAATAATTTACTTTTCAATAAATAAAATTATACTTTTAAAAAAATATCCTTGTTTTGGCTACTAATTAATATAAAAAATATCATTGAGCCTAAAAAGGCATGTTTTAGATGGTTGCTGATGTTAGAAATGCTACAAATGTCAAATTTTAATGTGGATCTTTGTTCACTATGCATGAAACCTAAATCCATCAAGCATATTTTCTTTGATTGTTTGTATGCTAAAGAAATTTAGTATATCTTTTGCAATAGTCTTATTAATCAAAATATCAATAGTTATAACAAGAAGTTGAAAATTTTAATTGGATCTATTAACAACATTAAGAAAATTTATAATATTTTTGCTTTCTCTAAGCACATATGTGGGGGTTCAACATGATGAGATATTCAGTGGGGCAATTAGGAGAGTGCTTACTAAGTCATACAAAAGACTCACATGTTTTGATATTGTCTTAGAGATGACTGTGACGATGGAGACCTCCAACACTAAGTTCCCGAAGCTATTAGGTGATGGAATTGTGCCTGTCAATATGCAGGAGATGATATATGGACACACACAATCATACAATACACAAACCAAGTGCACTTTTCACAAAGAGGTGATAGAGTTCTTGAACAAATATAATGACAAGGGAAGGGAAAAAGAACATAAGAAAGAAAAGAAGAAACACATGAATAGAATCTTTTTCAATAGTGAAAGGAATTCATATATTGAGGAAGTACGTTCCAATGAAGAGTCACCAAACCTACCCCGCCTAACTCTTCCTTGACACGTGGTTGGCATGGTTATATGCTACGTGGATTTGCAATTTATCTGCATGTGCATTAGCACATATGACACATTCATTATCAGCTATAACATGTCTAATCTGTTTGCAATATGTAAAAACAAAATTCTTGCAATAAAAACATTCCTTGGCAGGTAGCAGAGTAAAAATCTAGCATAATTGTATTTTGTATTCAATTATAGAATGCAAATGACTTAATTGTTTTCTATAGAAGGCCTTTGCATGATAACTGCAGCAGCTACAGTAATCCAGAGGTGAACAGCTTCATGCCTTCTGATTATGCAGTGCTTTCAGTGGTTTTTCAGCAGTGATGTAATGCCCAAATTTTTGGATTTCTCATTCGAAGCAATACTGTAAGTTTTCTACAAATTTAGATATCACCATGAAATTATATATGGGATTGCCAGTAATTTGATGAAACTGAAAATGACTTTTGGGGGGATTAATCTATATAAATTGATTTGCTAATGGATTAATATGAATGTAGATTAGTGGTTTGATAATCCTTTTTGGCTGTCCCAGATTTTATACATTATATTTCTGTAATGTCCTTTTCCTGGATTCCTCTGTAATCTGCTCATAGTAATTAAAATTAATGCTGCAAACTGTTCTGTTATAAGTGATACTTGGTTTGATGCAGTCTGCTATTTTGGTCAATGATGAGATTGATGCTGCTTTGGTCAATATTTTTTTAACATGGTTAATTGCATTTATTTTTTATTTTTTGTGCTTTATAGTTTTAAGTTTTATTTTGCTGATTGTGCATTCTCATAGATTCGGCATTGTAGAAGAAAATGTTTGCAGTAGATGTTCTTACAAATAGGGGGCTTCCAAACACCTTCAATCTCTTTCCTGTTTCATAGTTATGTTTTGAATTTTAAAGCTCTTCATTTATCAAATATTATCCATGATTCCATACCCATCTTAAATTTGTGAAAAAAAAAGTATTACTGAAAATTTTGGCCAATAGCAAAATATTTTTGCCACTGCTGATTGAATGATGGGCCAATGTCATGTAACTAGGTATACAAAGACCTTTCAAAGATTAGGAAATGATGCTTCAAATTACTGTTTGATATTAGGTTATTTATGCCTACAGTGTTTGATTGCATTAGCTCACTAGAAAAGGGATTTGGAGTTGGTTTGATCAAAATTAACTAAATATAGAATCAATTTTCAAATACTAGAATATTTGTTGTGTTAAGATATCCTTCTTTGACACCATTTTATTATTGTTTTTTTGTGTTAGATTCTATTTGTAACTTTGTACATTGCTGCTAGAATATTTGTATTGGTTACTGATTGTTTTTAAATTAATCAGTAAGAGCATGTTTTTAATGGAAAAGGAAGATGGTACCCCTGGATTAAGACTCAAAATTGTAAGTTTGCTGCATAAAAGGTCAATCAGGCTACGACCAGAGAGAGAAAACTCATTTTGCTAACTAAAACATATTAACTTGAAATTATGATTTAAACAAGGATATCTAACTTAAAAAGATCATAGGAGGTTCTTATAGGTGTATTATGAACAAAAAAATTTGCTTCTTATTTAAACAAGGATATCTAACTTAAAAAGATCTGGACAAAAAACTTTCCTTCTTATTTGCTTCCCAGAAGACATGACTGGTGGCACATACTGAAACTCTGCTAAAATCCCTATAATGTTATCTATCTACATCTTCATTTTCCAACTGGGCATTGAACCTAATGAAACCGCTTTGACCATATTTAATGATTCACCTTCAATTTCTAAATTAGAATGATTTTCCTTTTACACGTATACCTGTTGAGTACCTTAATAATTGCTTGAATATGGCTCTCCAGGTTTTCACTAGATACTTGATTACATCGTGTCCATATACAATTCTGGATGCATTTTCAAATACCTGATTACCATTTGTGCAATTATACATACCCACTTGGGTGTCTTCTTAAATGCCTCCAATAGTCTATCTGGGTGTCTCCCAAAAGCCCCATTACCTTATCGTGGTACTTTCCACTTGCCTTATAAGTGTGCATAGTATATTAGGCACCTGTTGCTGAGAAAATAGAAGTGATAGTTCAGTTTGACAGTTTGCAACAGTGGTGTGTCTATCATGTTTGAAAACTTCTCTTGATCTGCGAGCTCCTAACTGACAATGGTTAACGATTTGAGGCCCGAGCCTCACCAAATTGAACAGGCTTTTTAGCCCTTTTTTCAAATGCCTTATAAGATTGATGGGTGTTTTCCCACTTGCCTAGAAAGCCTACATCATTATAGTAGGTAATTTTTTACCAAACAAAGTCTGCAAAAAAGGTTAAACTACAAGTAGTAGTTTGGTTTCAGTCCTCTTGCAAGGTATGCTGAGTTGAGACTCAGGTTTTTACAGTTTACAGAGCTTAGATGACATTTATTACAAATAGGTGTAATGTCCAGATCAACAGGACTGACTGTATTGGACTTCACATCCAGTGTGTAATCCTTGCTGGATAATTTCTATCGAGCTAATAGGCACATAACATCTTTAAGTTCTGAGCTTTCTTGGTCAAAATCAAATTAGTTGGAATAAAATGCAGAGAAATGGGCATTCTAAGAGTTTTTCAAATGCTTGTCATCCATATTCTATGTTTTACCATCCAACCCTAATAGTTGTTTTCCTGGTACAAAATATAGCCCAAAGGATATTGTTTTACAGCTAAAGATATTGTATTTGGAAGTGAAGAGTACTCAAATACATTCAGTTTCGATAGAAAAGTATTAAGAATAAAAAATGAGCTTATGCATGGCTGTATCTTCTATATTCATAGATACTCATAAAAAACAAGAACAAGAGGAGCAACAACACGACCGCTATTTTTACACCTTGAAAATACTTTGCATCACTTTCAGCTTTCGCTTCCTAGAAATTATTTAGGTAGGGTTTGAACACAAAAATAACAGTCAGTGGCCATGAAAATGAGGATTCCAACTAAACGAGAGAAAAAATTGCACTACTATGATTTTAGAAGTAAAATTTAAACAACAATATTAAATCAAGCAATAAGGTAACAAACAACTCTGCCTGTGTCATTTAGTAGCAGGATTAGGAAATACTAAAACAAAATTATAAACAAAAAAAATACCAATCGAATACCTTGGGGATATTGTATTCGGAAATCCCAACTGTAATGAAGTTGAAATTAGAAAGCTAAAAACCCTGCTGGTATGGAAGTTGCAGTCTGGAACAGCTAAACTCTCTCCTGAACGATGGTAAAATGCAGAATGAATATGGCATTTACAATGCCCACTTTAAATATTAATAACAACTACAAACCCACTGTAAATATTAATAATAACAACTGCAAGTATTTAATTTCTATTAAATAAACCGTCAGAACTCGTACACAAGCCATGTGAAGAAAACAGCTGGCAAGGCTTTCATTTTTATTGGCAATTATCAACATTAAAATTATTTTTACCTCCACCAAAAATGCTCTACTCTAAAAAAAAAATTAAGATTTTGTATTTAAAAAAAAATATAAATTCAGTGCTCAAAACATTACTCAAAACTTTAGAAATAAATTCAAATATTTGAGAAACAAATGCAATCTAATAGAAATATTTAACATGAAAACATAAATCTCTGCCTAAGGCAGGGACTAACAAGACTAAAAGAAGTGCATGGGGTGGGGTATGTGGCCCCCACCTCCACTTCCCCTTCTCACCTTGGTAAAATGAATAAAAGGGGTGCACTTTTAAGTGAAGTTACCCCCTTGAGTATATCGGTGTTGAGGCCGCCTTGCATGGTGCGACCCCCACCCGTAATTATTATTATTTTAATTTCAATTAATTTTTAAAATAAATAAAATTTATTTATTTATTGCTTTATTTTTTTTAACAAATAAAATTCACTTTTATTCATTTTCTAACAGAAATATTCTGTAACAAATCAGCAAGCAATTAATATTATTATTATTTTTAATTTAATTTTTTTTAGAATAATATTTATAATTTATTTATTTTAAAAAGGGACTTACTTTAGCATTAATATGTAAAAACAATTTACATCGTAATTAGTTTCTTTTTTTAAAAAAAAAAATAGTATTAAAAATAAATTTTATTTATTTTTCACATGGAATATAAGAACCTTTTTTTAAAAAATATAAGAAAATTGGAAAACTTATTAAATTAGCTGAGTTTTACTAGGCAACTATCATTTTTCACAGAATATCAATAATTTTCACCAGAACTCAACAAATCAATAATTCATAAACAAAACATGGAAACAACATCATTTTTCACAGAATATCAATAATTTTCACCAAAACTCAACAAATCAATAATTCATAAACAAAACATGGAAACAACAAGGGTTTTACAAGACTATATTTAGAATTCTAGAAAGAGAGAGAAATCTACATAAAATAGAATAGAGATCCAGACAGACAATCACATATGGGCACGAAGAATACAATCATTTCAAATTGCAAAACACCATAATAAAATAAAATATCAAAACCTACCTCGAACACTGAAGAAATTTTTTCGAACGATGACCAGATCTGAAGACCATATCCCAAAACTTGCAAAGCTTTCCAAAATCAAATTCTCACCAAAATCCTTCAACCTGCTTGCCAAATTTTTCCTTCAAACCTGTCTCCTCCAAAATATGGCCAAATCTCCTACATGTAGGAATTCTCATTCCACATGCTAGGGTTTGGAACTCCACTCTCTAAGAAGGCTTTACATGGATTAAGACTTTGATTTGCAATTCAATTTCAGTTAAACTCAAGTCTATTTTCACTTTGTCTTTTGTTGAGAACACTTAACCAAACTTAACTATTACCTTTAATTTAATTTAAACGATTACTGATTGTGCAACTTTAATGCATTCAAATAAAATAAAAAAATTACTATAAAATAATTTCCACATGCTCAATTAATCTCTACTTAATAAATATATTTCATTTGAACAAAGGTTAAATTTTCAATTAAATAATTCTAAAGTGAAGATATCTAATTAATTCTCATTAATTAAATACTTCTACCACATAATAAAACTAAGCTTAACCTTTGCATTTAATTAGTTTTTAATTAATTAAATAATATCTCATGGCTAGAAATAGGAAAGATCCAATTTATTAAAATTGCACTATTCAATCAAATTAAATAATCTAAATATAGAAAACACACCAATCACCAAAATCAAAAGCATCACATGGACCTAAGGACCCACATTCAAATGCAAGAACAGGGTTATAAACTCACATCAACTAGATGAGTTTAGAAAGGGTAGGAATAACATAATCTTGTCCACTATTTTAGGATAATAATATAGCTTAGGTTGGGATTTGGATCCGTGTTATCTCCTCTCTCTTACCATTTGAGATATTTTGATAGGGCACGCTCATCTTGACAATTCAGAGAAGTCGATGCCCGGTACCTACAAACCTGCATACAAAACCCGCATGTACATACATATATCTATATAATAGACAATGGTGAGGATCCACTAGTCCTGTGGATCTCGCAAGCAAGTAACTACGACTCCGTCCCTCAACCACATCAGGCACGTCAAACAGAAATATAAAACAAACACATCAACCATACACATGCAAGTATGAGGTTAGTAAAATCATAAGCATTAATGATTTCCTAACATATAAATAATCATCCTAACAAAATCATAACATGTATAAAATCAGACTAGGGGCGGGGTACTACAAACATGGTTGGCTCTTCACTGAGCTCACTTCAAAAGAGTGAAAAGTTTTTGGGTTACTGGTCCCAGGTGATTTTTCCCTTAATAGGGTTTCCACGTTAAATCTCTTGTGTTATGTGTTTATTGTGGTGATTGTTTGATTGTCATACTTTACATATTGCATATCTGATTTGGTCGATAATCACTATGAACAATTAACTGGTAATCGGTAAAAGCACAAACAATTTAGTATTATTATTTACCGACCTGCAGAATAAGCTGTATTTGTTTTGAAGTTTTACATTTTGTATTTGGGACTATGGATAACTGATTCACCCACCTCTTAGTTATTCTAACAATTGGTATCAGAGCTGCTTGGTTGCTTGGAACAGAGTTTTAAGGACTTCAACATAAAGATCACAAAATGTATAAGAGGGAAGTGCCGAAGTTGAACAAGGACAACTTTACATTATGGCAAAGCCGAATGAGACTTCATATATCTGGAATTGAGAATTCTGCCCTTACTCTATTAGATAATGGCTACTTAGCACCGCCTACAAGACCTTTGACTCTTGACCAATTAAGAGATAGATATGAGCATAATATCAGTATGATGGAGATTGTTGCTACTCTAACAAATGCTGAATTTGAAGATGTCAAATATTGTACTACCTCAAAGGAAATGTGAGACAAGCTTGCTCTATTTTATAGTGGTGATGAAAATGTCAGAAGAGCCAAAGTTGAAAGTTTAAGAGGAAGATTCAATGATATAAAAATGAAAGAAGGAGAAAACATAGTGCAGTACACCAATAGAATAAAGGAAGTAATTAATGCTATCAGAGGATCTGGTGGTGTCATTGATGAAGAAAAGTGATGAGTAAAATCTTGAGAACCTTATTGTTAGTTTATGCTATCAGAATATCTGCTATACATGAAATGAGGTCTGCACCCAACAATGCTCTCACTCTTGATAGTTTGATCGGTAAGCTAACAACTTTTAAATTGGATAACTTTGATAATAGTGTTCTACTGTCCGTTGAGTCTTCTTTCATGACTTCTTTGAAGATCGATAAATATAGTAGTAGAAGCAATAATAATGATGATGATAGTAATAATGATGATGAGAAAGATGAGCTTGAAGCTCTTATGGCCAGAAGATTACCTAAAGGAAAAGGAAGATATAGAGGTAAATTACCTTTAGCATGTTTTAACTGTAAAGAAGTTGGTCATATTGCTACATTAGATGCCCCAACAGGAAAGAAGATGATAAAAATAAGGATCGATCTGTTGAAGGAAGCTATGGGAGAAGAATCAACAGGAGTTACCGACACTACAACAGAAACAACAGAGACAACCATGATAAAGGAAAGAAGGTATGTTACATTACTGAAGAGAATGATACTGAGACCGACATAGATGATGATGTGGAAGTAGTGTTTTTTGCAATGAAGGATAAGTTTGAGGAAGAAGAAAGGTATGTAGAGACAACTCTTATCTCTAAAGTTAATAAAAATGATACATGGATAATAGATAGTGGTTGTACCCATCACGTGACTGGTGATGAAGAAAAATTTGATCATATTGAGCAATATAATGGAGGATCTATCAAAATGGGCAATGATACACCTTGTATGGTTAGAGGAAAGGGATCCTTACTAATAAATGATAAAATTAGATGTGAAAATTCTGATTGGGTAAAATGACTAAATTATAATCTGCTAAGTGTGGCACAACTTAACAATTCAGGCCACCGTGTAGCTTTTGAGAGCAAGAAAGTGAAGATATTTGATGAAGGAGGAAAACTTGTTGGAACAGGAGAACAAATGAAAGGTAACTTGTTTTATCTTGATAATGATTAGTCTTCTTTTTTAATGATGAAAGATGAAGATGCATGACTATGGCATAAAAGGTTATGTCATGTGAACTTTGATAACATGATCAAGATCAGTAAAAAGAAAAAGGTTAGAGGTCTTCCTAGCCTAACAAAGCTGGATCATGTAATGTGTCATCAATGTCAAAAAGGTAAGATGATAAAATCTAGTTTTAAGAGCAAAGATTATTCAACAAAGAAAATTTTAGAGCTAGTTCACAGCGACCTATGTGGTCCCATGAGAACAAAAAGTTATTATGGAGATAGGTATTTCATTTTGTTTGTTGATGATTATACTAGATTGATGATAATGATGTTCTTAAAGGAAAAATCAGAGACATTTAAAATGTTTAAATGGTATAAAGAAAAAGTAGAGAAAGAAACTGGGAAGGAACTGAAATGCTTAAGATCTAACAGAGGTGGTGAATTTATTTTTGATGAATTTAATAACTATTTTAATGAGCATGGTATTAAAAGATAGGTTTCTGCACTGAGAACACCTCAGCAGAATGGCATTACTGAAAGGAGGAATAGATCAATTGTTGATTGTGCAAGGAAACTCATGATAGAGAATAATGTAGCTTTGACATACTAGAGAGAAGCAGTTAGCACAACTGTTTATGTTTTGAACCGAGTACAACTGAAGAAGGACACTAACAAAACACCCTATGAGTTATGGTTTGGTCACAAACCGACTGTAAGTTATTTCAAAATTTTTGAAAGTAAATGTTTTATTCTGAAAGATGAAAGAAATGGAAAGTTTGACTCAAAAGGTGATGAAGGGATATTTCTTGGATATTCCACTAAAAAAAGAGCATATAAGTGTCTAAATAAACTGACTAATAAAATGATTGAAAGTACTAATGTCAGGGTTGATGAGTTTGATGATAAGGACAGTGAAGAGAGCATTAGGGAACTGGAAGATTACAATAGATTTACATACATTGAACATCCAAAGCACCTACTGAAGCCGCAGACTGTGGCAACCAGTCAACATGAAAATAACGCCGAGGAACAGGAAAACAACACTGACAATCAGGAAGAGGCTACCGAGCAAGTAAATGAACCTGAACAGGATGAACAAGAAAGAAGAGATCAAATACTAGCTAGATTTTTTAGAAGACATCACCCTGAGAACCAAATTATTGGCAACAAGCAAGCTGACATGCAAACAAGAAGTAAGTCAAGACAAGGTACATGCTTAGTTTGTGAATTTGAATCAAAAAATGTTAAAGTTGCATTGGAGAATGAAGAATGGATAAATGCAATGACTGAGGAGATTGAACAGATAGATAAAAATAAGACATGGACTTTAGTACCTAGACCTAAAGATAAGAATGTTATTGGTACTAAGTAGATTTTTAAAAACAAGATGAATGAGATTGGAGAGGTTACAAGGAATAAAGTCAGACTAGTTTACAAGGGGTATGCTTAGGAGGAAGGAATTGATTATAGTGAAACCTTTGCACCTGTTGCTAGACTAGAAGGAGTTCGAATGAAACTGGCTTATGCATCACATAAGAAGTTTAAATTTTATCAAATGGACGTTAAGTCTATATTTCTAAATGGGATACTTGAAGAAGAAGTCTACATAAAACAACTAGAAGGGTTTGTTGATCCAGATAAGAAAGATATGGTATGTAGATTACATAAATCTTTATATAGTTTAAAGAAAGCACCGAGAGCCTGGTATGAAAGGCTACATACTTATTTGTTAAGTATTGGATTTGTTAGAACTAGTGAGAACAAAAATTTGTATATGAAAGGTGAGTCTAATGACACTATTTTAATTGCTAAAATATTTGTGGATGATATTATCTTTGGAGAACAAGATAATGTATGTAAATCATTTACTAATGAGATGATAAAAGAATTTGAAATGTCTATGTTTGGAGAGATTAAGTTCTTTCTAGGACTGCAGGTTATTCATCAAAATGATGGGATATTTATCACACAATCCAAGTATATCAAGGAAGTACTGAGAATATTTGGCATGGAAGATGCTAAACCAGTTGGAACACTGATGCTCATAGGCTACAAACTGACTAAGGATGATGAAGCTACAGAGGTGAATGAAACATTGTACTGATCTATGATTGGTAAGTTGATGTATGTAGTGCATAGTAGACTAGATATTACACATGTTGTGGGGATAGTTGCAAGATTTTCTACAAATCCTAGGGAGTCAGACATGGTTGCAACAAAGAGAATCTTAAGATACCTCAAGAAAATAGAGGACTATAGATTATGGTATCCTAAGGATGGAAAATTTGAACTTAGAGTTTACACCGATGCTGATTGGGCTAGAAATGTGGATGACATAAAAAGTACCACTGGAGGAGCATTTTTTTTGGGTGAAAGACTTGTTACGTAGACAAATAAGAAACAATCCTGTATTTCCCAGTCTACAGCCAAAGTAGAGTATGTCGCTACTACTACAAACTGTTCAAATATTGCATATATCAAGCAAGTGTTGGAAGGGATGAATGAGATAATCATAGAGTTGGTGATTATATACTGTGACAACACGAGTGCCATAAACATTTCAAAGAATCCAGTGATGCATTAAAAAAAAAAGCACATATCTATCAAGTATCACTACTTAAGGGAACAAGTACAAGAGAAGTAAGTAAAGCTGGAATATGTTACAACTAAAGAGCAACTTGTAGACATATTTACCAAACTTCTACCGAAGGATACATTTGAATACTTGAGGACTAGACTTGGGGTCCGTCCCCTGTCTACTAGTCACTAATGTGATCTGGAGGTTGTATCAGCCTAATCTTATAAGAAGATCATACATGTTGATGCAGAAGAGTTCACACTTTGGATTCTGTCTAAGGTTGTGAAAGATTTGAGGAGTCAGGACACAAATTAGCATAATCAGTATACAAAGATACATTTGATGCAAACAATGTATGGACAATAGAGAGTTACATGGATACTACAGAGCTGTATGGTTTATGTTTTTCTTTGGCATTGTTGTCAAAGGGAGAGATAAACAATATGATAACTGAGGAGAATACTGGAACATCTATCTAAGGGAGAGACAATCAGAGAACTGGAAAGATTATATCTGCAAAAGAAGGTCTGTACTTGCAATGCTGTTATGTAATGTAGTGATTAAATATATCAAGCTAGGGAGAGCTTAGTGAGCTACAACATTTGCATATAGAGTTGTAGAATACATGTTTGGTATGTGTATGGCACACTTCATATTGCTTGATTTTCCATCAATGCCAAATGGAGAGATTGATGAATTACAACTGATTGAGAACATGATTGAAGAACTACAAGTGATTGGTGATCACTTACCAAGCACTAAATTATTATGTAAGATAATTGAATTAGTTTTATGTTGTCATTGATGTCAACTAGTTTTGATAGTACTTATCATGGTAGTTGCAAATATCTACACATCTGTAAAAAGGAGAGAAAAGATGAAGAACCAAGATATATACATTAAGGAAGATGGATATGACAGATGAGGAAAATGAATACTCTTGGTAACTTATTGATGAGCCTATGAGTTCATATTGTTGACTTGATTATGTTGCATTATTCTGTTATGGAGATAGAAGCAAAATGTTACAAAGTAGTGTGGTCAGTTAATGAAGCATTCTAGTATACACCGAGTAGTGTAGTGTATACCAAGTGACAGTATCAACCAAGCTTGTGTTCACCAATGCATTTTTTTTGTTAACCAAGTATGAACAAAAGAACTAAATGATTAGTTTAGCTGACAGAAATTGATGAGCTAGAAAGTACCTTGAATTCAGAGTGAAAGATAAAGGTTGTTATGAGATCAATGGCTAGAAAAATTCAAGGAAGATCTAAAGGATGGAATCAAAACATATTACTGACACAACTTCCGAGGAAAGCTTAAGCGGCAAAATCAACAAAGGTGATTAAGCGACAAGATCTGATGGATGAAAAGAAAATGATTTACTTGTCTATTTAAGAGACTAGGGTTTCAAAATGAAACTAATGCTAGAGGAAGAAAACTGTAGAGATATTGTGTGAACAAGCTTCATGCATGCCTGGGGTGGCTGCAAGAAGTTGAGTCCCACTTGTGGCCAAAAAGTGGAAGTGTTTTCTCTGCTTTTCAAAATTTCTATCAATTGATGTCCAAATTTGAAGCACTTAAAGATTGAATCTTGAAAAACTTCAGTTATATAAAATTTAGTGCTTGGAATCTAGTTTTCAAATATGTAATTTATTTCAATATCCACATGGTATAAATTAAATTTTAGTATGCATGTCTAAAAACCACTTTTCAAAATGTCTGTTTCAGGACCACACCTCACGTGTGTACAAACACCCTTTTGAAGTAAATGAATGTATTTTTGGGAATCCTTTTGGGAAAAGGTACCTAAAACACTGAAGATTAGTCAGAATATTTTATCTTATTTTTTTATTGAATATTTGTTTTATTAATTTTTAATTGACTATAAAGTATATTTTTGAAACCTCTGGTGTACGGACACCATAATTTGATGATAACTTCACTTTTTTTCAATTTTTTTATTTAATTTGAAAAGAATTCTATGTAGTTTGGTCACATGTAACTCATTTTTCAAAAAATAAAAAATAAAAAAGTTATTAAAGTTTTAGTTAACCTTGGTATTTCAAGTTTAGGTACCATGTTGGCTTAATAAATATTAAAATTCATCATATCAGTATAAAATTTATATTTTTATAATCTGCACAATAAGAGCTAAAATGGGTTTTCATTTTATCAAAAAATTCATTTGGGAAGTTGTCCTAAAAATTATGGCAAGGCATAAATTTTACTCTATCATGGCTTAGCCATTTTTTTGTAGGGTCAAGCACAAGCTTGGTGGGACCAAGCCTGTCTTGAACCAAAACCCAAGCCAGGAGGTAAGGTTCCCACTCATAGATTTACAAATCGGGTGCCCATTTTTTTAAATTCAAAAAATGGGCGCCCGTTTTGTAAATCTAAAAACAGGCGCCCATTTTGTGAAACTAAAAATGGGTGCCCGTTTCTTAAAGAGTCGTTGCAATAAAAAAATCTAAAATGTGGGCCTAATCTAATGATTGATGACTTTTCAATCTGTTTTCTATCAATTCGCAGTAGACAAATAGAATATTTTTGCCAACATTCTTTTTTTTTTATCTTATTTTAGATCTGACATTCAGAAAAGATTGTTTGAACTCAAATTTTGGTGCAAAAATGGGATCAAATCGATGTAGAAACAGATCAACGAAGCTTATAACACCTAAGGAGATTGCAAAAAATAGAGAGGAGGCAAAATGACAACGAGAAAGAAGAGAAAGACTTCAAAACCCGAATAATGTTGGAGCATCAAGTTCAACAATTGTTTCAAAAGAGGACAATGAAGACACCATAATGGATACAAAGGTTGAAGAAGCAAAATTAGGTGCATCTTCTAATCCAATATTGGATACAGGTATGTCTTCACATCCAATTGTTACAACTTATTCTGATAAAGATGTTCATGATTTGCTAGAAGCAGGTTACAATAGAAATGATTTAAATTTTATTCTTGAAAATAGATTAACAATTTTAATTGCATGTGAAGTTTTAGAAATTAGTAATGTTAATCGTAATGATAAAAGAATTGAAAGTCAAACCCCAATTGAAATTGAAAATCAAACACCAATTCAGATTGAAATCAACAATGTAAATGTAGACATAGAAACGCCTATTGAGAAAGAAACTCATTTGAATGATATGAAATAAATGAACAATTTCAATTAAAAATTGATGTGCTAGACAATCTACGTGGTTTGGTTTCATCGAGATAGATTAGGACACACAAGCAGATTGTTTAGATAATTTTTTATAATAAGAAATTTGGGTTTCAATGTCAATTAATGTTACAATTAATTAAAATGTCTAAAATGTGAAAAGTGATGAAGAGGTTAGGCATTTATGTGAAAAATAAGAAGGACAAGTCTCTAAAACAAGTTGTATCAACTATTGCTAGTGCCTTTGACACAATTGGAAAGAAAACTCATTCTAAAGATAGTAATGCGACACGACGAGCAATAACAACAGCTTTAGTAAATAAAACTACTACTAATAAAAGAATGATTTCAAACATAAGTGGATATCTTAATATTAATCGTAAAACTTTAACAAGAGCTATAAAGAGAAGAGTTAACTTTGAAAGTGATCCAGAAAACCATTTATGGACCTTCAGTGGTAGACTCCCAAGGTCTGACATGAAACTTACTGGTGAAGTCAAAACTTTGATTGAAAATTTTTGGCATGATAATACAAGAGTATCCCCTAATGCTAGAGATGTTCTTAAATTAAGAGTCAGTTCAAAAGTTTGTGATCCACATCCAAAAAACCTTTTAGATATGACTCACACATAATTGTATAAAAAATTTGTGGATGATAAGGTGTTAACTATTAGGATTAGTCAAAGATCTTTTGAAAAATGTAAACCATGGTATGTAAGGATTAACAAAGAAAGAATCAACTGTTGTTGCAAAAATTATGTTCAATTTCATTATCATTATGATATTTTTCGATCTATACATTTTACTATGCATTCTAATGAAATGTTGCAAGAATGTGGTATACATATACCACCTAAAATTGTAAAGGAGTTTATATCAAATTTATTTTGTAACCCACCTAATGAGCAATTTTATCTTTTGAATGCATGTGTTTCTAGTGTATGTGATGTATGTGGCAATCTTACATTATTAGATGAATGTTTGCATGAAAATATTTTATTTGATTTTGGACAACAATTACTTGATGTACAAAGATTTAAAATTGTTGAGTATCCATTGAAGGATGGAAAAGTTGGAAAACGGTGCGACTTAATAACTGAAAAAATTAGTATTAATATTTTTATGAATGAATTCAAGAGTAAGGTCGTACCTAAATATGTGAAACACTCTCACAATTCTAGATGGCTTGATGGACGATTTCACATATGAAAGAATACATTTCCAATTGTAGTATATTGTCAGTTGTTGACTATGGAGAGAACTACACGCTTGCACCACAAGATGAGATCCAACCACAATATTATAATTCAGTGCAAGTAACAATTTTTGTTCATATTGTCTATAGACATGCACCAGATAGTACATAAGAGGATCAAAAAATATTGAGAGAGTACCATTTCTATATGAGTGATAATAAGTTACACTCATCGGAGTTTGTCTGGTATTGCTTTAATACCTTTTATGAAAATTTATGGGAGAGAGAAATTCATATAACACAACATCTAATATGGTCAGATAATTGCATAGAGAAATTCAAGAATGCTAGAATATTTTATTGGTTGAGTAGGATGCATAAGAAAATAAATATCCAACATATCTGAAATTTTTTTGAGGCTAGACATGGGAAGGGAGAACATGATGGTGCTGGTGCATGTGTTAAGAGAGCCCTTTATAGAGAGCAACTCAAATTTGAGGAAAAATTAAAATTAAAAGATGCATGTGCAATTGTTGAATGGTGTAAAACAAATTTGTCTACAGGATCAAGTCAGAACTCTACAATCAGACATTTTTTTGGCTAGTTGAAGAGAAGAATATCCTTTCAAGATATGATTACGATACAATCAGCAGATCGGCTAAATGGCATTCATTTAGGAGTTCTAATTTGAACACTTGGACTATATGGACTAGGGAGCTTGCATGTTTTTGTCAATTTTGTGTTGCAGGTGAATGGGAAGAATGTGAGAATACAGAATGGGTTGAAGAATGGCAATAAAAATCCTTAACACCTAGTGAGAGACAAGATGAAGATGATATAATAAATGAAGACCTGGATCATGCCTTTGCATCAGAAGTTATGATCATGTTTCAGATCTCATACAACTTGGTAATTTAACACAATTTATTGTAAAACTTTAAATTATATATTAGTTACATGTGTATGTCATATAATTTATGATTATATATATTTGAATTATAAACCTTTAAACAAGTTTTATTTATAGTGCACATGTAATTAATTTTGTTTTGCAGGACATGTGTATGTTGTTGTTGCACCTGAGGATAATGAAGAATAGATATAGTATTGGTTACCTCGATGTATAGAACCCAAGAAAAATTTGATATGCCATCAAGTAGATGATGATAATTTTTAGTATCCAATTGGGTCTATTGTGGTAGTTGGTACATGGCTACGCAAATACCTAACAAGAAGGAATGGTTTACCAGCTTTTGAAGACTACTAATCAGAAAAGAAGATTATACACTATTCCCATTTGGTAGTGGAAACAAATATCAAATTGGAAAGATACAAAGGGAGACCTGCTAATAAAATATTATGGACACTTTCAATGGAAGAGCATGAGGAAATCATAGACGCATTGCAGAAAAGAGAGGATGCTGATGGTACATTAGGTTGAATCAAATTTATACATGTAAGTTTTTGTTCAATTGTCATATTAACTTTAAAATTAAAATTAACTTTAAATAAACTTGAGTACATAAATTCTAACATTTCAACATGTTTATTTTTATGATGCAGGACACCGGGAAGAACATAGATGCATTGTAGAAAAGAGAGGATGTTGATGGTACATTATGTTGAATCAAATTTATACATGTAAGTTTTTGTTCAATTGTCACATTAACTTTAAAATTAAAATTAACTTTAAATGAACTTGAGTACACATAAATTCTAACATTTCAACATGTTTATATTTATGATGCAGGGTGTCAGGAAGAACATAGATCTGCATTGCAGAAAAGAGAGGATGTTGATGGTACATTAGGTTGAATCAAATTTATACATGTAAGTTTTTGTTCAATTGTCATATTTGTATATGTTTTCTACATGTATTCTTTGAAGTGTCATAATTTATAATTTAGAGATATAGATTTGAAATTAAAATTAAATTTAACTTTAAATGATCTTTTATAAATTCTAACATTTCAACATGTTTATTTTTATGATGTAGGATGTCTAGAAGAATATAGACATGAACTAGTTATGTAGTACAATGCACTCTTGTATTCGTACAATTTTGGGTTGATAATTTAAGTTCACATGAACTCACTTTTTATACATCAAATTTTGTTTTAAATATTTAAGTTAAATTCATAACTTTGTATTCAACTAATTTTGTTGTAAATATTAAACTATGAACATTGGTCAGATTATGTTCAATTAATAGATCTCATTGTTTAATAGTTATTAAGTTTGTAACATCCATATTGTTCTTGTCAATTACATGTATTAATAGATGTCATTGTTAGATCTAGATGATTTTTTTTATAGTTAATCAAAGTGTTCATATTACTTGTAACACATATCTAGATATTGTACTTAGATCAATTACACATGAATTAATAGATCTCATTGTTAGATAGATGGTTTTTTTAGGATAAATTGATAAATTGCATAACAAGTCCTGATTAAGATAAATTGATAAATTACGTAACAACTCATGATTAAGATAAATAACATAACAAGTCCTGAAATAATTTACATGTATCATAATGTCCATCATATCAAGTCATGATATATAAATACAATCACAAAACAAAGTCCTACTCTAAAAACAAGTCTAAGTACAATATATGATAACAAGTGGACTAGTATATAATGCAAGTCCTACTCTAACAACAAGTAAAAATAATATGAACAAGCACAAATAGTCATCATAAAACAAGTCCAAATAGTCATAAAAAATAATATGAAAAAGTCCAAATAGTCATCAAAAATAAAATGAACAAGTCCAAATAGTCATCATAAAACAAGTCCAAATAGTCCAAATAGTCCAAATAGACATCATAATCTAACTCTACTCATCTAGCTGATCTACAGTCCGCTTCACTCCATGTGAAGAGGACTATGATGCATCAACATGCTCTATCTGGTCTTGAGTACCCTCATCCTCAACTACATGAAAAGTGGATGAAGCCAAGTCCTGTAAAAACATTTAAAGTCAAAATTAAAAATTACTTAAATTAATCATCTAAGATCTAGATACACACATGACATTAAAAAATTACTTAAATTAATCATCATCTCAATGGATAGTGTCGATGGATTCATTTGGCTTAATCCCATAGCCATGCCAAGACTCATGGTGGTGTCGACCTGAACAACATATATAAAGCATGAATCAAACTTATAGTACATATATACATAAATTATAAAGTATATATAACTTGATTATATATAAATATGGAATAAAAACATGTGTACATTACCTCTGTGTGACACATAGCTAATGTCATCAATGAGTTAGGACGTAAATGTGATTGTGCAACATGAGACAATCCAAAAGCCTACAATTACAAAAAATAAGTGTGAATCAAAATTGTGTACATAAATTAGTAAGATGCAAATACTTAAAATTAATAAATGAAAAACATACTATAGGTATATGCGGCTGACTCTTGGTGACTGGTGGGGCAGAGAATGAAGGACTGCCAATCTTAGTGGTACATGAGAGACCCTACAAAATCACAAAAATATGTCAAACACATTATCAATTAAAGTTTATTTTGTTTAAAGTTTAAATGTATCAAGATCAAAGTGCATACCGTGAATGGAGCACTGAGATGTCAAGGTGTCGATGTCATATGATGACGGCTAATGAATGTTGGAGGGTCAACCCTCCTCTGTTCACCAAAAAATCCACATGCTATGGCTCATAATTGTATAAATAAGAAATTTAATTTATTGCACTATATTTAAATTATAATTAAATTTACTTGTGCGGGATGATCATCGTCTGCATTGAGTAAATCAACATATGATGAGATATCATCTCTGACATCACCATGTGCACCATCATCATCATCAACATATCCACCATGTGCACCACTAGCATCATCACCATATCCACCATGGGTAGCATGGGTAGCATCAGGATCAAATTGGGGACCCCTACATATACCCCCACAACTTGTGCAAAAATGTGCTATGCTGGGGGTAGTCCTTGCTTGGGTCATGTGTTGTAACAAATTGCCCGTAAGGGCACTCAAAGAATCAAGAGATGTCTGCACTGCTCCATGATAGACAGGTGCATGAAGTACATGAGATGGAAGAGGAACAAGGGGCTCATTGTGCCCATGATTTCTAGTTTTGTCACTCAATTTGGTCCTTGGCCTATCTTGTGGCATGCTACGACCAACCCCCTGAAATGCTCTCATGTCAAAATAATTGGGTTTCTTACCCAATTCAAACTCAGCCCATAATTTCTTCAAAAAATAAAGTGGGACCTCATGATTAGCGTGTGGTGGATGGTCAAATACCATCCACCACCACTCCAAAAAATTCTCTGCTATGCTAGGGTGTCTACACCATCTAATTGAAATATGTGGCTTCTTGCCAAGTATCTGCTCACCTGTTGTAGGGTTCAAAAAATAGCGTGCCAAATCATTTTTTGTAATTTTTAACTTATTAACCTCTTTATAAGAGAGGCCATCAACATAATATACATGCATACTCTCCCTTCATGACTCAAAACTATCAATCTCATAGTCTAATGTCTGTATGGAATCTACTATTCCTTGCATGCTATCTGCAAGGAGTAGTAGTTGGATAGACGGATAGGGATCATTCCTAATAATGTTTACATCTCTCATGATCTCCTCTACATTTCTCCTAATATTATCTCTTAGCTCTCTAGGTGGAGGTGGAGGGGGAGGGGGAGGGTGAGGTGGAGGAGGTGGTGATGGTGCATGCTGACCTATAAGCTCATCAATGTGAAAATCATCCATATTGACAATTTGTGTACATATAAAAACATGATGATTTACAATTAACATACTATAAAATATATTTTATCTTACGACTTGAATGACTTAACTAATTAAAACTTGAGAGAGAGAGAGAGAGAGAGAGCGAGCGAGCGAGGGAGAGATTTATATTTTGATTTTCTAAGTTTAGGGTTTCATAATTTAATTTTGTATCTAGGTTTACATTTTTGTTTTACTACCTAGGGTTTTAGTTTTCTACGTAGGGTTTTGAAATGTAATTTTGTATACTTAAATTTTACTAGTTTTCTACTTTATTACGGTAATTTACAAAGTAAATTGAAATAAAAAGAACTACTTGAAAGATAAAATATAATTAAATTTATACAATAATTTTGAAAACAATATTAAACTATGTTTTTAAATTAAAAATAACTTGAAACTACAATTTTTAATGACAAAAATCATAAAATAATAATAAAAAATAATAGTATGTAGAGAGGAGAGAGAAAGAGGAGAGAGAGAGGAGAGAGAAGAGAGAGAGGAGAGAGAGAAGAGAGAGAGAGAAGAGAGAGAGAGAGATAATTTCTAAATTTATCTTTTGATTTGAACTAAATTTATGTTTTGGTTTTCTAAATTTATATTTTGATTTTCTAAGTTTTGGTTTTCTAAAATAATAAAAACAATAGTACGTAGAGATGAGAGAGGAAGAGGAGAGAGGGAGAGAGAGAGAGGAGAGAGAGAAAGAGAGGGAGAGAGGGGAGAGAGAAAGAGGAGAGAGAGAGAGAGTTTAAATTTATGTTTTGGTTTGAACTAAATTTATGTTTTGGTTTTCTAAATTTATATTTTGATTTTCTAAGTTTAGGGTTTTGTAAATTAATTTTGTATCTAGTTTAAGTTTTTGATTTATTACCTACGGTTTTGGTTTTCTATGTAGGGTTTTGTAATGTAATTTTGTATACCTAAAGTTTACTAGTTTTCTACTTTAGTACGGTAATTTGCAAAGTAAATTGAAATAAAAAAGAATTACTTGAAAGATAAAATATATTAAATTTATACAATAATTTTGAAAATAATATTAATCTATGTTTTTAAATTAAAAATAACTTGAAACTACAATTTTTAATGACAAAATCATAAAATAATAATAAAAAAGAATAGTACGTACCTGGAACATGAAAAAAATGGTAGATGGGGTCGACAGGGGAAGCTAAACCGGGCACCCGAGCTGTACTAAACGTGATCACATTTTTCTTGACGATGAAAATGACAAGAATTTAGTTTTTTAAAAAAATATAAAGATTTTCAAAATGGGCACCCGATGTTTGAAAGTGCATCGGGCTCCCGAACCTAAATGGGTGCCCGATTTGTAAAAATCGGGCACCCATTTTGTATTCCTAATTTTCTACCCCCACGGACTTCCGTGGAATTGGCCCCCAACTCCAAACTCTTACCCCCTGATTAAACTGGTTAAGGGAGAACCGAACTGCAAAGTTAACTGAGCTTCAGAGAGTTTTTACCAAAGGACAATAAGTTACTGAATATTGATGAATTGAATAGAAATATTGATCAGAGGATTTTATGAGCTTAAGAATAGATCTGAACATCTTGAAATCAAGTTGTATTGTATTTAGATCAACTGATGTTACAGTTTAACTATTTTAATCAGATAAAATCTCTTAACCGAGTAGACTTGAAAGTCTTATATGTCATTCATAGAATGTACATTGTTATCCTGTCAACCCCATAGTGAATGCTGGTTGGATGATAACTCTTAGTGTTAAATCCTCTAACAAGGTCACACCTTACAGTGTGTATTGTAACCTTTAACAGGGTTGACTCTTCACCGAGCTCACTTCAGAAGAGTGAAATTTTTTTGGGTTATCGGTCCCACATGGTTTTTCCCTTAATAGGGTTTCCACATTAAATCTCTTGTGTTATGTGTTTATTGTGGTGATTGTTTGATTGTCATACTTTACATATTACATATCTGATTTGGTTAGTAAGCACTGTGAACAATTAACTGGTAATCGGTAAAAGCACAGACAATTTAGTATTATTATTTACCGAGCTGCAAAATAATCTGTATTTGTTTAGAAGTTTTACATTTTGTATTTGGGACTATGGATAACTGATTCACCCCCCTCTCAGTTATTCTAACAAATAATTCCAATACTCAGAGTTTTTCCTCACCATTGCCAACTACTACTCAAATGCCATAAGGAAGTGTGTAAATGTAGAAAGAAAAGAGATTGCCAATTTCACACCAGATGCAATCCACATCATCTTTTAGTTCTTAGAGAGACACACACATAATCATAAGTGAGTAGGAGGCACTAGTCCAATACACACAACTGGAGGTATCATACAAATAATTTCTAAATGAGAACTGGATTATTCACCCAAGGAAGGATGGAGATAAAATATATGACACAATTCTGTGTTCTCCCACCCATCCATGCCATCATCACAATGCTAGGTCACATCTTCAAGAAGCTGGATGCAAAGTGTTACCAAGCCCAGATGTAATATTTCATAGTTTTTATATGCAGTGGATCCGTGTATTTTGACTGGCACAAATTATCTCCAATGAGTTCAATATGCATATCATTGTAGGTTTTGAGTCCCAACAATTTTACATGACATCCGATGTCATCTGGTTCGTGGCCAGATTGAAGCATCAACATGTAGTCCTAGAAAACCAACGATCTCAAGGAGATAGTTCAAATTATGCCCTCCCCTAAGAGTTCTAACCTCAGCTGCATTTTGAGAATTTCATAGCCAATTTTCACTGTGTCAGTGACACTTTCATTTTTGTCAGAATAAATAGGTTGACAAGAGATGTCAGATATCATCTCTTGGAGGATGCCATGATATTAGTAGATAAATGAGGGTACTGGTTCACCCAATTTTGAACATGTACATTTTTGTAAATAGTTGGTTTTACTAGGATGCCTTACCTCCTTCACCGAAATTGTATAGATAGGGTTATTTTGTTAGAATTTTGTAGATAGGTCTTGGAAGTGCAGACATTAATCATCTAAAAGTGTAAGCCTAGAGTCTATTTCCCCTTCTCCCTTGACCATTTCAAGTACACATCCACTATTGACTCTAAGGAAGTAATTTTTGAGTTGAAGAGCTTAAAATATATAGGAATTCAACTATGAGAAGAATCCATATGATTTGAAGAAGAAAATAAAAGGCATACTTCTTAACAAGTTTTACTTTAGTGGTGAATATTCACCAATGGTGAATATTTCACATCGATGACCTAGAAAATGGTGTATACATTGCACCGATTAGGGTGACCATTTTGCCCAAACTTAATAAATATTCATCAAACGCATAGCCCAATCACCCATTTTTTTATTTAATTAGTTATATCACTCTCAATATTTCACCAATAGAATATATGTTTTCCACATGGTAAATATGAACTAATTCGCCAATAGATGGATATAAAGATTTATTGGTCAGGAAGACCCAATTCGCTTGGTATTTCATGAAAGTGTGTCTCAATTTACCCTAATTTTTCCAACTCTATTATAATTTCCAATCAATTGGATGAACCATAATCGACTCAAAAATTACATAAGACATGTTATAGTTAAGTGAGATTCACCAAATATTTGTATACCATATAAAATTCCCGTCGAATTTGAAAAATAAGGATTGATATAAATACATTCAAAGATCATATTTATCTATACACAATTTTATTGGTTGAAGGTTCTGAGCTCTCAATTTGAATCAATAGCAAGTTTAAGACCAGAAAAAACCATTGCTACTGACTGCATTGGCAAATGCTAGTGACCTAAAGGTAAGTGATTTTTTTTTTTGAAGTGTTATAATATTATTCTAAATTCATCTCTATCTATTTTCATGGTTGAGTTCATTCTTATTCAGTGGTCACCTCCGAGACCTTAGACATCTACATTATAGGTCATAGGACCAATGAATCATATAGTCTATTATAAATTCTTTAATAAGTTGATATTTTTTGTGGCCTTTATTTCATTGTAGATGTCAAATAGGAAGAAGGGTAGGACTCCTGAATGTGGGGAAGTCCAAGAGAGGCCAAAAAAACATAGAAGCTTGTCTTCATACTTTGGTGTTGGCAAAGATTGTGGTGAGAATTAGGAAGGTACATCATCACAATTACAAGTACAAGATTCACAACCTACACCGCATATTGAAGAAGGCATAAAACTTGATATCTCAGATCATGATAAACTTGAAGAATGATTAACTGGAATGATGTAATCAACTAGGGTGATAATCCCATAGATGATAATGCATGAAAGGGAAAAATAAAATCCAAAGAAAAAAAGGACCAACCCAAATAAAAAAGGATCGGGAGTGGGATTTGTCAACGAGGAATTTTCAAATTACTTAGGCATCAAAGTATCCATTCATTGAACTAGTAGATAATCCAATTGAAGGAAAGCGTCCAATAGAATGCAAGCATAAGATTTGCATTTGGAAATATAACAAGGAAAAGAGGTTGTAGCTAAAAATTGACATCATAGAAAAATATATGGGTAAAGTTTATGAAAAAAAAATCATAGATGGAGTTGAAAAATCAGTGTTAAGATGGAGAACAAATAAGTAATGTCATCATGTTATGAATGCTAAAGAATTTTATTTTTAATAGAAATTATAGACAAAGTTTATTGAAGTCAAAGGCTCTATTAATCTTGGAAAAAGATCTCCAGTTAAGTATTTTTTTAATATTTTGAGCAAAGGGCATGCTATGATAGATTACCCACTAATGAGAGGTTCATTACACTTTTTTATTGTTCCTAACTATCCTAACAATCACTAGTTAGTAAAAAGTGGATGGGAATGGACAAGTTGTCTTGTTGAGGTTGAAAAAGAAGATGTAAAGGAAAAAATAAGAGAGTCAAATTTTATTGCATTGTCTTTAGATGAAGTTACGATAATAGATAATACTTCATGGGTATGCATGAATGTTTATACTATACATAATCATGCCCGCCAACCTCATCTACTATCTATTTCTAAAATGAACGATAGTGAGACAATGGAAAATTTATTTCAACTAGTAAAGAGTGCTTAAATTGAATATGGAGGCATGGATGACATGATAATTGCCAAAAAGTTATTGTGTGTTGGAGTAGATGGAGGTTCAGTAATGCAAGGTCGCATGAAAATTCTTTTCACAAAGTTAGAAACTTCTTGTGCATCCTACATTACTAGCATTTATTGCATGGCCCATAGAATGAATCTAGCTTTTAGAGTTGTGAGAAAGCATGCTCTAGTAAAAAAAATTGAAGATTTAATTAGAGAGATGTACTCACACTTTTTTCAAAGTCCCAAACAATTTATGGAATTTCAACACTTTGCTGATGGAATAACCAATGGGAATAAGCTTCTTAAGGATAACGATACTAGATGGATCTCTTTGGATGGACCAACTAGGGATTTTTTTAGTGGTGATTATTGCCAATTGGCGAATATGTCTCGATTGGCGGATAGAATTTGGAGAATAAAATGCATGTATAGTGGTTGACCGGTTTGCCCAAATTTTATAAAATGCTCATATAGTGGTCGGATTGTTCGCCACTATTTTTATGTAATTTCCGTACGGTAGTCAAGTTCTTCGCCTATCTTTCTATTACTATTTCACTCTTATTTGCCACGGATTAAATTGGATGTCTTCATCGAGGATCAACATTCACCAAAGGCCCATTGTCCCAAGTAAAAAAATTATTTACACTAGGACCCAATTCGCCATGCATCATACTTAATTGTGTCCCAAATTGCCACCCTATTCGCCCAGTCAATTATTTGAAAATACGTGGGTTCGCCAAATATTATTTGTTATCATAAGCAATGGTCGACCCCTTCGCCAAAATGGATGATGGATATTATGAGGCAAAATCTGATGGCTGGTATGAAAATAGTTTACTTGTAGTTGTCTATTTAAGAGATATGAGTTTCATTATTGAAACATGCTGGAGAGAAGGATACTTCAAGAGATTTAGTTGATTCTGAGTTTACAATTGCGATCGGTAGTGATTCTAGCGAACGACTACTAGTTCATAGTATCTTATTCAAGTAAAAGTTTATTGTAGCCATAATTTGTTGGAGATTTCATAGTCAAAGTTAAATAGGAAGAGGACTATTGAAGGTGGAGATGTCCAAGAGAGGCCAACTAAATGTAGAAATATATCTTCATACTTTGGCATGGGTAGACACAATAGTGTTGGTCAAAGTGAGGAAGGTACATCATCAGAGGAACCTGTACAATTTAAAGGTTCTCAACCTACATAGGAGTTTAATGAACAAATTGGGGAGCCTAATAAATCTGGTGATGAAGTTGCGGAACCTAATATCTCTGATGAAGATGACCTTGAAGAAGAATTTCAAGTCAACAACTAGTACCAGGATGAAGCGATCGACTTCGGTGATGATGATGGTTTAATTAATAGTAACACTAAAGGGAGAGGAAAATAAAAAGAAAAAACTAATCATTAATGGGAGATGTTGAGGAGATTTAAATTTGATTGGGTGGAAAAGTATCCATTCATTGAACCCATGGACAATCCAATTGTAGGTGAGCTGCCAGTAGAATGCAGATGTATGATCTGTAGTTGGAAGTATAAAAAGGAAAAGTGGTTGTAGCTTAAACTAGACACCATAGAGAAACATGTTGGTAAGGTTTACAAAACCTCAACTGTTGATGGAAAGGAAATAAAAGTGGTACGATATAAAACAAAGGAGCAATGTCAACATAAAAGGAGTGTTGAGGAATATTATTTGTTTCAAAAATTTAAGATGAAGCTTGGTGAAGTTCAAGGTTCTATTAATGCTATTTTTGCAAAAGCAAGTGAAGTAGAACACAGAAAAGTTGTTCAATTAAGTAATGTTTTCCATATTTTGAGTAGAGGGTGTCCAATGACAGACTATCCAGAAATGAGTGGTTTGATACACTTTCTAAAAGTTGCTAACTATCCTGTCACTCATTGGTCAATAAACAGTGGATGGGAATTGGCAAGTTGTATTGCCTAGGTTGAAATAGAGGATGTACAGAGAAAAATAAAAGAGTCAACCTTTATTGCATTGTCCTTAGATGAAGTTACGGCAATAGATAATACATTGTGGGTATGCATGCATGTTTATACTATACAGAATAATGCCTGCCAACCACATCTACTAACTATTGCAAAATTGAGGGACAATGTGACATCAGAAACTTTATTTCAATTAGTAAAGAACCAATTAATGGAATATGGAGGTATGGATGAATTGACAATAGAGAAGAAGTTGATCTGTGTTGGAGCAGATGGAGCTTCAGTAATGCAAGGTCAACAGAATGGTCTTTGCACAAAGATGTGGGCTTCTTGTTCACCATACGTTGTTGGCATTCACTATATGGCCCACAGGATGAATCTTGCTGTTAGAGTTGTGAAGAAGTTCCCTTTAGTAAACAAGGTTGAAGATTTAGTAAGAGAGTTGTACTCATATTTTTGTCAAAGTCCCAAACATTTTAGGGAATTTTGGCACTTTGCTGATGGAATTACCAATGAAAACAAGCTTCTTAAAAATGTTATTACCAGATGGATCTCTTTGGATGGACTAGCGCATCAAGTTTTTTCTGAATATCAATCTTTGATTGGACTGATGTACGAAAATTGGGACAATGCAAAAAATTAGAGATGTGGCGACCTGCTTTGGAGGTTAAGAAATATAGAGACACTTTTGACTTTAGCATCTCTTCTTCCTATGCTAGAAGAAATGATGTTCATTATGAAAAAATCCCAACAAAGAGCCATGTATATTGCAGAATATGCTCACTTGCGTAAAATGTCATGCCAAGCCCTGGATAGTCTCTATCGAAATGACCTAAATTTATTCAATGAAAGATTTAATCGCTGGTGGAAACTAACAAATTTGGACAATCCTAATAATTATTTAAAGATCATTGAAAATGGGGATTTATGTGTTTGTGTAAAGGGATTTCAGATACCAATGTACTACAGTGCCCCAAAGAAGTGAGCTACAAGAGTTACAAAGGAAGAGTTTACCAAGATCATCGAGTCTATAGTAGGTAATGCAAGGGACATAGCCTGTAAAGTTTCCTCTAAAATAAGATCCTAATTCCCATATGAACAATTGCTTGAGGCCATAGCAATTGTGTTTCCTTAATATTGGACCTTAAACTCTAAGGAAGATTATCGTAATAGGTTGATGACTTTGATAAAGGAATTTTGCAAATCTGTAGAATTCAATGGAGTGACTATCAATGGAATTTTAGATGAGGGTCTTCTTAGACATCAATCAGACACTTTTGCAAAGACTATGAGGCATCAATATCAATTAATGCATAACCCACATGAAGAGGGCTCGACAACAAGGCTTTGGACAAAACTAAAACATAGCACAATGTTGCATGAAGAAATTTCAGAGTTCTTCAAGCTTGCTGATCTATGTCAGACCATGATATTGGGTTCAGTGGAGGATGAGAGAGTTTTTAGTGCTTTGGGCTTCCTAAAATCAAAGCTAAGAAACAAACTAGACAAGAATTTGGAAACATGCTTGAGAGTCTACACATCTAGGTATGATGTCAATACTTTTCCTTATAAAAAAGAAATGGAAATCTAGAAGAAAAGATGCAAAAGAAGAGGGTTGGGAAACACCATTAACCAATCTCCAACAGTGACTCCGAGTGGGACAACTATAGGTGGCGATGGGAGTTAGAGAAGCGGAGGTCAGAGTGAAGAAGGCACAAACAAAAATGAAGAGAACAATGAAGAAACTGGAATACTAGAATTGGATGACGACGACGATGTAGAGATGAATTGGAAAATTTAGGAAATTTATGCTAAATTAGTAGTAGCAATCAATAGGTATTTTTTGAACTTATTAACTACTATACCCTATCATTCAAATTTCAATGTTCATTTTAGAAAAGCAAGAATGTATTATGTTTCATCATTAAAATTTGAGAACAAAGGGTATTATTACTGTAGAGTGTAGTTTGTAACTTTGTATCGTATCATCAATGATCATTCATATTTGAATTTGAAATTCCTGAATGAAATTTTGTATTCCAATAGCATATAACAGAGTAAATCAACTAAGAATAACTGAATAAAATAGAGTAATTCAACATACATTGAATTGGAAAACATGAAAATTAGATAAAGCACAATTTGTTTTGTATTCATTTGCAATATATTACAAATTTACAACTTACAGTAGTTCAAAATTCAGAGCAATCTTTGTAGGCCAGGCCACTCATCCTCTGATGGTAGAACAATTTGGTTCATAGTATAGTCACACTCCTGCAACTTCGTTAGCAATTCATATTTGGAAGTGTGAATTGACATCACTGTTGCTTCTAAAACTTCATTAAAAGTTCTCACTGGTTTGATGAAATCCATGATTGTATCAGGAGATATGTCTGTAGGAAGAAAGCGTAAATTAGTATTTATTTTGTCCTCCAACCTTATTTTGTAATTTTCTCTTCCAATGAAGTTATTTGCATCAAATCCCTTAGGCAAACCAAGACTTTCCATATTCACTTTCCTTTGTTCCACCTTTTTGATCTTCTGCTTAGCTTTGTCATCCAATTCCTGTGCTTCCCTTAGCTTCTCACATTTTTGAATGATACTTGATACCTTTACTCAGGCATCAAGGTGGTTGCTAATTCCCTTGTTTGATAGATAACTATCACTCCTACTGTAGAGTTGTTGCATAATATCTTTTGCTTCCTTATCTTTCTTGACAACAACCATGTTCTATTCAATGTTCTTATGGAGCTTCAAATAACATACTCTCATACTTTGAAGCATTTCAAACCACTCATACAAGCTATTACACATCACCAATATTTGGCTCCAAATGTGTTCTTTTGCAATCTTCACTAAATTATTACTAGTATTTGTTAAAGTTTGAATTGTATTATTGGATTTCTTTAGTTCTTTTACCATTTTTTCAAAATTCTCCCTCTCTTCCACTGCTTTGTGTTCCCAATGATTTGCTTTATCCACTTGAGACTCCAATTGCTTTTGCAATTCCTGGTTGGAGGCAGCATTACTCTCCACGGTTTTAACTAACTTTTATGAACTGACTCTTTCTTCCTCTAGTTTTTTACTAATTTCTGCCAATTTTCCCCTTAGTGCCTTCAACTCTATCTCTACCTGCTCCTGTTCCTGCCTGTATTTGCTGATGTAGAGGTCAATTTTTTAATCTTTTTCTATAATTCTTTCAAATTGTTCTCTGAAGCTTTCCTCTTTGCTTTTTCATTGCCAATGTCTACCTATAACTTTTCTATATTTTTCTCGAGCTTGGTTTTCTCTCTTTCCACCTTTAGTAGTGCAATGTAGACCACTTGGTTTGTAGACTTTGACACATTGATTTTGTCCACATTTTTAATTTTGGAAAAATCCATTTGGAGAGTGCTAACTTGAAATTCAGATTGATCTATCTGATTCTCTGGTGGGTTTCCATCTTTTTCTGGTGGAATAACAACCATGAACTCCATCATGTCTCTTTTTGAGTCATATTTTGGTATAACCCTGTTGGATGCGGGTTGTTCTTGTATAGCTGCATTAAGGGCACGAATCTGCAATGTCTTCTTTATTTCCTTATTCTTGGTTCTTGTTTCTACAAATTTATTATAGAAATCTTTGTAGTGAAAATCTAGTGTTGCAAAAGGATTTGAATGTTTGAAAGGTGATCCAGAGGCAGAGCTTGCAATTCCTGTTGATCAAACTAATGCTCTTTGAGGATTTAAACTTCTAGAGGGTTTTGTTGAACCTGAAATTGTAAGCAATTCTTTATGATTGAATGTCATTATTGTTAGTGTTCTGGAACCAGAAAGCTTTTGCTTCTTGACACTATCTTCTTCTATGGGATTCTGTGTACTAGAAAGTTCTCTCTTTAGAGAGGGAACTTATTGTGTAAGTTGGCCAGTCCCACTGGCACCAGTGACACTAGTAGACCCAAGGCCTGCACCATGATCATAAGCACTTTTTTCTGTCTCAATTGTATTCCAGACGACTTCTCCTATGGGACCCAAACCACCACCTTTATAACCCATTTTTTCCACAATGATTTCCCCTTTGCTATATGCTTTATGTCATTCCTTGGTGGTTCCAATCTGACTCCCAGTCCCTGAAGTAAATGCAATTGGTGGATTATCATCCTCACTATCTAGATATTCATCCTCAATGTTGTATGCCATTTTAGGATGCTCCAAATTCCACAATTTGCTAAACTCTATATCCTCATCTATTTCATACAGATCTTCACTGGTCTTTGGTTCACCAAGATCCTTTCTCATACTCCAAAAATCATCCATTTTCGTTCTAGTCCATTTTCTATCCTTACAAGCTTCTGCTAAGCTCTTTGGTATTTTTTTGTTTGATGGTTGAGTAGCTTTTTTGTAGAAATTGTAGGACATCCTACACTGTACAATGCCCTGGTTTATTGTTGTCATAATTTGTGATGACAACTGTTCAACTAAAATTTTTTCCTCACCGAAAACTTTCTCCAACTCTTTTCTAACGTCATCCCAGCTATCCTTGTTTTTCAACTTCTCTAGTAATGGTTTACTTTCATGTTGAAATAAGTTTGCAGAGTTCTTATTAGCAACAAGCATTGTTTGAATGACGTTGAGTGGATCATACTTCCAGTACCACTCTAAATCAAATTGAAAAATATCTAAATTTTTTTTGCCACTTTGAATGCCTTTCTCTCAAATGTTAACCCTCCAATTAAGAAAGGTAAGGAAGGGAATATGCTCTTCTTCGATTGGCTAGTGAAGAGTCTATTTGTGCTCTCTAGTTGTACTACATATTCTACTGCAAACACCCTGTCTGTCACATGCATTGGAAGTTTGTGGGGTTGCAGTTCTGACCCATAAAACCTTATTATAGTGTATTCTTCCATTAAGTACCAGTCAGCCAATTGAATTGTGCTTCCAATTTGGATGCAATCCCTACATGAAGTAGACAATCTGGGCATTGAAGTGCTTGTTATTTTTTTGTACAATGTTTCCAAAAAGAAGTCTACAAAATTACTGTAATTACTTCTATTATCATACATTCTCATCTTAGGTATCTAGTTATATATTGGAATTGGAGTACCTGTCGGTGTCCCCCTCTAAATTTCAAGCTTGTTGCCGTTGGTCGTTAATATTGCAGCATGCTTGGCTAGCAGAAGCTAACACAAGTAGGTTGTGAACCTAAATGTCTTAGAATTGCCCCTTTTAATCAATGCTAATTGTTCTTGCATCGATTGAACCATGTGTCCAACAAAATTATATCTTACTAGTTCATTGACACAATGGATATCCCCAATGAATTGAAGAATGTTGGCACCCACTTCCCTATTGTTTTCCAGTCCCAAGAAAAATGCTAGCAAGGATATAATATCCTGAACCCATGACAAAAAAATGTTAAAAGCATAAGGAGGCTTGTGGTTCTTACCCAATGAACCCTTTTCATCTGCAATTATTAGACCCTTTATAAATGAATCTTTTGTGTGTGGCGGGACTGCTTCATATTGCTCTGCCAGCAATCCTAGGTCAATATGGACATTATAGTTTTGTTGGTCAAACCCTAGGTCTAGCAAACTGAGAAATTATTTCTCGGTTATTGATAAAATTTCTTCCTGATTATTTTTATTCACAATTTCTTTTCTTTCTTTATCATAATTTTTTGCACAAATCAAGACAATTTCTGGGCAAGGGAAAACTTTGGGTAACAACATGTAACCCAAACCAACATCCCACGAAGCAACTTTATTGGTTTTTCCACCTACCGCTGGGTTAAATTTTATAAAATCAAGCCTCTTTGGCCCAGTTGCCTTACTGCACAATGCATATTTAATTTCTATAAGTCTCCTTTCACCGTCGATAACAGGATCATAAACATAGTGATACTCATCAGTGAAACCAGGGATTTCTACTAGTTTTTTGTAGTGTATTAAAGTTTTCCTATCTGCTTGCCCTTGGCCTGGAGTTTTTACTTTCCCCATTGTTCTTTCAAAGAATGAAACAACACAGATATTTACTAACAAAATCATAGAAAACCCCAATTTAAGAAAACCCCCCCAATTTAAGAAAACCCCAAATTCCAATTGTAAATTGTAATTTCAAAATCAAGTTAAACTAAATTTTTGACATTACAAAATCAGGATGCATCAGGCTAGATATCTTACCCGAAATTAAACTTTGAAATCTGGATAGATAGAAGTTACAACGGCTACCTCTAAGGCTCTCACAATTTACAGTCTCAAAATCTTCTGCGATGGTTCAACAGTTCTTTTTAGCTCTGCTACTAAGAGTAATGTTAAAAAGCTTTCATTAAATGTAAATTGTAACGATATATAATTATACTTATACTATAATGGTAACGTTACACATGAAATTTCTAAAACATACAATGTGTAATGTAAATTACGTTACACGTTGTATGTTTTAGAAAGTTTACATGTAACGTTACTATTATAGTGATCAACAATAACATTACATATAAAGTATACATGTAACGTTACCTGTAATGTTAGGTAATCTTTATAAAACATACCATGTAATCTTTTCATTGAATTACACATCAACGTGTCACATTTTCAGAGTGAGTTTTTAGAAAATCTTTTTGAAACCAATAGTACTTTCGAAATACAACTCCAACCGTTCATCTCTCAGAATCCAACGATTGTCACGATTTGAAATATTAATAATTTAATACACAGTAATAGCTTATCCATGAAAATTGAACTTGTCACCATTAAATGATAAAGTTTGGAAACATTAAAATATTACATGAAACAAAAGCGCAATGCACCATATCTATTAACAATTCTTATAATCAAAACAGAAAAGAAAAGCAGTAGCACTTCGAATTTCATAAAACATTTTCATATTATATTTTTCAACAATTTACAATTTATATCATTTCAAAAACTCTGGTAAGCTACTACCACCAGAGGGAGACACAGTAGAGGCCAAGGGACTAGAGAGTAGAGACTAGAGAGTAGAGAGTAGAGGGACTAGAGAGTTGTAGACTCAGGGACTATCTAGCTAAGGGCCTAAGGCTCCCTTCCTTCTATGTAGAAGTTTGAAGAGAGGAGAATCTCAAAGAATTCATCTAGCCACTGATAGTCCCCAAGTTCATCTAGTAGGTACCACTTTTGGAAGAAATTCCTCCCAATCTTTGCCCACTTCCGATGACGGTTGAGCTACTCAGCATCAAGGTTCAGTAGGAATGGTTGCCTAGGAACAAATCCTAGTTCTAGAATCTTAGACAAATCTTTTGCCCAAGGAATTCCAACCCCAATTTCAGAAAATATGACAACATGCACATCATCGCCGAGGTACTCTTCTTTGAAAACTTTCCTCAGAAGCATAATCATATCCACCTTTCCCCCCCCAAGTCCAACAGAGAAGCCAAGAACTAAGATGAAATGTCAGTGGTGACTCTATACCTATTCTCGCTCTCTAGAAATTCACGTCCGAGCACCATTCTTATAGCCTCCTTGGTGAAGGCTCTGAACTCCGTAGTAACAGATGCCAAGATTGGGTCTGTGACCAGGCCTAGAAAGGCCTTTTGGTCCTCCAAGGTAGTGCATCTCAAATGAATTAGAGTGTCCATTCGTAGACTATTCTCACAAATATGCTTTCACAATCATAAATTAACGAGCATAGATCGATCTATTTATAACTCCTAATTGTAAATCATTCCCCTAAAGATCTAATTAAATTGCAAGATAATTGCTAACTGTCTAAATATCTCCAAATCTTTCATATTTAATGCAACACTAGGTGAAATTGGAAACAACACTTATGATAAGACATTTTCTATCTTGGGAATAATGAAGGCCGAAAGGCTCATTCAATGCAGGTGGACATAACAATTATTTATTATAAAAGAACAATAAAACCTGTACCCACTCGGCAGAAACAAGAAGCAAAGTACGTTACCTACGAAATGGTGGCAGGAAATGAAACTTTACCATTGATTTAAGATCATTGAATAGTCACAAAATAATGTCCTTATATGATATGACATTTTCATTTAGGCATTAACTTTAAGGCATTAATCAATCGAGGTACTAAATAGTTATTATTTATATGATGTCACACATATTTGTCAGTGAAAATTGAAACACGCCATCAAAGAAACCATTAATTCACATTACTTTAACTGAATCCTGATGTCATGACTCATCTACTCAATGTACTCATTGCCATTAATTAATCATGACACGTGATATGACATGTAAGGTGAATTTCAGGCTGATTGTTGGTCTTCATAATATTTACAGGAAAACCTCAGCAGAATCATGACACTTGGTATGACACCATGTCATACCACATGTCATGATTCCACTGAGGTTTTCCTATAAATATTATAAAGACCAACAATTGGCCCGAAATTCACCTGTGGCCGTTGATATGTTGTAAATCCAACAGACGTGTGTCATGTGTCATAGTGATGGGAGTGGGACTTGATGCAACTTCAACATCAAATCACAACCATTAGAATCTTTCAGAGAGATGAACGGTGGAAGGTTTCTTTCGGAGAGAATTGGGTGCATTAACTCCTTTAGTGAAAAATCTCTCCGGAATTATTCAATCGCCATACCAACTACAAATATTTGAAAACCATTTTCCATGACAAATATATTAATTCAAATATTTGGAAAATAGTTTCGCCATATTTTTATAAAAATGGTATCCATTATTTAAATATTCGCCAACCAATATCCATATTTTCACACATAATTCACCATCAATATTAATAATTGCATTAAAAAAAAAATTATAGTCACCATTTTATTATAAAAATTGTGTACACTATTAAAAAATTCGCCACCAAATATCCATATTTTGACAGATAATTCGCCATCACTATTAAAAATTTTCCCCCCAAAACACATGTGATTTGGCAAAATTTTATACTTTTCGGGAGGGGGGGTTCCTTAAAGTTATCCTTGACCAACGCATCAAGTTTTTTTAGAATACCCATCCTTGATTGGACTAATGTACATAAATCACCATGATTTAAACCAATCAAAATTTATGACCTGTTTCAGAGGTTAAGTAATATAGAGACACTCTTAACTTTAGCATCTCTTCTCCCCATGCTAGAGGAAATAAGGAATATTATGAAAAAGGACCAACAAAGAGATATGTATATTGTAGAATATGCTAAGATGCATAAAATGACATGCATCATCCTTGATAATATCTATCGATCTCAACCAGCATTATTTGATGAAAAATTTTCTAAGTGGTGGACACTCAAAGATTTGGAAAATCCTAATAACTTTTTACAAATCGGTGAAAATGGGGAGCTATGTGCCAGTGTATGCAGAGTTGAGGTACCAATGCACTACTTTACCATGGTTGAGTCCAATGAACTAGGAAAGAATCCTAAGAAACAACTAGCAAGAGTTACAAGGGAAGAGTTTAGTAAGATCATTGAGTCTATAACTTCTTTAGTGAAGAAAATTGCCTATTATCTTTCCTCATAGATTAGAGACAGATCCCCTCCTAAGAAACTACTTGAATCCATGTCTATTGTATTTCCTCAGTATTAGAATCTCAACTGTTTAACTAATTTTTGAACTAAGCTACTGAATTTGATAAAGAAATTTTACAAACTTGAAGAATTCAATGGAGTAACTATTAATGGAATTTTAAATAAACTCTTCTTAGAGAGAAATCAACCCATTTTGCATACACTATAAGGGAACAATATGACATAATGGAGAACTCCCACAAAGAGGGATTGGTAACAAGGCTTTGGGAAAATATAGGTAAGAGTAAAATATTGCGTGATTTAATATTATAATGTTTCATGCTTGATGATTTATGTCTTATCATGATATTGGGTCTGATGGAGGATGAGAGAGTTTTTAGTGCTTTGGGATTTCTAAAATCAAAGATAAGAAACAAACTAGACAAGAATTGGAAAATTTCTTAAGGCTCTATATATCCAGGTATGGATGTCCATACCTTTCCTTACAATAGGCCACTGAAAATCTTGAGGTCCAAATGTGAAAGAAGAGGTTTGGGAAACACTTCAAACCAAAGTGCTAGTGGGACAATTGAATCATGTACTATTAGCATTCAAATGTAGTTTTGTGGAGGTATGCAGACTCATAGTGAAGAAAAAATAGACAAGATTCAGGGAAGCTCTGAATTTGTTGAGGAAGAATGAAAACTTTGAGAGATTTAGCACTAGTAATTCCTATGTATTTATTAATATTATTACTTTATCTCATCATTCATATTACAAAAGCATATTATTGTGGTTGATAACTTGATATTTTATGTGTCTATCAACTTTTTGGAATTAAATTTAATATTGATTTGCAATTGCATTTTTCAACTTTCTATTTCCAAATAGAAAATAGCAGAATAAAAGAGCTTAATATGTTTATTAATAGATTGATGTTTATTTAGACATGTTGAGATTTTTACTAATTATTTCAAAATATAGCCATATGATACAATTCATTCAATACACAACTGTGTGAATCTCTACGAAAAAGTCAATATGAAATTTCAAAACCCTTTGCAAATCACCCTAAATTCCCTTTTATACAAACAAGGGAGAAACAAAAACTTCATGTCGATTTGCAACATGTGAAGACTCAACATCAAAATCAATTACCAAGGCACTGAATCTATTATCCCATCAATATCAAAAACTCAATACAATTTTACAAGCTTGAAGGTATCTATGACCATCATAGGCCAGATTAGCAATTTAGCAACTTCTACATGTCTCTTTTTCAGAAAATAGAGTTCGAAATTAAAACTTAATTCAAGCCATGCCAAATTAAATATAGAGAATAGTTGTGCACAAAACATAGAAATCAAAAATAGAGAAAGGCTGAAATGTTAAAACCTAAAAGAGTTTGAGAATACAAATTTACAAGGCTAAAGGTGTGCATCATAGGCTAGATTAGTAATAGTGAGTGCTACATTTTTCCTGTTCATAAAAAAGAGTTATTTCAAGCAATGCCAAATTCCAAATAGAAAAAAGTAGAAAACCTTGAAATTAAGAGTAAAATTAGAAAACTATGCAATACATACTATGATTCATGAGATATTTGTGCCAATTTTTGTAGGGTGCTCCTCTCTCCATTTGATGGAAGTTCAATTTCTTTTAAATTATAGAAAGTCAACTACAAGTTCATCTTACAAGAGTGACTTGACACCATTGTTTCATCCAATATCACATTCAAAGTTGTCAATGGTTTGATGAAATTCTTAAATATGTGAGGAGTTGTGTCCTTAGGAAGCAAGTCTAAATATGAATTTCTTTTGTCCTCCATCCTTTTTTTGAAAGCTTCTTTTCTAATGAATTTATTTGATGTGTCAAAACTCTTTGGCAAACCAAGATTTATCAATTTGGTTGTCTTTTCTTGCAGCTTCATCATATTTTTTCCAGCTTTATCCATAATTTTCTTTGCTCCCCTTAGTTTATGACATTTTTGAATGATAGATGATGCCTTTACTAAGGCATAAATGTGACTCTTAATTCCCTTAGATGCCAAATAGCTTCCACTAGTATTATTATTGAAAAATTTGTTTTGCAATATTCTCTTTTGAATAAATATTTCTGTTCTTCTCAATGTGCTCTTTGAGATTCCAAACAATTACTCCCAAACTTTCATTCAATTCATTCCATTCATACAACTTGTCACTCCTCTGTATTATTCACCCTCAAATGTTTTCTTTTATATACTTCACTATATTTTCCATATTGTCATTCAATCTGCCTTCCAAAGTTTCAATTTTATTATTTGCCTTTTGTATCTCTTCTTCCATTTTGGACATTTTCTTATTTCTTCCTCTGATTTCTCTTTGAAATATTTTTCTTTTTACATCTCATGCTCCAATTGGTTCGATAAATTTTTATTTGTTGCAGCAATAGATTCCATGCTGTTGTATAATTTTGTTTTAGTGGCTCTTTCATCATCAATTTTTTTAATGCTTTCATCCAATTTTTCCCTCAGTTCCTTCAGTTTTGCCTCCATCTGTTCTTGCTCTGTAATTGCAGATGTAGAGGTAATTTTTTAAATCCTTCTCTACAATTCATTTCACTTGTTATCTTCTTATTTCCTCTTTTCTTTTTCATTTTCTAGGTCTTGTTGTAACTTTTCTATTTGTTTCTCCAACTTATTTTTCTCTCTCCACCTTGAGAAATGAAGTGTAGATCACTTCGTTGGTTTTTTTTGACACACTAATTTTGCCCACATTTTTAACTTTGGAAAAACCTATTTGGAGGGTGCTAATTTAAAATTCAGAGGGATCTATCTGACTCAGTGGTATATTTTTATCTTTATTTGGGGGCATAACAACTATGAAATCCATCATATCTTTGTTTGGGTTATATGTGGGAAATACCCTATTTGATGCAGGCTATTCCTCTAAAGTTATAGTAAGGGAAGCCCTCTTCAATGTATTTTTATTTTCTTTATTCATTTTTTTGTTTCTACAAATTTATTAAAGAAATCATTGTAACAAAAATTCAGGGTGGTTGATGCAATTGAATGTTTGAAAGGTGAGGTAAAACTTGTAGTGATGTAAGAACCTCCACCTATGCCTATGGTTCTAACTAATGCATTTTGAGATTACCAACAACCATTCATAATCCTATTCCACAATCACTTGCAAGTGGAGTTTATGGAATCCTTTTAGGGGTTTCTTTTGAAGTTGCAAACAATAGATTTGGAGTGGCAATTAATATAGTTTTTGATTAAGGTAACAACAGGTTTTGAAGGGTCCCCGAAACCCTTTAACATATATTTAAAAAGTAAAGCATGGAGAAATAGAAGAACAACAGACTATCCCAAAAAAGGATAATCCCCCATCAGGGGCACTTCCTAGATTTACAATAAGCACCACCATAAAAACAAAAAAAAGGACAAAAACAAGAAACCCCCAGCAAGATAGGGCCAAAAAAGCCTCCAACAACAGATTCAGATCAGAGTCTTCAGGAAGCCCTCCGAGTCCACTAGCTGACTCTGCATAGTCTTAATAGAATATTTTAGATTAATAATTTCTTGGTCCTTAGCCTTGATATTCTTCCTGGTGTTTGATCTAGTTCTAGTACCCAGTCCCAGTTGCTGGCTGCAATCAGTCCCTTCATTTTTATCTTTCATTGTGTCATTATTGTTTCCTTCCAACACGCTATACAGATTCTTCAAATTTTCTATTGTTGCTTTCATTCCAACATTAGATAGAGTAAGAAAATTCTTAAGCATGGCTTTGTTGCTACTGATCTTGTCCTTTAATGGGATCATGGCTTTCTCTAGAACTTTATTGAGTTTTTCCTCCAGCATAGTAGAATCATCTGAAACCTTATCAAAAACATCTTCATTTCTTTTATTCAAAGCAACATCCTTCCTAAGCTTATCGATGGTGTCCTTCAGCATCTCGTTCCTAGTTTCCAACCTTATGCACCTATTTTTCAAATCCACAAGTTCATTTTGAACCCATTTATCGAGATTATAGCCAAACATTGCCTTGTTTTTAGTAATTTAAAGAGCTGTCATGGTAATAGCTCTCTTCACATGGGAATACTTTTCTCTCAGATCTTCCTCAAGGGAACGATGGATGTTCCCTTCAGAACTATACTCATACTCTTCATTTTATTTATCCTTCCCAGAGACAAGGGACTCAGAATTAGTAGGGATGTCCTCCCCCATAGTCATAATATCCTCTTTGTTGGAGTAATCATCTGTAGTATTAGCAGCCTCCATGCTAGCCTCCTTATCATAATTATACCCTATACTTCAATAATGTTCTTGATTATCCACCTCCTCAACATCATTTTTCTATCAACACCAGCATTCGAGTTATCAGGATTGTCCTTCTCCCTATTTTGAGAGGTGTCCTCCTTATCATCAGTGTTATTGGTGACTTCCTTAGTCATATTAGGATTCTCTTGGTCAGACCCTAAATACCCTTCCACCATGTCGATAATATTTTTTGTGACATCTTCATGATTCACTGTAGCCACCTCCTGAGTAACTTGAATGCTAGAAGTGGTCGTATCAACACAACCCTTGACAGAGTCGACGGTAGCCATATAATCCTTCTCTGAAATGACCCTGTTCTCATAGTTTTCTTTCACAGTCTCAAATTCATCCATCTCATCAGCCATAACCTCCTGATAATCTTTTGTCCCAGAATCCTCATTAAGAGCAATACTGTCCTCTTTTATCCCAGAATTATCTTTGCCCAAATAATCCTTCTCGGCCTCCTAACCATCCTTTGACCCAGATGTGTCTATGACAGTCATAGAAGACGAGGGATTTTTTTCTAGAAGAGGTTTTCTTCCTCAGGGGAGTACCAAAAATATTCTTCCTCTTTTTTCTTCTGACCTGAATAAGAATGGGATCAGGGACATGGTCCCTAGCATACTCTGCAATTATAAGAATAAGCCCAACATGAAGTATGGGAGAATTCTTCATCCTATGTTCAATGATACTTTGATTCAACGAGCTCAACACAAATAAAGGGAAAGAAACCCTATTTTCATGAAGAAAGTGATTTACCAAAACAAAGTGGTAATTATAAACTCTAGAGAACTGACCTTCTAAGGTGAAGTATTCCATAATAACCCTAATGAAAGAGCCCCAAATATTCTCAATGTTGTCCATTTCAACATAATCTTTCTTACCTTTGATCAAAAGGGTGTGTTCTTCATCAGTGATAAGAAAATCTTTGTACACTTTGTTTCCCACTTTAATCTCTTTGGAGTACTGCATACCCTCAAGAGGGAGGCCTATGATTTCTGTGAGTAGCTCCAGGGTAAGATTGAAGGACTTCCTAGCCATATTGATAGTATTCTTATCCCAACTAGTTGTAAACACTTTAGAAACCTCCTTGTCATTCCCATGTAAATGCTTAAGGAATTGGTGAACTTTCTCTTTTTTGAGATCGCTCAAAAATTCCTTATCATACCTCCATTTTCAATCAGTAGGTTCCTCCCTCCTTAATTTTCCTCCCATTGTAAAAATTTCACCCAGATCTTCAATCTCAAAAAGAGGGATCTCCTTATGATGTAGAGTTAAAAAAATATAGACACTCGAGACACACTTAAGATAATGGAGGTGATGCTTGTGATTTGTAACCTATAAAGCGTGCAAAATCAGGAGGATGTGACAAGTAATAATAACTTGGCACATCACCTTCAGAGAAATCATAATGAGGGGTGGTCTTTGAAGTGTGTTCATAGATTTGTACTTCTGTAAATGCCACATCACCTCTAGCTTACTCAAAGATTGTCTTACGTCATTTTGTGTACTCATTATTAACACTGCTTATGACCCCTTCTTTTTGCATTATTCTATCATAATTAATGTGAAAATTTATCTCATCAATAATTTTAGCAAAACCATACCATTTTAGAGTTTTGTCACTTCTAGCCCCAAGATTGGCGAGCCCATCAATAACTTGATCTATCTCATGAAAACTATGAGAAACATGGAATGATTCAAAGGATTGGGAGATTTTTTTAATTTTAGCAATAATGTGCTCTATAGTCTAGGTGGGGGAGTTGATTCATTTGATGTTGTTGACTATGTTAAGTGAATCTCCTTCTAGCCAAACATTTTTACAGCCTAATTCTTCCACCAGCATAATAACATTAAGAGCTTCCATCGCCTTAGCTCTATGATTCGATTGCATCCCCAAGGGAGCTATAACAGCTCCCACACAGTTGTCATTCCTATCTCTGATAACAAAACCAGGCAATTGATATAGTTGGAGTTGTAGTTTCCATTATTTTCATAACCTTTTTCTTCTTTACAACACCTTGATCACTGGGTTTTTGTATAGTATCTACTACTATTGTCCTCTTGTGAGAGATATCTTATTGTTACACTTGTTCATGATAACTAGTATTGGTACCCATGCCATCCCCACTAGTGGAAGTTGAACTTGATTGAACACTATTAGGAATACTATTCTGAAATACCCCATTAGTGGAAGTGGCACTTGATTCACCACCAATATGAATACCATATTCTAGTAGTGGTTGTGATTGAATCTGAGTGTCTGCACAAGGTGGATTTAATGTTCTAAAAAATTGAAATAGACATGAAGGGGTATGAGTAGTACCTTTTTGTGATGAATCTGATGATTCAACTCTAATGAATGGTTTTTCACTACATTTTGGTGATATTGGTATGACAATTGGAAACAAAGGGCCTGCTCCATTGGGACCTAGACCACGACCTTAAAAACCCATTTTTTTACATGATGGTTCACACTTTGCTATATTTTTATATCATGGACTAATCAAGTCAAATCAATTTTGTAGAGATTTCAGTAGTTGTTGGAGTGATCTCAGTCTCATACTCATTACCATCATCCCTTTTTTCATATGCTTCTTTGGGATGCTCCATATTCCACAATTTCCTAAACTCAATATCCTCATCGATTTCATCAAGATATGCACCAGTCTTTGGTTCATTGAGATTCTTCCTCATAGTCCAAAAACACTTACTTTGGTTTGAGTCCAAATTCTGTCTTTAGATTGTTCCAATATATTTTTTGGAATAGCTTTTTTAGATGGATCAATAGAATTTTGGTGGAAATTGTAGGACCTCCTATTTTCATTTTGATTTTGGATTCCCTAATCTATTATTCTCTATGTGTGCAATTCCATAATTTGTGATGATAATTATTCTATTGAAATATTATTGTTCGTGGCAATTTTATCCATCTCTTTTTCTACCTCATCCGATGAGTCCATGTTTTAAAGCTTTTCTAGCAATAGTTTATTTTCATGTTAAAATTGTTGGATATTGCTAATGCATTGGAGAGATTGTTGGATACATTTAATATATTTAATCACTACATTGAGTGATGTTGGAATTACTACTATTGTCATTCATGTTTTGTCACTGATGTCAACATATGTTTCTATGAAGAGAACAAGCTGGTTATTACAGTGTACATATACTATACAGATGTTTTAGAATGTGCAAAGTTAGTTGTGTGTACATAAAGGTGTTTTGATCTTATATCTAAGATCCTATGATGTAATATTGAATATTGGTTTAGTTACATAAGATTTAGTGAAGACTAGTTACTAGACAGTGACAGTGGAAGCTGACAGAGTAAGTATCTGAGTTTTGGGTATATCTTACAGGCGATGAGGATTCAGTGTATGCGAGCTTAAGGGATGATAGATAGGGTACTGAAGAATTTTATCTAATCTTCACAAGGTACATAAAGAAGGATGACATTAGTTGTGGCGTGTGTTCTGGAGATGACCTATTTGGAAGTTGACTTTAGAGTTGTAGCATATATCATGAATGGCAATCATGATTTACAGATGTTGGTCCTTAATTTTTGAATTGTAATTATTTTATACTTGTTTTAGATACCGTGTGTATCTTAGAAAGGAGTTATTTAATCATTTTTATATTAGGAAAGCCTAGTTGGCTGACCTGATGGTTTATTTTGTAATAGGGTATATATGTAAGATATTTTCTTTTGAAAAGATATAGTAGAATGAATATGATGTAAAAGAGGATTGTGGAAGCTATGAGCTTGTGTCTGCTAGATGTAGAGAAAAGGATAAATTATATACTTTATTGGAACTGATCAAGTAAAGATAGTTACTATCAGACATTTCAAATATTGTGTATCTCCTTACATACACTTGTGTTGTGAACAGTGAGTTCTAAAGGTGGACATAACCTTCTTTGTGCAGTGAGCCTAGGTAGTGAGTCTACCTTCTTTTTTCTTGACTCTTAACAATGTCTTTCCTCTAACAAGGACTGTGTATTGTAATATTTTAATCAGCTCCTAAAAGGGATAGATCTTCTAACAAGGATATTATACTCTTAGTACATCATTAGTGGGTGTTAATTCCCACCAAGGTTTTACCTTTAACAAGGTTTCCTCGACAACAAATATTATGTTATTGTGTTGGAATTCATTGTGTTCATTTGATTTGATATTTCTGCTATTCAAAGTTTAAAATTTAATAATATATCATACAACTGATTCACCCCCCCTCTTAGTTGTATTGGTGGACTGTTATTCCTAACAATTGGTATTAGAGCTATTGGTCCTTAGAGATAAATCTTAATAGCTTGAGGTGATCTTGGAGATGGCATTCTATAGGAAGGATAGTCCAAAATTTGATCTTGAAAACATTGATAGTTGGAAGAACAAGATGCAAACTCATTTTATATGTTTGGGCATTAAATATTGGATGATTACAAAGAATGAAAAAAACCACGAATACTGAAGATGAATTAGATAAAGCTATTGATGATGAAAAGAAGATATTTTTGTATAACATGGTCACAAGGGAAGCACTGATCAACACACTCTCTGAAGGAGAATTTATCAAAGTTAAAGATCTAGATTCAACACACAATTTGGACAAGATTAGAAGCATTATATGAAGGAGACATGTTTACCAAAAAAGAGAAGTTACAAAACTGGGAAACAAGGATGGAGAAGCTACAAATGAAGGATGATGAAATAATTAGGGCTTATGTACAAATAGTTACAGAAGTTGTCATTGGAATCAGAAATTCTGGAGGCACCTATGAAGAATTAGAAGTCATTACAAAGATCCTTAGATCATTGACACTAGTCTACAAGACCAAAGCTCAGACTATAGAAGAAATTATACCTCTGAATCCAAACTTTAGTAGAGAAATGTTGATTGCAAAGATAACTACCTTTGAAGCTACATAAATGGGAGATTTTGTACCTAAATTTGAAAGAACATTTAAAGCATCTACTCACAGGAAGATAATGTCTGCACTTCTGAGCACCAACAGTGAGAACATAAAAGAAGAGCTTGATGAATATGTTGATGAATGGGAATAGATACTAGAAGAAGAAATAAAGCTAGATGAACTTGTTGCAATAATAGTTACCTTTAAAATGTTTTTCATGCAATAAGATAGGTGAATTTTCATCTAGATGACCTACAAGATTTCCTAAGCACAAGTCTAAGTATTCAAAGGATAAGGAATGTTATGATGCTAATGAAGTTATTTCTGATGATGATAATTTGGATTCTGAGGAGATTGGATTTATTTTTATTAAAGATGAAAAACCAGTACATGAAGAAAAATATTTAGTATCACATGTTGATAAGAAATCTGAATGGGTTATAGATAGTGGTTTCTCATATTATATGAGTGGAGACAAAAATAAGTTTGTTAAACTAATGAGATATGATGGTGGTGTTGTAAGATTCAAAGACAATGTTCCTAAGCCTATCATAAGAGTAGGATCTATTTCTCTGGTTGGAAAGACTAATACAATGTACTACATGTTGATGGACTTAAGTATAACTTGTTGAGTGCTAGACAACTGATGGACAAAGAGTATCAATTAAAATTCATTGATGGGAAATATTTTATCAAAAGCAAGACAAGAAAGATGATTGCAACTAGTACTAAGTCTAGAGTGAATGCATTTGAATTAAATACATCTAGATCCTCTTCTTTTGTTGCGAAGGTAGATGACAGTTGGCTATGGAACATAAGATTTTTTCATGTAAATTTTGATAATATTGTGAAGGAAAGTCTGACTAATGCAGCGAGAGACCTACCAAAGATTGTGAAAACATGTAACACCATATGGAGAGAATGTGTTATGGGAAAGAAAACTAGAAGCAGTTGTAAAAGTAAATCATATACAACAAAAGAAAAGTTGGATCTGGTACATACAAACCTATGTGGACCTACAAGGACAAGATCATACTATGGTGAAAGGTATTTTATACTTTTTATTGATGAATTTTCTAGAATGATGTGGATCACTTACTTGAAAGAGAAATTAGAAGCATTTGACAAATTCAAGATATTCAAAGAAAAAGTAGAGAATGAATCAAGTCTAAAGATAAAATGTTTGAGATCAGACACAGGTGGAGAATTTACTTTAGTTCTATTGAATTCATATTGTGAAGAGCATGGAATATAAAGGCAAAAATCTGCTCCTAGGACTCCACAACAAAATGGGATTTTTATTTCTCAGACTAAGTATCTTAAAGAAATGTTGAAAAAGTTTGGAATGGAAGGCTCTAAACCAGTTGGTACACCCATGGTGATTGGTCACAAACTATAAAATAATGTTTAGACAAAGAGTGTTTTTTAAACCAAGTACAGATTGATGGTTGGTGGATTACAATATCAGACTCACACCAGACCATATATTGCTAATGTTGTTGGAATTGTGGCTAGATATTAGGCAGAACCTAAAGAGACACACCTAGCTGTGTGTAAAGGATATTTAGATACCTAAAAGGAATAATGGAATATGGATTATGGTATGATAGAAATGATGACTTTGAACTTCATTCTTATACTAATGCTGATTGGGCAGGCAATATTGATGACAAAAAGAGTACTAGTGGATGTGCATTTTTCCTTGGAAAAAGGTTGGTTTCATGGCTAAGTAAAAAGAAAGATTGTATAGCTCAATCTACTACTGAATCAGATTATGTTGCACTCAAATTGCCTGGATGAAACAAATGCTAAAAGATATTGGAATAATTTTTTTTGAACTAGTGGTTATCCATTGTGATAACACCAGTACAGTAAACATGTCAAAGAATCCTATGATGCACTCTAACACTAAGCATATATCTATTAAGTATCACTTCTTGAGAGATAAGGCAAAAAAGAAGGAAATAAAGTTGGAATACATTATTACAAAGGAACAAATAGCATACATATTTACAAATTCATTGCCAAAAGATGCCTTTGAGTATCTCAGAGGTATGCTTAGGGTGCAGGGCCCTCCTAGTGAGAATTAAATGATCTAGGGATGCATTAGTCTAGAGGTTTTTAGAGCCTTATCATATTCTAGACTAGTTGATGTATGGATCTACTCCTCAGGGGGAGTGATCGTTGAAGAAAATTGATGACTTATGGCACCCTTTACCATTTTTTTCAAAGGGGGAAAGAGACTATGTGAAAATCCTATGGGAAAGAACCTATGTGGTAAAGGTACTAAGACAATACTTTTGGGTTGATGATTTTTCCCATATGTTGCCATCAATGCCAAAGGAGGAGATTGTTGGATATTGCTAATGCATTGGGGAGATTGTTGGGTACATTTAATATGTTTAATCACTACACTGAGTGATGTTGGAATTACTATTGTTGTCATTTATGTTTTGTCACTGATGTCAACATATGTTTCTATGAAGAGAACATGTTGGTTATTACAGTGTATGAATACTATACAGATGTTTTAGAATGTGTGAAGTCAGTTGTGTGTATAGGAAGGTATTGTGATCTTATATCTAAGATCACATGATGTAATATTGCATATTGGTTGAGTTACAAAAGATTTAGTGAATACTGGTTACTGGACAATGACAGTGGAAGTTGACAGAGGAAGTCTCCAAGTTTTGGCTATATCTTACACGTGATGAGGATTCAGTGTATACAAGCTTAAGGGATGATAGATAGGGTACTAAATAATTTTATCTGATATTTGCAAGGTAAAAAAACAAAGATGATGTTAGCTATGGCATGTGTTCTGGAGATGACCTATGTGGAAGTCAACTTCAGAGTTGTAGCGTATATCATGAATGGTGAGCATGGATTACAGATGCCGGTCCTTAATTTTTGAATTGTAATTATTGTATAATTTTTTTAGATACCGTGTGTATCTTAACAAGGAGTTATGTAATAATTTGTATATTAGGAAAGCCTAGTTGGCTGACTTGATGGTTTATTTTGTAATAGGGTATATATGTAAGATTTTTTCTTTTGAAAAGATATGGTAGAATGAATATGATGTAAAAGAGGATTGTGGAAGTTGCGAGCTTGTGTCTGCTAGATGTAAAGAAGAGAATAAATTATATAGTTCATTGGAACTGATCAAGAAAAGAAAGTTGCTATCGGACGATTCAAAGATTGTGTATTTCTTTACATACACTTGTGTTGTGAAAAATGAGTTCTGAAGGTGGACATAACCTTCTTTAGGTAGTGAGCCTACCTTCTTTTTTCTTGACTCCTAACATGGAATGTCCTCTAGCAAGGAATGTGTATTGTAATGTTTTAATCAGCTCCTAACAGGGCTATATCTTCTAACAAGGATACTATACACTCAGTACATCATTAGTGGGTGTTAATTCCCACCGGGGTTTTACCTTTAACAAGGTTTCCTCGACAACACATATTGTATTATTGTGTTGGTATTAATTGGGTTCATTTGATCTGATATTGTTGCTATTCAAAGTTTAAAGTTTAATAATCTATCATACAACTGATTCACCCCCCCTCTCTGTTGTATTGGTGGACTGTTATTCCTAACAAAAATTTTCTTGTAGAGTTCTTATTCATCTTAAGCCTTTCTTGAATGATGCTAATTGGATCATACTGCCAGTAATTTTCAAAACCAAAGCTAAAAATTATCAAAAAATCATGTTCCACTTTGATTTCTTTTCTCTCAAATGTGAATCCTCCACTTTGCAGGCATACAGGGAACATTCATAGTAGGCATGCAATAAATGTCCATTAAGTAGTAGATATACGAGATCAGGCAGGCCTGAGCCTATTGCTATTATGTAAAAACTTAACATAGTGTATTCTTCCACAAAGAACTAGTCAACCAATTGTATTTGACTTCTGAGTTTAATGCAATCTCTACAAGACATAGTCAATCTAGGTAGTGGAGTGCTTGTAATTTCATGATACATTGGTGCCAAAAAAAATTCTAAAAAATGGTTGTAGTTATTTCTATTATCATGCATTCTTATCATAGGTGTTCATTCATATATTAGACACTCTATTCTATTCAGAGTCTTCTCATCAATCTTATAGACCTAAATGTGAAGCTTGTTGGTCTTGAATATTGCATGATACTTTGCTAGAAGAAGATAGCACAAGTAGGTTGTGAAACTAAATGTCTTACGAGAACCTCTTTTAATCACTAGTAATTGTCTTTGTATGGATTGAACAATGTGGTCAAAAAAATTAAATCTTATTGGTTCACTTACACAATGGATATAAAAAATAATTTGAAGAAGGTTGGCACTCACTTCCCTATTATTTTCCAATCCTATACAAAATGTTAGCAAGGAAATATTATCTTGAACCCATGGCACAAAAATATTAAAATCATAAGAAGGCTTATGACTCCACTCTAGTCGAGCACCACACATTGTTAGAACTTTGATAAATGAATATTTTTAATTTTCATTGATTCTCTCATATTCCTCTGCTAGGTTTCCTAGGTCAATGTGGATGTTTGAGTTTTTTGCTTCCAACCCTAGGTCCAACAAATGAGAAATTTTTCCCTCAATTATGGATTAAATTTCCTCTTGAGTATTTCTATTGAAAATTGATTTATTTCTTCATCATAATTTTGGGAACAAACCATGATAATTTATGGGCAAGGGAATACTTCATGTAACATCATGTGTCCCAATCCAACATACCATGATACAATTTTATTTGTACTTACATTAAAATTTGCATTAAAAATAGTATATTTTTCCCTATTTGGATCTCCCACCTTATTAGACAATGCATATCTAATTTCTATGATTCTCTTAGTACCAAGGATAACAAGATCATAAATACCATGGTATTCATCAATGAAACCTACTATTCTAGTTTGGTTAAGTCTATTTTTTCATTCTCTTGACCTTTAGTTATACTATTCAGTTTCCCCATTGTTGGAATTGGTAATGGTTCAAAATAATGATAGAAAACTAGTAACTACAAGCATAAAAATGCTAACCCTCAAGTTGAACCCCTAATTCTAGTTCTACAATCTAAACGGTAAACCACAAGATTCAAAAATTAAAAACACAGGATGTAGGTGTTCTGGGTTTTATCCAGAATTTTTATTTAAGTAGATTGGCATAGATAGACTTTGTTGCATTCCTCAATCTAGTAGCTATTTTTGAATCTCCCTGGATTAACTGGTTTGTCCAAGAATCAAAATAACAATATGAGTCTCTTAGTTTCAAAACCCTTAAAAGTTCAAAACCTAAAGGAAAACATTTGTAGAATTGTGTTATAATCTTATAAATTATTATCAATAACTATTCACAGTGGCAGGACAAAAAATTCATTCCTTCTTTCTAAGGACTGACAGTCTGACACATCACATGTGTCAGTTTTCCTAAATGTTTTTGAAGAATTTTTAATCCTTTACAACTTCTGCCCAAAATAGAGCTTGTTACACTTAATTAAGTATACAATTACAAGTTTAGAATTTAATTATACTTAATTAAATGTTTATCGTTTATGGGAGGACACCATTTAATGAAACATGTCTTATTTCTAGAGGAAGTTTGGAAAAAATGTTTATCATTCCCACATTCGGTTTGAAGTAAACCTTATGCCATTGATTTGTGCTCATTCAATAGATGATGATATCTATTGTCAGTTGCCATAGGTCCCATTACCAATAGGATTTTTGCCAATTTGGGGTCCACATTACCTAACACCTCATTATACCATGGGCCATAGCCTTTATTTCATGTGAAGGATGACATGAAATGATGACACATGTCCCTCTTCTAGAAGAATCATATATAAATAACCATGTTTAACAATATAAATGTCTAGCCATGTTTAAGTTTTTAACCATGTGTACTGTATAAATATTTAAAAGTTAATTATATATTGAGAAATGTTTAACTGTAATTTTAAATCAGTGTTAACATTCAAGATTTAATAATTTCTATTATAATATATAATAAATATAACATATTGATATAAATGATATACACTTCAAATGTTAATGTTTAATTTTATTCATTTCAAAATCAATGATAGTAATATATATAGATTTTATCATTGATCATCCAATAGACCACAATCCACTATATCCATTGTCACAATGGAGTCTAGATGGTGGGTCCCATGGGCTGTTTGGTCTCGTCACTTGACATGTAGATGTGAAACGTGTCACTTTTTTAGATGACAGTTGCAAAAATTTTAAACCCTCACAACTTTGGCTTGAAATGGAGCTTACATTGTTGATCTGTGATCATTTTGATCTAGTGTTCATTAAATTTTGTTCATTTTTCTTATACAATGTAATTATTAAGTATTTTAAAAAATCTAAAATATTATAAAATAATATATTGATTACGATTATAGTTTATAATGTTTTATAAATTATAAAACACTTCCAAGCATAGTCTTTTTTGATAATTAATTAAAATAAATAATATTCACCATTAGACCATGCCAAAATATAATAATTTGTAGACAACTACTAGAGGATTCAAGTCAGGTGTAGGTGCACTATTATCTTTTCTCTTACTACTCAACTAACTCTTAATTATTATCTAAGTGCTTGCTATTGTATTGTAATTTTATTTGGTTAACGATTCACAAAATCACACACATACATTTGTTTGGTTCATTTTTAGATTCACAAATTATCAAACCAGTACTACATTGTAATTTTAATTTTGCGCATAAATTATTACACATAGTGAAAATTTTTGGCCATTTCATTCACAAATTGGAATCTTCTAAGCATAAAATAATGAAAATGAAAGAATTTTTTAAATCCATAAAAGGAAAGTTGAAATGAACTCAAAGTTACAAAATTTTCATTAATATGTTCTATAAATTTACAATAGTCAACTATCGGAGTCCCTCCAAAACTTTAAAGCCAAAATGAGGGAGGTTACAAGGTAGTAGCAAAAAAAAACTACTAGGGTATGTAAATGGACCAGTAGTATGTTGGTATCCAAAAACAAAACAAAAAATTGAAACCCTTCATTTCAAAATACTAGACCATAGGTTGGCGGGTCATGGGTAAAACTAAGGATCTTACCCTCTATCTAAGTAGAATTATCTAGAGAGGATAAGCTTTAAAAATTCATCAAGCCATCCATAGTCTGGAAATTCATCTAGGAGAAACCATTTTTGGAAAAAATACCTACCAATATGTGCCCATTTCCTATGTTGTATTGATTTCTCATCATTCAAGTTTAAAATAAAAGGTTTCCTAGCCACATTTTTCCCTGGCTAGAGAAGCTTAGGTAAATCACTTTCCCAAGGGATCCCCACCCCTATTTCAACAAAGATGACAACATGAACATTGTCCCCCAGTAATTATTCATTGAAAACCTTCCTCAACAACATCAACATATCCACCTTATTTCCTCCGAGGTCCAAAAGAGCTGCAAAAAACTAGGATGTAATGTCCGTGTTAACTTGGTATCTATCAAAATTTTGCAGAAACTCTTGGCCCAATATGATCCTTATAGCCTCATTTGTAAAAGATCCTTAACCTCCTTACAAACTGATGTGAGGGTTGTGTCTGAGACCAAGCACAAAAAGACCTTCTGGTCCTCTTTAGATTTGATTCTCAACTGGATAGGAGTGTCCATCTTTAGAAATTTGAATATCAAATTATATAGCCTAAAGACCTAAGCCAGAGGAAGAATTTCAACCATTGACAACTCTGACACTTTATCTACCAAATAAAAATTGAAGATAAAGAAGTGTAGATTTTATATAAATAGCCCTTAATACTTATCAATTCCTTCTCCAACCCTATTAACTCCTTTGGCCTATAAATTTTGTTTAATCTTTCATATGAATCATATCTCTTTGTAAATCTTTCCCATAAATGCATGAGTGTGAAAAATTGGTAAATTTAAATTAATATTGGTAGTACCAAATTGGAAGTCATGTATGCCGTGTGGATCGTAGCTAGAGAATGTAAGTGACAAGACATATCTTTCTTATTTAATGTCGATCAAGACCGTGAAACATTATCAACCATCCACGTAACCTACTAACCATTTGTAATTGATGATTAAGGTTAAGGCACATGGTAAGATTTGATATGTCTCCATTCTGGAGAACTACATTTCCTTCAAAATTTTAGGCTGAAATAAAACTTTAGTAATTGATATACGATCATTGAATGATCCTAAATAATAAATTTTAAATTATAAAATGATGGATGTTAGGTATGCGTTGATGTGTTTGTGCTTATTGATATTATTGTGATAGTCTACAGATAAATTAGCAACAAATAAGGGTGTTATTCTCTCGACGTGATGTTGTATTAATTAGATCTCTAATCAATTTCCATTTGGCATTGGCCCACATGATGAGTAACAACTCTTGAAAAGTGGTTATTAATAAAATGTGACTTTTTAAGTGATTGAAAAAATCGCCAATAAAATATATTTTTTTTCCACAAATAATGAAACATTAGCCAATACAATTAAGAAATTTTCAAATGATAGAAAATATTTTCCAATACAATTAAATAATGTTTCCTATGCAATAAAACTTCTCCCCCATACACTTATAATTTTTTCCTTTAAAAGAAAAATAAATGCTTCATACATTATATATTTTCCCTTACAATAATAAATTATTCACTAGGATATATGGAATTTTCATATGTTAGAAAATTAACTGCCAATACAAATTATTTTTTTCCCTAATTTAAATTTTTTTGCCATCAATATGAAAATCCCCCCCCCAAAAAAAACAAATAAATAAATAAATAAAAATGTTGGATTTGCCAAGATTTTGCACTTTTCCCTAGGGGGGTTTCTTAAAGTTATCCCAGACTAAGTTTCAAAATTTTAAGTGTTATGGGTAGGGTTTAATTTGGTTTGGGGTTTGGATTTAGCTTTTTCTACTATTTTTTTTCTTGGATTCAATTTGGTTCTAATGAACTACAACTGATTGAATATCTAGATGAACTTAAGAAATAGTGATTTGAGATCACCGAGCTACTAAAATGATATGTAAGATGATTAAATTAGTCAATATGTTTTCATTGATTTCAACTTGTTTGATAGTACTTATCATGATAGTTACAAACATTTGAACATCTGTTGAAGGGAGAAAAGACGAAGAACAAAGATATCTACATGAGGAAAAGATGGATATGAAAGAGAAGGATAAGGTAAACATTGAGTAACTTATTGATGAGTCTATGGCTTTATATTGTTGACTTGAGCATGTTACATTTATATATTATGAAGAAGATATTTAAAATTGAACAAGTCAATGTGGTTGGTAATTGAAGATTTCTGTATACACCAAGCCAGTGCAGTGTATACCGAGTGACAGTATAACCAAGCTAGTTATCACCGATGCATTTCTATATTAATCGAGTATCGATGAAAACATTAAATGCTAAGAACAATTGACTGAATTTGATGATCTGGATATTGTTATGATTTCAAGCTTAAGGATGAAGTTTTTTATGAGATCCATGACTGAAGAAATTTGAAGATGATCTAAAGGATGATATTGAAACATGTTACAAACACATCTGCCGAGGAAGGTTTAAGAGGAAAAATGGATGAAGGAGATTAAGTGGAAAAATCTCATGGTTGATATGAAAACATTTTACTTTTCTATATAAGAGATATGAGTTTCATTATTGAAACTATGCCGAAAGAAGAAGACTGTAGAGATTTCACATGAAGACTCTATTCATGCATGCCTGATCAAATTGGTTATTAAAGAGCCAAGCTGTAGAGATTATCGAGTGCCAGAGAACCATTTACCGAGTGAAAGTAAGTTGAGAAATATTGAGGAAAGTGAATTGATTAGTGATCAGAGGATTTTAAGTGCTTAATATAGATTTGAATATTTACAATTGAGTTGTATTTGAATTAGATTAGTATTGTATCAGTTTAACTATTGATTCAGAAAATATCTTAACCGAGTGGACTTAACAGTCTTATGTAATTTACCCTATCACATTCAATGAATGTAAAGTGTTATCTTGTTGACCCCATAGTGAATGTTGGTCAAAAGTTAACTGCTAGCAATAAATCCTCTAACCAGGTCACACTTAATAGTGTGTATTGTAACCTTTAACATGGTTGGCTCTTCACCGAGCTCACTTTAGAAGAGTGAATTATTTTGGGTTACAGGTCCCAGGATCAAAACTACTTAAGGGAACAAGTTCAAGAGAAGCAGGCGAAACTAGAATTTGTAATATCTAAAGAACAACTTGCTGATATCTTTACAAAACCCTTACCAAAGGACACATTTGAATATTTGAGGACTAAACTTGGGGTCCATACCCTATCTATCAGTCACTGAGGTGATCAGAAGGTTTCATCAACCTATACTTATCAGAAGATCATTCATGTTGATGCACATAGCCCACACTTTAGTTTTTCTAAGGTTGTGAAAGATTGTAGAAGCTGGAACATAAATTTGTTTATCAGTACACTGAAGGTACCTAACTAAATGATAGATTGATATGAACTGATCAATAGAGAATTAATTGGCTGCTAAAGAGATATTTTCTTTGGCATTGTTGTCAAAGGGAGAGAGATTGTATATAAAAAATTTGGTAGAGAAGACCACAAATATGGAAACAGGGAGAGAGATTAAAAATAGGAAATCAGAGAAAGAGAGAGAGACTTGAATATCTATTGCTGGGAATAAGAATATGAGAACTAAAAAGATCAAATCTATAGGGAAAGTCTGCATGTAATGCTATTTTGTTTCGTAGTGATTAAACATATTAAATATCAAGCTAGGGAGAGCTTACTGAGCTACAACATTTACTTACATAGTTGTAGAATACATGTTTGGTATGTATATGGCATATTTTCATATTGCTTGTGTTGCCATCAATGCTAAAGGGAGAGATTGATGAACTACAACTGATTGAATATCTAGATGAACTGAAGAAATAATGATTTGAGATCATTGAGCTACTGCAATGATATGTAAGATGATTAAATCAGTCAATATGTTGTCATTGATGTCAACTAGTTTTGATAGTACTTATCATGATAGTTACAAACATCTAAACATCTGTTGAAGGGAGAAAAGATGAAGAACAAAGATATCTACATGAGGAAAAGATGGATATGAAAGAGAAGGATAAGGTAAACATTGGGTAACTTATTGATGAGTCTATGACTTTATATTGTTGACTTGAGCATATTACATTTATCTATTATGAAGAATAAATTTGAAATTGAACAAGTCAATGTGGTTGGTAATTGAAGATTTCTATATACACCAAGCCAGTGTAGTGTATACTGAGTGATAGTATAACCAATCTAGTTATCACCGACGCATTTGTGTATTAACTATGATGAAAACATTAAACTCTAAGAACAACCGGTTAAATTTGATGAGCTGGATATTGTTATGTTTTCAATGTTAAGGATGAAGTTTTTTATGAGATCCACGGCTAAAAAATTTTGTAGATGATCGAAAGGATGAGATTGAAACATGTTATGGAAACATCTAGTGAGGAAGGTTTAAGCGGTAAAATGGATGAAGGAGATTAAGTGGAAAAATCTAATGGTTGATATGAAAATGTTTCACTTGTCTATATAAGAGATATGAGTTTCATTATTGAAACTATGCTAGAAGAAGGAGACTACCAAGATTTCACGTGAAGACTATATTATTGCATGCCTGATCAAATTGGTTATTGAAGAACTGAGCTATAGAGATTATCAAGCATTAGAGAACCATTTACCAAGTGAAAGTGAGTTGAGAAATATTGAGGAAAGTAAATTGATTAGTGATCAAAGGATTTTAAGGGCTTAGCATAGATTTGAATATTTGCAATTGAGTTGTATTTGAATCAGATCAGTACTGTATCAGTTTAACCATTGATTCGGGTAACATCTTAATCGAGTGGACTTAACAATCTTATGTAATACCCTATGACATTCAATGAATGTAAAGTGTTATCTTGTTGACCCCATAGTAAATGTTGGTCAAAAGTTAACTGTTAGTGATAAATCCTCTAACCAGGTCACACTTAACAATGTGTACTGTAACCTTTGACATGGTTGTCTCTTCACCGAGCTCACTTCAGAAGAGTGAATTATTTTCGGTTATTGGTGCTAGGTGGTTTTTCCCTTAGCAGGGTTTCCATGTTAAATCATTGTGTTATGTGTTATTTTTTGTGATTGTTTTACTATAATACTTTACATATTGCATAGTTGATTTAGTCGGTAATCACAGTTGGATAATTACTGGTAATCAGTAAAGTGAATAGATAGATTGATATTTTATGTTACCAAGCTGCATAATTTGTTGGAATTGTTTTGTGAGGTACATCTTTGTATTTGAGACTGTAGGATAACTGATCTAATTGATTCACCCCCATCTCAGTTATTCTAACAGGTTCATTTTTATTTTTAGTATTAATATTTTTATTTAAAGATTATAATTACAGTAGGTTCAAAATTAGGGTTGGTATTTATTTAAGCTTATGAAGTGAAGTTTTGGTTTAATTATGTTTAAGGTTATGTTTTAAAAGGGTTAGGATTTTATTTGATTGTATGCCTCGTTGCTTTGATCTGATTAAAAGAATAATACAAATTTGGTCATTGTTAGGTTTAATTTCTTATATTGTTTGATTAGGTTTAAGGTTAGGGTTCAATTTACTTTAGTGTTCAAATAGGCTCAATGTTAGGGTTAAATTTGTTTTATTGTAAGGTCAGGGTAAAATTTAGTTTAGGGCCAGTGTTTAGTTTGGTTTGATGGTCAATAAGGTTTATGATTAGGGTTCAACTTTCTTTGAGATTATGATCGTAGTTCAATTTGGTTTAGTTTTAGGGTTTATTTAATTTTGTTTATTGTTAAGGAACTAAGTTTTGAGTTTTTTAGTGTTATGGGAAGGGTTTAATTTGGTTGGGTATTTGGATTTAGTTTTATTTCCTATTAGGTTTATTTTTAGTTTGAAGATTAATTATTTTTAAAGGTTAGAATTACATTAGGTTCAAAGTTAAGGTTGGTATTTATTTAATCTTATGGGTTGAGGTTAGGATTTAATTAGGTTTAAGGTTATGTTTTAAAAGGGTTGGAATTTAATTTGATTTTATCTCCTTGCCTCTCCTTACATCTCTTTGTTCAACCTCTATCATTATCACTACATTTATCTCTCTTATTTTATACCACTATTTCTCTCATTTCTCTCCCTCTCTCCCTATTTCTCTCTCTTTCTATATCTCTCTATTTATCTATGCAAATATTTATTTCTATCCCTCTCTCTATCTCTACTCTATCTATTTACATGTATATCTCCCTCTTTATCTATATCTCAATATCTCTCCCTTACCCTCCATATCTCCCTCCATCTATCTTACTATTGTTGGGAATTGAAATTGAAACAATTATTGTATTGTCATTGATGTCAAACCTTAATTGATAAGACAGTTGCTATCTAAGAAAGTACTATATCTATTGATTGATGAAAAGGATTAGGGCAAGGGAGATAACAAGAGAACCTAAGGAAAGGTTGATTTATTTGATACTTCAATGAGTACTTGATTATTTGACACGTTGAAAAGATAATGCATTGTTTATCTAAGTAAGAAGAAAGACTAAAGAAGTAGGCTTAACTAAGAAAAAGTGAAGAAATCTAGTTTAAGCTGAGTGATGTTAGTGTTGACCGAGCGCCAGTATATGCCGAGTAAATTTAGTTTTGATTGAACATTAGTTTATGCCGAGCGATAGGAAATTACCGAGCAAGATAGTGTTAGCCAAGGAAGACAGTTTGTAGAGATGGCCGAGTTACGTAGTGATAACTGAGGAGATGAACACAATATTGACTGAGTGTCAGTAATTTACATTTGGAGAAAGAATTCAGATTCCTAGCTGACATAGTTGAATTCTTGGGTTATTTAAATCATGTTGACTTTATTAATTGATTGTATGGAGAATTTAATGCATGGTAAATAATTTATTATGGATTCAATGAGAAGATTGAAGATGTATCTAGAAGGAATGATGAAGAACTTAAATGGTGGAAGGATTCAATGAATCTAACCTAACCTAAGATCTAAAGAGGAGATTAAGCGGCAAAAGATGGATCTACCTATTGAGGAGGTATAAAGGAAAACCAAACTATGAGGTTATAGAGTATGCTGGAGCTATTGATGTTATTGATAGATAAGTCTAAGCAGAAGGATGAAGGTGAAGGAGTTGATTAGAGTTGTGATTTCTTGAAGCAAATTTAAAGTAGATCAGTGATGGAGATGGAAATGGAACTCAGTTATTAAATCAACATATATGTACGAATTGGATCTGTTATTTGCAATGTGATTTGTATTTTTTTAGATTAGAAACTACTGTTACTTTCTAACCATTGTATCAGTCTAAATCCTTTAATAAAGGTTGACCTAACAGTCATTATTTAAATCCTTTAATCAAGGTGGCATTCTAATGGAATTTACTTAAATCCTTTAACCAAGTCACTTTTTATAGAGTGTTTAAATCCTTTAACAGGGTCACACCTAGCAGTGTGTTTGTAAACCTTTAACAAGGTTGGCTTTTCACAGAGCTCACTTCAGATGAGTGAAAATATCAGTAACATGTTACAAAGTGGTTTTTCCCAAGTTGGGTTTCCACTATAAATCCTGGTGTTATAATTCTTGAATGTTTTGATGTGGATGGTTCTGTATTCTACAAGTTAATTACTTTTGGACAGTGGACTGCATGTTATATGTTTTTGGTATATATACTTTAGAGACTGAGTTGTGTTGGTGATAAGATCTGAGATTGTTGAAGTGTTTAAAAGTTTAATTAGTACATGTGGACCTAAGAAAAACTAATTCACCCCCCCTCTCTGTTGTTCTAAATAATATTAATAATTATATGTTTCTATCTCTAGTTATCTCTTCTAATTATCTACCCCTCACTTCCCCCTTTATCTCTATGCATAAATTTTTATACCTCTCTATCTCCCTCCACCCCCACATCTACTCTCCTCTTCCCCTTTACCTATCTCTTTCCCTTTGTCTTCCTCTCTCTCCATCCCCCGTTTCTCTATCTCTCCCTCCCATACTTCCTATCCGCCAACCCATCTATCTACATTCACCACTTCACAAAGAAAAGAATTTCCAAAATTATGAAGCTATTCAAAGTGCTATATAATTTCTATTTCCTAGTAAGAAATTTACTCTTTACCAAGATTGTAATTAAAAATTAAAAATCAAATGAGAAAAATAATCTTTTGATCCATGTTATTACCATACATTTCTAATCTCCACATCAAACCTCCTAATTTGGTGCAATAATAAGTGAGAGGAAAATATGTTAATATAATAAATATTAACTAACATTATTTAATAAATTTACAACTCTATAAAATAAACATTTAGGATAAATCATTCCCATTACATTTATATCTCCTTTTTTCTACCATTATTTCTTCCATTTTTCTCCCTCTCTCCCTATTTCTCTCTCTTTGGATCCAGAGGAGGCCATGGAGAGGTAGGATTTCAAGCATGATTATTGTGCCATTAAATCGACATGCATAATAAATTAAAGATGGAATGGGAAACAAATCAACTTTAAATTGCAGTCATCAATACAAAGAAATCAATGATACTCAACAAGATTTAAAATCCTTCCATCGAGCTCGATAAAATTTTTTCACTTTGTGTTTTTATTCCACATCCTTGAAAGCCACCATGCTAAGTAGATAATTGACACATCAGATGCTACATCAGACATGGTGGTGAATTGAAACATTTAAAAGCCCCCGTTGTTCCACTGATTGAATGAAAAAAAATGTTGGGCCCACCATACTTTCCATTCATCTAAGATAACTAGTGCGGACCCATATTTCATTTGAATTACCATCCAAATCATCTCTTGATGTTGCGGTGAAGTGAAATGAACTCCCACTACGCCACCACAAGCCATGCCACAACACACTCCTAAGAAAAAATAAATAACTCAGTAACACATTAAGACCAAAGGAATCTCTCAATGCGCCATCATGTGCCAACTCATATGACATGATGCAGCTTAGTAACATGGGGAGATAGTATAAATATTACTCTGTGCTACCACGTAGGACCCACAACCTCTTAACCAACAAATTATGCATGCTCATTTAGAAATGGGTTAAGTTGTCATGTGGGGGAAAATACTTAGGCACAAGGAATTAGGAAATACATGGCCACAAGATATAACAAGTGAAATAATCAACCACAATAGGGAAAACTGACAAAGGTTGTAAACTTTAACAAAGGAGGTTGGTCAACCAATGGACATTAACCATTGAAACATAACACTTAAAGAGATTCAATCGGGTAAAAATGTCAACACAAGAATATAAGCTAGCTCATATCAGAATTGGCTCTACTTTGAACACAATGATGAATTTAATGGAGATGTGGGGCTTAACTACAAACATACATTCACATGATGATAGTGAAGGAAAATGACTTGGTTTTTATAATTTTTTTGTTACTGAAAGTTTGAATTGTAAGGACTAGTGCCACATGTCCATGGTAACATATTCAAATATAAAATGAACCTAACATTAATTGTGCATAATCTTCTAAATATTAATTCCTTACACAAAAAATTGACTGCATCAAACCATGCATCATTCTTATAGAATCACTGTTATTTATTCAAACTATTGCAACATATAAACATGAATTTAATATTTTTCTTGATTTAATACCTTGTACTAATCAATTGCAATAATGAAATAATATGCTCTACAAACATCATACTTTATTACCAGATTCATATAAGTGAATCAAGAAATGTTTAAATATCTACTTTAGAGATCTCTAGAATTACTCACACAATTGCTAACACAGAGAAATATAGAAATAAAAAATCCTTAATTTAATCTAAAAATGATATTTTTAATTAAATTATTCAAAATTATTCATACATTTCATTTAATACAAGACTTTGTCATTTCTATTTCTGCAAAAAGATCTATTACATAAACTTTTCTGTGTACAAAGAATTTTCTGAACTCGTAAGATTGGCCTTGGTATTTGTTTTATAGACACAACTAATATTGAAACAAAATATAGATTGTATCCCATATATTCTATTACCAACCACCACTAGCCGGTCATAGATTAATATGAGAAGGAAAATAAGGGAATTTTGATAATAATCATTAACTTCAACAAGCCTCCTCATTTTATAATTGTTGCAAGTCATTTATTTTTCCTCATTCCTTAGTGCTGGAAATGTACCTTTGTCAAAGTTCAAGTTGTATATTGAACCTTGAATTTTGAACTTTGAACCTAGCAATTCAAGGTTCAAAGTTCAAAATGCATTTTCCCAAGGTGTCATGTAAAAAGCATTATCATGTCGTCAAGTCAATTGGTCACGGCTAAATGTTTTATTGTAATTAGTAAATTGAAACTTGAACTTTGAACCTTCACTTTTACATGGTTCAAAGTTCACGATTCAATATGCACTTTACCTTTTCCCAGTCAAATCTTAGTCCGTAAAGTCTTAAGTGTTTTACCTTACAAACTTTAAGCTTGCCATTTTGTTTTAAAGTTTCACTTGCTGATTGGCTAAGAGTCCTCCATTTCTATAAAGTGCATGTTCATATTAAATCATCTCGAGTGACGTATCTTGAACCCAAATTTTATGGTTCAAGGTTTGGAATTCAAGATGCAATAATTGCTGAAAATATGAAGGCGCGTGCCAAATCTTTACATTTTGATATTGAAATGATTGATAAGACCCGAAGAATGATGCCAGCTCAGCCCAAGTGTTTTCCTTATTGAAGTGGAGTGTATGTGACAAGTTAGTGGCATTAATTATGACCAAAATATTTATTGCATGGCAGTTTTCCTGAGGTGATGGAAATAGAAGCAGTGTGTATAATTAGTTTCCTTCCCTCTGTCTCTTTATTCTATTTTTCCTATCTTTTGGAGGCATTTAGAGTGGTGAGGTAAATTGTCAAGGAGTAGAAGAATGGTGAGTTTTATGACAAATCTTGGCTTTGTGTTTTCTTTAGCTTCTTTCTTCTGTAATCGAAGAACTGGGTTCTTTTATGCATTGGTCCAGTGTCTATAGGAGTATTGCAATATTACTTTGTCATGTCTTCTTCCAAAATTAAATTTGTAAAGGAGAATAAGTTCTCTCCTATCAGTAGCTATTTTCCTGAAATGAGAGACATAGTGCTAGTTGATGATGATATTAGAGAAATTATGGGAAGGTTGAGAAAAAGTGAAGGTAAGGTGATAGCCATAAGGATTGTTGACAGTGGTCTATTGGAAACAATTGGTTTTCCATAGGTGTTTCCATGTCTTGAATTAGTGATGGAATTTCATAACTGGTATAACAGGTCTAAGAGATGTATCAATATTGAAAGTGGTGAGGTGTTGGTTAACATAAATAGGGAGGTGATAATGGCCGCATTTAGGATTCTGCCAACGGAAGTGTATGGAGATTGGAGCATTAAGAAAGCCCTCACCAATTTTGATCAGAACAAAGGGAAATACATGAATAATATAGCTAGGGATTGGCTATTAAACCCTAAAAAAGGAGGGTCTTGTCTACCCAGACCTCTCTGAAAGGACCACATGTTTCAAGATGTGATAGATATTACTGTGTTATTGAACAGGATAAAAGGAAACCCAGTAGACACTAATTGGGAGGACTGAATGTATATCTTCATTCAAGCCATTATGGATGTGGAAAATCCCATTGACTAGGCTGAGATAATTATAGAGAAGCTGCATGAGAATCTATCCCAACCAGCCCTAGTTTCAAACTTTTACACGTCTTCATATCTCTTCTACATTCTTTCTATTTGCAAAAATTGGGATGGATTACCACATGAAGAATGGAGGAATAACATGACTATTTATGAATATTATCCTTTTTTGCAGAAAAGAAGGAATCCCATAGGTTTTAAAAGGGTACAAGACACCTTTATGTCTAAGTAGGTCATTGAGTTAAGAGGGAAAGCCAATTGTAGAATGTCTGAAGAAGCCATGGAGTTTGTTAAGATTTCAATGATGAACCTCTAAAATTACCAAGGTACTACTTAGATAAATGTATCTTGATGGAAGTAGGTAGACAATTGTTGATGGTGGAGAAAAAGTATAAGGTCAAAAGAGGAATTGGTGCTTTCTTCCCATTGGAATTGGGGCGTTATCATTTCAAGTTAATGCATGATTTTTCTTTCTTAACTAACAAACTTAAAGAGATGAATCTGCAACTGTACCAGCCCAGGAATTAATATGACAACAAATGGTTTGTGGAAAACCATTTTAGAATTGATGCCATGTTCTTACATCAGCTAGAGCTGGAAGATTTTTGGGATGATTTTACAAACGAGGTTGAAGTCATGAAGAGACTACGTTCTAGATTTTCTTTGAGGAAAATTGTTACCCTAAAGCTTCCTTTTAACATTAAAAATATAAAAGTTGATGAAGAAGATGTGTTAGAATCTAGATGCTTAGGATCAGAAGTAGAAATGGAGATTAGAGAAGTTGATTGGGAGAAAAGAGAAGAGGAAGATGTGAGATCCTTAACTGAAGAAGTCTTCAAAAGGACAGAAGAGTGGTGGCTCAAATCCAAATGGAAGAAGACTCAGGAAACCCCTACAGTGAAAACTAGAAAGAGCCCAAGAACTCCTAAAAATGAACCTTCCTTTGTCTCTATTGATAAAACTAAAACATTGTTGCCTGTAGGTGATACAGGTTCTAGGGAGGCCACCAATATTGAAGATTCACAACTAGTTCTTGATAGTTCAGTGAGAGTAACAAGGAACAAAAGTAAGAGGAATGAGAAGGTAGATTCAACCTTTTGCATCATTTTGGGTTTGGATACAGAGGAACCTGTTAGAGTAATATTTAGTTTTCTTACTAATTAAATCATATTGATTTAATTCGTTAAGTTATTACTCTTTAGTGCTTAAGCTTTCTCTTAGGTGCATTAATAATTAATTCTTTTATTAATTATTAATGTGCAACCTATCTTTTTTAGGCTTTAGGGTTTTGTTCACCTTTATAGGTTGAACCTTGTAAATAATTTTTCATTATCTTAGAATACAATTTCTCTCACACCGCTGAGATTTCCAAGCTCTTGCTTTTTTGTCTTCTTGGTTTCCTTTCAGCAATAGGTTATTTGCATGTAGGTGTTCTTGGCATTTTGTGAAGTTAGATTTCTCAACTTCTACATGGTATCAGAGCTTCCTTGCTGCTGCCTGTTCTGGTATTCTTGAAGCAAGTTTTTTCAGTTTTGGTATTCTCTGCAGGATGTTATTTTTTGTTTCTTTTTTTCTTGCAAAAAAGAAAATTTTTTTAGAGCACTTTGGGAAAAAATTAACCTCACGGTTGCATCTAGAAGGCCTCAAAACCCCTATTTCCATATAAAACTTGTTCTAGTTGGCCTCTGGGACTTCTGGCTGAATTTTACAGCCTCCAAGGGCCATATGACACAAAAATTGAGGTTAATATTAAAAAAAAATTAAAAATTTTTGGTTTTCGGCCATGCCACTCCAGCGCCACCACCAAACCACCTTGGTACCACTGTCATGCCACTGCCTCACCCGCCCTGTCTCCCGCCCGGAAAGCAGTGATGTCAGCTTGACGTCATTGCCGGTAAACATTTTTCTAGTTGTACTTTTTTGATGACTTTTTTTTCTGGCTAGATGGGCCCGTGACGGGCAAATGGCCATCAATTTTTTTTTCGTGATTGGTTTTTTCCAGATAGCTTCATTTTTGGAGGTGCAGTTGGTTTTTTGGCCGTAACTTGGGCATACGATGTCTGATTTCCACAAACAAAATATCGCTGGAAAGGTCTTTTTGAGATAGAGACAATGGTGTTGGTTTGATTTTCTGATTTGGTCATTTGTGTTCTTTTTTTGGCATCAAAGTAGGGGCTTCTATTTCCTCCATCTCTGCATCTGACATCCAAGTTTTCTCCTTGATTTTGTGCTTTTCGTAATTGTTTCTTTGCTATACGAGGGATAGAATTATATATTGTGGGGGGGTGCAATTTCCTTTCTATAATTTACTTTAGAAAATACCCTTTTACTTCCATCTTCTTCTTCTCTCAATGTCAGACCCCTCTATGGCCCAGCTGACACCACATAATTATCACACTTGGAAAGCACACATGACCAGGCTTCTCATGTCACATGGCTTATGGTCATGTTTGGATGAGAATCAACCTACCCTGTAGTGTCCCTTTGAGATTCTTTAGCAAAGAAATAAAATGGATGAAGCCATGGGTTTGATTTCACTGAACATCTCTGACAGTCTCCTGTTTCACCTGGAAGGTTTGACCACTCCTAGGGCTATTTGGGGCAATTTTTCAACCTTGTTTGGTATAGTGAATGAATTCCAGAAGCTTCAGCTTGATGCAGAGTTGACCTCTTTGACTCCTTTTGATTTCCCCACTATAGAGGACTTCTTGATAAAGTTCAAGTCTCTGCGTATAGTTTTGCAAGGATGTGGGAAAATCAAGACAAATGATGAGTGTATCTATCTGATACTCTCAAAGTTGCGAGGACAATATCAGATCTTTTCTTCCACTTTCTACTCCACCATGGATGCTTTGGGTACCAGACATGTTATGCCCTCTTTTGAGACTTTCTATGAGAGGTTGACTCATGAGTAGTCCAAGATCACTCAGATGGATTCACTTGCAAGTTCATAGTCACAAGCATTGCTTGCCAAGACACCTCAGGATTCTTAGAAGCAGAAGTTGAAGCAGATATCTGATTCCTCTTCTCAACACTCTACTAGCCCACCCTCTTCTTCTAAGAAGGAGAAACAAAAGACTGAGAGCCCTACCTATTCCTATTGTCAGAAGGGACCTCATGATGAGTCACATTGTTTTCAAAAGAGATTTGATGGCTATGAGAAACAGATTGTAGATTTGCAAGATCTCCTTTAGAAGAGCACTATTTCCTCTCCATCCTCTTCCACCTCATAGGGGTCTTCTTTTCAGTCTTCTACCTCATCTTTGACATTTGGATAGGATTTTGGATAGGATCATGGATTACGGGCTTCCGTTGCATCCCCTTCACAGGTCCCTTGGATACTAGATTCTGGTGCTTCTCACCATATGACATCTTCTCCAAAGCTCTTCTCTTCTATTAAGGCTTCTCCTATTCCTCACATTCTCATGGGGAATAACACTATTATGCCAGTCTACGGGAAAGGTTCTGTATGCATTCAGGATGGCACATTCAATGATGTATTGTATGTTCCATCTCTTTTTGCAAACCTTCTCTCCATTTACTAGATTACACACAGTGGATCAGGGAAGACAGTTGCGTTCACACCATATTTATTCTTCATTCAGGATAGTGTGACAGATGGCATTATTGCTATAGGGACAATTGATCATTCCACCCATATCTACACCTTCTCACACTTTGGTCCACCAGCTCCATTATCAGCGCACCACTCTCCTCTTATGTGAGAGCATCATGTGGGACAGTCAGGTCACTTGAACCTCTGTGTTGTTCCTAAGACCACTTCTATGATTGCCTCACCTCATCCTGTTGGGGTTTCTTCTCTTTAGCGGGACTCTTCTTCAGCACTGCCAGATCCTCTAGCTCCATTCATCAAGCCACCAAGTGCAGTTGTTGAGGATTCTACAAAGGACACTCATCTCTTCTCTCCTGATAGTATCAACACACCTATCATACCCCCTACATTAGGGATTCCCTTTCAGGATCCCCATGTCTACTCCTTTGAGCATCAACTTGGCATTCCACTGACACCTCATCTTTCAAGGGTAACTCTTCAGTGTTCACTATCTTTCACTCCTTTGTATTGGAGTCACAGTGGTCCATTCATTGTTCCAGGGGTTCTTTCATTTTGGGGGGGCTTTGGAGCCCTGACCCTCTCTCACAGGGGGGTTGGGAGCACACATTGTACTTATGGCTTTGAGAGAGTCTCTTGAAGTCATTTTTTGTCTTTTGCTTGCTTTTATATCTCTTTTTGGAGAGGAGTTTTTCCCACTAGGTTTTCTCCTTTGTCTCTGGTTTATAGAGATTTCCTTGTACTGGGTACCTGATTAGGCCTTGTTGCCAGGACCCTTTTCCTGCTTTCATAGCTGTGCTAGGTTAGCTTCCCCCTGGGCTTAGCTTAAGGGGGGGTGTTAGAGTAATATTTAGTTTGCTTACTAATTAAATCATATTGATTTAATTCATTAAGTTATTGCTCTTTAGTACTTAAGATTTCTCTTAGGTGCATTAACAATTAATTCTTTTATTAATTATTAATGTGCAACCTAGCTTTTTTAGGCTTTAGGGTTTTGTTCACCTTTATAGGTTGAACCTTGTAAATAATTTTTCATTATTTTGGAATACAATTTCTCTCACACCACTGAGATTTCCAAGCTCTTGCATTTTTGTCTTCTTGGTTTCCTTTCAACAACAGGTTATTTGCATGCAGGTGTTCTTGGCATTCTATGAAGTTAGATTTATCAACTTCTATAGAACCCACCCCTAGATAGTTCAAGATATTGAAAAGGAATAAGACCCTAGCTATGGATTCTAAATCAAAAGGACTTTGTGGACATTCAGGTCAGCAAGACCTGACAACTTTGAATACCTGAAGCAGATACATTTCTTTGAAAAATGCAAGCCCAAAGACTCCAAATTGGTTGGACCTAACAGTGAGTAAAAAGAGGAACATTGTTCCTACTATAGTCCCTATTGGAGACCTGATCAATAAGTATCTTGGGAAGTCTCCAAGATCAAAAAAACCAAAGGTAGAGTCTATGCTTGATGTGGATCCTACAATAGGTCACTAGGTTGTAGAAATATTTAAACCAAATTCAGACAAAGCTAGTACCGAAGTCACAAAGCAATATTTCAATGTGGAAAAGATAGATTTAGGAGTAGCCTCCAGAGCCGCGCATCTAAAAATCTTAAACTCCACAAATAAGAAAATTAATCACTAGGTACTGGAAGATGTATAAGACAAGGAAAAGCTAAAGAAAGCCTTGTGTGAAATGGCCAAATATATTCAGCAGCTCCAAAATCCTATCCTTGAACCCTTGGCAATGGTTCCCCTAAATCTGGATGTGAAATCTCTAGATAACTGAAAAAATTTGGATCAAGTTCATAAAGATAGGTCTTTATCTAAAGCATTCTTCAGCTAGATGGGAGAGAATGGTGGAAGGGTCACCCAATTTTTACAAGCCCATGTGGACATAACCAATAGGTCCTCTTCTTTGGTATCATCTATATAAGTAAATGTTAAATCCTGGGAAGGAAAAATAGATAGCCTGGAAATTGAGATAGCGAACTTGGATGAGGCCTACAACTACGACATAGATGAGTTTTTAACTGAGAAAATAATACCTAAGATCAATGCCAACCTACTATTTGTTGCAAAGGTAAATGAAGAATGGCTATATTCACTTTATGATCAAGGTGTTGAAGAATCTAGTCAAATATTGAAGGTATTGGCATGTGTTGAAGAGGTTCTCAGCAACCATATAGATTGCTTCTACAAGTTAATCAAAGATGAAGCCAAGGCTGGAGTTGGTGTAGAGAAGGTTCAAGAATCTTTTGCAGAGTGAGCACAAGGCTTGAAGCTTTCCAAAGAATTGGTAATTAAAGATTTCTCCGTTGTAGCTCGTGTGGAGTCACTAATCATCCTTGGTGAGGAGAAGATGAAAACTCTAGAGACCAAGCTAGAATAGTTATGAACTTGTAATCGCGTTTGGGAACAAAGGCTCAATGTAGCTTCTTTTCCAAATTAGGAGATGCTCAAGAAATTCATGGTGTCCTTTGAGGAATGGAGCTCTGTGCGTAAAGCAGTCAATGCCACCAAAGATAAAAATGCTGAGAAGGACCAATTGGTCAATTAAGTCTATTCGAAAGATAGTTCCATTTGTCTTAGGTTTTAGTTCCTTTTCCTATTTTATTGGATAATTAGTTATCAAACTAATGAAGCCTTGCATGGCTATATATTTAGTTTTGAATGACCTTTGAGGCGTCGATTCTCTGGTTTCAGAAAACTTGGTTATGTTATAATTACTTTCTGAAAATACTTTTATGATTATGATGGTATAGTGAATAGAAATACATAAATATAATATTAGTTGGTTTATAACAGAGCATAGTATTTCATTTGGATCAAATCAGTCTGATTGATGCATGTTATCTTAATTTTAGTTGGAATTGAATGCGTGCTACTATAATCTGCACATGTGTTTTATGGTTACTTTCCATCTTTTCTCTAAATTTTAGTATCTATTGAATCGGCCATTCCAGGAATTTTTTTTAGTTAATCTTAGTGATTTGGCTTTGATGAATGTGATGTTAGATTGGGTGGTTTATGTTACACTAAAAGCTCAAACTATTAATGCTCGATAAAACCACTAGACTTATAGAATCCACAAGAAGCTGGTAAACCCTTGTCACTAACCGCTACATGGAATGAATGAGACTAAGGGTGCACTACTTGTAACAATCCCACCCTCAAGACATGCATGGGGTTGGAACCTATGACCTCAGCTTTGATACCAATTGTTAGATTTGGTGGTTTCCGTTGCACCAAAAGCTCAAACTATTAATGCCCGATACAACCACTAGACTTATAGAATCCACAGGAGGCTGTTAAACCCTTGCCACCAACCATTGCATAGAATGAATGAGACCAAGGGTGCACTACTTGTAACATGTGAACTTGTCTTGGAATTCTAAATCTTTTCTGAGTCATTTTGTATGGAAGCGTGAATAGCCTTTCTTACTTTAAGGTCAAAAGTATGTATTAAATTCCTTCTTTACAAATAAATGGAATGTCAAGATTGATTTTTATCTAAGGTATCTGCTCTTGAATCGTAGAGAGTTTAGTCTTGAGTGACTAACTCAACTATGGTATTAGTTTTCCTTCTATTTGGGCAAGAAAGTTAGAAAATATTTGTATTTTTGATAGGAAGGAAAATCTGTATACCAACAATAATGATGTTTGAACCACATATTTGATCCAATATAAACTCTTCAATAGGTAGATAAAGTTCACTCCCAATAGATCCATTGCCTCAAAATATTAGAAGCACTAGTATTGTATTTTTTATATTATATTATTTAAACATTACGTGTAGATTTTTATGCCTAACATAAAAATTCTAATTTATCACCTCAAATTACACTCATGAAATCATTACTATTTTCCCCAAATCACTATAGTGCATCGAAAAGGATTTAATCTCTTCCTTGAAGAAAACTAGTAAGCACATTACACATTCATGAAATTATCATGAAGACAAATTTGGCTATTCTAAATAAATAAAATTATTTAATCCAAATAAAACAAAGTAGGAGACAATCCTCAAATGATATTTTTAAGTAATTTCTTTAGAAGTATTCATACATTTTATTTAATATAAGAATTTGTCATTTGTATTTCTACAAAAAGACATATTACATAAACTATTCTACTCCTCTTTGTACAAAGAATTTTTAGAACTAGTAAGATTGGCCTTGGTATTCCTTTTATAGAAACAAGGAATGCAAAAAGCTACATGAAAAAGTATTCCTTTTATATTTTGTTACCAACTGCCACTAGCCTATCATAGAAGATATTCTGCAAATGAAGGTGGTTTTCTTTGTTTGTGTCCTCGACGGAAACTACTTGAGTAGAATCTAGAGGAGGCCAGAGTGCTTCCATAGATCCAACTAGGCCTGTGAGCACTGCCATTATTGCCCATGGGTGGTTATAGAGGCAGAAAATGCCATAAAAATTATCACCATCTTTCCACATGGGAGATGGCTTTGAAAATACCATACAAGGAGAAACAAATGACTCCAAACTCCCATCTTTTGTGTCTATACCCATAATTTACTTTGCCTCCATCCCAAAAAATGAAACTAGTAATCCGAGAGATCAAAATTATTTAAAAGATTTGTTTAGAGATTTCATTATCTCTATGATTACTGATGACAATTTCAATATCTCTATGATTACAAAATGTATTAATAACTAGTTCACCACCACAATCCTTGTATATCTCCTACAACATAGCTTGTTCTAACCCCTTATTGTTACATAAAATCTCTTTGCAGCCTCAACAAGCCCCATCCTTAGCACTCAAAAAAAGAAACACTCCCTTCCAATCATGAAAAAACCAAATTTAGACAACACACATAAATCATTCTACAATTTTCCCTTCTTGTATTTAAGCTATGACTCACACTTTCAAACTACAAAAAAAAGAAACAACTATCTCAAGATTTGCACCTATCCCAACAGCTGCAAGACCTATCATTGTGTCCTTTTCTCTTGGTTATAGAAATTTAAATGTGAAACTCAAAAGGTTAGACAATAAGGGAATTATTTTCTAGAAAGGGAATGATATTTAGATCAGAAACTCTAACATTCCATTAGTCATGATGTCTCTTCTCAAATTCTTCCTAACACCACTTCTTTCTTTAATATATTGTCAAATAGTTTTAACCAACTAGACACAATATTCCTATAGATTACATGGTTCCACATGGTGGCCAATCATTTTCTAAGACCCTACAATCACTGCTCTATTTAATAAGCCACGAGGCTGCAACAAGGAACAACCATAGTATCTTATTCATCCTCACAAGCTTGTGACCTTTAAACATTTTCTCCACTAACCACCACGAGGATGCGAAAAAACATTACAGTAATCACAAACATCCACTTGCAGCGTTATAGGTCCAATTGAAGGTCTTAAAAAATTATGTGAGGATGCGATAAGAAAAAATCATTTACCTTTTAAAATATTTAATTATTGATATGTGGCCCACCACCTCTTCCCCGTGGGATAAATGTATTACCTTTCTAATGAAGTCGCAAGGATGGCAACCTTGCAACCACTAGCTCTCATATTTCTTAACCATCACAAGGACGTGACACAACATCCTCGTAACATCCAACCATCTAGCTGCAATTTTGCAACATATTTTGCTAAAATAAATTAACCTCTATGAGGGTGTGATAAACACTTTAAACACAACTTAAAACACGTGCAAAAAAAAAGGGCAAGTTACCATGAATTGGGAAAAAAATAATGTGTTAGGCTAGGACATAAGGGATATATGGCCATAAGATAAGATCATGAAACAATGAGTAAAATATTTTGACATTAAATCAAAATAATATCCTAACTAAAAATACACCAAGAAAATCAAATATAATGGGTTAAAAATGGATACTTTAACATAGTGCCTAAGTATGCACCCACTAGTTCAATAAACACATATTTCAGCGTCAACGTAGGCACCAATATTAGTACAAATACATATGTTACATAACACCTAAATTTGTGTTGAAATTTTCTTCTAGGAACAATGAATGCCATGAGTAGTGTTGACCTTATGAATGACACCTACATTGCAAAATAATGGAGTAGAAATATCTTAAAACACTACGTGGAAGAAAAAAATGGAACAAAAATGGGAGCTAATCACAAGGATTTTTTTAGTGTTTGATGATGTCTATACAAGATGAGATTAGCTTAGTCAAGTTGTAAAGTGTGGAAGAAGCTTATCAATCTTACCTAAAATCTAAGAAGTTGAACAAGAGATAAGGAAAAAGACAAAGAGTAAGAAGTGGAAGCTTCTAGAGAGGAAGAACATTCTTTGTAGGAGGAAAATATTATAGGGATTAGAAGAAAGGTAAGGAAAAATTCATAGAAGAGAGTTTGTACTGAAGGGATGAAAACAAATTCTATAGAGGAGGTGGATTGAGAAGTTATAGAAGAGATGAAAAAATAGTGTTTAGAGGAACCTACTTAAAATTTGAGGAGAAGGATATCGATCCTTTGAGTGTACCCAAGGGAATTTAAGTAAGAGGACTGAGAAAAAGGGTAGATTTGCTTATGTGGAAGAAGAGCCTATTGAATCTTTAAAATAACATAAGGATGGAGAAGCCATAGTAGTGAGGAGATCCCTATGTCATGAAGAGATGGTTCAAGAGCCATTGCAGAGGAATTATTTTTCAAGACAAGATGCAAAGTTGAAGGAAAATGGTGAAAGGTGATTATTAAAAGTGGCAGTTAAGATAACCTAGACTTTGAGGAGTTGGTGGACAAGTTTAAGATGAAGAGATTGAAGCATCCCAAAACCTATCATATAGCATGGGTAAAGGATGATCATAAGGTACTAGTAAGTGAAAAATGTATATTGAAATTAAAGATAGGATCTTATCATGATGAAGTTATTTGTGATATTATGCTTATGGATGTGTGTCATATCTTATTGGGTAGACCATGACAGTATGATAGAAAATATTTTCATGATGGAATGAATAATAGGTATACTATATTTGTAAATGATATGAAAAAAGTATTGTTTCCTTAAGTGGAGACTCCTAAGAGTGATATTTGTACCAGTGTTAGATTTTGTGTGGTTGAAGGAAGAAGGTTCTTGGATGGTTTGAAAAAGTGACAGTATGTATTATTATTTGATCCCTAAAAAGTCTAATTTGGAATTAGAAGAGGAACAATCTAAGGAGATAAAGGATTTGTTGATAGATTATAAATACCTAATCTTAGATAATGTGTCTGATGGATTTCTACCTATGAGGAGCATTATTCATTGCATGGATCTAATCCCTAGATCCTATTTTCCAAACAAAGAAGAACACTGAATGACACTGATAGAGAATGAAGTATTGAATAGGAAAGTGCCAAAATTATTGAAGAAGAGTTTGATCATAGAGAGTTTGAGTCCTTGTGCAATACCTATAGTATTAGAACCTATGAAGAATGGAGAGTGGAGAATGTTTACTAATTCAAGAGCCATAAATATGATCATAGTGAATTATGCATTTTATTTTCCTAAGATGGATGATATAATGAATTGTTTGAGTGGAGATAAATATTTCAAAAAAAATGATTTGAAGAGTGGTTATCATCAGATCATAATCAAAGAAGATGATGAGTGAAAGATTGCATTCAAGACAAATAAAGGGTTGCATGAGTGGTTAGTGATGCCTTTTGGAATGAAAAATGCATCCGATACTCTCATGAGGTTGATGAATGAGGTATTGAAGAAATTATTGGGTAATTTTGTGATTGTTTATCTAGATGACATTATAAGTTTTAGTAAGGAGAAAGAGGATCATTTATTTCATCCAAGACAAGTTTTATAGAGATTAAGGGAAGATAAGTTGTTGATAAACATTAAGAAGTGTTATTTTATGAAAGAGGAGATAGTGTACTTGGGATTTGTGATCTCAGTAGATAGATTAAAGATGGAACCTTAGAAGGTTAAAGAAATTGTTGATTGGCATACAACTAAAATTGTTGGGTAGGTAAGATCATTTCATGGATTGGCTAGTTTCTACCAAAATTTTATTAGGAATTTTGGTTCAGTTTGCAATCCTATGTCTAAGACAATGAGAGGGGATAAGAAGGATTTCAAGTGGACACATGGAGCACAAAAGAGTTTTGAATTATTGAAACAAAAGGTGACTGAATAAATATTGTTAGACATACTTGATTTCACTAAGGTATTTCAAGTGGACTATGATGCAAGTGGGAATGCAATTAGAATGGTGTTGAATCAAGAAGATAGACCTATTGCTTATTTTAGTGAGACATTGAATAATGAAAAAAGGAGATATTCAATTTATAATCAATATTCTATGCCATAGTTTAAGCTTTGAAGAAACAAATACATTATCTATTGCCTAAGGAGTTCATGTTGTATAATGATCATAAAACATTACAATATTTGAACAACCAAGGTAAGTTGAATTAGAGACACATGAGATGGGTTGAATTTTTGTAGAGTTATACTTTTGTGTTGAAGCATATGAGTTGTAAATAAAATAGAGTTGATGATTCTTTGAGTAGAAGAAGGAATTTTTTGATAGAGATGAGAGTTGAGGTGTTGGGGTTTGATGAGTTGAAGACCTTGTATGAGGGAGACCTTGATATTGCAAAAAATTGGAAATTTTACAGAGAACCTATTAAAGTAGACCAAGCCAAATGGTTGGATTATTTCATTCAAGATGGTATGTTATTCAGAGGAATTTAGTTGTGTATGACTAGGAGTTTAATGAGGGATAATATGATTAAGGAAAATCATTGTGGAGGATTAGCTGGACACTTTGGCATTGACAATAAGTGAGAATCACTTTTGGCCTTAGATTCATAAATTTGTCATAAAATTTGTTCAAAGTTGTAGAGTTTGTCAAGTTTCTAAGGCCAATAGTTAGAGTGTGGGATTGTATACACCTTTGGAAGTGCTGACTAGACCTTGGGATGACATAAGCATGGATTTCATACTTTGGTTGCCTAAAAGATAATGGGTATATTTTCCAAGATGTCACATTTCATGCCTTGTAAGAAGACTACAGATGTAGTACATGTAGCTGACTTAATTTTTAGAGAGGTTGTAAGATTGCATGGGTTACATAGGAGCATATTTTTAGACAAAGATACAAATTTTGTTGGTTACTTTTGGAGAAAAATTAGGAGGAAGATGAAGACTGAGTTGTAGTTTATCTCTAAATTTCATCCAAAGACATATGGACAAAAAAGGTAGTAAATAGAAGCTTGGAAAACTTGTTAAGATGTTTGGTTGGAGAAAGATTAGGAATTGGGATTTAACCCCAGCTTAAGTAGAGTTTGCATATAATAATTTAGTTAATAGGAGTTCACAAAAGAAACCATTTGAGATAGTCACATGAATGAATCCTTAAAGAGTATTAGAATTAAGGGATATCAGTTATGAAATCAAGAGGAGTGAAAAAGAAGAATAATTTATAGAACACATGAAAGCATTGCGTATTCAGGTGAAAGATCTTTTGGGGAAAATGAATCAGAAGCAAAAGGAGAGGGTAGATGAAAAAATGAGACATAAGGAATTTAAAGTGCGAGATGAAGTGATGGTATACTTAAAAAATGGTATATTTCCTATTGGAATAGACAAAAAGTTGAAGATGAGGAAGTTTAGACTGTGTAATATGTTGGAGTTGATGAGAAAACAACCCATAGCTCCCAAGAACACCTGCATGCAAACACCTGTCACAAAAAGAAGAGAGAAGAAAAGAGCTATGGAGGCCTTAACACATTGATCCACACGAGAGGAGAAGTCATTGATGTGCAAAACAAAAGTTGCAATTCAATAATGAATAATCTGTTATATTTACAAGAGAGATCAATCTTTATAAAAGGAGATCAAAACCCTAAAAGGAAACCTAGGTTGCATAATAATAATTAATAAAAGAATTTATCATTATATGCCTAAAGTTTAGCTTAAGTAGAAATAGATAATAAGTTACTTAATAATTAAATCAATATGATTAAATTAATAAGAAAACAACTTATTACTCTAACAAACCCTCTTAAGATAAACTTTGGGAGAAGCTAACAACCTAGAAAGAACAACTAAAAGCAAATGGGTCTCGATAAAAAAAGGCCTGATCATGTACCCAAGTACAAACAAAAGTCTCTATAAAGTAGATAAATAGAGAAAACTACATGGGAAAAAATCTATTCCAAAAAGTGACAAAGATTAGTCTGAAGGACTGAAGAAGCCTCCGAAAATAGAGAATATTCCAGAAAATAGGAATATAGATGAACATATAGAACATCACTGAAGCAAGAAGCTACAAAATCTATTAAGAAGTAACTACTGATATGAAGATCCTCCATAAAAATATGACCAGGTAGAGAATAATGTAATATGTATGAGTGCCATCAAAATACACTACTCGAATCATGAGGCAAACAACTAAACTAGAAGATACAAAAGACTATAATCTATACGAGTGCCATCAAAATACACTACTCAAATTAGGAGGCAAATAAAGGAAAACACCTAAACTTGAATATATAGATGGAATAAAACACCAAAATCTGAAGACATGATCAATCAAAGATGGAAGAGTGTTTCCTAAAATAGGAAAGAAAGAGTGTCCATATGGTAAATGATCCATATCATCAGAATGCATAGATACCAAGCCACTACATCCACCTAGTACATAGGAACAAATATTGAATACATAGATCACACTATCAAACCAAGGAAGTAGAAGAACCAATAGTATAAAACACCCATAATACTGACAAGGGATAGGTGAAAGGTACACTAAAAAGGATGTCCAATATGAACTTCATGATGAAGAAGAACCAAGAACATCAAAGGTGTAGAGATAGTACAAAAATAAATAGAGATACCTAAGGCAATGTCGTTGGAGGAACGCTCACATGACAAAGGTAGTATAATCACCTAAAAATGGACAAAGACAATTAAGTGATAAATCAAAGAAAATCAAGGAAAAGATCAAATAAATTGAATCAAAATGAACATTTAACCAATCAAAATTAAAATAAAGATTTAATTCAAGATAAATCAAAATTAAGAGCATTTTAATCAAGTTAAATCAAACTAATGTACAATTCAACCCATTCAAGGGGTACGTGGATAAATAAATGAATTAAAATCAATTAATAAATCCTAATTTCTCTCAACAACCAAAACATGGAGAAAAGTCAATCAACCAATAGGATTTGAGAAAAGAACTCACATGGATCAAGCCAAATTCAATCTCAATCACTCAAATTGAAAGAGCATCTTGTCTACTTGTCCCAAGCTTTGAGGACACAATATTTAAATTCTCTTCAAAGTGTGGAACCAAAAACTCAACTCAATCTTAATCATGATCAACTCTACCACACCCCCTACCCTTGCCAAATCCTATATAAACAAGGCCAAATCACTCATAAAACAATCCACAAATCTGAGAATGGCATCCAAACTCTTGAGAATTATAGCTAGAAAGGCAATTTAGAAGTTTATTTGAGCATTTCAATTTGGATTTGATTAAATAGCTTAGCTTATCACTCATTTCTCATTCTAGGACTATCATTAATGGAAGCTTGCTGAGAGCTTCACCATTAACACTCTTAGTTAGAGAGCCATAGGATGCTTAATTGTCCTTTATTTTCTAAATAGAGTTACTAATTGTGGTTATTTAGTTTCTATTTCATTTATTGTTCAAGACCAATTCTATAGAGGTACATTTCCTTGTACACAAAACGAATTTTTCACCAGAATTGATCCAGGAACCTGAATTTTTCATCAAATCATCCAAAGTAGGGGCATTTGTCATCAAACAGACATGAAAAAAATTATTGAAAATGAAATCAAAATTCATTATAAATTGACCTAAATCAATGAAAAATGGCTAAATCATCTATCAAATTTCATTTCATTTCCGAGGGGGCATACCATCAGATAATCAACAACATCATCAAATCAGGGGCATGACCATCAAATTAGAGCGCAAACTTTTATCAATTTTTTTTTCTTAAATCAATCAAATGGGGCATCAAATCAAAATCTATCATCAAATCAGGTATCTCATCAGAATCCTTCATTGAATCAAGCATCATATCAAGGATCAATCATTAGAATGACCATCAGAGTACAACATCAATTGAATGGACATCATCAAAATTGCATCAATCTCATATCAAATATCAAGAATCGACCATCGAAAGACATCAAACGAACATCAAAGATTGACCATCGACAAAATCAGGACCTATCATCAACAAAATTGAGATATTCTTTGAATCAACACGCTTCACATGTCGACTCAAAGAGGGGCATTTGTAATCATGTGAAAATGGGCAAAGACAATTAAATGATAAATCAAAGAAAATCAAGGCAAATCAAAGAAAATTAAGGACAAGATCAAAAAAATTGAATCAAAACAAGTATTTAGCCAATCGAAATTAAAACCAAGCTTTAATTCTAGATAAATCAAAATCAAGAGCATTTTAATCAAGTTAAATCAAATCAATGTACAATTAATTCTATTAATTGTATAGTTTGAAATTAAATCAATTCAACCCATTCTAGGGGTACATGGCTAAATAAATGAATTAAAATCAATTAATAAATCCTAATTTCTCTCAAAAACCAAAAAAGGGAGAAAATTCAAAGATCATACAACTAGTGACATCCTTATCTAATGAAGAGAGAAAAGAATTCATAAAAACTTTCAAGGAAAAGAAAATCAATTTTTCTTGGTCATATGATGATATGTTGGGATTGGATCCAAAATTGATTATGCATCATTTGAATATCAAAGAAGGAGTCAAACCAGTCAAACAGAAGTTAAGAAAGATGCATCCACATATAGCCTTGTTAGTAAAAGTGGAATTTATCAAAGCCATTGATTATGTCCAATGGATTTCAAATATAGTGCCAGTTTCCAAAGCGGATAATTCCATTAGGATTTGCATGAATTTTAGAGATCTAAATTTGGCATGTCCTAAAGATGACTTTCCTCTTCCAAGCATAGACGCCATTGTAGACTTAACAGCGGGACATTCCATGTTTTCACTTATTGATGGATTTAGTGGCTATAACTAGATCAAGATAGCACCCAAGGATCAAGATAAAACAACATTTACACAGGCATGGGTGACATTTTGTTGGAATGTTATGCCCTTTGGTCTAAAGAATGTCGGGGCAACATATCAAAGGGCCACGACCACAATATTTCATGATATGATGCATAAGTTCATGGAAGATTATGTAGATGACATATTAGAAAAATATCATTCAAGAGAGGAGCATGTACCCATTTTAGAGAAATTTTTTGACAGATTAGAGCAATTCAAAGTAAGGCTCAATCAAAAAAAATGTGCATTAGGGGTCCAATTAGGAAAATTGTTAGACTACATTGTATCAACGAAAGGATTAGAAAATACCAAAAGCATTGGAAAAGAAGAAAAGATAAAAAACAGTGGAAAATTGAGCATGAAGAAAGTAAAAACATTCATATATGATCCTCAAAAAGATGTTGTCTTGGTGAAAACCTAGAAAATAGGTACCTTGATAATGTGAAAAGAAAAAAATGAAAAAAGAGAAAAATAAAAATAAAATAAAAAAAGAGAAAAAGTACCTTGGTGAAAACCTAGTAAATAGGCGCCATGGTAGCAAAAAAAAGGAAAAAAGCTTTAAAAATAGGAAAAAAAAGTAAGATCTATTCAATCGGTGAAAACCTGGTAAATAGGCGCCATTGAAAGTCCAAGTCAATCACATACCTAGAAGGTCACCTTGTAAATACCGCATTTGCCAACATTTGTATATATTGCACAATAAAACCCCATAGTTGCATTTGCAAGTACCTAGAGATTTTGGTCACCTAATTGGAAAATTGTCCTAAGTCCCATAATGGAAATCATATCAAACTGGGGGCAATCTACTTGAAAGGAGGAAGGATTCATCAAAGAAAAATTCAATCAATCAGGAAATCAATTCATCAAAAACAAAAGAGGAACACTTAATCAAATCTTCAATCCCAATCCAATTTGAACCAAACACAAATTTGATCTGAGATCTTACATGACCTTATCTTTATTAGGATTAAAAGTATGAAATGGATAGAACTATACTTGAAATATGGATTTGAAAAAAATTGCAATTTTTTTTGTAAGTGTTGACTTGATTGATGAAATCATGTCTTTCTAGCAAATTGCTGAAAGTTTTTAAACTAGACAAGCTATGATGAAAGGATGATATTTTTGTTAATTTCTGAATGACTGTCTTAAAATCAAAGTTTTAAATCATGTATTATTTGTCTAAGGATGTTATCATCAAAGAATCATTGAGGACTTGTACATAGAATAAAACTGAGATTTTTGTTTGTTTACCCAAAAGTATACCTTGGCTATTTTGATCTTCAATATCATAATACCAAAATCCACTTGCAACATAGAATCTGACAAAATCGATATTCACACTCTCATGATTGGTTTCAATCAGTGATTGTCATACTAGAAAGAGATGGGAAAGCAAAGAAAGAGGTGAAAAAAGTATTCATATCATCATAGTTGAGCTAGTGATGGTTGTACTAGAATGGGATTCCAAAATTGCTCAATGATGAATATAAGCTCCAAATTCTTGAATAATGATAGTTAGTTGCATACATCTTAGATTAAATGCATTTAATATGTTTTGCCTTTCTTAGCTTAATTTGAAAGAAGAAAGAGAAAGGGGGTGTAGTCAAATAAAAAATTCAAAGGATCATAAAAAAAAACTATATGTGATCGAGTGTGTTGGAAGCCAAAAACAAATAAAAAACAAAGTGCATTCCATTAGTTCACTTGCATTGATTAAGTTCATTTTTAAGCATTGTTAAGAGTTGCATTAAGTTATCTTCATTCAACCTTGCATTCATTTAAATGTGTCCAATATTTGAATCATTAAGTTCATTGCATTAGGTTGCATATACCATTAAAATACATTCGAATTACATTCATTTCATTAAGTTGCATTAATTTTAAAATTCATCTCATTTAGAGTGTATTCTTTTATATCAATTCATTAAGTGCATTGCATTAGTTAAGAATTCAACCATTAAGATCATTCATCATTAAATGCACATCATTTAGTTTAAACATGGCATTATTCATTAAAGTTCATTAGATAACATTCATGATAATATCATTCACTTATATTGCATATAACATGTAGAATCGTTAATCATTAATCATTAAGTATCTATGATCATTGCATAATATATAAATCTATCACATTTGCATATCAAAAGAAATACTTCCATTATCCATCTAACACAACCTATATTATTTGCATTCTATATATCATTAATCATTAATTATTAAGCATTAAATCATTGCACTCATTCAACTATTTTATGTCATAAAACAACCATTTAAGCAGCATTAGAACATATGCATTCATTTCAAAAATTACGTCTAAAAAGCATAAAACAAAGCATATAGGAGATAGAACCATCTAGATCTTCATATCATGTAAAACACCTGAAAAGGAAATCCAACACATCATGACATTATATATAGTACATCTATCAAAGTGAGTATCAGAGTCTATGTTAACATCATCATGAAAAGAGCAGAATATCAGAGTATATCAAATAAAAGCAATATCTGGAAATCAATGTCTATCAAAGTACCAGTATCAACATAAACAATTTTATCAAATCAAATGATACAATAGAGTTCAAATGTCTCCATAATAAAAAAAAGAAATGAGATCATGTATATCATCAAATAATCAGAAATATGTCAAAGGGATGAACCACTGGTACCATCTCCGCCATCAAGACCAGAAGCACTATCTAGAGGCTGACTCGAACTAGGCTGTGACCCATGTTGACTCATCACAACCATAAAATCCTACATCATAGAACTCAACTATCTCACCTCCTATCTAATCTCAGAGACATTAGACTAGAAAGCACGAACCTCTGGTGCAATCACACTAGGAGCCTGTGTTGCAAAAGATTGTGGTGGAGTCATGGAAGAAGAAGGATCTGACAAAGATGGAAAAAAGATAGAAGAAGATGGATGTGATGATGAAGATGGCATAGAAGTAGATGTAGAACCATGTGCCTGAGAAGGTGGAGCCCATGAAACAACTAGAGCTATAACCTGCTAAGCAGGAGGACCCTGTGCTTGATCAAGAAAAACCTGTGCAATATCTACATCAACCTCTCATTGACACTTGACTCTATGTTTACCCTATGCTGGATCTCTAGAAACCTGATGGAGTGCTCTATCCACACCATGACCTCTCACTTGATCACCACCCCTAGGAGGGATATGAGTAGCAACAATAACAAGAATATGTACTCTGCCTATTCTAACTGCCCGATGACCTTATCATCCACGTCATGCTCTAATCCTACCCCCACCTCTCCCACCATCCCCATCATCTACATCATCTCCCGCATCATCACCATCATCTCCATCTGATAGCTCATCAATCCTAGGTACTCTCTCAAAAGGATCAGTAAATCTAGGAAAGGGGTACCGATGTAGCTACTTAGCATAATCCTCTTTGATCCTAGCATCCATCACATGCTCTCGCATCGACCAAGATAGATACCCAATGTCTCAAATCTTTTTGACTGCTATCCCATAGTCAACATAGGGACCCCACAATGATCTCTCTACTTGCACTTGAGCATACATCACTACTCCCTATGGCATACACTTTTTGCACCCATACTGATACAATACTCTTCAGAAGTAGAACCTCTAAATGATGTAAGTAGAATGTCCAATCATTCATCAAGGGAAAAACATATAAGGAAACTCAAATTGATCCTCAGGTCATGGCTCACATCCCACATATGGCCTCCATACAAAAAAATCAATGTCATCAATGACATGACACCAATAATAAGTCTTACCCATGTGGGTCTACATCATAATGCCCTCATAGATCCAGATGAATGGCCAACTCAAATTGTGCTATCGTGTTGTGATGAGACGTGTCACTGGGATATGCTCCTAGGTCCAAAGCTATAGAAGAATCACCCCTGTAGTAAGCATAGAGGATCATCTGTAAACCACTATATGTAGCTCATGGTACAATTGAGCTAATACACATGTACCCCAATTAAATCTTTGAGGATGCACCATCAAGTCCTCAAGGATAGGACCCCATCCAATTGCAAACCCATGCCCATGTTTGTCAGGAAGCAGACATCCACCAATCAGAGTACCCAAAATAGCTGGAAGCACCAGAAAGGAAAGGAACTAAGCCCACTAGATATGATCATCACCAATGGTAGGATCAAGAAAAACCCACTGAAAAGATAAGCCATCATATACAGAATCATAATAAACTAGCTCACCACAAGTAGGCAAGTGCAGGATGCGGTACACATCCTCAAGAGTAATAGTCATCTCCCTCATAGGAAGATGGAAGGTGTTATGGTCTGAGTGCCATCACAATGATCAAACCTTGATTCACTTAGAATCGAGGTAGAACTAGAAGGAAAGATAGATGACAAGTACCAATATGTCGAGGGTCGTGAGCGCTCAAATCATCAATCATGCTCATAAGCAGAGGATAGGAACCAAAGACACACAATGACTCTAACATAATGTACAAAAAGAAAGTTCAATTACATCAGTTTCAAAATCAATTATCAATTGGATCATCCTAAGTCAATCAAACATTTACAAATATCAAACCACAATCAATTTTCCTAAGTCTATTTAGAGAGGACAAAAAATTTATCATCACCCATCATCTAAATCTAGATTGACGATCAAACATTTATATTATGACTGACTCATACTGACATCCTACAACTCACTAAAATATTAAGTTTGTTACCTTTGTACACACTAAAATGGTGCACTTTTATGAACCATTACATGCAAGGTTGCTCAAGAATGAGGCCTCACAAAGTGGCTCATAGCTCTCTATGCATGGAGTTGCAAGGGACTATGATGTGTTTGCTCTCAGCTAGAGCTACAAGCTTGTGACCTTGCTAGTCAACCATACAATGAGAGATTCACAATGAAGATAAGGGAAACAATGCCAATATCTCCAAGAATCCAATATGCAACGCAATGTAAGCTATATGAGAATGCAATCTAGGCTATGAAAGGAAAGTACAATGCAACTAATCTATGAAAGAAAATAGCAATGGATTACAATGCCTCCTATTTAGACTATGTGAGCTTATTTTGTTACATAAAAGGAAATCTATACTATGAATGCAACTAAGAAAGAAAATATGCAACTAAATGATGCAATGAAGCAAGTCTTCAAATGTCTTCAAAAGCTCCAAATGCACCTAAAACTTGTAGCATAACATGAGCATAAAAACATGGTATATGCAAATGAAGGAGAGAGCTCTCCTTTTATAAGAAATACAAAGGAATGGATCGTGGAGATTAAGAGGCAAAAGTCTCAATCAGTGGTGGAGCTTGAAAGAGGAGCAATCCATGTGCACAAGTATCCTCCAATGAGAGTGAAGCGTTGACTTTTGAGCCTCATGTGAGACAAAAAGTGCTTTTTTTCTTTTTGTAAAATAGGAATAATGCTTTATTTGTGCAACTTAGGATAAGAGGAAAAGTGAGGCTTTTTATTTAATCAAAAGGGGAGAAAATATTCCTTTTAAGTAAATAAAAACTTAGGATAAATGATTAGCCCAAGGATAAAAATCTAATATATGATCGAATTTAAGATTTGATCAAGAGATTGATAATGTTGAAAATATTGATTATTGATAAAAATGATTCAGGATTGATAAATCAAAATAAATGGGGCCCAAAGTCTAGGCGACCATTTTAGGGTGCATACATTTGCCCCTCTTTGACTAATGTGTGATCAATTTGGGAACACATGTAGTCAAATAAGAATTGAAATGTGAGATCGATCTGGGACCACAAAACAAATCAAATATAAGGTCGATTCAGGATCATATCCAGACAAAGCATAAACAAAGGCCTTTGAACATGAGGTCGATTCGGGATCACATTCAAAGTAAGAGATAAGAATCTCAAATTTGAGCGATAGCTCACAAAAGATGTCTGAATCAAGAAAATCAAGGAAATCAGGGATGAGAATCCCATAGGTACTACCCCCTCAGAATCGAAATCAAAATCAGGTAGAGAGGAGAACAACGAATTGATAAAATATGATCAAATCAAAATGATATCATAATCGAAGGTAAGGGTCAATAGGTTAGCCATTAGGCAATGAAACATATCCCTGCCTAACTAAAAAGATGCAGTCAAATGTGAGAAAGGAGGGAATGGAATGAATATGAATGAAAGACTAGAAGTTTGGAAGACATGGAAATGAAAGAAATGACGATGCCCCAACAAAGATCAAAGGATTAGGCCTCAAAAGATCAGTCAACTGCGTAGAAGAAGGGAAGATTTTGAAACACAATTTTGACTATGAAGATGATCTCAGATTTTGATTTCGAGTCTGAAAATGGATCCAGGACGTCGAAATTAGCTAGGAGTGCAATTTTTGCGCAATTCCGAGGTGTTTTGAAAATGAGGTAAAAAAGTCAAAAGGCTATAAAAGGGGTCAAAATGTCATTTTCAAAAATCATTTGTCTTTTAGTGATTTGAAAATTTTTAGAGTTTTAGAGAGAGAAAATGGCCAAGCAAGCAGGAGTTCTCGTCCATAGGCATCAATTCAAGCGTGCCTGGTTGCACAACCGGCCACCACAGTATCCTGCCCCGGTATGTTTTCAAAAAACTCAAGCTTTTTGAGTCATTTTTTGCATTTAATAGCTTTTTTTAGCATGTTTTTCAAATTTTTAAATTTCAAAAATTTTGTTTGGGTGAAATATCGCGCAATACTTTAGAAGTATCGCGCCCTTTGGGAAGAAATGTCGCGCGATACTTCACGGGTCCCCAAAGTATCGCGGGACCTAAGGCACCAGTATCGCACGATACTGGGCGAAAGATCACACGATACTGGGCGAAGTATTGCGTGGCATAAGGTATATCACCCCGCTATAGGGAGAAGTATCGCGCGATACTTCTCCAAAAAAGAATATCGCCCAGGTTAAAATTTTGATTTTTTACGCATTTTTGAGCAAAAATGACGTGGGTCTAGACAATGTTACATTTTAGCGATGTTTTATACTAATTTTTAGACATCCATCATGATATGTGCTAAAAACTAGCTTGAGTTTGGCTTGCAGGAGGTCTTTCTAGTGCTGATCATCAGAGCGCCAAAGGTGACAGGATTGAGATGTGTTTGAGATCTAGACAATCCGGGCAATACCGACATCAGAGCTATGGGATTCAAATATCTGTTGAGATATCCGTACATCAGAGCGGACCATGGGTTGTTGACTGCTCTTGCTGAGAGATGGCATAGTGAGCACAACACCTTCCACCTGCCAACTGGAGAGGCATCGATCACTTTAGAGGATGTCTATAGGATCTTACGAGTGCCATGTCATGGCGAGCCGGTGAGTATAATCATGTTTTGAGATATAATCATAAATGTAATGTTTCCATATGATGAAGACTGACATGATTTGTTTGTTGGCACAGGTGTACTATGATCAGGATGCCACTGAGGGGCGCCGACTAGTTCAGGAGATGTTCTAGGATGTCACTATTCTAGATAGGCATATTAGCTGGGAGAGGCTGATAGATGATTTTGGCAGAGACTACCCAGTGCCATGTATTATGGCTTCCATTATCTCACAGATCCTGATGACTGATCACAGTCAGAAGGGATTCCCACTTGGATGAGCTCAGTTACTGGTTGATTTGGTTGGCAGGCCTTGACAGATGGCATGGGGTCCTGCCATATTGGTAGAGATGTACCATGAGTTGCACGAGATCATCTACAAAGACGGTCAGACATGGGCATGCGGTGCCATCCTGGCACAGGTGTGGGCATGGGAGCACATCGCTGTGGTGCGTCCTAGGGTTCAGCCGAGGGAGAGGAGGTACCCCTTCATCTACAAGTATCTTGGGTTCATATCACATGCCCATACTGGGGATGTGATGTACTATAGGTGGATTCTAGATGAGATAGCTTCGTTCACATGGAGGCCATACAGGGAGGTGGAGGTCTGGGGAGATGCCGCCGATGAGTTGAGTTACATGCTGTGCACTCGGCCACTGGTAGGTCGATATGCAGAGATAGTGGAGAGGTTCTACATCACTTAGGTATGGTGACAGTTCGGGAGATAGCAGCAAGTCTCGATAGAGACTACGACATATGCTAGGGCCAGGGATGAGGAGGGCCATGGGTGGCTACCCATGTTGGACTATCAGTAGGCTGTCGCAGAGATAGCAGGTATTAGGAGCGAGCCCTAGGAGTATTTTTCAGATGTGGCAGATGCAGGGGCTGATGCAGCCTATAGAGCAGAGTGGTAGAGGGTGCCATAACCTTAGTTTACAGTACTAGATGTACAAGTACCAGCGTAGGGAGGAGACAGAGGGGATGACGGGGGAGACGGAGGAGACGGAGGGGATGAAGGGGAGGGAGGGGATGGAGGAGATGGTGAGAGGGGGAGAGGGAGGAGGATGGAGAGAGGAGAGGGGTCGAGATTAGGTGGCCAAAAATAGTCATGGGGACAGAGATCAACGATGTCTGAGGATGAGGTGAGACCAGCTCACCGACAGGTAGAGGCACAGCAGGATTAGCCTGTGGGGGGAGAGGATCTGAGAGCCCAGATACAGGCTTAGGAGGTAGAGATACAATAGCTTTGGATTACTATAGCCATGAGAGATCAATAGCTACTGGATCTAAGGGCAGAGTGAGATTAGCAGATAGCTGATCTTAGAGCAAAGATAGCACGTCGTGAGGCAATGGCACAGGCAGATGCACTGGAGCTCTAACGGGAGTCAGTGAGAGTAGCCTACTATCATGGACTCTATCTGCAGGCCATCCCAGAGGGTGAGAGAGCGCCATCATACTCTTAGAGGGTAGGGGTATCAGATGTGGTACTCGATAAGAGAGCCATGCCTCCTCCACCACCATGAGCTCCTCACAAGGGTGGTAGCGAGTCTTAGGGTTAGGTCTTAGGTTTAGATGTTTTAGACATATCCTGAGACTTTTGATCTAGATTTTGGGATCTCATATTGTATTGTATATCATGACATTGTTATAGATTTATGAGATTACTGGATGTTCAATGTATCATGTGTTTATGTCTCTCTTGTGATGGATGTATCAGTTTATGTATATTGTCTTGTCATTTTGCTTAAAATACTTATGTATATGCTTATGTATGTTCTCTCTCATAGATGTATGCTTAATTCTCATGTGTATCATAAAGACTTATATTTTTTGAAAATGACAATTTTGATATAGATATGATGATATGATTAACCCCTTGTGATGAACAGGAACAGGTTCGAGATGAAAAAGACAAGGAGTGAAAGACATGATCAAGAAGAAGGAAAGGTGAGCGCAGTCGACTGACAGGTCCACATAAGATGAAAAGGAGAGCTCTCTCCATATGCAAGAAATGCAAAACTAGACTACCATGACCCTAAAAATGTGAGCTACTATGAAAGTGGTTGACTTGCAAGGTCACAACACTTATAGACATCTAATTATCATCATCGAGTGTTATTGGTAGCATCGTAAGATCATACAATGCACACTAGCATAACTATGTGGATATGAATATGATCTTTATCAGATAGAAGTGTGGGAATCTCACCTAGGCATCAAAAACATGGAGGTCAAGATGACTAATGCAATGAGATTACCTAAATTTGATATGGCAAGATTATGCTTGTATCAAGACACATGAAAGTCAGGATAACTAGAAGCATGCACTCGCAAAACAGTCAAGGATAATACCTTGTCAATCCATAGTGTCAAGTAAGACTAGCATAAATGCTCATGATAGGTAGGACCAACAAAATATACCCACAAGTAGATAAAGAAATAAAACATGTTCTCATTCCCTCAGTCTTCTAGCTATGCATCATCGAAAACTTCTTAGGGAGAGGCCACTCATCAAAGAAATTCTCATAGATAGCACACGAAGAAAAGTAAAGTCACCATATCTCAATCGAATTGATTGTTTAAGTGCGTGTGTGTTGGTCATAGAGTCAGACTCTAGTTATTGCATCTGCAAATGAGAAATATCGCATCAAACTAGACTGTAGGGTAAGACATTTGATAAGTGTTAAGAAACACTCGATGCAAGGGTAGTGTTGAAAAACACTATTTGGGGTGGTGTTGAAAAACACCTATTGTGAAATGCCCCAAGAGACAAACGCACCTAAAGGACCAATGCTAATAGGTATGCCCCTTAGACAAAGATAAAGACCAATTCCAGACCAAGTCAAATAAGGTCAAGACATGATGGAGAAAGGCTAAGTGTCGAGAGCACATGCTAAAAGACAAGGGTGCAAAGGCCTCAAGTAGCACCTATTTCTAGGTTTTCACCACTTGGAGATTTTTTTCTATTTATTTTTTTATTTTTTTAATTTTTTCAGGACTTTTTATACTTTTTAGGATTTTTTCAGCATCATATATCAATTTTTTTGGTATTTTTTTAGGATCAATAAATATGTACAAAGGATGCCCCCAGACAGAAATAGGCATCAAGGATAGAACTTCTTTAGGTGCACAATGTTGATGGGATCAGGGAGTTATTCTCCATCGGGATCTGACAGTAAATACACACCGGTACCAAAAGTAGCTATGATGACATATGGTCCAAGCCAGTTAGGTTCAAAGTTGCCCTTTTGCTCTCTATTCTGTTGGTTCTTAGGATTCTCTCGCAAAACAAGATCACCTATTTGAAATTCTCTATGGTGAACCTTTTTGTTGAATGCCTTGGACATACGCTTCTGATACACTCTCATGTGATCAAAGGAAGTCTTACGCTTCTCATCTAGAAGTTCTAACTCTTGTAACCTCATGGCGTGGTAATCCTCATCTGTAATCAAACCTTTGAGTGAGACTCTAAGTGATGGTATCTCAACTTCTAAAGGCAATACTGCTTCAGTGCCATAGGTGAGAGAAAAAGGAGTGGCTCCTGTAGGTGTGCGAATGCTTGTTCTATAAGCCCATAGTGCTGGATTGATTTGTAAGTGCCAATCCCTACCATTCTTGTGTACTGTCTTATGAAGAATCTTAAGAATGGTTTTGTTAGAGGCTTCTGCCTGTCCGTTTCCCTGTGGAAAATAGATGGAGGACCAATGTTGCTTGATTTTAAACTTTTTACATAGATGCTTTAGGTCCTTATTCTTAAATTGACCTCCATTGTCAGTAATGATCTCAGAAGGTACTCCAAATCAGCAAATAATATGATTCAAGATGAACAAAAAAATGGTCCTCCCTGAAGCAACAGAAAGTGGCACAACTTCCACCCATTTTGTGAAGTAGTCAGTGGCAGTAATAATGAACTAATATCCACCTGATGAGTTGGGATGAATTTTCCCAACTAGATCAAAGGCCCAGCGCTGAAATGGCCAATGAGAAATAGAAGGGATCAGCTCCCTACCTAGAGCATGAATCAAGTTTCTGTGTTTCTAAAATTTTTCACACGACTTAGCAAAGGTGACTGTGTCTATCTACATTGTGGGCCAGTAATATCCCACCCTAAGAAACCTTCGGGCCATGGCAAGGCCGTTAGAATGTCCACCACAAATGCCCTCATGGATGTCAGCTAACGCTTGGTTGGATTCCTCCTTTTCCAAGCACCTAAGGAGTCTCCCATCTAAACCCCTCCTATATAAATCACCAGAGATGAGGGTGTGGCAAGAGGCATTACAGATGAGGTTTTGACATTCAGAGCGGTTGAATGTGTCAGGAATGATGCCATCACGAAGGTATGAATAGATAGCACCATATCGGGAAGACTCATGTGTGATAATGGAACAAATGACATGGCTTTCAGATGAGTCAAAGATGGGATGGTGTAGCTCTTCCACTAGGAATTCAAATCTAGATTCATGTGTCTCCAATTGAAGAAGTGAAGCTAATGTGGCCATGGTGTCTGTAGCCTTGTTCTCTATCCTAGGGATCTGTTGAAATGTCACAAAGGTAAAGTAATGCTTCAATGAGTCAACCATCTTTTTGTAGGGTATCAATTTGTCATCCTTGGTTTGATACTCTTCATTGACTTGGTTGATGATTAACTGGGAATCCCCAAAGACATGTAACTCTGTGATGTTCCATTCTATAGCCATCCTCAAGCCATTAGTTAAAGCTTCATATTCTGCAATATTATTGGTACATGGGAATAATAGTTTGTAAGACTTTGGAATATTGTACCCATGTGGAGAAACAAATAACACTCCAGCACCTAATCCATTTTGCATACGGGAACCATCAAAGAACATTGTCCAAGTGCGAGTAGCTGTATACAAGATGTGTTCGTCTGGGAATTCCACTTGGACCGGCATACTATCCTAAATTGGGAAATCAGCTAATTGGTCAGCAATAGCTTGCCCTTTTATGGCCTTCCTTTCAACGTACTCTATGTCAAATTCGGTTAGGACCATCATCCATTTAGCAAGTCTACTCGTGAGGGCAGCCTTACTAAGCAAGTATTTAAGAGGATCAATTTTGGCAACCAAATGTATGGTATGAGCAAGCATGTAGTGGCACAACTTTTGAGAAGCAAACACCACTGCAAGACAAGACTTCTCAATATTATTGTAATTGATCTCGTAGGAGACTAGAGTATGGCTGATATAGTATATGGCCCATTCTTTCCCAGTATTATCTGTTTGAGCCAATAATGCCCCCAGGGAAGTGTCTGTAGCTGAAATATATAGGATCAATGGTTTCCTTGGAATAGGAGGCATTAGGATCGAAGGATTAGCCAAGTATTGTTTGATCTGATCTAGGCTCTTTTGACAATCCTCGTTCCAAACACAAGAAGCACCCTTATGCAATGTCTTGTTAAAGGGTTGTGCTCTATCTGCAAGCTGAGAAATAAACCTCCTAATTGATTGAAGACATCCCTGAAGACTTCTCATTTGGCTGATATTTTGAGGAGGTGGCATATCTAGAATTGCTTGGACCTTTTCAGGGTCAACCTCGATACCTTTTGCTAATATTATGAATCCTAAAAGTTTGCCTGAGGTGACGCCAAATGTGCACTTCTTTGGATTCAATCTGAGTTGAAACTATTTCATGTGATCTAGAATTACTTCCAGATCATTGAGGTGTGTGTCCCATTTTCTTGATTTTGCTAGGGTATCATCCACATAATCTTCCATATTTTTGTGCATCATATCATGAAAGATAGTCGTCATAGCTCTTTGGTAGGTTGCTCCTGCATTCTTTAATCTGAATGGCATGATGTTCCAGCAATAGGTTCCCCATGCACATGTGAATGCTATTTTCTCTTGGTCTTCAGGAGCTATTTTGATTTGATTATACCCTGAGAAACCATCCATTAGAGAGTATATGTCATAGCCCGTTGTCATGTCCACTATCATGTCAATGTTTGGAAGTGGAAAATCATCCTTTGGGCATGCTTTGTTTAAATCTCTAAAATCTGTGCATACACGAATGGACCCATCATATTTGGAAACTGGTACTATGTTTGAGATCCATTCTGCATAATCGATGGCTCTAATGAATCCAGCTCTCAAAATTTTTTCTAATTCCCCTTTGACAAGGAGAGCTACATGTGGATGCATTTTTTTGAGTCTCTGTTTTACTGGCTTGACTCCTGGAGCTATGGATAAGTGATGCATGATAAGATTTGTGTCAAGCCTTGGCATGTCTGAATAGGTCCATGCAAAATTAATTTTCTTTTTCTGTAAAAACTATACATATGCCTTGGTCTCTTCTTCTGATAAAGACTGAGCAAGATGGACTATTTGAGGATTTTCTTCTATGTTCAAATTGACTGGCTTTGTTGGCTCAATCAATACTGATGATCTATCTTGGAAATAACTCGGCAAGTTGTTAAGTACCCCATCCTTAGGTGCCTCAAAGAGGTTTTCACCCTTGGATGCGTCATTTCTTTTTACTATTTTTGGTTCGGACACCGCCACAAAGTGGTTTTTTCCATCAAACCTATTTTTCTTTTTCTCTTTTATTTTTAGACTGAGGTACTTAATATCAGGCTCTGTCATGTTGGTTGTTGGTTCACTGGTGGAAGAAGCCATGGGTTCAAGAGCATTCAGATAGCAGGCAATTTTGTAGTCATTCTGGAAGGTGAGGAATGTGGGCTCTTGATGGTGCTGAGACCAGTCAATTAGGTCAAAGTGAACAAGGGGTAGGTCAATGGCTGGTTCAATGTTATTTATGTGAAAAGTGTCATCTTTGGTGACCATATAATCGGAGTTCATCAAGTCTTCTCCTAAGATACCCAAATTAGGACTCATCCTACCAAACAAAGCGTCATCCACTAAGGCAATTTGAGGAGTGCAATCCTCTAGTCCTACACTAAGCTCGTTAGCCGCATCGGGTTGGGTACTATAAGCATGGACAATATCTACGTCCAGATCAACTGTTGCATCTGAAAGTGAGTCCCATTCATATTCATGGGAATCTATGTCTGAGTCATCATTTGGGCCTCGTGATGTAGAAGCCTCAAGGTTAGGAAGGGTTTCCCCCTCTCTAGTGCTAGTATTGGTACTATCCGTCATAGCTAGGATAGTAACACTTTCTTTTGTCGATCTAGCAGTCACACAGTCACTATCCATCGCAGCTGGGATAGTAGGACTGTGAAGTATCAAATCTGTGGAATCTCCCCAAAGGAGATGTGTTGAGGGCACCCAATCATCAGACACATCTTGTTGATTAGAAAGATCAGGCGTAGAGTCTGAGTCACTGTCCATCGCAGCTGGGACAGGGACACCTTTCTTCTTCTTATTCTCAAAACCTAAGCCAACCGTGGACTTATTCTTTTGTCCAAAAAGAGCATGATCAAGAGGCTCAGCTTTAGCATCCAGCCTATGACTAAGGGGACCATATCCAGGATAACCCATATTCTTAACCATTGTATACCCTTTCCCATAAGCTTCAGGTGAAGGAGCAAAATTCTCATTGTGTTTGTATTTTTCCTCATGATAGATCCAGTCCCTTACGAAAACTTCCTCTTTCTCTTCCTGAATGGGAACCGAAGACTCAACAAATTTTCCAAATAATGTCATTGCTGATGATGAAGGCTTCACATTTGGTGATGGTCTCCAATAAGACCTAGGAGAGATTGGCATTTTTGTAAAAGAATCAATTTTATAATCTCCCATCCCAAGATCTATGGTCTTGAACTTCTGCTTGCATTGTTCAAGTGAACTACTAGGACTGTCAGCTTCCCTATTCAAAGGTACATGTGATCTAGCAGAAATGTTATTAACTGACAAAGCACTATCTCTAGGTATGCAAATTTCTACACCGTTATGGGGAAACTTAACACACTGGTGATATGTTGATGGGACTGCTTGCATTTTGTGAATCCATGGCCTACCTAGAAAAATGTTGTAGGCTAAAGGTCCAACATCAATAATTTGAAATAAGATATCTTTTTCTACTGGACCAATGCGAATAGGAAAAATGGCCAATCCCTTAGAACTTCTTTCTGCTTCATCATATGCTTTGATTGTGATCGTTTTTCTTGTGTCAATGATGTTCTCGAAATATCTTAGAGCCAGCAACAAAATCATAGTACAAATATTGAGCCCCGCACCCCCATCTATCAGTACACACCTGACACGGGTTTTATGAATCATGACTTTGATGTGTAAGGCCAAGTTATGTGGATGACTGATGGATTTGTCATCTTCTTCCGAGAAGGTGAGGTAATGAGGGCTAGCCAAATGGTTGACTATGTTCTAGAATTGATCAATATCTAATTTGTTAGGGACGTTGGCTACTCGCAAAGCATCCTCAAGGATGCACTTGTGCTTAGGAGACAATTCTAAAAGCTCAAAAATGGATATCTACGCGGGTGTACATTGTAACTGGTTAATAAGATCATAATTGGAATTAGGACCACTGGTAGATTTAGGAGGAACGCCTTTAGACATGGGCTACTTAGACTTGCTAGTGCTAGGACCTCTAATGATAATGGGTGCTTGGGCCTGGCCCCTAGTGACAGCATTGAGGGACTGGGGCATTCTTTGTGATTGAGGACCTCTTATCACCACAGCGGGTCTTTCATCAGTCATAGGAGTTGAGTCCATATTATGTCCATAAGGGTCTTTCCCTCTCACCATGTTGACACTATCATCCACAACTTCAAGCATGTTAATAACGTTCTCTGCATTTGTGTAGGTGTAGTTGATAGCCGCCTTGCCATTCTTAGAATTCTCTTCTTTCTCATACTTAGGCAAGGGCTCTTTAAAGGCTTTATGATCCACATTAGTGGTTAACCCATCAACTTGTAATTATCCTTTCTCAATAAGGTCTTGCACAAGATGCTTGAGTTTAAAACAATTTTCTATGTCATGTCCAATCCCATTATGGAAAATGCAAAAAGCCTTCGCATCCCACCAATGAGGTAAAGGATCCGATATACGATGTTTTGTAGGATCTTGTGGGTGTGCCAAATTATGAGCAACTAATGTCTTAAAAACATCTGCATAAGATTGTCCCAATTTGGTAAATTATCTTTTCTCCATTTTAGATCTCCTTTGATACTTAGGTTTGTCTTGTTGTGTTGAAGACGTTTGCAGCTTCATAGCTTGAACTGCATGAGATAGGTTAAGAACTCCTTCATTTTTTGGTTGAGATGAGTCAACAACTCCGTTGTTGACCACTTGCTTGTTTTTGTTCTAATAGGAGTTCTTTTTTTCCTTTTTACCATTAGTATTGTTATTTTGGCTATTGTTGTTATTTATTAGTTTAGCCAAAATTCCTTGTTCTTTCAGGACATCCTCAATGCGACATGCCACCTCTACCATAGTATCAAAGGAATTAAATGAGATTTTCTTGCCTTCATATCTAAGTTCTGGTATTAGATTGCTCACAATGATATCAATTCTCTCCTCTTCAGGAATTGTCCTTGGGTATTTTGAACACAATCGCCTCCATCATTGTAAAAATGTGACAAAAGATTCCCCTTGATTTTGCTTGAGTTTGCACAAATCAAGCATTGTGACTGACCTCGATAAGTTGTAAGCGAAATGATGAACAAACCTTTGGATAAGTTCTTTAAATGTCTTTACTGGAGGGGAAAGGTTGGTGAACCACTCCATGGCTTGACCTTTTAAACTCCTTGGGAATAATCTCATCAAGTAGGAGTCTTCATGGTGAAAGGAAAAGCTCATTATGTAGAACTGTCGAACATGGTCATGAGGGTCACTAGTGCCATCATATTTGTCATATGTTGGGAACTCAGCTTTCTTAGGGAATTCTACCATCACCACACTTTTGTCAATGGGGTTAGGACATATGGAGTCCAAATGAAACGTGCTCTTGGGAGCCTTCATCCTGTCTATATCCTTTTGCATTTGTAAGATCACCTCATCAGTTGAAGGGCTCTATTTCTTGATCTTTTGGTGAACATCAAAATTATATGGAACTTTAGCGCCTTTGTTAATAAGACTTTCCAAGAATTGGTCTTTGTTTTGTTCCACATATTGCTCCACATATGCTTGAAAGGATGGTTCTTGTTGCATAGTCATGAAATCCATACGATCAAATTTAGCATAACTTCCTCCATGTTGTGAGCCATGATGTGCTCGTTGGGAGGGTTGCTTTGAATGTCTATGAGATGACTGTCTCCTATGATGGTCATATCTTGAAACCCTTCTTCCTCTAGGGCTTGGGGATCATGAGGGTGTCCTTGACCATCTTCTAGGACTTGGTGAAGGGGTAGATGGGGATGAGTTGGTCCCACTATTGGTTCCCCTTCCGTTGAATCGGCTTTGGAGTTGTTGTGTGTAGAGTCTATCTTCTTCTTCTTGGGTGACTCTTTTCTTTATATCCAACAACGCACGTTCCTCTTCCTCTAGTTGTCTTAATTTTTTCTTTTTAGCAGCTTGTTTATCCAAATAGGCTTGCTTCTCCCTCTCAATGCTTCTCAATCGTGTAATTGCATATCGAGAGGTGTCTTTAAGTGGGGAGGATTGTCTTGAATGCCTTATAGCATTAGCTGTGTTTATGTGGTGGTCACTAGATTTGATGTTCTGGTCTTTATGTTGTGACCTTGAATCTGAGTGAGCTTGCTTATGATGTCTCTCAGCTCGTTGGTGAGCATCAAAATACCTCACGTTGTTGGGAGGTGATCCGGGTGGACTAGCATGAGAAGAACCACCATACTCTCTTCTATGTCGTTGGAAGATATCCTCAAGAGTTTGATTCATGGCTTCTCTTTGTTGTCGGGTGAAAGTGTAACTCATGTCCATACTTGATGAAAGTGGTACAAAAGAGGTGCTCACTTCACTAGAATTAGCTCCCCGATTAAAAAAAACCTCAGATTCACTCTTAGGAGATTGATCAAAAAGGGGTTCTTTTCCCTTAGGTTGTCGACGAGTCTTGACAGGTGGTAACTGGCTAAAGGCAATGGGGGGTCGCTTCCCTTGATTGACTTGGTACCTTGTCGTAACTAACATGAAAGAAAGATACTCTTAATGAGAAGGTGATCTCTCAAAGTGTCAACGCCAAACTAGGATAATCAAAGTCCTCTATTGTCCAAAGAGAAATGAAAAGAAAAAAAGAGCTTTACCAACACTGTCAAAGAGGTGCTTCAAATCAAAGGGTGACTACCCTTGCACTTTTGAATCAGGAGGTTGGACTAGGCCAAAAGATAATTGAAATTGAGATTTAAATGAAAGCGATTTGGACAATAAGAGTACTAAAATTTTCCAAGAATGTAGCTAACAATCTTAGAGATGAACCTTGGCACCAAGAATGACCTTCTAACTTGACAATTATTTCAAAGTGATTTCATAAATAAAATGATGCTATCCCAGAGGACTAAAACCAAAAATTTAGAGTCAAAATAGGTCTCAAACGTCAGGGCGAGAAGCCTACTCTAAGACCTAGCCTGATTAACAGCAACTGAAACTGACCAAAGTGTAAGCATGGCAGAAACTAACCAGGCGATATACTCCAGGCTACTGGGATGATATACCTATAACCACGCAATACTTCGCATGACACCAAGCGATATACCTCAGCACTGGCGGGCGATATACTCTAGGCGGGTTGGGCGATAGTCCGTTAGGGGTGAACTATCGCGTGATATTTCTCTTCAAAGAAGTTGATATTTCTAGCAAGCGTGGAGTATCGCACGATATTTCACTTTATAGGGCACGACACTGTTGCAGAATTGTTCAACTCTCGACTAGAATTGTGTAAAATTTGCATTTTTGGGTCTGTTTGGTCAAAATTTCCAGTCTGAGGGTTGATGTTTTCAATTTTAGTCACAATACCAGCAGAATTTTGGTAGGTTTGCAAATAGTGAGGGATCAAAACATGGTCTCAAACACTTGAAACAAGGGCAAAAGCAACCTTGCCAAGACAAACACTTGTGATATCAAAATTGAAAAAGCACCCTATGAATGCTACCGATTGTTTGTATGTAAGAACGTTTGCACTGGTATCACACAACCAAAGACAATTCAAGCAAATCTATCCTAAAAAGTCAAGGCTCAATACTTACCAACTTAGCCCACAACTTGATGCCCCCTCACCTCACACCAAGTGGTTACCCACAAGAGATGTTGGCTTTGTCATGGAAATGTCAAATGACACAACCAAAGGGGCACATATGGTGAGTATCTTAAGGTGATCCGGGTAAACCACTTGGATCAATCCTTGCACTAAGAAGATAAGCAGCTAAAATAAGGTGGCTTCTATCTAATGGTTCTTAATAAGGATTTCCATTCACAACACCCCTCTTGCTCCTCATAAAGGACTAGGACCTTGCGGCCTCAAGAGTACCTTAAACATTCTTGTTCAATGTTTTCCCCATGGTCGCAATCCCATGAGCTATTCACATCAAATGAAGATAAGTGTTATGTCTACCAAGGTTTTTGGTGTCCTTGATAGCCTTGAGATTATAGTGAGTTGGAATCACTTGCCACCAAGGAAAATGATGACAAGGTTGTCCCCACTTGAGTCATTCCTCTTGATTGCTCAAGAGCAAGCCCGCTAAAGGATCCTAAACTAAACAAAAAATAGATCAACTCTTGAGGTTCAAGGTTTTTGGTTCACCACAAGGGTGAAGAGCATACTCCCCTATCTCAAGAATCTCTCCCAAACACACCAAGCAAAGAGATTCAATTACTCCCTTGCTTCCAAAACCTTAAGATGGGTCAAGATTTTCTGGTTCACCTAAAGGTGAAGAGCATACTTCTCCTACCACCTCAAAATCTCTTTCACAAGGTTTTAAAGATTCCTAACACAATTAGTGAATGCCACACTTGAAAAGAAAGCAAATAAACAAGCAAGATTTTTTTTTGTTTTTATGCTTGGGCAACCCTACAAAAATTGTTAGTAGCCCTCTTTGACATGCATTTTTAGCAATTTCTAAGCAATGAGAGCGCCTACAAACACAACTTGTTAGACCCACAAGGTTAGCAAAATCAAAATCCAAATGTAAATATGCAATAAACTGATAGATTCAAGCTAAAAGATGCAAGTTAGACCTATCTAAACACAGAAAAATAAAATAGCAAACTAAAATGATCAAATTCGGATGAGAAAACTGGAAATGCAAGTCTTTGTCAGATCAGGTGATATACCTCAGACTTCACCAGTATCGCGCGACACAGTTTCCTATAGTCGCGTGATATACCTCAGTTTGGGCGATACTTCGCACTATGGGCGGGCGATACTTTGCACGATGCCAGGTGATATACCTCAGTACTGGTGGGTGATTCTTCTCTCACGTGAAGTGTCGCACCTTTATACAAAGGTATATCGCACGATATTTCTGAGAAGTATCACGCAATACTCTAAGACAGAAAATTGAAACTGCAAAATTTTCAAAAAATAATCCAAAAAATGATGAAAATGCAAATAACAAAGGACAAAGCCTATCTACTCTGCCCCACGGTGAGCGCCAAAAATGTACACACTAAAATGGTGCACTTCTATGAACCATTACATGCAAGGTTGCTCAAGAATGAGGAATCAAAAAGCGGCTCATAGCTCTCTATGCATGGAGTTGCAAGGGACTATGATGTGTTTGCTCTCAGCTAGAGCTACAAGCTTGTGACCTTGCTAGTCAACCATACAATGAGAGATTCACAATGAAGATAAGGGCAACAATGCCAATATCTTCAAGAATCCAATATGCAATGCAATGCAAGCTATATGAGAATGTAATCTAGGCTATGAAAGGAAAGTACAATGCAACTAATCTATGAAAGGAAATAGCAATGGATTACAATGCCTCCTATTTAGACTATGTGAGCTTATTCTATTGCATAAAAGGAAATCTATACTATGAATGCAACTAAGAAAGAAAATATGCAACTAAATGATGCAATGAAACAAGTCTTCAAATGTCTTCAAAAGCTCCAAATGCACCTAAAACCTGCAGCATAACATTAGCATACAAATATGGTATATGCAAATGAAGGAGAGAGCTCTCCTTTTATAAGAAATGCAAAGGAATGGACCATGGAGATTAAGAGGCAAAAGTCTCAATCAGAAGTGGAGCTTGAAAGAGGAGCAATCCATGTGCACAAGTATCCTCCAATGAGAGTGAAGTGTTGACTTTTGAGCCTCATGTGAGACAAAAAGTGCTTTTTTTCTTTTTGTAAAATAGGAATAATGCTTTATTTGTGCAACTTAGGATAAGAGGAAAAGTGGGGCTTTTTATTTAATCAAAAGGGGAGAAAATATTCCTTTTAAGTAAATAAAAACTTAGGATAAATGATTAGCCCAAGGATAAAAATTCAATATATGATCGAATTTAAGATTTGATCAAGAGATTGATAATGTTGAAAATATTGATTATTGATAAAAATGATTCAGGATTGATAAATCAAAATAAATGGGGCCCAAAGTCTAGGCGACCATTTTAGGGTGCATACAACCTTTACCTATCATCTGATCGATGAGATTGAGTAAATTGCAAAGTGGACTATGAAAATTTAAAATCTTTTTTGAAAGGGTGAAAGCTCTATTTCAGGGTTTAAAAGTGCAAAAACATAAACGCGCTCCTTAATAATTCAAAAGTGCCATTTAAGGAAAAAGCGCTAAAACTTTTTGAAAGCATTATTCTAAAGATCATAAGTGCTATTTTAAAGGGAAAAATCAAAATCAAGAGCATAAGCACTATTTGACAAGGTAAAAATAGTTTAGGGCCACAAACTGGCATGTAAACACACAGTTTCAGAACGTGGAAGCGCAACTTAAAGTTACGAAAGCACAACTTGGGAGGTAAAAGTGCTATTGAAAGTTGCAAAAGTGCTACTTGGAAATAAAAAAGGAAAAAAAGAGGGTTTTATCAAGTAAAATTCAGATTTTTTGAATTAAAATACATAAATTGACAAAATGAAGAGGTTTAAGTACTTACCAGAGGTCCGTAGGTAGGTGGACGTTGATAACAATGACCTCGATTGAATATGTGCTCGCAAATCATGATCGATGTCGTCAAAAATAAAAGGAGGTCAGAGCTCAAAAGTAAAAAGTAAAAGTGAAAATGAATAGTGAAAAAGACTTTTTACCACTTTATATAAGCTCTTTTAACCTAAAAAGGGTATCTTTAACCTAAACAAAAGGAAATTTTCACCATAATTGATAGAGGAACCTGAATTTTTCATCAAATTAGCCAAAGCAGAGGCTTTTGTCATCAAACAAATGTGAAAACAATATCAAAAATGAAATCAAAATTTATTATAAATTGACCTAAATCAACAAAAAATTTCCTACTATCTATTAAATTTCATTTCATTTCTGAGGGAGCATACCATCGGATAGTCAGCATCATCATCAAATCAGGGGCATGACTATCAAATTAGAGTGCAAGTTTTTATCAATTTCTTTTTGTAAATCAATTGAATGGGGCATCACATCAAAATCTATCATCAAATTAGGTATCTCATTAGAATCCTTCATTAAATCAAGCATCATATCAAGGATCAATCATCAGAATGACCATCAGAGTACAACATCATTAGAATTGCATCAATATTATATCAAATATCAAGAATCGACCATCAAAAGACATCAAAAAAACATCAAAGATTGACCATCGACATAATCAGGACCTATCATCAGCAAAATTGAGATATTCTTTGAATCGACATGCTTCGCACGTCAACTCAAAGAGGGGAATTTGTAATCACTTAAAAATGGACAAAGATAATTAAGTGATAAATTAAAGAAAATCAAGGAAAATCAAAGAAAATCAAGGACAAGATCAAAGAAATTGAATCAAAATGAATATTTAACCAATCAAAATTTAAATCAAGCTTTAATTCAAGATAAATCAAAATCAATAGCATTTTAATCAAGTTAAATCAAATCAATGTACAATTAATTCTATTAATTGTATAGTTTAAAATAAAATCAATTCAACCCATTCAAGGGGTACATGGATAAATAAATGAATTAAAATAAATTAATAAATCCTAATTTATCTCAACAACCAAAAAAGGGAGAAAATTCAATCAACCATAGGATTTGAGAAAAGAACTCACATGGATCAAGCCAAATTCAATCTCAATCACTCAAATTGAAAGAGCATCTTGTCCACTCATCTTGTCTACTTGTTCCAAGCTTTGAGGACACAATATTTAAATTGTCTTCAAAGGGTGGAACCAAAGACACAACTGAACCTTAATCATGATCAACTCTACCACACCCCCTACCCTTGCCAAATCTTATATAAATAAGGCAAAATCACTCATAAAACAATCCACAAATCTGAGAATAGCATCCAACCTCTTGAGAATTATAGCTAGAAAGGTAATTTAAAATTTTATTTGAGAATTTCAATTTGGAATTGATTAAATAGCTTAGCTTATCACTCATTTCTCATTCTAGGACTGTCATTAATGGAAGCTTGCTGAGAGCTTCACCATTAACACTCTTAGTTAGAGAGCCATAGGATGCTTAATTGTGCTTTATTTTCTAAATAGAGTTACTAATTGTGGTTATTTAGTTTCTATTTCATTTATTGTTCAATACTAATTCTATGAAGGTACATTTCTTTGTACATGGGTAAATGGAAAACAAAGGTAAAACATCGAACCCCCCATGGCAGTTATAATTGAGTGCGAGTACAAAGAGCACAAACATGTGTAAGATCCCATACATGCAATAGAATGGAACTTTATCTTAGTGTGTGTGCATAAAAGAATGCTAAAAAATGATGTATACACTGCTCAAAGAAGCTTGAAAGGCCACTAAAACAAAAGAGCAACCAAAGACGATCCATTCCACAAAAGGAAGAGATCCCATGACCTGAAACATCCAAGATATTCACCAGAGTGAATAAATGCAAAAAAATGAATAAAATATACGTGGAGAAGAATTTGAAAAAATGACTAATAGAACTAGAAAGATTGTGGAACAAGATTTCCAATGATAGCTTGTTTTCCCAAAATAAAGTTCGGATGCACAAGATATGGCTCTCGGAGTGTAAAAAGGAACTTCTCTATTTGATAGAAAAAATACTATCAAAAAAGAAAAATAAGAAATTTAAACCTCTTGATTTGGATAGAGCTTGGAAAGATCTTTCTGACTATATCTTGATTGGCCAATTCTGATACTGTATGCTCAAGTTATGAGGAAAACAACAAGCTTCTCTAGAGGGCCCAAAATGGTGTCCAAATTTGCTAATGTTAGCACTTCAGGAGCCTAAAATTGACGGCCAAATGGTTGTCATCGTAAAAAAATAATAGGCCCTTGGGACCAAAATTTTGAGGCCCCTGGTCATCTGGGTGACCAGGGGGTTGGCACTGCTAGGAGAAAAGGAGCTCCTGGTCATGACAATTATCCATGTGACCTGGTAGGCTAGCAAGGGGGCTAAGTGTTGGCTAACCACCGGTCACTATGGTGACCGTGACAGTTATTGAAGCCTGCATGATAGTTACACTAGTGGTGACTATGGGCCGCCAACGGTGACACTGGCAATAACCGCACTATTACCGTTGGACACCACAAGTGGTGACTGGGACCCACCCACCAGTGGCCACTTAGTAGATGTTGGGTGGAAGGCCCAATTTTTTTATAAATTTTTGCTTGCGTTAGCCTACATTGGATTGTGTGCTAAGGCCGTACAGCTTGACACATAAATGTTTTTGGCTCTCCCTACAACATTGTCCAAATCAGATGAATTTTATATCAAAATAGGGGTTCTTGGATGCTAAAAGCTCAACAGTGAGGTCTGTTTGAGCCTAAAGTGCTCCAAAAAATAGTGACCTCCTTAGGATGTGTGTTAGGGTCAAATGACCCTAGTGCAATTTTTTTTTATCACAGAAGGCAACTTTATCCAAATTTGACAAATTTTATATGGAAATAGGGGTACTTGGGTGCTCTGAACACAATGGTGAGGTCCGTTGGAGCCCACAGTGATTAGAAAATAGGTTCCCCATATCTGATAGAAAAATCCTCTAAAAAATGCAAATCTGACAAACAAGGCCGAATCTCTCAAGAAGAGGACAAGGGTATGAAGCTCTGAAGCTCTAATACCGTGTTGGAGTTGATGAGAAAACAACCCACATCTCCCAAGAACACTGACATGCAAACACCTGCCACAAAAAGAAGAGAGAAGCAAAGAGCTATGGAGGCCTGGACACATTGATCCACGAGAGAGGATAAATCATATATGTGCAAAAACAAAAGTTTCAATTCAATAATAAATATTCTGTTATGTTTACAAGAGAGATCAATCCTTATAAAAGGAGATCAAAACCCTAAAAGGAAACTTAGGTTTCATAATAATAATTAATAAAAGAATTAATTATTATATGCCTAAATTTTAGCTTAAGTAGAAAGAGATAATAAGTGAATTAATAATTAAATCAATATGATTCAATTAATAAGAAAATAGCTTATTACTTTAACATAATATCTTAAGGAGATTTGATTCAGGGAATGCATATGAAGTTGGGTTTCCAGATGACATGGATATATCACCTATATTTAATGTTGTAGACCTGTATGAGTATCATGAGGTAGATTTCAGTGAAGATAATGGATCAAATGAGGAGAAATAGTATCATAAGAAGAAGATAAATGAGGTAGAAGAGATCTTGGATAGAAAAATTGGTAGAAGCACAAGTAGACAGTATAAAGAATATCTTGTCAAATGGAAGGAAAAACCAATGGAAGATTCTTTATGGATTTATCAGGCTAAGGTTGATCATCTTAGTTTTCCTCTAGCCCCCAAAAAGTGACAGGCTCACTTTTGAATAACCCTGGGTGTTTGATGTAGGAGCATCTTGGGTTTCTTAGCAATCTTTCATCAACCAAAAAAAAATTATATCTATTTTTACGTATTGTTTAGTCTCCGATTTTCTTTCAACACACATTCAATTTAGATTTGGCAATTGTGGACCTTGTGGCATGTTCCTAGCACCATGCTAAACCTATACCTAGTTTTGTACCTCGATCCATTACTTTGTTGTGAGAAATCATGGATGCTTGGTATTCTTCACGTTTCACGTTGAGTTTTTATTTTCTGATCTTGCAAAGGATTTTCCTAGTTGACGAAGCCTTGTGGCTTATTTATCAATGTTTCTACACTTGTGGGTGACCTACTTGATGGATCACAATTCATGTTTTATCTATTTGAGGGGATCCTTATGATTTGGGTCCTGACCTATATTTGTAAAATATTTTCTTCTCATTGGGAAATGTAATCCTTTTAGGCCATCTTGATGCTTGCATAGTTGTATAAATTGAGGATATTGTTCCTTATTTGGGGAGATATGAGAAGATTGGCTTTAAAAATCTTGAGGCTAAGGAATTTTTAAGGATTTCTATCTGTAATCAAGCATGTGTGCCTAAAATGTAAGATTTCATGTTGCAGATCAATTGTAAATGATTTTATGATAATGACAAGGATAATCTTTCTTATCTCTTGATTGATTCTTGTTATTTATGTTGCATGACTCCTATTGCATGGATTGGATCTAGATCTCTTTGAGGTCCCTCTAGTCATGGATGCACCAAAGGTAGAGAGTGATGAGGTGATATAGAGATAGGTGAGATAGAAAGAAGTGGAGAGGGAGAGATAAAGTGAGGGAGAGAGAGAGAGAGAGAGAGATGAAAAAGGAGAGAAAGAGAGATAGGAAGAAAAATAGTTTTTAGCAGGCAAACAACTAAACTAGAAGATACAAAAGATTTCTTTCCTTAACATGTCAAAATAGTATGTTTTTTCCATTTTAAGGAGGGGGGCATATATACGGCCTCCCTTGCTCTATATTATAAATTTTTTTTCTAACCTTTTGTTTTGTAGCATGCTAAATCTCGAAAGGTAATGCACATAAGTTGCTAAATCCTAAAGAGATGCATTTCCAATTTCAAATATGCTAAATCCTCGGAAGGTAACACACATAAGTTTCTAATTCTTGAAGAGACACACATTTTTCAATTTTCAAATATGCTAAATCTTCTGAGGGTAATGCACATAAGTTTCTAAATCCTAAGGAGACACACATTTCATATTCATAGTGATATAAGAAGGTGGATCTATGGGTATTCCAGAAGCTGTCAGAAGATGCATTACAGTTACAAAGAACATTTTTTGGGTGAACTATCAGGTCTTTCTACCTGTTGGGCTCTCCCTCCAAGGTGATTCACGGTAAGGCAAGCATCTTACTAGGTGAGGTAATCACTTTCTCCTTTCTCTCTTTTTCTCTTTCATGCAAGTAGGACTGGATCATGAAGCTATGTTATTTATAGTGTTTCTCTTGTCTTTCTTATGTAATCATTTATGCTTTTATGATAGCTTTCCAAATATGATATTAGTATAGGAAATATTTCTTAGCAAGGTTTCCTCCACTAGTTGATTTGGGTTTGTACTAACCCCTGTCTTTTAGTTTTCTCTTTTCACTCTCTCGTGCATATGTGATGTGTTAGAATCCTTAGCCTGGGGGCTTGTGTCCTTAGCTAAGTGTTATTTTATCTCATTGTGAATCCACTTGGATCTCTTCTTTCTTCTCCTTTACCAAGAGTTTGCACCGAGTCCATACTCTTGCTAAAGCGGGGGCTTAATGTGTTGTCTAAAAATGGAAGCACTTCCATGTTAAGAGCATTTAGCCCTCTGAGTAAGTGGTCTAGGGTCATGTCAAGCACCTCGAATTGGTCTTTACATGGATCTGGCTATTTCCCCCTTCTGCTTCTTTCTCCCTATTTCCAACCTCATTTTTGGAAACTTCCTCTAAGAATCTAGAGTTTTTGACCTCTTGGGTCAAGGATGACCTAGTCCCTAACCTAGTTTAGGGACAACCTCATCCCTGACCTAGGGTAGAGACTACCTCGTCCCTGACCCTAGGTCCAAATTTTAGTTTTTGAAAGTTTTGGGATGTCGAGTTTCAGAAAGTTTATTTTCCCACTTCCGAGTTGGTTGTTTTAGATTTTGGAATGGTAAACCCTTAAATTGCATTTAATCTAGGTATATTTCTAGTGGTTAAGGTTAATTGGGATTTATTCTCCAATGTCGGCCTCTCTAGGATTTTGTGCCCTAGATCTCTATAAAAGGAAGCCTTCCTCTCTCATTTTCTCAATCAAGTTTCAATCCACTTTCATGATCAAGGCATCAAGTTTTGAGATCAAGTGCTTGTTGTCACTAGGGATTGCACTCGTGATGGCTAAGTATGGAACCTAGCAATCCCGTGAAATATGGGAATACTCTTAGGATGTGGGACTGCTTCACTAAGAATAAACCTCCAGATTAAGGGCCAACTTCCCCATTTGTATCACCTGAAACTAAACTAAATTTGAAGGGAAAGGGAGAGAGATTGCATAGAATTGAAATAACTAAAATTTAACTTAGGTGATTCACCAAACTAGATAGATCCACAAACTGAAGATAAACTCACAATTTAATCCAGCATATAACCTGAACATCACAACTCTTCCCAAATCTGATTCTTCTCTTAGAAAATAATCAGGTGCTGGTTGTAAATGAGAAGGGAAAATAGATTCCACAACTCAAACACATATAAACGCACACAAATTGAAACTTTAAGGAAAATCAGTGCTTATAAACACCAAAATGAACAAAATATCAAGTAAAGGATCAAATTTCAATCACAATACATGACATTAAATCCATCAAATCAACTCACAAAGCTATAGAAAAAGAAGGACAATTGGTATTAACTAGAATAAAAGGAGTCAAAATATCAATTTGCTTCTCCTGGAGCTACAACATTCACCTCGTGAAAATGAGGGAAGGAAGAACTAGCCTCAATCACCAAAGGTGAGAGGCATATAAAGAAAATCTGCCTGAATCTGCATTCAAGACCACTACCTCCCAAGAATAGAAAAGTTAGAATATGGACCCATGAATGCCATCAAAAATTCATGTGCCAGATTCCTGAGATTCTATGGGAGCGAAAAAAGTGGGGTCCCTAAAATAGATAGTCAAAGAAGACTATACTACCCACTAAGTCATGCATCATAAAAGAATTCTGACAATGGCTTATAAAATGCCACTTGTCAGAACTTACAATGACAATTTGCAATGACTTCTAACTTTAAAGCTCCTACACCTACATCAAAATATGTGGATTTTAATTACATTAACAAATAGTTCTCAACCCCAAAAGATAGGGGAAAACATATTTGAAATGTGTACACTTCTTACATATCCACTTATCATATAATTACTAAAAGAGATAGGCCCCCCTATGCCAAAATATATGGTTCTTAATACATTTTAAAAGGTTTCAACCCTAGAGGAAAAAGGGGAAACAAATTTAAAATATTTACACCTTAATAAAAAGAAACCATATATCACAAGGCGCTCAAAACAATGGACTCAACCCTAGAAAATGATATAATAAACATTATTCATCCCCAAAACCCGTCTTCACACAGACTGCTGGCACTTGGACTTCTTCAATCTGCACTTGGCAAGATTCTGTTTCAACTGGCACTCTACTGGATCTCTGAGTTCAATTGAGGAAACAACAACCCTTTCTCCTATTTGTGGCATTATTGCAGAAGGTAGGCTTTTTTGTTTTCACTCATAGCATTGTTATCTCGATAGCACTGTTTATCTGTAATCTATATTTTCATTAATAATTGTATCTCTGTAATCTTGCATAACAATGGTTTTGATGCTACTTTATTTTTGAGGGCATCATGAATTTGATTGCTGTATTTGCTATTATTTTCAATATGGCCTATCTGTCTTGGCATCATGAAATGAAATTTGTTGTGAATTTCTTTTGTTAACTCTCCCTCTTGACTTTCGAGGGCATCAATGTTGAAATTCTTTGCACTTGATTGCTAGCATTGTATTTCATTTATGTGTTCAGTTCCTTCGAGGACTTTATGAACATAGTGAAGTGTTTATCTCTGCATTTAATGTTTCTATGATCATCCCTTCATTTTGAGGGCATACGTTGTATTGAATTCTCTGCATTTGTTATGGTAATAGAACCCTAGGCATGACATCTATGCCCTTTGTGCTTTATGGGACTGTGTTTGTCTTTTATGTACTCATTTGGGCACAGTATCAATGGCATCGTATATTGAATTGAGAAAAATGGCATATGTTTCGACCCTATACTTGAAGGCCCGTGTTTGCTCACTACTAGGAGCCTGCGTTGTTCATGTTTTGGTGATGTATACCCCTGCAACTTTGTCATAAACCCAAAACACAACAATTTTCCCATATATTATATAAGCTTTGGATGTTGTGGTGAAGACCCATGGGTATGATTATATCAATGTCATGATAGTTCAAAACTGTTTTGAGAAACCCTCAGCACGACATCTATGTTTACTAGTTGTGGATGCTTGTGGGTCCATTTCTTTCATGTAGCTCATGCTGTTCATTATATTATCTCTCATGCTAGTGCCCGTGAAGGCTCGGGTTTATACAACCGGTGAATAACTAGTGTTGTATTTGTTGATTTCATTTGTGGTAGAAATTTGGTGAATAACTTCAATGCTGCCCCACTTTCCTGCATTTGTATAAAGCCCTCGAGAATTTGCTGCTTGCTATTGATTCTTTGTATAAATGAAGGTACTGTTGTATTGAGACTCCACTGTATCTCTGCATTATGTATGAATAAAAAGAGGGCACCATATGTTGGGCACGTGCTCTGCATCTTGATTTTGACATTGGGTAATAATAGCATACTTGTTTGGAATCATAGGGCACCAGCATTAATTTCCTTGCATCTATGAGGGCCCAATGTATGCATTTCTTGTGGACCTCTACATTTGATGGCATGATTACTCTATTCTGAATCTCTTAGCATTTGCTAGTGCATGTGCTATAATTGCATTAATTCTCTGTTGAATTTGAAGGCCAAAGCCCCGTGATAGAATCTAGGGCACCAAGTTTTTGTATTTGCTGTTCATTGTGTTTCTTTGCAACCCACCTGTAGCTAGGGCACTATTAGCTATTTGAACCATGTGTTAATATGGAGGCCGAGAGCCATGATTTGGTAATAGTGTTGCTTTCTTTATGTGCTCATGGCTTCTTTGTTTATCTCATATTGCTGGCACATATTCCATGTTGAGTGGCATCATCATTCATAACTTGTTGGCTATGTTACATTATGAGGGCACATATTCCATGCTTAGGCTTGACTGTATACTGTATTTCCATTTTAAATTGATGGTATCATGACTTTGGATACATTTTTGCATTTATTGTTAATGCTAGCCCACCAAGGATGAAAAGATGCTCATTGTTATGCCTTTCACTGTCACTGTAGCACTGATCTTGCCTTCACATCTGACATTGCATGTGTTATAATGCTTCAACCATGCTTCACTTGCTTTCTGATTTATGGTTCTTTAGTGTCCTACTAATACTATACTATCCACTGAATGTTACACTGTTGAGCATGAGTGTTCTTGGCTTGTGATGTGATCTCTCTCTAGGAAATTTGAGATCCTCCTGATAGAGCCCACATCACAGGGCATCATCATTCATCTGGATCCTAGTATTCTACTATTTGTTATGAATCAGCTTCTTCTATCTCTGCACATGGAACAAACATATTAGTGAAAATAATGGTACTTCTTTTATTTCCAGAGCCTCTCTCATGCACCTTCCCTGAGCACAGCCCGTGTCAGAAGTGTATAGCTAAGTGCACATATGCATGCTGTAGATAGGTACTATGATACCAGGCATTGTTTAGATCTGTTGGATCTAACCCATTTCTTTTCTCTCTCTTTGTAGGTTCAGGATCATAGGAGCACACCGGGAACACAATGGAAATAGACTCCTTACCAAGAAATGTCTGGTACCCCCATACTATGCTCATTTTATATGTATATTTGCACTCATCTATGCAATTCTTGCAATGGCTATGCTCACGGCATGTGTGAGCTCAGATAAATTTCCTTTTCAGTTCTTTCTTTCTGTATAGCATATTTAGGATATTGGTACATGTAATCTTAGATACAAAAATTTATCTCTTTCCCTTTCATGTACTTTTCAATGAAATGAACACAAATCTTAATCGAGGCCACTAAATAATGCAAACTAGGGTACATTAGCTCATCTATTAACTAGGCCTCCAAAGGTGTGTAAAAATATGACAACAGTGCTCAAGATTTTCTCAAGGCAAGATCAAGAAAGCATTCATTCAAGAAATCATCCATTCAAGTTCTCCATTAAAGATCAAGGATTCAAGCATTCAAGCCTTTGAAGGGATTTGGTTCAAGCATTCAAGATTCATCATTCAAACCCTAGATCTATCCATCATGGTGGTGTGATCTTCCTTCAAGATCCTTTGTTCATCTTCAAGATCCATTTCATTCTTCTCTCAAGGTGGATTCCAAGCATACAATCATGGAGGTTTTGATTTATATTTGTTAATGTTGTGTTCAAGCTTTCATATCAACATACTTGTTTACATTTGAAACATAATTGCATATCTATTGAATATCATAGCTTCATTGTTAGATCTACTTCTACTACTTGCTAGCATTCTCTATTTCAATTCCATTATTAAGGTTGAGTCCAAACTGGGGTTTGACCAAGGCAAACCCCTCATCCAAACAATAAAACCATTTTTCTTGCAAGTACATGTATAGGAAAATGAATTAAATTTTAGATCTGGATACCCTTTTCGGTGAGCTTTCAGGATTCGCAAACATAATTTCCATCGAAGCTTTGCAGGTCAAGGTCAACCTCTTAGGTCAAGGGTGCCATTTTGGGGTCAAGGTCGACCTTGTCTATTTGGGTCAAGGATGACCTCCCTTAGAATTGAAATTTTTTTTTGGGTTTTGTAGATCTCACAGTTTTGGTTCAAAATCGTGGAAATCAATAGTTTCTGAGACTATTTGACACAGTTTTCAGCAGGTTCTTTTCTAGAGGTAAGTACTTTTATTTCTTCCTTTCAACACTAGCATTTCTAGATTTACATTCCATCCCCTTACAATTCAAATGTATGTTTAAAATATCAGTTTTGGGGTCTCTTTTATGTGCAAACCATTGTTCTTATAGGACCCCATCCATATTTTATCCTTTACAATATATATCACTCAAAACATGGTTGTTCTTTATGGAACAAAAAATCTAAGTGGGAACATGCTTTTGTATGGCTTATATTCAAAAAAATACATACATATTTTGTCCTCATAAAAAACATGCGTGTGTTTTTAATTCAAAGAAAATGTACACATTTTGGCTAACACATATGTGATTTTTGAATTTTCCAAAATCACGTATGCATTTAGATAATTTTTTTTTTTGGTATGAGGTCACTTTTTGTTCATTATCTTGGTGCACAAAACCTTCTTTAGTAGTGAAATGGATTATTAGGGCTCTAGATGGTGATGAACCATGTTAATTTTTAGTGAGAAGAAACAATCAACTTGTCCCCAAATGTGTTAAAACCTAGAATTTTTTTCCTTTTTGTGATCTTATTTTAAGAAAATTTCTAAAGAGTCCTATATGTTATGACATGTTTAGAATTTTATGGAAAGATTGATAATTTATTTAGGATAAGTGAGTAATTGTCATTTCATTAAAAATAACAATAGTCAAATCCTTTCTCATAGATCCATTTGGTGTAACTTAGACCATAAAGGAAAACTACTTGCATTATTATAGGGATGCTCAACCAAAAGTTTCTCAAAAATTTATAATATTTTTAATAACATTATTCATAACGGTCAACTTAAAGACATGACTTCTTTAAGTTATGATTATGTCTTACCTCCCTCAGATCAGAGTACCTCCACTAGATTAGAGAACTAATATAATTTTGAGAGAAACCTGTAAGGGGTTTCATTTTTTTATTGATTTTATTTAAGATGTTGAGAACTATAAGAAATATAAATGGAAGAATGGTACACCTTTGCTTAATGTTAAAACCAAGATAATATATAAATAATTGTCCAAATCTATCTCTATTATTGATTATCTTAAATATTGTTCAATTTTTAATATAGAAGAAAGACAATGGAAATAAATCTATAAACTATTATGGTCAAAGACACTTAGCACAAAAGACTTGTTTTAGATGTAGTTATTTGTATTGTAAAGGTTAACTTATAAGCTAAATTCTTCTGATGTTGAAGCATGTACTATTTGTAGGAAGCTTGAAATAGTTAGACACAATTTTTTGGTGTACTTTTATGCTAACTAAATCTAGAAATGTTTGTGTTGGATTAAAGGATTAGAATGATATTAGGGATATTAAGAGGAAATAAACTCTTATGGGGACTATTAATAAATTAGATAAAATTTATAATTTATTTTGGATTTGATTTTCAAGTGAGATATTATAGAATATTTGCATGGAAAGAAATCTTGAGAAAGTTTTGAAGGGTTTAAGTGGGCACTTACTAAGTTGACAAAAAGACTCATATTTTTTAATGTTTCCCTACATGTTATAGTGACAATGAGAATATCAAGATTCAAATTTATGAAATTCCTAGAAGATGGTATTGTATGAGTAAAAAAAAAAGGATATGGACATACATGACCTTATAACCAATTTGAAAACACACTCTTCTTCAAGTCATTCCTGGAAGTATAGAAGAACTATAATGCCAATACAATAGTGAACCAAAAGAAACCCACTGGAGCACATGGTGCAAGGTTTTACATCAGATCTAGACATGATTATGCTTTTGAGGTAGTGAGATCTAATAAGGAAGAATTCCAATTGGATGGAGGAACTTGGATTACTATAATGAGAGAGAATTTCAAAGAATTCACTATGTTATATTAAGCATTATGAATGATATAACTTCATATTTGATCCATATTTTGTACATAAATTGTATAAGGATGTATAGCTTTGCATATCAATTGTATAAAGATGTAAAGTCTTGTATAATTGCCTTTTGTTTATATACAACTATATACATTTCATTAGGAGACATACTGTATGCATTAGCTATTTCTCCTCATTTGAAAATTGATATTTGGTACTTTTGCATTTAAATACTATCTTAACTATAATTTTTTTTACATGTTTATAATTAGTATTAATATTTTTATTTGTGTATGGTTATCAAATTTAAGCTAAAAGGTAAGAGAAATTGTTAACATGCTCATATTAACACATTCATGCCATTACATTCCAATGACATCAATGGGTGGAGTGTTATGGTGCGAGTTGTTAACATAAGCATGTTAACAAAAACTCTTATCTTGAAACTCAAATTTGACAACTATTTACATATTAAAATATAAATATTAATTATAAACACAATATTTTCAAAATAAAAACCATATAAAAAACTAACATGTGCCATCAAAATTATAAGTTTTAAATAGATTAATAAATATAAAATAAAAATAATTTTTTTTTTTAATTGGCAGTTTTAATTAATATCAAATATGGACATTAAAATTTTAGAATTTAAACTTCTACATGAGCTTCCAACTGCAAACCCTTGCGAAAACTCGTATGTATCAATCAACAAAACAACATGACTTTAAGTAAAAAATGTCAAGCATTCATGAACAAAATCATATATATATTCTACTTCCCAAGAAAAGAACAAGGATGTGAAGTCCACATTGGACTTGATGCCTATGCTCTATCTGAATGAATTATTCACCCAACAAGATGTTTGCAATCTGCAAGAAAATGAGCTCCTCAAGTTTAAAAATGCTTCTTAAGTGCTTTTTGAAAATTCTCCCAATGAATGAAAATTATTGTTTCTCTATGAGGAGAGTGTAGCCGCCTCAATTTTTCACACTTGTAAACCTCACAATGCCTCACCATCCTTCACTAGTTTATGAGGAGAATGTAACATCTCTTTCATTCCTCTTGGATCAAGGAGAAGTTTGGAGAAAATGAATATCACCTTTCCCATAAAAAAATTCAACCTATGACCATCACATCAAATTCATTACCTTTTCACATCATGATGTCATCTTTCCATAGAAACATAGAACGAATCAATCTCCTTGGGATTTAAATCTCTAAAATTCTCCCATACTTCCTTCATTAGATTCACATTTAATTCCACTCCCACCTTTGATAATCTATCTGCCAACTCATTGCCTCCTCTCAACATGTGATATTTTGAATTCCTTAAAAAAATATAAAAGTTTGCAAGCCAATTTAATATATTTATTAATATTCCATAAAAGGGACTTTCCATTGACTAAGCATTTACAATTATTAGTGAGTCACCTTCTAAATTTAACTTTTCAATTGATAATTTTTTTTCCATGTACACAACCTACAATGCCGCTTACACATCTTCTTTATTGTTTGTTCCATCTCAATTTTTTTTGGCACCTATTGCCACAATACTCCCTGAACTATTCCTTGCCACAAACCCTACAGTAGGTGATCCTATGTTTCCTTTTGAGTCTCTATTGAGATTCACTTTAATCCATCCCTCATCCAATTTAGCCCACTCTTCCAATCTATGCTCCTGAGTGATTGGATTAGCATAGTAAGTCCCATTAACAAGCCCAAAATTAAGGTATGCACAATTGAATTGAATCAACTGATCAACTTGAGTAAAGGGAAATTTGGCCGTATTTTCTTTTTTGAATGTCATGCTTACCAATTCTGAGACTTCCACTTCAATCCTTCCACACACCCACTGCATAGTCTCCTAGTTCTCTTGAAATTTTTTCCAGTTTTATTCCTTCCAAATATCTTATATCACAGTCAATGGATAGATCTCCCAAATACTTGAGAAAGTTGATGTTGCTAAAATTGTGTTCCATCCTTCATAAAGGAGGGGAAAGGAGCATGCTATCCCAATTTCTTTGTCACAAACACTATCATTCATTAGAGAGTTCACAACTCAAGAGATGATGATTAATTGTCTACTCTCTTTTGTCACATAATACACATTTAAATGGGACCATACATCCTATTTTTTTCTACCATTCATACGTGAGTATTTGACCTCTCATATTTAACTAGGCAAAGGATCCCTCCTTTGGTAAAAAATTCTTATTCCAAAAAAGAGATTGTCACCGGTCCACCATTAAGTTTTTAAATTCAAAACTTTTATAACCTATCTTCACTAAATTCTTTCCCTATTGAGAACCCCCCTGCCCCTAAATTATTTTGTCTTGATCACTTGTCACCAAATCTTTCTGTCCTTAAAAATACTTTGCAATAAATCTGATTTGTCTTGATCTAGAATGAAAGTATTAAGAGATTTCCGTTTCCAAATCTCTCTTCCATCCACAACATGCCTTTCCAAAAAGTTAGCAACCTTCAAAACCCATTGAGCTCTTTTAATTATTTAGATCTCTAACATTTTCGTCTACCCCAAGAATCTTAAGCTCATCTCAAGAGTCATCCTAGAAATCTGGTGACCAATTATCCTCAAGAAGCCATGAAATGTGCTCTGCTACAAGTGACCTGCATGAAATCATAAAATGCCATAAAGAGAAAACTTTTGGGGGATTTTAAATCTTGATAATAATTTATTTCTCTTATCTATCTTTCTATCAATTTAACACCCATTATTTCATTCATTAGATGCCAAAATATCAGACCAACCTCACCTACTTACTTTGGTTAACAATTTTTTTTTCTCATGCCAACAAAGGTATTTTGTCTTGATTCAAATTTTCATTCTAGAAAAAAAGATGCATCCTTTTCTCAATTACATTGATAACTTTGGATGAAATTTTTAGACAAGACATAGAAAAAATTAGAATAGCCATGATCATTGATTTACACATCATTATTTGCATAGCTGAATAAATCTATTTACTCTTCCAACCATCGATCTTATTGATACAAATGTCAGTAAAAATATTCCAAATATTTGATTTGTAAGCTCCTTCAATGAGAGGGATGCACAAACATATGTTTGGTAGTGAACTAGATTTAATTCTCAGAATCTTAGAAATCTCACATTGCTTCTCAATTTTGGAGTTAAAGAAGAAATTTTTAAATTTTTTCCTAATTGTTTTTTTGCCTTGAAACTCTACTAAAAACATGTAACATTTCCTTCATTAATCTTGCACCCCTAAAATAGGACTCACCCATTAATAAAGTGTCATTCGTGAACTACAAATGAGAAGTACCTTCAACACCTTCAACAATCTTCACCTCTTTCCTCAGACATTCCCTTCTCTTCCTTGTAATGAAATGACCTAAAACTTAAGTCATGATAATGAACAACAAGGGAGAAATAGGATCTCCCTTCTTGATCCTTCTAATTCCTTGAAAGAAACCTTGAGGACTCCTATTCATAAGAATTGAAAAGTGATGAGGATATATAAAACATATAATCTAGAAAATCCATTATTGACAAAATCCAAAATGTTCCATAACACTTAAAAGAAAGGATTTGTCAACTTGATCATATGATTTTCTAATATCTAATTTCACAAACATCCTTTCCATTTGGGTAATCCTTATTGAATTGATTTCTTCATGGGATATAATTATACCTTCTACAATAGATGTATTAGGGGTGATGTCACTTTTGTCTTCAAATAAAATAGAGTCTATCACCTATCAATGTATTTTCTGTGACTTTATAAATAATTTTATAAATCATGTTTCACAATGGGATTGGTCTAAAATCTTCAAAAGATGATGAGGAAAAGTTAGACGTTTTAGAAGATTATGAGGAAGAATAAGAAGTTGAGGAAGAAGAGGATGTAGAGAAAACTTTTCTTTGCTTGACAGGATCTGAGTCTATTGATTCTGATGTTGTTTGAGGTATTCTAGATAATGGTGAATATGAAAAAGTTGGTGGTCCATGGACTAGTTAATCCTTGGTGGACAAGTATTTGGTGTTGAAATTGTTGGCTAATCATTTAATCAATAAGATGATCACAATATGTAGTGTATCTAGTATGTTACTAGATGATTTGGTCAGTGTAGCAGAGAGAAATTTATTTCAATATAGTGCTGATTATATGACAGTTGAATATAATTTAGAGAATAAATGTGATAATACAATGAAATGACTATCTCAAGTTATTAGTAGAACAAGGGAATACATAAAGGATATTACTGACATTTATCGATACTATCTTTGGTAGCCTCCAATTGTTGTTAATTTTAGAGGGTAGAGTGAAGTGATTGAGATAGAGATGAATGAAATTAGGAAGACATGGTATTTTCAAGGACAGAGATGGGAAATAGAGAATTAGAGTCGGTGAACTTCAAGAAGAGTTGTTTCTATACCAAAGTTAGAGAGAAGATTTTATCAAGATCTTTTGGTTAGTGAAGGATATGATTGAGGTTCGATTAGAGATTTTTTTATGATATCCTAATTAATGAAAATAATTGGTGAAGGGTGCTCCCCTTAATACCACAAACACATAACAGAAATAGAGAAACAACAACAATATGCAAGAACAAAAAATTGGCTTCTTATTATCTCCACAAATGTGGAATTACAAACTTTCAGAATTACAATATGCAAAGCCACATGGGCATTCCCTTACAATATTCTATAGGACAAAGCCTCAAACTATTACCCAGATCTACTACCCAGAACTATTTTGAACTGCCTAAGACAATAATACAGCCTTCCTTATATAGGCAATTTTCCACCGCCTGGGAAGGTTCCAGAATTTTAGCCAATAAGGCCGACCAAACTTAGAATTATTTTATTTTACATTTTATTACATCATAGTCGGCTCAAGATAACCTTTGAAACCCGAACATAAATTTTGAAGAAAATTATTTTTCGCCATTTCAGGTGGCCCAACTTTCGAAGACCATAAGTCATCACCAGTTGACCCGATTGGCTATTATAACCCCATTTCAGAAATGCCATGAAGCGCTCTATAGGCTTGACCCACGCAAGAACCCATCACCCAAATTTTTGACCTCATCTGGGGCCTCTAAAGCCTTCAAAACTGAGTTCAAAGTTTCTGTACCCTACTGCCAATACCGAAAGTCTTCAATATCTTCCAATATACACTTGATCTGGCAATGAAACTTTACTGGCAGACTTATATGACCAAAATGAACCTCCAAGAAAGAAATCAAATCATTCTGAGTGCATACAAAAATTACCAAAAATAGTAACTTTCCATAAATAGCAACTCTGCACAAAATAGCCCTTATTGAATATAAAAATAGAAATATTTTTTTGGGTGATGCAAGATTGCTCTTACACCCAAGATGCTCCTGCATCAATAATTATGAGTAGTGGTTTCAATACTTAGATTGAATGAAATATTTTGACAAAATGGTGGAGTGTGATAGTTTGTGTTCTTAGATGGAGGTAGCTATTGTTGATTGGAAGGAGTTTCTGAGTCTGAAGGAAAAATAAAATAAAGTCTTTGATGTTGAAACTATTATATTTCATTGACTTTATTCATTTTTAGTTTTTGGACCTTTTTCACCATGGAAAAAATGGGGAGAAGAAAGGAAACACAATGATGCATCTACTCAAGGGTAGCTTTTGGTACAAGTTTTATTTAGTCTTTGTTTTGGTTTTTTTGTCACTAAGGATTGCACCCATGGAGGCTAAGTATGAAACCTAGCAATCTTGTGAAACATGGGACTAGTTTTAGGTTGTGGGTGACCTATAAGAAATTAGACCTTCGGATTAAGGGTCAGCTTCCCTTGAATCACCTTGAAAATAAACTGCACTTTTGAAGGAAAAGGGAAGAGAGTGCATAAAATTTAAATAATTGAAAATGAAACTGAGGTGATTCACCAAAATTACAAGATTTACAGATTGAAAAACACTCACAATGTACATTGAAACATAACTGATGACTTCACAACTTTATCCCACTTACAATGTTGTCCTTAGAAATAATAAGGTGCTAGTTATAGGTAGGAAGGGAAATAAGTTCCACAACCTAAAATATTTATAAACACACACAAATTAAACCTTCAGGAAATGAAGTGTGTTTTCTTAACCCTTAAATACAAAAAAATATCAAGTAAAGGATCGAAATAATCACAATAAATTGACATAACACTCACTAAACCACTTAGAAATCAATGGGAAAAGAAGGACCATTGTTCAATACTCAACAAAAAGGAGCCAAGAAAACAATCTACTTCTCAGGAGCTACAAATATTCAAATCTCAGAGTGAGATAGAATGGAAGAACAGCCTCAATCACAAAATGTGAGAGGTATAAATAGGTGAAACCTCAAAATTTGCATGTCCAAGATATATAGAAATTTTCCATGTCTAACTACACCAAATTTGGGAATGAAAAAATATCTTTGAAGAATCTGCATTTTTGGTCCATAGAATATGTTTCTCATATCTAGATGTTAGGTTCCCTGAATTTATAGGAGTGTATGAGGAGAATCTTAGAATCATGCCTTAAAAAGGCCTCCCCCTTTCAAATCAAATCCAACCTACCTAAATCATGCCTTGGAATAATAATAAAACAAAACGATTTAAAAAATATCATTTATCCAAATATTCTACAATAATGAAGAGCATGATTTTTTACCCTTTTTAAAATATCCCATTTTAATAAGTCTTCCTCCTTGCATTTTAGATTTGGATTAAGAACCCCCTGTTTACCTTTTAAGCTTCCAAACATTAACCCCAAAATTGATCTTAGATTAGGGAATAATAACCTTTCATTACTAACTCCCTAAGCCTAAGAAAACTTAAAGTTAATAAAACCCACCAAGCCCCTTTAATAAAAGGTAATCTAAAACATAAAGAAAAAAAGCTTGGACTTAGCCAAGGTCTCCAAGATGCCAAAAATTCATCATGCCTCTGGAAATATAAACTTTCTCCTTGCATTTCTTTGCACTATGCTTGGTTTGTGAGGTGGCTTTAGGAAGCTACCCCTTGGGGAGACCAGTTTTCAATGCAATGGAATTTATTACATTTTGGAAAGGTAATGCAATTTTACAAAATCTATGGAACCAAAACATTTAGATAAACATGGCATTTCTCCTTTCTCACACTGTATCACCCTGACCTTGCTATTTCTCTGGCTCCTTCATGTATCATTGAACCATTTTGTCTTCTTGTATCCTAAATGTTCCATGGTTACTGCTTCTTAATTGAATACTCCCTTTTTTGGATCAATGCTCCTCCTTGGGGCTATGGGGATAATAAAAAATTATATGGAAATGCAGCTTTTGATAACCCTCACAACTTAAATGTGGGGTACTAAGAGGTCTTGGTACTTGATCATGAGTTTTCTTGTCTTGTGATGTGGGTTTTTGTCAAGGAGCTTTGAGGGCCTCCTGACAATGTCCACATTATAGAGCAACACCATTCATTGTATTTATGGAAACAATATAGCATTTTTAGAATTGCTGCTACTCAGACAATAGCTGTACTTTGAGGATAGCCTTTTGGAATGGATATCCTCTCAGTACTTCTATTGTCTGAGTAAGGGTAAGAAAAAATGTCACAACTTCTTCTATAACTGGACATGGAACAAACAAGTTAGTGAAAACATGGTATCTTCTGCTTCCTGCAACATCCTTCTGAGTGTGCACATGTCTAGAGCATGGTCCCCTTATTGAGATGTATGGTTAATTATGTGCATGCATAACTGTAAATGTAGATAGGTAATTGGATATCATTCATTTCTTAGATCTTTTGGATCTAACCCCATCTCTTTCTTCTTTGTAGGTTTTGGATCAAACAGGAGCATAATGGAGTCACACCCGAGTCAACATTTCATCTTCTCTTTAGGCAATGTTTGATACCCTGTTATTTATGTTCATTTTCTTATGTATGTTTGTAATTAGCCATAGATCCCTAGGATTTGGCTATGCTCACAGCCTATGTGAGCCCAGATGATTTTCTTTACTTTCCTTCTGTACACACTTTGTTATTCATGTTCAAAATCTAAATATGATCCAATATATATTTCATTTTCATTGGATATCTTAGCTTCTTTATTTCCCTTTCATGTAATTTCAATTCAGCTCAAGAAATGAACACAAATTTAACCCAAATCACTAATAATGTGTAAACTAGGTTACCTTAGCAACTCACCTAGTAAATAGGCTAACAATCTTAACCAATTGAATGATCATAAAAATTGGGTAACATGTTTTTTTTCCATAAATGCCAAAGGGGGAGATTGTTAGACTTATTGAGTTGCTGTTGACATTCATTTTCATTGATTTAAAAACCTTCACACCAACACTTTGGTGGTATTAGTTAGTTGTTGGTAGTTTTGGTTATGTTCCTATTGGCTATCGATTGTGTAGTAAAATTTTTGGTTATATGCAGGCCAGGTTCAGATCTTTTTGGTGGCCTTGGTGTTTCATGGCAAGTGTACACTATTCTACTTGTGGCACATTTATTTGGTGAACTTGTATTATTTTAATGTTTAGTATTACATGGAATATTCTATCGATTATTGGTGATTGCTATGGATATAATGATCTTCTAGGTGTTTCTGATATCTAGAATATAATGCAGCTCATCAAATGGTTTTGGTTTATTGACTGCACTATATTTTGGATAGGTTTTATCTATCAGCAGTTCTAGTTCATCTTTTGGACTTAGTTGTGGTGCTTATATATTCTTAGTAATTATAATATGTATTGTATATCTTAAGTGCAACATATTTGTTCGTCATATTGTAGTGTCTTGATAAATGTTCTTTATAAGTGTTTCCTAGATTTAGGATCGATATTATATACATTAAATGTAATTGTAATATCTTTTTTGTTTGGGACTTTCACATGCATTTAGTGTGAGCCAAAATATATATGATTGGGTACCTATATAAATTAAGGAGATATGTTATATTCGAGGGATGTATGGAGGTGTGTATGTGAGGGATAGTGCGAATCTGTGGTAGTGGTGTATGTCAACAAATTTTTTGTGAAGTAGCATAATTGAAGATCAAGGAGAGGCTTACTACTGATAGTAGTGGATGAGAAAGTTTCTTATAGAGAAGATTTCATTTAGATCTACTAGTGGTTGAGGTAATAGAGGTTAATTATTGAACTATTCATGCATATTTAGATGCAATTCTATTAGTTCATATTTTTTCATATCCATTTTGATATCTCTATTATATAAGGGTGGTTATCTCGATTGGCAGTGAGCCGATCGACAATGAGCTGACCCGCAGTGAGTAAAATTGAAAGTGAGTCTTTGTAAAAATCACCTTAATCAGTGTCACCCTAACATGTATTTTATTTCATGAGAATTACCTTCTCCATGATTTTTTCCAGCTTGGGTTTCCACATAAATCTTGGTATTTTCTATGTAGGTGTTTCTATGATTGAATGTTTATATCTATTGTGAATGTGTAATGTGCTTAACCAATAGATCAGAAGTTATTATTGCCATTGTTTAATATTTTACCAAAAGAGAAAAAGTTTTATAAAATATGTGGAAATAACTAATTCTCCCCCCCTTAGCTATCCGTCTTGTTCAAAACTTTGTGCAATTTTAATGAACTTACCAATATTCTTACCAAATATTCCCAATATGGGATCTTTATCACATTGAAATGAAATGATTCAATACCAAAAATTTTTACATGCCTTATCTAGTTATTTATGCACCTCCTTGTTCCACTGTGTAGCTTCTAATGATATTGTGATCCTTGTATATTTATAGGCATAAAAAACCCATGTGATTGATTTATATTTGAGTTGGATAAGCCATGTATGTATGGATTGTGAGTAGAGCCCAAAATACCTATCATATTTGTACATCTAATTTTGTTTGTAAATTAGAAGAAATAATTGGATCTATAGTTATTTGTTCCTTTTGCCTCTTCATTTGATTTTCATAAAATGATTCAATAGTCACCACCATCTTTCATTTTACCTCTTGGAATGCCTAAAAGATGAAATTCAAGGTGGTTGACACTTTCACTAAGCTTCTTTGAACACTAGGTACAAATCATTTCCTCCCCTATTAGTTTCATTTCAATATATTTCCAAGCCATGTTACTAATTCTTAGAGGTATAATCCCAACAACAAAATCTTCATGTTGTAATGTCCCATTTTGGTCTTGGTTTCTGTAAAAAAAAATTAAAAAAATAAAGTTAAGTTGTCTAAATTAATATTTTGATATAGTTTATACTTAATTAGTTATGATTATGAGTTAAATATTTTATAAGAGACTTTTTTGATGATAAAATTAAATAAAATATTATGTTATTTTGTGAGAAAAAAGTCTTAGGGTTTTAGTAAATATGAGCAATAAATAATATTAAGATAATACAAAAGTAAGAGAACACAAAAATACACTAACACAAATATTTAATGCGATTTTTTGTAATATGGGCTACATCCAATAGAGAAATAGTCATCCACTTATTTTATTATTTAGCAAAGAGAAAAATACAATTTGATGATATTTCACACCAAAACCTCTTATTTATCAAGCCTTTTTTGAGGTAGTTTATAAAGTCAGTCAACAAAAATAAACCCTAACCCTAAAATTCTTTTCCTCAAGGGTGAGGATACATGGAAAGTGTACAGTAGTTCTCTGACTAGTCAACACATACCAACAATCTCCCACTTGAAGATTGATCATGATCCACACTAATATAATCTCCCACTTGGAGACTAATTAGACTCCACACCAAATAATCTCCCACTTGGAGACTAATCCTATAACAAAAATGCTTCTCTATTGCTTCCAATAGATTGACACACCTAGACTTGACTGGTTGTCACGATCCTCTATAATCAAGCTTGAAGGGAAACAAAAAATTAGTAAGAAGTTAGTTTCTCTTGAGTTACTACCTTGGCCAACATGTCTACATGATCCTGACTAGTATGATTCTTCTCTAGTTTCAACTATCCATCCTGTAAAACTGAGCATATGAAATGGTGCTTGTTTCAACCCATACAAGCTTTTCTTCAATCTACACACTAGGCCTTCCTTACCTTTGACCTCATATCGTTTTGGTTGCTGCATATAAATCTCTTCCTCCAAATCTTCATGGAGAAAAAATGCCTTGACATCTAATTATTATAGATGCAAGTCTTCCTTAGCCATAAGACTTAGAATAGTTTGAATTGAATTCATTTTGACAATAGGAGATTTAATATTTCATCAAAATCAATATCTTTTTTTATGCAAAACCTTTTTACAACAAGTCTAGCCTTGTATCTTTTCTTTCTTTTATGTTCTTCCTTTAACATATAAACCCATTTATTAGGCAATAATATTTTACCTTTAGGTAACTCAACTTACTCCCAAGTTTGATTTTTTATCAAGGAATCCATCTCTTGTTTGATCCATTTCTCCCACTTCTTTTTTGTTTTAACTTGCATTTCTTTTGCATAAATTTTTGGTTCACATTAATCAATCAATAATACATAATATAATGAAGGATAATATATTCAAGAGGTCTACTTGTCTTAGTAGATCTTCTTGCAAAAGTTTGAGGAACTTGTGGTGTTGGGTTCTTAAAATTTTTATAGTACTTGTTTTAGTACATATTTTTGGGATCTCATCAAGCACTATGTACTCTCTATTTTCTTTTTCCTATTTCTTTCCTTGTAGATAATCTTTATACATGACCTTCTTATTGAATATGATACCTCTACTCCTAATGATTGGTTTATTTTCATAATCCTATAAATGATAACCAAAATTATTAATGCCACACCCAATAAAAGTACACTTCTTGAATTTTTCCTCAAGCTTTGATTGATTTTGTATATCAATATGGACAAATGCTTTACAACCAAAAGTCTTTAGAAATGAGTAGTTTACCTTTTTTCTTGTCTATGCATCCTCTAGAATAACACCATCCAAGGAACTTGAAGGCCCTCTATTTATCAAGTAAACAAACATATCTACAATATTCACCCAAAAATGCAAAGGCAATCTTCCATGCAATCTCATACTTCTTAGAAACTCCATGTTAGTTATGCTAATCCTTTTAGACACCATTTTATTGTGGTGTTCTTGGTATTGTCTTTTGTCTATGAGCGCCATGATATGAATAATAACTATCAAATATCTACTCCAATGATCACCTCCATTATCTGATCTGAGATACTTCAGGTTGTTTCCTATCTCATTCTCAACCAAATCTTTCTATTTCTTCAAGAATTCAAATACATAAAATTTTGTTGGAATGAAATAAACCCAAGTTTTCTAGTTTCATAATCAATAAAAGTAACATAATAATAAGACCCACAAAGAGCTGGTACCTTGGTTGGTCTCCATACATGAGAATGTGAAAGCTATAACCTTTTACTTTTCTTTTCCTTCCTAGCTCTAAGAAATTTGACCCTCTTTTGTTTTCCATAAACATAGTTTTCACAAAAAATCAAAATCAACTTGTTTCAAACCTAGCAATAAATGGATAAGCTTCATCCCCTCCTCACTCATGTTCGCAAGTTGATTATGCCATAGAGTTGTATTTGTTATTGTGGAAGTTAGGGAAATATCATAATCAATATTAATAGTACATAAATACAATGTACCTACATTTTCCCCTTTTTCTATTATCAATGCGCCTTTAGTAACCTTCCAAAAATTGTTTGTGAATATGGATGTGCAACCTTCACTTCCCAGTTGTCTTGATATTAAATTTCTTCTTAAATCAGGAGCATGTCTCACCTCTTTCATTATCCATTGATTTCCATTTGGTAATTTTATCTGTATGTTTCCCTTTCCAATAATTTTGTGTTGTTCATCATCACCTAAATAAACTTGCCCAGAATCACCTTAAACATAGTCGAGAAAATAATTAAATGGGGTGTGGCATAAAAGGAAGCCCCTAAATCTAACACCCAAGAATAAGTAATATTATTGAAAGAAAGAATCAAAGCATCTGGTAACACATCTCTTGATACGTTATCTTCCTTGTTATTTTGATGTTGTCCATCCCCTTATTTTTCCTTTTGAGACCAACAATATTTCTCCAAATGCCCTTTCTTTCCACAATGCTAGCACTCTACATTTACCCTAGATTTGGATTTTTCCTTCCTAGAGTTCCCATGATTTCCTAGGCCCTTTCCTCTTTCCCTATGTCATCCCCTATTCTAAATAGTTAAAGCATTACCTAATGTATCATATGTTCTTTTCTGTCACATTTTCTCACTAAGACTAACACCAAAACTATCATCAAACTTTAAAGTATTTCTGCCATAGATAGAGTTACTTACAACCATGACCAAAACATTCTAGTTTTTAGGAAATGAGTATAAAATAAAGAGAGCTCTAACTTCATCATCAAAATTTAATTTTATGGAAATTAGTTGACTAAAAACTATTTTAAACTTATTCAAATGATCACTAACAGACCCACCTTCTAGAATCTTCATACTAAATAAGCATTTAATTAGAAATACCTTATTTGGGGCTGAGGGTTTTTGATATAGGTTCTATAATTCCTTCATTAGACCCTCTGTTATTATTTCTTTTTCTATATTGAAAGCCACTGATGATGCCAAGCAAAATCATATTTTTCCTAGTGCCTTCTTATACAAAGCTTTCCATTGTTCATTTGAAGTAGTCATCGACTTTACACCTAATGGTAAGATAAGATCCTTTTGATATATATAATATTCAATTTTCATATTCCATAGATGATACTTTTGGCCATTTAACTTCTTAACCTTAATTAAAAACCTTCCTTTGGTATTGCTCCCACTCAAATCTATAATTTCTTATTACATCATCAGAAAATAGAAGCACTTCCATTTAGGACTGGTTTAGCCCTCTGAGTAGGTGGTTTGGGGTCATGTCAAACACATTGAATGGGTCTTTGACTTGTTTCTATCTTTTTCCCCTATTCTTCACTATTTTCCACTTATTTCTAGCCTATTTCTTGCACCTGGATATGTGAATTTGAGGTTCTTGACCTCAGGGTCAAGGTCAACCTTCTAGATCAAGATCAAAATTGAGTTTGACCTAGGTTAGGGTCGACCTCAAACTTGACCCAGGGTTTAAATTTCAAATTTTGAAGGTTTCCCGGATGTCGGGTTTTGGAAAGATTTATTTCCCGCTTCCGGGTAGGCTGTTTCGGGCTTCAAAATGGTCAAATCTTAAATGATATTTAATTTACATCCACTTATAAGGGTATAGGCTTAATGGGAATTTATTTCTCCTATGTAGGCCTCTCTAGAAGTTTGTGCCCTAGACTAGTATATAAGGAATCCTTCTCCTCTCATTTCAATCCATCATAACACAAGATCAAGCATCCATTATTAATCAATCATAAGGTGAAATTGAGTGATCAAGCAATCATCTATATTCAAGAATTCAAGTCTTCAAGTTCTCCATTGAAGATCAAGGATTCAAGCATTCAAGCCTTTGAAGGGATTTGGTTCAAGCATTCAAGATTTATCATTCAAGTCCTAGATCTATCCATCATAATGGTGTGATCTTCCTTCAAGATCCTTTGTGCATCTTCAAGATCTATTCATTCTTCCTTCAAGATGGATTCCAAGAATACAATCATGGAGGTTTTCATTTATATTTATAGTTTTTGATATTGAGTCCAAGATTTCATATTAACATTCTTGTTTACATTTCAAAAACAATTGCATTTCTATTGAATATCATAGCTTTGTTGTTAGATCTACTTGCACTACTTGCTAGCATTCTCCATTTCAATTATATTTCAAGGTTGATTCCAAAACTAAGGTTTGACCAAGGCAAACCCCTCATCCAAACAATGAAACCATTTTTCTTGCAGGAACAGGTGCAGAACAATGAATTACAGAGTATATTTAGACACCCTTTTCAGAAAACTTTTGGGATCCATAAACATAATTTCTGTCAGATAAGCGCAGGTCAAGGTTGACATAAAGGGTCAAGGTCGACCTGGTCCAGAAAAGCAAAAGATTTCTTATTTTTCTCCATCTCCGTGTTTCTGTTCTAGTCCGATTGTAGAATTTCCATAAATTTGGTACAGACACCAGAAAATAATATTTTCCAGATCTACTACCTTTCAAGATAAGTTTTTATGTTTTATTAGTTTTATGTCCACAACATTTTCCATCACATTTTGCACACAATTCATAGATATAAAAATACATATCTTTATATATATTTTTATATCTTACATTTTGGTGAACCCGTGATAGACAACTCTCTCTTTTTGGTGTTGGATGCTTTGCCTCCTTTCGTTAAGATTTAGCTTAGATTAGTTTTCTTTTATGCTCTTTCATTATAAAATACAAAAACAAAAAAAAAAATCTATATACTCTACAAAATACAAAAATATTTCTTGCATTTCATTTACTATGAAGATTTTTAAGAGGCTTTGGTGTGTGGTTATTTTCCTTATTATTCTCCTCTTAACATCTCTTTATAGTACTTATGATGTTTATGAGAGTATCATACATTTTGTTATGTTTTTCACTCTTCATGTTTCACTTTCTTATGCTATTGTGAGATTGACTAATACTAGCCTTCCTACTTTCAAAACTTTCATTAAGGATTTGTGTGGCAAACTTATTACTTTTTTGGATTATGTGAAGAATTTGGTAGATGATACACCATCTCCTAATCTTCCTAATCCTAATCCTATCCTTCCTAATCTAATTCCTAATATTCCTGTTCCTATTTCTCCATCTGCTATTCCTAGTTCTTCCCACATTTATGATGAGGCTCAAACTATGGTTCATGATGTAGATGTGCAAGAATTATTGGATTTATCTTCTCCTTCTTATACAATCCATGATGATATTAAAGGGAAGAAAAAAGAGACTTCTTCTAAACCTATCATTCCACCTTATACAACCTTTTCTCATGATCACCATAAACAATCACCTCTTGCAGAAGCTTTACAAGATATGTACACTACAAGATATAATATGATGGCTAAACAAGGTTATAAGGGTTTAGGGCTTGGTGTTAATGAACATGGTATTAAATATCTGGTTCATTTATCCCCTAAAGAAGATATGCGTGGTCTTGGCTTTCCGCTATCTCAATTTAAGGTGGTTGATTTTGATCATCGCCTGCATCTTCATGTTCTTCTTCCAACACCTTCCTTAGATTACCTTTATACTCCTCAAGATGTGGCTAAGAAGGTGTATGTTTAGTTAATGAATTATAAGAAATAAATCTTTAAACCTATGCCAAAAGATGCTCTCTCTAAGTAAAAATATCCCTTTCACTATAGTAATACACATTTACTTGTTGATTGTGTGCATTTCAAGTTGTATGTTAGAGAAAGAGCTACTTTAGGAATTATATCTCACTCTCGTGCGGTTTTACAATTCCTTCATAATTTCGATACAGGGAATACCCATCACTCTTCTATAATGTAGATCTTTTCTCCTCTTTTCTTTTGACTGGGGGGCAAGAGGTATTTCTTCTAGTTCTCGAGGATCCATTATGCTCTTTGCATGTTTTTTTTTTAGCTTAATTGGTTATCGTTTCTATATTCTATCCCTATGGTTTTGTATTATGATCATAATCATCCATAGTTCTCTTTTATTATTCATGATATATTTTCTAAAGATATTTTTTTTGCAAAGGTATCCCTTGCTTTCATCCTTGGGGGGCAAGGTATTCCTTATTTTTATTTGTCTAGGGATCTTCTTTCCTTATCTTAGTGGCATTTGTTTATTTTACAATATTATTTCATTATATTGATTGAAGTTTTGGCTATGGATATCCTTTTATGTGAGAGGTTGTTGTCCTAGGTCATCACCTCTTCTTTATTTTGCAAATTATGTTCTTTATAAATTCTTTCCCTTGCTTTGGGGTTAGAGTTTTCTTCCCTCGTTCCAAGATTCCTCTTCCTCTTGAATGCAGGGGGCTTGATAATTGAATCTTTGGTTCTTGTTTTCTTTTCTTTGAAAGATGACATTTTATCTAAAGCACTCCTCTACGGTGGGGATACTATTGATAAGAAATATTTCTCTTTGAGGATCCTTTTTCTATGAGTGACATATCCTTTTTCATGATTATCTATGTTCTTTGATGTAAGGGTCAATACCCTTCGCTAAGAACATAGTGTACATTGTTGTTAACAAGATATCTCCTTGCTTTGTGAAGTAGGTATCCTCCTTCTATTCCTTATCTTGTCTATTAGGTAGCCATGATAAGGAGGGGGGAATATATAGGGTCTCCCTTATGCTATAGTTTACATTTTAAATATGATAAATCCTCAGAAGGTAACACACATAAGTTGCTAAATCCTGAAGAGACATGCATTTTCAATTTCCAATATGCTAAATCCTTGGAAGGTAACACACATAAGTTGCTAAATCCTGAAGAGACACACATTTTCAATTTCAAATATGCTAAATCCTTGGAAGGTAATGTACATAATTTTCTAAATCCTAAAGAGACATGCATTTTGAATTTTAAATATGATAAATCCTCAGAAGGTAACACACATAAGTTGGTAAATCCTGAAGAGACACACATTTTATATTCCATAGTGATACAAGAATGTGGATCTATGGGTATTCTAGAAGCCATCATAAGACACATTACAACTCCATAGCATAATTTTGGGGTGAAATATCAAGTTTGGCTACCTATTGGGCTCTCCCTCCTTGGTGATTCATGGTAAGATGGGCATCTTACTGGGCGAGGTAATCATTTTCTCTTCTCTCTCTTTTCGCTTTCATGCTAGTAGGATTAGATCATGAAGCTATGTAATTTATAGTGTTTCTCTTGTCTTTCTTATGTAATCATTTATGCTTTTATGATAGATTTCCAAATATGATATTAGTATAAGAAGCATTTCTTAGCAAGGTTTCCTTTGCTAGTTGATTTGGGTTTGTTTTTGTACTAACCCCTCTTTTTGGTGTCTTTTAGCTTTGTCTTTATTTTCTTTGTTTTCACACCCTCGTGCATGTATGTTGAGTTAGAATCCTTGGCCTAGGGGATCATGTCCTCAACTAAGTGATTTTATACCTTGTTATGATCCACTGGAATCTTTCTTCTCCTTTCCAAGAGTTTGTATTGAGTCCATACTCTTGCTAAAGTGGGGGCTAAATGTATCATTAGAAAATGGAAGCACTTCCATTTAGGATTGGTTTAGCCCTTTGAGTAGGTGGTTTGGGGTCATGTCAAATTCCTTGAATGGGTCTCTAACTTTTTTATGGCTTTTTCCCCTATCCTATCCTATTTTCCACTTATTTCCAGCTTGTTTCTAGCACCTGGCTCTATGAATTTGAGGTTCTTAACCTTAGGGTCAAGGTTGACCTTGACCCTAACTTAGGTTAGGGTTGACCTCAACCTTGATCCAGGGTTTAAATTTCAAATTTTGAAGGTTTTCTAGATGTCAAGTTTCAGAAAGATTTATTTCCCGCTTCCAGGTCGACTGTTTCAGGCTCCGAAATGGTAAAATATTAAATGATATTTAATTTAGGTCCACTTCTAAGGGTATAGAATTAATGGGAATTTATTTCTCCTGTGTAGGCCTCTCTATAAGTTTGTGCCCTAGACTAGTATATAAGGAATCCTTCTCCTCTCATTTCAATCCATCACAACACAAGATCATGCATCCATTATCAATCAATCATAAGGAAAAATAAATTGATCAAACAATCATCTATATTCAAGCATTCAAGCCTTCAAGTTCTCCATTTAAGATCAAGGATTCAAGCATTCAAGCCTTTGAAAGGATTTGGTTCAAGCATTCAAGATTTATCATTTAAGCCCTAGATCTATCCATCATGATGGTGTGATATTCCTTCAATATCCTTTGTGCATCTTCAAGATCTATTCATTCTTCCTTAAAGGGGGATTCCAAGCATACAATCATGGAGGTTTTTATTTACATTTATGGTTTTTAATATTGAGTCCAATATTTCATATTAACATACATGGTTACATTTCAAATACAATTGCATATCTATTGAATATCATAGCTTCATTGTCAGATCTACTTCTACTACTTTATAACATTCTCCATTTCAATTCTATTTCAAGGTTGATTCCAAATCTAGGGTTTAACCAAGGAAAACCCCTCATCCAAACAATAAAACCATTTTTCTTGCAAGAACAAGTGCGGAATAGTGAATTACAAAGAAGATTTAGACACCCTTTTCAGTAAACTTTCAGGATCCACGAACATAATTTTTGTGAGAGCAGCATAGGTCAAGGTCGACATAAAGGGGTCAAGGTCAACCTTTATTTGGGTCAAGGTTGACTTGGTCTAGAAAAGAAAAATATTTTTGGGTTTTCTCCATCTTTGTGTTTCTGTTCCAGATTCGAATGCAGATTTCCAAAAATTCAGTATAGACACCAGAAAACAACATTTTCCAGATCTACTACATTTCAAGATAAGTGTTTATGTTTTATTAGTTTTATGTGTCCAAAACATTTTCCATCACATTTCCCACATAATTCATAGATATAAAATATATATCTTTATATATATTTTTATATCTTACACTTACCAAATCAACAAGAAATACATAATTATAATACCACTTGTTAGGGTTTTAGTAGATGTGAGCAATAAACAATATTAAGATAATGCATAAATATGAGAAGAAAAAAATACAATAACAAATAGATCTAATTGGTTCACCTAATATGGGCTACATCCACCAGAGAAATAACTATCCACTTATTTTATTATCCAACAAAGAATGAATCATAATATGATGATTTTTCACCTCATAGCCACTTATTTATCAAGCCATTTTTGAGGTGGTTTTCAAAGTTGGTTAGAAAAATAAATCCCAACCCTAAAATTTTTTTCCTCAGGGGTGAGGATACATGGAAAGTGTAGAGGTTTTTCTTGATCATTCATCACATAGCAAAAAAAGAAATTAACATTTAAAAGTGGATTCATATTATATAAATTCCAAAAAGTTTCATTGGAGTTATTGTTGGATTAATTTATGAAAAGGTAAGTACTAAGAGGGAAGGGGTGAGTTAGTACTCCAAATGTTTTTATCAAACTTTCTTAACCATTCACCAAATTCATAACTTTGCATGTAACAACATAAAACATATAAAACATAATCATAAAAACACAACTCATAACACCATGATTTTGGTATCACATAAATCCTTGTTAGAGGATAAAAAATATGGTGGGGATGACACCCACAAAAATTCACTACTGCGGTATAAATATTTCTTGGTTAGAGCTACAATGTTAGCTATTTATGATAGACTATCTTGTTAAGAGTATTAACCCTGTTACGCGTCTAAAGATTGACTAGGTCCACCTTGCTAAAAGATTTTACAACTCTAATCTAAGAGATGTACCCTGTTAAAGGATTTACAAAATAAGACCTACTAGGATATGCTCGGTTAAGAGCTTTTACAATTTTGATTACACAATCAGTAAAAAAATATATTTGTAATTATTGCATCAATCATATGCTTATCAAACTCAATATACTCAATAATAATTAGCCTTATATACTGTAATTCACTCATAATATCAATTATGTACTCTGTAGATTCAACTTTGAATCACATTCATGCTTCTTCTCTGATGTAGGAGCATTTTGGGTGTAAGAGCAATCTTGCATCACCCAAAAATATTTCTGTTTTTATTTTCAATAAGGGCTATTTTGTGCAGAGCTGCTATTTATGGAAAGTTACTATTTTTGGTAATTTTCATATGTGCTCAGAATGATCTTATTTCTTTCTTGGAGGTTCATTTTGGTCATATAAGTCTGCCAGTAAAGTCTCATTGCCAGATCAAGTGTATATTGGAAGATATTGAAGATTTTCGGTATTGGCAGGAGGGTACAGAAACTTTGAACTTAGTTTTGAAGGCTTTAGAGGCCCCGGATGAGGTCGAAAATTTGGGTGACGAGCACTTGTGTGGGTCAAGCCTATAGAGAACTTCGTGGCATTTCTGAAATGGGGTTATAATAGCCGAGCGGGTCAACTGGTGATGACTTATGGTCTTCGGAAGTTGGGCCACCTGAAATGGCGGAAAATAATTTTCTTCAAAATTTTTGTTCGGGTTTCAAAGGTCATCTTGAGCCGACTATGATGTAATAAAATGTAAAATAAAATAATTCTAAGTTGGTCGGCCTTATTGGCTAAAATTCTAGAACCTTCCCAGGCGGTGGAAAATTGCCTATATAAGGAAGGCTGTATTATTGTCTTAGGCAGTTCAGAATAGTTCTGGGTAGTAGATCTAGGCAATAATTAGAGGCTTTGTCCTACAGAATATTGTAAGGGAATGCCCATGGGGCTTTGCATATTGTAATTCTAAAAGTTTGTAATTCCACATTTGTGGAGATAATAAGAAGCCAATTTTCTGTTCTTGCATATTGTTGTTATTTCTCTATTTCTGTTATGTGTTTGTGATATTAAAGGGAGCACCCTTCATCAGGTGGTATCAGAGCAGGAGTTCTTGAGTGTGTAAACAGATCGCCGACTGTGAGGCAGTTTGCACCAGGACCGTGGCTAGGGTTTCAGCGTGCATCGCGAAAATGCCTCCATGAAGGGAACGTGGCGGAAGAGCTGGTGTTGTAACACCTGAGGTTAGAGAGCTGCAGAGACAAGTGCGAGCATTACAAGAAGAGATTCATAGAGGAATGAATCTTAATGTCAGAGATGAAAGCGAGGATGAAGCCAAAGAAGAATATCAAGAAGGAGAAGCTGAAATTGTGAACCAGGAGGAAGAAATACTTTTTCGGGCGATTTCCAAGTTTGGGAAAAGACCTAAGATTGAGGTTCCTACATTTTCTGGAAATCTTAACCCAGAGGAATTGATCGACTGGATCAATGAATGTGAGGAATATTTTGAGTATGAAGATGTTGAGGATCTTGATAGGGTCAAATTTGCGAAGGCCAGACTGAAAGGTCATGCGAAGATCTGGTGGCAAGAAATTCAATTGGAGCGAAATAGAAGAGGGAAAGATAAAATCACAAGATGGGATCAGATGGTGGATAAATTGAAGCGACAGTTCATTCCTGTTGATTATGAGCTTGATCTACTAAAGAAAATGCAAAGTTTGAAGCAAGCACGAAGATCTGTTCAGGAGTATACAGAGGATTTCTATCGACTCCTCATCAGAACAGGCCATGCAGAAGCTGATAAGGAGAAAGTTGCCCGATACCTTAATGGGTTAAGGCCAAGCATTCAGGAGGAGTTGAATCTGGTTCGAATGAGCAGTATTGAGGAGGCATACTAATTTGCCCTAAAAGTAGAGGAAAAGCTGAACAAGAAGTTCGAGAGCAGACAAAATGGAAGAGGTCACGGTGGACGATCTGGTGGACGGTCATATGGTGGCCGAAATGAAGATCTGAAAAAGAAGGATGAGGCCAGTAGCAGTCAGAATCAGCATGGAAATAATTCCAATCACTTCCAGGATCAGAATAATAGAGATCAGAGAGGAAGAGGAAGAGGACAAGGATCTGAAAGAGGAGGCTTCCGTGGAACATGTTTTCACTGTGGAGAAGAAGGTCATAGGGCATTTGAATGTCCTCAGTGCCAAGGCAGAATAGATAGAAGAAATGAAGGCCAGGCCAGAGTTGCACATGTAGATGAAGATGCCAAATCATCAAATTCTGAAGATGCTGAAAGAGGAGAAATGTTGATTAACAGAAGAGTCCTGTTGAGTGGTGAGAATGAACCTGAGCAAAGGAGGAGCCTGTTTCGCACCAGGTGCAAGTGTGAAGGTAAATGTTGTGATGTGATCATTGATAGTGGAAGCACTGACAATTTGGTGTCAGAAGAGATGGTGACAAAGTTGAAGCTCAAGAGACAGAAACACCCACATCCATATCGGATTGCCTGGGTACAGGATGACCACAAGGTCATGGTCAATGAACAAAGCCTGGTGAAGTTCAAGATTGGTGGATACCAAGATGAGGTATTGTGTGATATCATATCTATGGATGCATGTCATATGTTGTTGGGTAGACCATGGCAGTTTGACAGATGTGCTGTACATGATGGTCGTGCGAATACCTATTCCCTGACAAAGGATGGAGTGCGGCATAAGCTAAAACCATTGAAGGAGACTGAAGAAAAGGTATGTGGTAATGCAAGGATAACTTTTGTTGATGGAAAAAATTTTCTAGATGGTATGAGGCATGAGCATGTATGTTTTGCTTTAATTCCAAAAGCTGGTAAAGAGAAAGTAGAAGATGTTCCTATAGAAGTTGCAGATTTGTTGAATGAGTTTCAGGATATTGTATCCGATAACGTACCTAATGGATTACCACCAGTCAGGAAGATCAGTCATCAAATGGACTTGATCCCAAGAGTGAGTTTGCCGAATAAGGCAGCACACAGAATGACACATGCAGAAAGTGAGGAGTTGAACAGACAAGTACATGAAGTGTTACAGAAAGGATTGATCCATGAGAGTCTGAGTCCCTGTGCTGTACCAGCGGTATTAGCACCAAAGAAGAATGGAGAATGGAGGATGTGTACAGATTCTAGGGAAATAAATAAGATCACAATCAAGTACAGGTTTCCATTGCCACGAATGGATGATATTATGGACTGTTTGAGTGGAGCTGTGTATTTTTCAAAGATAGATCTGAAAAGTGGATATCACCAGATTCGGATCAGAGAAGGAGATGAATGGAAGACTGCCTTCAAGACAAAGGAAGGACTGTATGAGTGGTTAGTCATGCCTTTTGGGCTAACCAATGCACCGAGCACTTTCATGCGGCTCATGAACGAGGTTCTGAAAGAATTTCTGGGTAAGTTTGTCATTGTTTACCTAGATGATATTTTGATCTTTAGTAAGACATTGGATGAGCATATGATGCATATTCGTATGGTATTTGAGAAGTTGAGAGAAGAGAAATTGTTGAAGTGCAGTTTTGTGAAGAAAGAGTTAGTGTATTTGGGATTTGTAGTTTCAGCAGAAGGTCTAAAAATGGACCCAGAGAAGGTACAGGCTATCCTTGAATGGCCTACTCCAAGGAGTGCTACTGAGGTAAGATCTTTTCATGGTCTAGCTAGCTTTTACAGAAAGTTTATTAGAAATTTTAGCAGTATTTGTGGACCCTTGACTGAAACAATGAGAGGGGATAGAAAAGAGTTTAAGTGGACTAAAGGAGCAGAAAAGAGTTTTCAATTATTGAAACAAAAAGTTACAGAACAACCTGTTTTAGCACTTCCAGATTTCAATAAGGTGTTTCAAGTAGATTGTGATGCTAGTGGTACTGCAATAGGAGCTTTTATGAGCCAAGAAGGTAAACCTGTTGCTTATTTCAGTGAGAAATTAAATGATGCCAAGAGAAAATATTCTATTTATGATCAAGAATTTTATGCTATAGTTCAGGCATTAAAGAAGTGGAGACATTATCTGCTTCCTAAGGAGTTTGTTTTGTATACTGATCATCAAGCTTTGCAATATTTGAATAGTCAAGGAAAATTGAATCAAAGGCATTTGAAATGGGTTGAGTTTTTGCAGAGTTATACATTTGTTTTGAAACACAGAAGTGGAAAGTCTAATAGGGTTGTAGATGCTCTTAGCAGAAGGCAACTATTGCTGACAGAGATGCAGATTGAGGTGGTTGGGTTCAAGGAACTCAAGAATTTGTATCTAGAGGATCCTGATTTTGGTGAAGCTTGGAAAGCTTGTACAGAACCTGTTACTCTAGACAGGATGAAATGGTTGGATTTCATCATCCAGGATGATATGCTATTCAGAGGGAGTCAGTTGTGCATTCCACGAAGTTCTATGAGGGAGAATCTCATCAAGGAGAAGCATAGCGGAGGATTGGCTGGATATTTTGGTCGTGACAAAACCCTTGGTTTGGTTAGTGAGAATTATTATTGGCCACAGTTGTAGCAAGATGTGAAGAAGTTTGTACAGAGTTGCAAAGTATGTCAGATGGCAAAAGGAGTGAAGCAGAATACAGGGTTGTATCAGCCATTATCTGTACCAGAGAAGCCTTGGGAGGATATCAGCATGGACTTTGTTCTTAGTTTACCAAGGACACAGCAGGGACACGATTCAATTTTTGTGGTAGTTGACAGATTTTCAAAGATGGCACATTTTATTCCCTGCAAGAAGACTAATGATGCTGTTCATGTAGCAGAATTGTTTTTCAGAGAAGTAGTGAGACTTCATGGTTTGCCAAAGACCATAGTTTCAGATCGGGACACTTAGTTTGTTGGGTATTTCTGGCGTACATTGTGGAAGAAGTTGAAGACAGATTTGAAGTTCAGTTCATCACATCATCCACAGACTGATGGACAGACAGAGGTGGTGAATAGGAGCTTGGGAAATTTGCTGAGATGTTTGGTTGGAGATAAGCCAACAGGATGGGATTTGATTTTATCACAGGTGGAATTCGCATACAATAATTCTGTCAATAGAAGCACTGGTAGATCACCATTCCAGATTGTATATGGAAGTAGTCCAAGAAATGCATCTGAATTGAGGAAGATAGATAAAGGAGAAATAAGTAGTGCTGAAGTTGAGGATTTTGCAGAACACTTGAAGAACATCCATGAGGAGGTGAGGAAGCATATTACCAAGATGAATGCACAGTATAAGGCTAAGGCAGATGAGAAAAGGAGGTATAAAGAATTTCAGGTTGGTGATGAAGTCATGGTTCATTTGCGGAAGGAGCGGTTTCCAGTTGGTACATATAACAAGCTGAAAATGAAGAAGTTTGGACCATGTAAGATACTGAAGAAACATGATTCAGGAAATGCATATGAGGTAGAATTACCTACTGAGCTAAATATTTCGCCAGTGTTTAACATTTCAGATCTGACAGAGTATCATGAAGGAGGTGTTGAAGATGAGATCACAGCAGCACAGTGGGGTATTCCAACAACTAGTTTAGACACTAAGGAGATCGAAGACATACTGGACAGTCGTGTTGGCAGAAGCACAAGGAACAAGACATATGAAGAGTATTTGGTCAAATGGAAAGGATGACCTATTGAAGATTCATCATGGCTAACAAAGGAGGAGGTTAACCGTCTTGGTTTTCCTCTGTACACCTGAGTCGTGACAGGGTCACTTCTCAAATTACCTCGGGTGTCTGATGCAGGAGCATCTTGGGTGTAAGAGCAATCTTGCATCACCCAAAAATATTTCTATTTTTGTTTTCAATAAGGGCTATTTTGTGTAGAGCTGCTATTTATGGAAAGTTACTATTTTTGGTAATTTTCATATGTGCTCAGAATGATCTTATTTCTTTCTTGGAGGTTCATTTTGGTCATATAAGTCTGCTAGTAAAGTTTCATTGCCAGATCAAGTGTATATTGGAAGATATTGAAGATTTTCGGTATTGGCAGCAGGGTACAGAAACTTTGAACTCAGTTTTGAAGGCTTTAGAGGCCCTGGATGAGGTCAAAAATTTGGGTGACGGGTGCTTGCATGGGTCAAGCCTGTAGAGCGCTTCGTGGTGTTTCCGAAATGGGGTTATAATAGCCGAGCGGGTCAACTGGTGATGACTTATGGTCTTCGGAAGTTGGGCCACCTGAAATGGCAGAAAATAATTTTCTTCAAAATTTCTGTTCGGGTTTCAAAGGTCATCTTGAGCTGACTATGATGTAATAAAATGTAAAATAAAATAATTCTAAGTTGGTCGGCCTTATTGGCTAAAATTCTAGAACCTTCCCAGGCGGTGGAAAATTGCCTATATAAGGAAGGCTGTATTATTGTCTTAGGCAGTTCAGAATAGTTCTGGGTAGTAGATCTGGGCAATAATTCGAGGCTTTGTCCTATAGAATATTGTAAGGGAATGCCCATGGGGCTTTGCATATTGTAATTCTGAAAGTTTGTAATTCCACATTTGTGGAGATAATAAGAAGCCAATTTTCTGTTCTTGCATATTGTTGTTGTTTCTCTATTTCTGTTATGTGTTTGTGGTATTAAGGGGAGAACCCTTCATCATTCTCTTACTGAGATCTACTACTTGATGGCTTGTCTGCTCATCACCTACTTCCTAAAATTTCTCCTTCACATACACACATACATTCTCTCTCTCATACATACTGATTTTTACACTCTAATCTATCTTATACTCAATTCTAGAAGTGGTGGAAACATTCTAGAATCTTCGCCTTAAGTGGTGCTAGCATTGGTTACTCCTCCAATGCATATATCACATTTAATTCTCATTGGTGAATCTCACCTTGTAATCATACAACATCATCATGTTTAAATCTCCAATGCTTTAACAAACAATCTCCTTGAGATTTGTAATATGTTTTCTACTCGGTGTCCAGATTCAATGTATCTGTAGATTCTTCTTATGTCAGCCTATGATGCTCGGTAATATATTTTCTCTTTCTCAGTGACATGTATGCTCTCTCAGTTCAGTAGTTTTTTTTTCTCAGGATTTCTCAGTGCTCGGTCTACCTTATTCTACCTTTCTCATTGTCTATTCCTCATTCCTTTTATTGAAATTGTCTCTACCTTTATTTCCTTTTACCGACTGACTTATTTTATTCATGGACTTGACTTTCCTTCTTTACCAAATGACTTTGACAATCATTATGACTTAATCATAAATAATGACAAAAAAATAGCTCTATAGGAGTATCAATCTCCCCCTTTGGTATTAGTTTGGTATATTTTTTAAAAACCTTCAAAGTCATCAAAATTTTGTGTCATTTTGACCATGTATACACTCCTCAATAAGGTCAATTTATCCCCCTGTGACAATACTTCTTATATACATATCTATTCTTCTTTTCTATACTATCCCCCTTTCTATTTTAGTTTGACAACAACAATATATGTCTATCCTCCTTTATCACACACACACATCCCACCTTTTGAAAAAAAATGCCAAAAATAATTACTTACTATTTATTTGATGGAGCGATCTTGTCAAAAATAGATTTATATCTTTGTTGTGCCTTTGTTAGTGATGCCTTCCATGATTCCTTGAGTGTCTTTAACACTATAATATATTCACTAATATTAGTTGTAAGACTTACCATACTATCCATAGCACTTACATCAGGTGTACTCACTAAGTCTTTAGCCTTATGCACATGTTTCTGTAATGACTCTATTTGTGGTATACAAAATATTTACATCTCCATGAGATCCATTCTAATTTTATTCCCCTCTTTCCTCAACTCATGTTGCACTCCCATTAGGTGCCTTAGCCTTTGATAGTAAAATTTGAAAGTATCAAGCTTGATAGATACTTTGGCTAGTTGCTCAATCAACTCCTCAATATTTTCATCTTTTACTTTTATGTCCTTTGTAAAGTTTGAAATCAAAAATATTTTCTAAAATAGTGAAAGAATATCTTGTAATTATTTTTCCAACTCGATAACTAGTTTAGAAAGTGTTAATTGTCAAATGGAACTGATTGAAGTAACTCTTCAATGATCTTATTCTCCATTTGTTTCTTATGCACTTACATCAAATATTTTGTGGTCTCAATACCTTGTTTATTTATCTAACTTACTAGTTCACTCAATTGACTATATATATTTCCTTTTTCATTGATATCTTCCTCTTGTACAATCTATTGTAGTATTTCTTTGAAATTTTCAAGTACCTCTATTTTATAATTCTTCGCTATCAATTTGTCTTGTGCAACTTTTCTCTTGAGTAAATAACCAAACTAAGATAATTCCTTGGGGCTCATGGTGGAGATGTCAACCTTTGGTATCACAATAGGTTGGATTATGTCAATTATTTCCTTTTCATGGTTTCTCTTCTTTGACTTCTTCTTTGTATCTTTTGCACTCTCTCTAGTAGATAAATTCATATCAAAAGTTGTGGCAGTAGTGGTATCCTTGGTTTTCTCATCTTTTTCTTCTTTTTGTTTTCCTTCCTTCCTCTCTTGTTTCTTTTCTTCTTTCTTTTCCTCTTATTTATTCTTTTCCTTCTCTTTCACTATTTCTTATTTCTATTGGGGATCATGTTAATATGATTTAGAACAACAAAGAGGGGGGGGGGGGGGGGGGTGAATCAGTTGTTCTTAGGCCTAGATGTATAAAACAAACTTCAAAAACTTTTCCTTAAATTAGATCTAACAACCAAAACCAACTCAGTCATCACTGATTCAATAATAGAAACATATAACATTGCAGTCCACTACCTAGCTGTATCTAACTTGTAAAACACAAAAATTTCTAAACCAAAACATTCACACAAGCATTGACACTAGGATTTATAATGGAAACCCAGTCTGGGAAAAACCACTTTGTAACATGCTACTATTATTTTCACTCTTCTGAAATGAGCTCGGTTAAAAGCCAACCTTATCAAAGGTTACAATACACACTGTTAGGTGTGATCCGATAAAAGGATTTCAATCACTCTGTTAGAAGTGAGCCTTGTTATAGGACTTACATACATTCCATTAGAATGCAACCTTGTTCAAAGGATTTAAACATATGACTGTTAGGTCAACTTTTGTTAAAAGGATTTTGACTGTTACAATGGTTAGAAAGTAGTAGCATTATTGATCTAACAAACATACAACTCACTTTGCAAATATCAGATCCAATTTCATACACAAATGTTGGTTTACTAACTTTGAAACTTTGCCATCTCCATCTTTGATTTGCTCAGAACTTTTCTAAAAGCAATCACCACACTTGTCCTTTAGCCTTTTTTGCTTATACAGTCAATAACAGCTACTGATCTTCCAGCATCCTCTGTTCACCCATGCACACACATACCTAATGCTGAGGTTCCCTTAATACTTCCTCAATTAGGTTAACTCATCTTTTTCCGCTCAATCTCCTTCGTAGATCTTAGGGTTAGGTCAGATTCATTGAATCTACCCGCTTTATGTTCTTCAGCTCCTTTTCTAGAAACATCTCAAATCTCTTAAAGAGTTACAATAAAACATTTTTTAGTGCATTAAATGCTTTCAAACAATCAGTAAATAAAGTCAATACATTTTACATAATCCAAGACTTCAACAATGTCGGCTCCAAATTTGAATTCTCTTCAAATATAAAAATACTGATGCTCGGTCAATACTGTGATCAACTACTCGGTCTTCATGTAGAAAGCTTGATCATTACTAAAAATATTTCTGCGGCTGAAACTATCTTACTCGACAATTAACCGATGTTTAGTCGACACTAGAATTTTGATCGGCATACACTAACTCGATCGACACTAACATCACTCATCTTGAACATGATTTCTCTATTTTTTCTTGGTCAAGCCTACCAGTTTAGTCTTCAATCTTACTAAGATAAGAAATACATTGTCTCATCATTGTACAACATAGTCAGGTACAATTTCTAGTATCAAGATAACTCAACCTTTCCTTAGGTGCTATTGTTACCAACCTTGTCTATCCCCTTAGCAACACTCAAATAGATATAGTACTTTCCTAAGTAGTAATAGTCTTATCAATTAAGATTTGACATCAATGACAACACAAAAATTGCTTCAATTGTAGTTTCCAACAATCTCCCTCTTTGTAAATGATGGCAACACCATATGATATCACTTGAATAACACATGGATTACCAACCAATCCAAAAACTTATCTGTCCATCAAATTTTTTTTTTAATATCCTTAGCTTCATTCTGATTCAGAATCTATAAGCCTCACTTCTGTGACCATTGTAAATATCCATATCTCCCTCTACCATGATCCTTCATTTTAGTTCATCATCTCCTTACTTTTCCTTTTAGTGTCATGTGTTATTATATCATCTCAGTTCATCTCCCTCTTTGACAAAAATGCCAAAGCAACAACTAAAACATACATCCATCAGATGTAGATATTATCTGTGCAGCTCAGTGTTTCTCCCTCTATCATCTTACTTGTGACTGATTCCTTGTCTTTTTTCTTCTTCACAACTCTAGGCCAATCCTAAATTGTGACAATCTTCTGCATCAACCTGTCAGATATTCTGCTGTAGCATATTTATTGCAATGCTCCTAGCTTAACTAAGCAGCCTCAGTTAGGGGAAGGACCCCTAATTGACTTCTCAAATACTCATGTGCTTCTTTAGTTAAAGCTTTAGTGAATATGTCTACTAATTGTTCCTTTGTTTTCACATATTCCATTCGAACTTCTTTATCTTGTACCAATTCTCTCAAGTAGTGATACTTGATTGCTATGTGCTTGGTCTTAGCATACATCACTAGATTCTTAGAAATGTTGATAGAACTTGTGCTGCCACAGAAAATAACAACAGGTTCAGTGATTTCTTCTTTCATGCCTACCACTAATTGTTTTATCCATACCAAATTTGAATAGTTTACTACAACAACAACATACTCGGCTTCGGCAGTAGATTGGGAAATGCAATTTTATTTCTTGCTCATCTAGGAGACTAATGTCTATCCAAGAAAGAAAGCTCCACCACTAGTACTCTTTTTTTCATCTACATTTCCTACCCAATCAGCATCTATATATACTCTTAGTTCAAATCTTTCATCCTTCTTGTAATATAGCCCATAGTCAGTAGTCCCTTTCAAGTATCTCATAATTCTTTTTACTACCATCATGTGTGTTTCCTTAGGATTGGTAGAGAATGTTGCCACAATCCCAACAACTAGTGCAATATTTGGTCTACTATGTACAACATACTGCAATTTTCCAATCATGGATCTGTACAAAGTCTGGTTCACTTCTATAGCATCATCATTCTTAGATAACTTTTTTCTAGTAGCCATAGGAGTACTTATTGGTCTAGAATCTTCCATCCCAAAATTTTTTATTATTTCATTAACATACTTAGACTATGTAAAGAAAATTCCTTTCTTCATCTGATATACTTGTAAACCAACAAAGAATTTGATCTCACCAAACATGCTCATTTCAAATTTAGTTTGCATTTCATTTGAAAATCTTTTACACAAAGCATCTTGTCCACCAAAAATAATATCATCCACAAATATTTTTTCCAACAGGATACCTTTACCTTCTTCATCTTTCATGTACAAATTTCTTGTGTCATTTGTTCTTGAAAATCCAATCTGTATCAAGTAGTTATGCAATCTCTCATTCCATGCTCTAGGAGCTTGTTTTAATCCATATAGTGCTTTGTTCAATTTGCATACCATGTGTCTTTTTGTTTGGATCAATAAAACCTTCTAGTTGTTCTATGTAAACTTCTTCTTCTAGTATACCATTTAAGAATGCAAACTTGACATCCATTTGATAAACCTTGAAATCTTTATAAGTAGCATATGCAAGAAGAGTCCTTACTCCTTCCAATCTAGCTATAGGGGAAAATGTCTCCCCATAATCTATTCCTTCTTCTTGTGCGTAGCCTTTGCATACCAGCCTAGCTTTGTTCCTAGTTATTTCACCTTTTCATTCAACTTATTCCGAAACACCCACTTTGTTCCTATAACATTTTTTTTTTCAAGTCTCGGCACTAGAGTCCAAGTATCATTCTTCTCTATCTAGTCTATTTCTTCATTCATTGCTTGTATCCAGTCTTCATTGTCTAATGCCTCTCTAGTTGACTTAGGTTCAAATTCACATAGTAAACATTTTGGATCCATTGTTTTACTTCTGGTCAGAATTCCAGTATATTTGTCTCCAATTATCTGTTCAGGCTTGTGATGTCTTCTTACATATTTTGCCAATACAGGTTCAGCTCTTCTCTCCTCTATTTCATCAGGTTCCTCAACAAAATTTTTAGATTCATCTTCTGAATGCTTGACAACCTCTTCCTGATACTCAGCAGCATTATCTTGTCGCTCGGTATGTTCTTGTTCTCTTTCGGTACTATTTTCATGATGCTCGACAACCTCTTCCTGTCGCTTGACATTGCTTACCTGAGACTCAACATCAGGTGCAAGTCTATTACTTGCCTCTTCTTCTTCTTCAATATACACAAAAGATCTATAATCTTCTGGTTCTCTTTTGCTATCAACTTCATTTCTTTTTGCATACTCATCAACTTTTACATTCACACTTTCCACAATTTTGTTAGTGTTAGAGTTCAAACACTTATAAGCTTTACTTTTTGTGAAATACCCTAGGAATATGCCTTCATCACTTTTAGCATCAAACTTTCCACTCCTATTGTATTTTAATATGTAGCACTTGCTTCCAAAGATTCTTAAGTATTTAACACTCGGTGCATGCCCATACCATAATTCATAGGGTGTCAGATTTGTACCTTTCTTGATTTGTACTCGGTTAAGAGTGTAGATAGATGTACTTATAGCTTCTTTCCAATATTTCTATGCCACATTATTTTCAATCAACAATGTCCTTGCACAATCCAAGATAGATCTATTTATTCTCTCTTCTATACCATTTTGTGGAGGTGTTCTAGGTGCAGACATCTATCTTTTGATTCTTCTTTCATTGCAAAATAGATTGAATTCATTTGATGTAAATTCTGTTGGAAACTGTAATTGAAACAATTGCTGTATTGTCATTGATGTCAAATCTTAATTGGTAAGACTGTTGCTACTTATGAAAGTACTATATCTATTGTATTGTTGTGAAGGATTGGGGCAAGATTGGTAACAATAGCAACTAGGGAAAGGTTGAGTTATCTTGATACTACAAAGTGTACTTGACTATGTTGTATAATGATGAGATAATGTATTGTTTATCTTAGTAAGACTAAAGACTAAACTGGTAGGCTTGACCAAGAAAAAATAGAGAAATCATGTTTAAGCCGAGAAATGTTAGTGTCGACCAAGTCAGTGTATGCTGAGCAAAATTCTAGTGTCAACCGAACAATAGTTAATTGTCGAGGAAGACAGTATAAGCCGAGGAAACATTTTTAGTAATGACCGGGCTTTCTACATGAAGACTGAGTAGTTGATCACAGTATTGACTGAGCATCAACATTTTTATATTTGAAGAGAATTTAGTTTTGGAGCTGACATTGTTGAATTCTTGGATTATGTAAAATGTGTTGACTTTATTTATTGATTGTTTGAAAGCATTAAATGCAGTGTAAAACATTTTATTGTAAATCTTTAAGAGATTTGAGATGATTCTAGAAATGAAGCCGAAGAACATGAAGCGGGTAGATTAAATGAATTTGACCTAACCCTAAGATCTATGAATGAGATTGAGTAGCATAAGATGAGTTAACCTAATTGAGGAAAGTATTAAGGGAACCTGAGCATTAGATATGCATGTGCATGGGGGAAAAGAAAAGAATGCTAGAAGATTAGTAAATTTTTATTGACTGTATAAGTAGAAAAGGCTGAAGGAGAATTGTGGTGGTTGCTTGAAGAAAAGTTCCGAGCAGATCAGAGATGGAGATGGCAAAGTTTGAAAGTCAATAAACCAGCATTAGTGTATAGAATCAAATCTGATATTTACAAAGTGAGTTGTACATTTTTCAAATAAATATTGCTGCTACTTTCTAACCATTGTAATAGTCAAAATCCTTTTAACAGAGGTTGACTTAACAGTCATATGTTAAATCCTTTGAACAAGGTTGCATTCTAATGGAGTGTATGTAAGTCCTATAAGAAGGCTCACTTTTAATAGGGTGATTGAAATCCTTTAACCGAGTCACACCTAACAGTGTGTATTTTAAACTTTGACAAGGTTGGCTTTTAACTGAGCTCACTTCAGAAGAGTGAAAATAATAGTAGCATGTTACAAAGTGATTTTTCCCACATTGGGTTTCCAATATAAATCCTGGTGTTAATACTTGTGTGAATGTTTTGGTTTGAACATTTTTGTGTTTTACAAGTTAAGTTACAGTTGGGTAGTGGACTACATTGTTATATGTTTCTATTATTGAATCAATGATGACCGAGTTTGTTTTGGTTATTGGATCTAATTTAAGGAAAAGTTTTTATGTTTTTTTAATACATCAGGACCTGAGAACAACTGATTCACCCCCCCTCTTTGTTGTTCTAAATCATATTAACAATTGGTATCAGAGCCTTGTTGCTTATTATTAGTGTTTACAGGAATCAAGTTTAAAGGGACTTGAAGCAAATGATCAGTATGTATAAGAAGGAGGTACCGAAGCTGAATAAGGAAAACTTCCCTGAATGGAAAATATTGATGAAGCTACATCTGGCCGATATTGGTGACTCTCCAAAGTACTACATTGAGAATGGCTATGTCTCACCTGTCGCACCTTTGACAACTGAAGAAATGAGAGCTAAGCAAGAACATAATTAAGAAATGCTAGAAATTGCATCTGCCCTACGCTATCTAGAATTTGAGGACATTAAGGATTGCACAAATGCTAAGGAGATGTGGGACACTCTTGCAAGGATCTATGGTGGTGACTTAAATGTACTGAAAACAAAGGTCGAGAGTCTTAGAGGTAAGTTTGGTGAAATGAGAATGCAAGAAGGTGAAAACATTGCACAATACTATGGTAGAATAAAAGAAGTTGTGAATGCTATTAGAGGAGAAAATGGGGTTATTGATGATGAAACTATAATTGGGAAAGTACTAAGAACCCTGCATCCTATATATGCTATTAAGATATCAGCTATTTAGGAATCTAGATGCAACTCTGCTAATGTGCTTACTTTAGAAAGTTTGGTTGGTAAGCTAACTGCTTTTGAACTCTCTAACTATGATAATTTCACTGTTGGAAGCATTGGTAATGTTGAATCTGCTTTCAAGTCACAACTAGTTCTGAACAAGCCAAAGAAAGAAAAAGAAAGATACATTAGTGAAAGTGAAAGTGAAAGTGAAAGTGACAGTGACACTTCTGATGAAGAACTAGAAGATCTATAAGCTCTTATGGCTAGAAGACTGAGAAGAGGAAAAGGAAAGTATAAAGGTAAACTCCTTATTATATGTTTTGCATGTAATAAAGTTGGTCATATAGCTGCTAGATGTCCTGACAGGAAGGATAAAGATGATGAAAGAAAAAGAAAACACAAAGACAAAAGAGATGATAGAAGCTACTGAAGGTACAAGGACTACAAAGGAAAAGGTAAGAAATCTTGTTACATTGCTAAAAAAGAAACTGACACTGATAGTGATGATTTTGAAATTGAGGTAGTCTATGTTGCAATGAAAGATGAATTTGACGAGGATGAGAAAAGTGCATTGATATCCTATATGAACAAGAATGATAAATGGATTATTGATAGTGGTTGTTCACATCACATGACTGGTGACAAAAATAAGTTTGAAACCTTACATCATTATAGAGGTAAAAGTGTAAAACTTGGTAATGATGCACCATGTCCTATTAGAGGAAAAGGTTTGATTAAACTGACTGATAAGATATCTTGTGAAAATGCATATTGGGTTGAAGGTCTTAATTATAATTTGTTAAGTGTTTCTTAGCTCAACAAAACTAGTTACCGAGTGAAATTTCATCACAAGCAAGCTAAAATATTTGATGCTACTGGAGAACTAATTGGAAGTGGAGATCAGACTAGACGTAATTTGTTCTATCTTGACCTATCTAAAGAAACATGTATAATTGCACAACTTGATGATATTTGGTTATGGTATAAAAGGTTATGTCATGTTAACTTTGACAATCTGGTAGAGATAAGTAAGAAGAAAAAGGTAAGAGGTCTACCTAGATTGAAGAAACCTGAGAATGTGATGTGCAAGGAATGCCAGTTAGGAAAAATGACAAAGTCAAGTTTTAAGAGAAAATCCTTTACTTCTGAAAATAGTTTAGATTTGGTTCATACTTACCTTTGTGGACCTATGGGTGTACACAACTACTGTGGTACTAGATACTTTATCTTGTTTGTTGATGATCATACTAGGATGATGCATGTAATGTTTCTAAAAGAAAAATCTGAAGCTTCTCAAAATTTTAAGTGGTATTTGGCTAAGGTTGAGAAGGAGATAGGTAGGAACCTAAAATGCCTTAGATCTGACTGAGGTGGAGAATTTACATCAAATGAATTCAATCTATTTTGCAATGATAGAGGAATTAAAAGATAGATGTCTGCACCTAGAACACCTCCATAGAATGGTATAACAGAAAGGAGAAAAAGATATATTTTGGATTGTGCAAGGACATTGTTGATTGAAAAGAACGTGGCACATAAATATTGGAAAGAAGCTATAAGCACTGTTGTGATCTACACTCTTAATCAGGTATAGATCAAGAAAGGTACAAATCTGACACCCTATGAATTATGACATGGGCATGCACCAAGTGTTAAATACTTTAGAATCTTTAGAAGTAAGTGCTATATATTAAAAGACACTAGGAATGGAAAGTTTGATGCTAAGAGTGATGAAGGCATATTCTTAGGATATTCCAAAAAAAGTAAAGCTTATAAGTGTTTGAACTCTAACACTAAAAAAATTGTGGAAAGTATGAATGTCAAAATTGACGAGTATGCAGAAAGAAATGAAGTTGACAACAAAAGAGAACTAGAAGATTATAGATCTTTTGTGTACATTGAGGAAGAAGAAGAGGCAAGTAACAGACTTGCACCTGATGCCGAGTCTTAGGTAAGCAATGCCGAGCGACAGACAGATGCTGTCGAGCATTAGGAAAACAATGCCAAAAGAGAACAAGAACATACAGAGCTACAAGAAAATGTTGTCGAGTATCAGGAAGAGGTTGCCGAGCATTCAAAAGCTGAATCTGACAATCTTATTGGGGAACCTAATGAAATAGAGGAGAGAAGAGCTGAACTTGTTTTGGAAAAATATGTAAGAAGACATCACAAGCCTGAATAGATAATTGGAGACAAGAATACTCGAATTCAGACCAGAAGTAAGACTAAGGATCCAACATGCCTACTATGTGAATTTGAACATAAGTCAACTAGTGAGGCATTGGAGAATGAAGACTGGATACAAGAAATGAATGAAGAGATTGACCAGATTGAGAAGAATGATACTTGGACTCTGGTGCCGAGACCTGAAAACAAAAATGTTATAGGAACAAAGTGGGTGTTTCGGAATAAGATGAATGAAAATGGTGAAATAACTAGGAACAAAGCTAGACTAGTATGCAAAGGCTATGCACAAGAAGAAGGAATAGATTATGGGGAGACATTTTCCCTTTTAGGTAGATTGGAAGGAGTAAGAACTCTTCTTGCATATGTTGCTTATAAAGATTTCAAGGTATATCAAATGGATGTCAAGTCTGCATTTTTTAATGGTATACTAGAAGAAGAAGTTTACATAGAACAACTAGAAGGTTTTATTGATCCAAATAGAAGACACATGGTGTGCAAACTGAACAAAGCACTATATGGATTGAGACAATCTCCTAGAGCATGGTATGAGAGGTTGCACAACTACTTGATACATATTGGATTTTCAAGAACAAATGACACAAGCAATTTGTACATGAAAGATGAAGAAGGTAAAGGTATCCTGTTGGCAAAAAATTTTGTCGATGACATTATTTTTGGTGGACAAGATGCATTGTGTAAAAGATTTTCAAATGAAATGCAAACTGAATTTGAAATGAGCATATTTGGTGAGATAAAATTCTTTGTTGGTTTACAAGTATATTAGAGGAAGAAAGGAATTTTCATTACATAGTCTAAGTATGTTAATGAAATACTGAAAACTTTTGGGATGGAAGATGCTAAACCAGTGAGTACTCCTATGGTTACTGGACAAAAGTTATCTAAGAATGATGATGCTGCAGAAGTGAATCAGACTTTGTACAGATCCATGATTGGAAAATTGCAGTATGCTGTACATAGTAGACCAGATATTGCACTAGCTATTGGGATTGTGGCAAGATTCTCTAGCAATCCTAAGGAAACACACATGATGGATGTGAAAAGAATTATGAGATACTTGAAAGGAACTGCTGACTATGTTCTATATTATAAGAAGGATGACAGATTTGAACTCAGAGTTTATACAGATGTTGATTGGGTAGGAAATGTAGATGACATAAAGAGTACTAGTGGTGGAGCTTTATTTCTTGGACAGAGATTAGTCTCTTGGATGAGAAAAAAATAAAATTTCATTTCCCAATCTACTGTCGAGGCCGAGTATGTTGCTGCTGCAGTAAACTGTTCAAATTTGGTATGGATAAAACAATTGTTGATAGGCATGAAAGAAGAAATCACTGAACCTGTTGTTATTTTCTGTGACAACACAAGTGCTATCAATATTGCTAAGAACCCAGTGATGCACACTAAGACCAAGCACATAGCAATCAAGTATCACTACTTGAGAGATTTAGTACAAGATAAAGAAGTCCGAATGGAATATGTGAATACAAAATAACAATTAGCAGACATATTCACTAAAGCTTTACCCATAGAAGCTCATGAGTATTTGAGAAGTCAATTAGGGGTCCTTCCCCTAACTGAGGCTACTTATTCAAGCTAGGAGCATTGCATCAAATATACTACAACAGAATATTTGGCAAATTGATGTAGAAGATTGTCACACATTAGGGCTGGCCTAGAGTTTTGAAAAGGAGCAAAGACAAAGAATCAGTCATAAGCAAGATGATAGAGGGAGAAACACTGAGCTACATAGATATTATCTACATCTGATGGATGTATGTTTTAGTTGTTGCTTTGGCATTTTTGTCAAAGAGGGAGATGAACTGATATGATAACACAATACACTAAAAGGTAAGGGTGATGAACTGAAATGAAGGATCAGGATAGAGGGAGATCTGAATACTTCTGACAATCACAGAAGTGAGGCTTATAGGATTTTGAATCAAAATGAAGCTAAGGATATTATAAATAATTCTCTGATGAACATATAAGTTTTGGATTGGTTGGTAATCCATGTGTTATTCAAGTGATATCATATGGTGTTGCCATTAATGCCAAAGAGGGAGATTGTTGGAAATTGCAATTGAAGCAATTGTTGTATTGTCGTTGATGTCAAACCTTAATTGTTAAGACTATTGCTACTTAGGAAAGTACTATATCTATTTATTGTTGTGAAGGATTGGGGAAAGGTTGGTAACAATAGCACCTAGGTAAAGGTTGAGTTATCTTGATACTACAAAGTGTACTTGACTATGTTGTACAATGATGAGACAATGTATTATTTATCTTAGTAAGACTGAAGACTAAACTAGTAGGCTTGACCGAGAAAAAATAGAGAAATCATGTTTAAGCTGAGCAATGTTAGTGTCGACCAAGTCAGTGTATGTCGAGCAAAATTCTAGTGTCGACCAAACATTAGTTAATTTCCAAGGAAGACAGTATAAGCCGAGGAAACATTTTTAGTAATGACCGAGCTTTCTACATGAAGATTGAGTAGTTGATCACAGTATTGATTGAGCATCAACATTTTTATATTTGAAGAGAATTTAGTTTTGGAGCCGACATTGTTGAATTCTTGGATTATGTAAAATGTGTTGACTTTATTTATTGATTGTTTGAAAGCATTAAATGCACTGTAAAATGTTTTATTGTAAATCTTTAAGAGATTTGAGATGATTCTAGAAATGAAGCTGAAGAACATGAAGCAGGTAGATTCAATGAATTTGACCTAACCCTAAGATCTACGAATGAGATTGAGCGGCATAAGATGAGTTAACCTAATTGAGGAAAGTATTAAGGGAACCTAAGCATTAGATATGCATGTGCATGGGGGAAAAGAAAAGAATGCTAGAAGATCAGTAAAGTTTTATTGACTGTATAAGCAAAAAAGGTTGAAGGAGAATTGTGGTGGTTGCTTGAAGAAAAGTTTTGAGCAGATCAAAGATGGAGATGGAAAAGTTTGAAAGTCAATAAACTAGCATTAGTGTATGGAATTAGATTCGATATTTGCAAAGTGAGTTATATGTTTTTCAGATAAATATTGCTGCTACTTTCTAACCATTGTAACAGTCAAAATCCTTTTAACAGAGGTTGACCTAACAGTCATATGTTACATCCTTTGAACAAGGTTGCATTCTAATGGAGTGTATGTAAGTCCTATAACAAGGCTCACTTTTAACAGGGTGATTGAAATCTTTTAATCAGGTCACACCTAACAGTGTGTATTATAACCTTTGATAGGGTTGGCTTTTAACAGAGCTCACTTTAGAAGAGTGAAAATAATAGTAGCATGTTACAAAGTGGTTTTTCCCACATTGGGTTTCCAATATAAATCCTGGTGTTAATACTTGTGTGAATGTTTTGGTTTGAACATTTCTATGTTTTACAAGTTAAGTTACAGCTAGGTAGTGGACTGCATTGTTATATGTTTCTATTATTGAATCAATGATGACCAAATTTATTTTGGTTATTGGATCTGATTTAAGGAAAAATTTTTATGTTTGTTTTATACATCAGGACTTGAGAATAACTAATTCACCCCCACTCTTTGTTGTTCTAAATCATATTAACAAATTCTCCACCTCAATCAGATCTAAGACATTTCAGGTTCCTACCTGTCTCCTTCTCAATCTTAGCCAAATACCACTTAAAGAATTGAAAAATGTCAGATTTTTCTTTTAGAAACATTACATGCATCATTCTAGTATGATCATCAACAAACAAGATAAAATATCTAGCACCACAATAACTTTGTACACCCATAGGTCAACAAAGGTCAGTATGAACCAAATCTAAAATGTTATCAAAAGTAAAGGATTTTCTCTTAAAAATTGGCTTTGTCATTTTTCCTAACTATCATTCCTTCCACATCACATTCTCAAGTTTCTTCAATCTAGGTAGACCTCTTACTTTCTTCTTCTTACTTATTTCTACTAGATTATCAAAGTTAACATGACATAGCCTCTTATGCCATAACCAAATATCATCAAGTTGTGCAACCATACATGCTTCTTCAGATAGGTGAAGATAGAACAAATTACCTCTAGTCTATTCTCCACTTCCAATTAGTTCACCAGTAGCATAAAATATTTTAGCTTTCTTGTGATGAAATTCCTCTTAGTAACTAGTGCTGTTGAGCTGTGCAACACTTAGTAGATTATAATTTAGACCTTCAACCCAATATGCATTTTCACAAGAGATCTTATCATTCAGTTTAATCAAACCTTTTCCTCTAATAGGACATGGTGCATCATTACCAAATTTTACACTTTTACCTCTATAATGATGTAAGGTCTCAAACTTACTCTTGTCACCAGTCATGTGATGTGAACAACCACTACCAATAATCCATTTTTCATTCTTGTTCACATAGGAGATCAATGTAGTTTTCTCATCCTCATCAAATTCATCTTTCATTGCAACATAGACTACCTTAATTTCAAAATCATCACTATCAGTGTCAGTTTCTTCTTCAGCAATGTAAAAAGCTTTCTTACCTTTTCCTTTGTAGTCTTTGTACCGTTGGTAGCTTCTGTCATCTCTTCTATCTTTGTGTTTTCCTTTTCTTTCTTCATCTTTATCATTCCTATCAGGACATCTAGTAGCTATATGACTAACTTTGTTACATGTAGAACATATAATAGGGAGTTTACCTTTATATTTTCCTTTTCCCCTTCTCAGTCTTCTAGCCATAAGAGCTTCTAGATCTTCAATTTCTTCATCAGAAGTGTCACTGTACTTCACTGATGCATCTTTCTTTCTCTTTCTTTGGCTTATTCAGAACTAATTGTGACTTAAAAGAAGATTCAACATTACTAATACTACCAACAGTGAAGTTATCATAGTTAGAGAGTTCAAAAGTAGTCAACTTGCCAACCAAACTTTCTAAAGTAAGTACATTTGTAGAGTTACATCTAGATTCCTGAATAGCTGAGATCTTAATAGCATATATAAGATGCAGAGTTCTTAGTACTTTACCAATTATAGTTTCATCCTCAATAGTCCCACTTGCTCCTCTAATAGCATTCACAAGTTCTTTTATTCTACCATAATATTGTGTAATGTTCTTAGCTTCTTGCATTCTCATTTCATCAAACTTACCTTTAAGACTCTTAGCCTTAGCTTTTAGTACATTTATGTCACCACTATAGATCTTTGCAAGAGTGTCCCACATCTCCTTAGCACTTGTGCAATCCTTAATGTCCTCAAATTCTAGATAGCTTAGGGTAGATGCAATTTCTAACATTGCCTGATTATGTTCTTGCTTAGCTCTCATTTCTTCGGCAATCAAAGGTGTGATAGGTGAGACATAGTCATTCTCAATGTAGTACTTTGAAAAATCACCACTACTAGCTAGATGCAACTTCATCAAACTTTTCCATGCAGAGAAATTTTCCTTATTCAGCTTTGGTACCTCCTTATACATCCTGATCATTTGCTTCAAGCCCGTTTAAACTTGATTTCTATAAACACCAATAATAAACAACACAACTCTGATACCAATTGTTAATATGATTTAGAACAATAGAGAGGGGGGTGAATAAGTTCTTAGGTCTAGATGTATAAAAAAAACTTCAAATTTTTTTCCTTAAATCAGATCTAACAACCAAAACCAATTTAGTCATCACTGATTCAATAATAGAAACATATAACATTGTAGTCCACTACCTAGCTGTATCTAACTTGTAAAACACATAAATGTCTAAACCAAAACATTCACACAAGCATTGACACTAGGATTTATAGTGGAAATCCAATGTGGGAAAAACCACTTTGTAACATGCTACTATTATTTTCACTCTTCTGAAGTGAGCTCGATTAAAAGCCAACCCTATCAAAGGTTACAATACACACTGTTAGGTGTGACCGGGTTAAAGGATTTCAATCACTATTAGAAGTGAGCCTTGATATAGGACTTACATACATTCCATTAGAATGCAACCTTGTTCAAAGGATTTAAACATATGACTATTAGGTCAACCTCTGTTAAAAGGATTTTGACTGTTACAATGGTTAGAAAGTAGCAACAGTATTGATTTAAAAAACATACAACTCACTTTGCAAATATCAGATCCAATTCCATACACAAATGCTGGTTTACTGACTTTGAAACTTTGCCATCTCCATCTTTGATCTGCTCGGAACTTTTCTTTAAGCAATTACCACACTTCTCCTTCAACCTTTTATTCTTATACAGTCAATAAAATGTACTAATCTTCCAATGTCCTCTATTCACCCATGCACACACATACCTAATGCTAAGGTTCCCTTAATACTTCCTCAATTAGATTAACTCATCTTTTGCCACTCAATCTCCTTCGTAGATCTTACGGTTAGGTCAGATTCATTGAATCTACCTGCTTTATGTTCTTTGGCTCCTTTTCTAGAACATCTCAAATCTCTTAAAGATTTACAATAACACATTTTTCAGTGCATTAAATGCTTGACAACAATCAATAAATGAAGTCAACATATTTTACATAATCCAAGAATTCAACAATGTCGGCTCCAAATCTAAATTCTCTTCAAATATAAAAATACTGATGCTCAGTCAATACTATGATCAACTACTCGGTCTTCATGTAGAAAGCTCGGTCATTACTAAAAATGTTTCCTCAGCTTAAACTATCTTACTTGGCAATTAATTGATGTTTGGTCGACACTAGAATTTTTCTCGACATACACTGACTCGGTTGACACTAACATCACTCGGCTTGAACATGATTTCTCTATTTTTGCTCGGTGAAGCCTACCAGTTTAGTCTTTAATCTTACTAAGATAAACAATACATTGTCTCATCATTGTACAAAATAGTCAAGTACACTTTGTAGTATCAAGATAACTCAACCTTTCCTTAGGTGCTATTGTTACCAACCTTGCCTATCCCCTTAGCAACACTCAAATAGATATAGTACTTTCCTAAGTAGTAATAGTCTTATCAGTTAAGATTTGACATCAATGACAACACAACAAATACTTCAATTGTAGTTTCCAATAGATTGGTGGTCTTGATAGGAGTGACTGACTCTGTATTTTGATCTCTTGCACTCTCAATCTTTGTAGTCTCATTTTGCTCTTTCTCCTTTTCTGGTTTAGTGCGGGATTCAACATTTTTTGGAACATATTTTGTAGCCTCTGAGATAAGTTCTTCAATCTCAAGAAAATTCTATATTTATTCAATAACAAGATTTATATCCATCAATTTTTCTTTTTTTGAATCATCAGGATTCATTTCTTCATTCTCTTTAGCCTTGGTTGCCATTACATCTTCATCATGTAGAATACCATCTATTGGATCTTTATCTATTATATCTTCAATGATGACCTCATCTTTGTCTATTATCAAATAAATGGGATCTAACTTTCCTTGGGTTTCCTTGATTTTCGTTAGTAGGTTGGGAATGAAAATCTTTCTCCATAAATCATCTGTATCCTTTTGCACTTCTTCTAGCTTACTGATCATTATCCTTGGTACTCTACTCTTGACTAGGAATCTCTTTGAATATTCTTGCAATGCTTCCTTAATTCCTCTTTTGAAAATTCAGGTACTGTAATAGCTAGGGATCTCTCCCTCATTTTTTTCTCATATGTCAAGGCATATTTCCAACTTGCATCTATCTTTTGGTATATCTCATCTAATACTTGGTTGGCCATCTCAACCAGAGTCTTAAACTTATGCAATCTGATCACAATTGCTTCTTCAATATTTTATTTTTCCTCATCGCTTCTTGTTTCATATTTAAGTTATTTTATTCCAGAGTAACCTCCATACATCTTGAGTACTTTGAGAGACTCGTCTAAGTTTCTCAATTTTGGTGTTTGGTTTTGCACAAATTTGAATTAAGTTACATCTTTAGATTTAGTTTCTCTATCTTCTTATAATTTCAACTTGCTTCTCATTCTACCATTTGTCTTCTTTTCTCTTGTGTATGTTTTGGTCTTTGGTTATTCTATCTTTGGTTTCTTCTTCTCTCTCGGTATAGAGGAAGAACTTGTTGATGATTTTTCACGGATTGGGCTAGGGCTCTCCCTTTTGATTCTAATTTTCTTCCCCTTAATCTTTGGAGGACCAACTTCATCTTCTTCAACAACAACACCCAAATTGTATGATAAACTACTAATCATCCTACTAGTTTTCCTCATTTCTTTAGGTACCAATATACCTAGCTTAATGTTGTCCTTTACTTCTTCATAGGTGCCATACCAATTGGCCCTCTTTTCAAATAGTTTCTCTAATAATCCTTCAACCTGTATTGATTCTGTATCAATATCCATTTCATAACCCATAGGTATTGTTCTAGGATCCACAACCCTCACTATACAAGTGGCAGTATCAACTTAAAAACATATAGTATCATTTTATTATTCCACTAGCTGAGGTGGAATTCTAAACTTTTTGTGCATTTTAGCTTGAAATTTTGAGAAATAATCATTCATAATTATGTCAAATTTATCTCCTAAAATTTTAATATTTTCATTGATTTGGTAAATAATCAGCTTGTTCACATTCCATACTACATCAACGATTGATGGAAAGAAGTTATGAAAGTAGAAAAATATGCATACCAGTAGTTATCCGAACTTCAAATTATTTTTCTTTTCTTTTCTGATTGTATTCATGTTGTCAACAAATTATTTCAATAATATCTCACACAGATCTATCTTCATTTCTTTCTTCACAATCTTATAGGCTATATCGACATCTCCACAAGGTATAGTGTCTACCCGAGATGATTGAAATATTTAGTAGGATATTATATTACATGTGAATATCAACTTAGGATCATCAACATTAGACAACTGCAGACCTCTTCCATTCCATTTCACTTGAGTAAGCTCACACAATTTTTTTTTGTTGGTTTTCTTGTAAGCTCTTGGTCTATCACCGATTGGATAACCTATAACAAATTTAGTACATACTTTTTAATCTTCACAGATGAATTGAGCCATATGAGCTGGTCATGTACTTGGCTCAAAATAATCCTCATCCATTCCTTCTTGAACACTGTTGGTACATGCATGGCATGAACCAAACCCTTGGTCTCCAAATGAGTATGTTCATCTTTCAATTTTCCACTCGCACACAAATTTTGATAGGATGTATCGATCTCATCTTGGAAAATGTCCTCTATCTTGAAATGTATGAAGGCACAAATGTCTTCAATCAGAGTGACTCTTGATGCGATCAAAGATAGGGCTCCAATTTTATCAGTTTTAGCTGCTATGACTGGTGGTAGCTTGTCCTCTGGATTGACTAGGTCAATCTTCTCCACAACAATAGGCTTTTGTACTTTTGGTGCCATGACTTCATAGATTAATCTCTTTGATTGTATGGTTTTATTTGAATGACAATATGATTACTCTTTCATAGCTCAGAAAACACTAGTAATAACTTGAATGTGCTTGATAATGATAAGATCTTCTCGATTGATCGCTTGAATGCTCTTGGTAGAATCTTCTCTACTAAATGCTTCAAATGCTCTTGTAAACGTAAGGTGAAAAATGAAATGACAATAGCTCTATTTAGAGTTTTTCCTCAATTAGGGTTTCCAATGGCTATAATTTTAGCATTAAATTCTCTTTACTGACTCCCTTTTCATCGATTACCAAATACACTTTCCTTTCACCAAATGGAACAAAATAACATATACTCTTACAAATCAAAATATGAAATGTCAACTTCACAACATATATCTAAATGCATCTTAATATGCTAGTATGGATCTTTGTACAAATTTTAGGAACCGATTTAAGATAGAATTTTAGTTATCAGCTCCTACACATACCTTTGATCGCTTAGGTGAAGATAGATGCACCTAATCTAGAGGATGTGGTGCCATCAGTTGTTCCAAGTTCAGTTTCATCATCTTGAGACTTTCTTCTCAATTTATATTCATCTGATCTCTTATCTCATCAACATTAACTTAAGCAGTTTCACTCGGTTGTTCCTTAGTTGGGGCTTTGTCTCTGTACCTACAATATTTGGCTAGGTGACTGACCTCATAACAATAAAAAAATGCCATTCCTAAATTTCTCCATGATCTTCTATATATTATTCCTTCCATGCATCAAAATGCAATTTGTAGTAATGTGTCCAAATCTCCCACATGGATTACATGCAATTCTTGTGTTGGAGTCCCATGGTATAGATGATCCTTGTCGATTGTTAGCAGTATTTTGTTAGTTAGGTACCCACTTCACATTCTTCATTTGTATCCTGCATTCTTCAGACTTGTGACCATATCTATTGTTGTTGTTACAATAACCATTAAATTTTGGCTTCCTTGTATTGTTAGCAATTCTCTATCTACACTCAAATGTCTTATGACCATACTTATTGCAATTGTAACAATAACCATTAAACTTAGGAATGCTTGGTGGATTACCTCTTTTTCTTCTACATAAATTATCTATATGACCTAGTTTTCCACAATGATAGAAAGTAGGCTTATTTGTCTTTGGTGGGGTAGAAGCATCTTAGTTGGCTGCTTGTTTTGAGGACTCTCCCTTCTCGGTGATATTGTTTACATTAAATCCAAGTCCAAAAGTATCTCTCAGTTGTCTTTGACCTCTCTTTTTTTCATCCAGTATCCTCAATGTTTCTTCACTCCTTTCCAAGATTTCATTTGCATATTTTTTAGATTTCAGTTCTTTTCTCAGATGTTCTTTCTTTGATCTTAGTCCTGCAATCTCTTGAAATTTCCTCACCATCTCTTGATTAACACCAACTAATTGATCTGTCATATTATAGTGATTTCACACATTCTTATTGATTGAGCTTCTTTCTCTCTTTCTAATTCTTTTACCTGATCAGTTAGGTATTTTTTCTTTTTAGTCAGTTTTGGTATGGCAGCTTCAAATTCATCAGACAAAATTCCGTCTAATAGTTCTTCAAGTTCTTCCACCTGATCTTGTGTATCCTTCAATTGATGTGCAAGCTCCTTTATCTTGTTGAGTGAATGCTTCAGTTTCCTCCTTAGTTTATCAATCCATTCATTTGAATACCTAGTTCCATTTTCATGTTATCAATCACCTTTTCATACCTATAACTGTCCACCTATCTAGATCTTTCCTCTCAAGTGGTTAAACTTCTAAATTAGAGACCTTCACACTGATACCAATTGTTGGATTAATTTATGAAAAGGTAAGTACTAAGAGGGGAGGGTTAAATAAGTAATCCAAAAAGTTTTATCAAAATTTATTTACCATTACTGAATTCATAACTTTGCATGTAACTTGACATAAAACATATAAAACATAATCATAGAAACACAACTCATAACACCATAATTTTGGTATCACAAAAATCCTTGTTAGAGGATAAAAATTGTGGTGGGGATGACACCCACAAAACTTCACTATTGTAGTAGAAATATTTCTCAGTTAGAGCTACAATGATAGCTATTTTTGATAGTTTACCCTGTTAAGAGTATTAAACCTATTACGAGTCTAAAGACTGACTAGGTCTACCTTGATAAAAGATTTTACAACTCTAATCTAAGAGATGTACCCTATTAAAGTATTTACAATATAAGACCTATTAGGGTCTTCTCAGTTAAGAGCTCTTACAATTCTAATTACACACTTAATTAGTAAAAAATGGTTTGTAATGCTTGCATCAATCATATTCTTATCGGAATCAATATGCTCAATAATAATTTACCTCATACTGTACACTTCAATCACAATATCAATTCTATACTCGGTAGATTCAACTTTGAATCGAGGATTTTTTTAGTGGAGATTATTCACCAATTGGAGAATATGTTCTGATTGACGTATTGAAATTGGCAAATAAAAGCTCTATATACTAGTTGAGCGGTTCGCCCAGATTTTATAAAAGACATGTTTAGTGGCCGGATTGTTCACCACTATTTTTACATAATTTCCCTAGGGTAGTCAGGTTCTTTGCCCATTTTTCTATCAAAAATTACTCTTATTCACCATGGATTAAGGAAGGCTGTATTTTCGAGGATCACCATTCGCCAAAGGCCCATTGTCACAAGTGAAATTTTATTTGCACTAGGACCCAATTCGCCATGCATCATACATAATTGTGTCCCAAATTCCCACCCTATTCTCCCAATCAATTATTCAAAATTATGTGGGGTTTGCCAAATATTAGTTGTTATCATAATAAATTGTCAGCCCCTTCGCAAAAATGGACGATGGAGATTATGAGGCAAAATTTGATGGCTAATATAAAAATGGTTTACTTGTCTATTTAAGAGATATGAGTTTGATTATTGAAAAATGCTGGAGAGAAGGAGACTTCAAGAGATTTAGTAGTATGAAAATTCAGTAACCAGTTGATTCTCAGCTCACAATTGCAATCGGTAGCGAATCAGAATGACTATTGCAACCTTATTTTGTTGGAGATGTCACAGTTAAAGTTAAATAGGAAGAGGACTATTAAAGGTGGAGATGTCCAAGAGAGGCCAATGAAATACAAAAATACATCTTCATACTTTGGTGGGGGCAGATGCAATAGTGTTGGTCAAAGTGAGGAAGGTACATCATCAGAGGAACCTATACAATTTCAAGGTTCTCAACCTACACAAGAGTCTAATCAACAAATTGGGGAGCCTAATAAATCCGGTGATGAAGTTACAGAACCTAATATCTCTGATGAAGATGACCTTGATGAAGAATTTCAAGTAAATAACCATTACCGGGATGAATCAATCAACTTTGGTGATGATGATGGTTCAATTAACAATAACACTAAAGGGAGAGGAAAATCAAAAGGAAAAATTGATTGTCAATGGGAGATGTCGAGGAGATTTAAATTTGATTGGGCAGAAAAGTATCCATTCATTGAACCTGTGGACAATCCAATTGTAGGTGAGCCACCAGTAGAATGCAGATGCACAATTTGTAGTTGGAAGTATAAAAAGGACAAGCGGTTGCAACTTAAACTAGACACCATAGAGAAACATGTTGGTAAGATTTACGAAACCTCAATTGTAGATGGAAAGGAAATAAAAGTGGTAAGATATAAAACAAAGGAGCAATGTCAACATAAAAGAAATGCCAAGGAATATTATTTGTTTTAGAAATTTAAGACGAAGCCTGGTGAAGTTCAAGGTTCTATTAATGCTATTTTTGCAAAAGCAAGTGAAGTAGAAGAATGCGGAAAAGCTATTTAATCAAGTAATGTTTTGCATATTTTGAGTAGAGGGTATCCAATGAAAGACTATCTAGAAATGAGTGGTTTGTTACACTTTTTGAAAGTTCCTAACTATCCTATCACTCATTGGTCAATAGACAATGGATGGGATTGGGCAAGTTGTATTGCCTAGGTTGAAATAGAGGATGTACAGAGAAAAATAAAAGAGTCAACCTTTATTGCATTGTCCTTAGATGAAGTTACACCAATAGATAATACATCATGGGTATGCATGCATGTTTATACTATACAGAATAATGTTCGCCAACCACATCTACTAACTATTGCAAAATTGAGGGACAATGCGACATCAAAAAGTTTATTTCAATTAGTAAAGAGCCATTTAATTGAATATGGAGCTATGGATGAATTGACAATAGCGAAGAAGTTGATATGTGTTGGAGCGGATGGAGCTTCAGTAATGCAAGGTCAAAGGAATGGTCTTTGCACAAAGATGAAAGCTTCTTGTTCACCATATGTTGTTGGCATTCACTGTATGGCCCATAGGATGAATCTTTCTTTTAGAGTTGTGAAGAAGTTTCCTTTAGTAAAAATGGTTGAAGATTTAGTAAGAGAGTTGTACTCATATTTTTGTCGAAGTCCCAAACATTTTAGGGAATTTCAACACTTTTCTGATGGAATTACCAATGGAAACAAGCTTCTTAAAGATGTTGATACCAGATGGATCTCTTTGGATGGACCAGCACATCGAGTTTTTTCCAAATATCAATCTTTGATTGGACTTATGTATGAAAATTGTGACAATGCAGAAAATCAGAGATGTGGCAACCTACTTCAGAGGTTAAGAAATCTAGAAACACTGTTGACTTTAGAATCTATTCTTCCCATGCTAGAAGAAATGACGTTCATTATGAAAAAAGCCTAGCAAAGAGCCATGTATATTACAAAATATGCTCACTTGCGTAAAATGTCATGCCAAGCCCTCGATAGTCTCTATCGAAATGACCCAAATTTATCTGATGAAAGATTTAATCACTAGAAGAAACTAACAGATTTGGACAATCATAATAATTATTTAAAGATTGTTGAAAATGGAGATTTATGTGTTTGTGTAAGGGGATTTCAAATACCAATGTACTACAGTGCCCCAAAGAAGTGATCTACAAGAGTTAAAAGGGAAGAGTTTACCAAGATTATTGAGTCAATTGTAGCTAATGCAAGGGAAATAGCCTATAAATTTTCCTCTGAAATAAGATCTAGATTCCCATATGAATAGCTGCTTGAGGCCATGACAATTGTGTTTCCTAAATATTGGCGCTTAAACTCTAAGGAAGATTATCGTAATAGGCTGTTGACTTTGATAAAGGAATTTTGCAAATCTGTAGAATTCAATGGAGTGACTATCAATGGAATTTTAGATGAGGGTCTTCTTAGACAGCAATTAGGCACTTTTGCAAAGACTATGAAGCATCAATATCAATTAATCCATAACCCACATGAAGAGGGCTCGACAACAAGGCTTTGGACATAACTAAAACAAAGCACAATATTGCGTGAAGAAATTTTAGAGTTCTTCAAGCTTGCTGATCTATGTCAAACCATGATATTGGGTTCAGCAGAGGATGAGAGAGTTTTTAGTGCTTTGGGCTTCCTAAAATCAAAGCTAAGAAAAAATATAGAGAATAATTTGGAAACATGCTTGAGGGTCTACACATTTAGGTATGATGTCAATACTTTTCCTTATAAAGAAAAAATGGAAATCTGGAAGAAAAGATACAAAAGAAGAGGGTTGGGAAACACCATTAACAATCTCCGATAGTGACTCTGAGTGGGACAAGTACAGGTGGTGATGGGAGTCATAGAAGCAGAGGTCAGAGTGAAGAAGACACAAACAAAAATGAAGAGAACAATGAAGGAACTAGAATACCAGAATTGGATGATGATGATGATGATGCAGAGATGAATTGGCAAATTTAGGAAATTTTTGCTAAATTAGCAGTAGCAATCAATAGGTATTTTTTGAACTTATTAACTACTATATCCTATCATTCAATGTTCATTTTATAAAAGCAAGAATGTATTATGTTTCATCATTAAAATTTGAGAACAAAGAGTATTATTATTGTAGAGTGTAGTTTGTATCGTATCATCAATGATCATTCATATTTGAATTTGAAATTCCTAAATGAAATTTTGTATTCCAATAGCATATAACAGAGTAAATCAACTAAGAATAATTGAATAAAATAGAGTAACTCAACATACATTGAATTGGAAAACATGAAAATTAGATAGAGCACAATTTGTTTTGTATTCATTTGTAATATATTACAATTTACAGTAGTTGAAAATTTAGAGCAAGCTTTGTAGGCCAGTCCAAACATCCTCTGATGGCAGAACAATTTGGTTCATAGTATAGTCACACTCCTGCAACTTCATTAGCAATTCATATTTGAAAGTGTGACTTGACACCTCTTTTGCTTCTAAAAATCCATTCAAAGTTCTCACAATTTTGATGAAATCCATGAATGTATTAGGAGATATGTCTGTAGGAAGAAAGCGTAAATTAGTATTTATTTTGTCCCGCAACCTTATTTTGTAATTTTCTCTTCCAATGAAGTTATTTGCGTCAAATCCCTTAGGCAAACCAAGACTTTCCATATTTTCTTTCCTTTGTTCCATCTTTGTGATCTTCTGCTTAGCTTTGTCATCCAATTCATGTGCTTCCCATAGCTTCTCACATTTTTGAATGATACTTGATACCTTTACTGAGGCATCAAGGTGGTTGCTAATTCCCTTGTTTGATAGATAACTATTACTCTTACTGTAGAGTTGTTGCATAATATATTTTTCTACCTTTTCTTTCTTGACAACATCCATGTTCTTATGGAGCTTCAAATAACATACTCTCATACTTTGAAACATTTCAAACCACTCATACAAGCTATGAGACATCCCCACTATTTCGCCCCAAATGTGTTTTTTTGTAATCTTCACTAAATTATTACTAGTATTTGTTAAAGTTTGAATTGTATTATTGGCCTTCTTTAGTTATTCTTCCTTTTTCACAATTCTCTTTCTCTTCCACTGCATTGTGTTCCCAATGATTGGCTTTATCCACCTGAGAGTCCAATTGCTTTTGCAATTCCCAGTTGGAGGCAACATTACTCTCCACGGTTTTAAATAAATTTTATGAACTGACTCTTTCTTCCTCTAGTTTTTTACTAATTTATGCCCATTTTCCCCTCAATGCCGTCAGCTCTGCTTGCTCCTATTCCTTCACTACTATATCTACATGTTCCTACTTTGTATCTTCTGATGTAGAGGTCAATTTTTTAATCTTTTTCTATAATTCTTTCAAACTATTCTATGAAGCTTTCCTCTTTGCTTTTTTATTGCCAATGTCTGCCTGTAACTTTTCTATATTTTTCTCGAGCTTGCTTTTATCTCTTTCCAGCTTTAGTAGTGCAATGTAGACCACTTGGTTTGTAGACTTTGACACATTTATTTTGTCCACATTTTTAACTTTGGAAAAATCCATTTGGAGAGTGTTAACTTGAAAATCAGATGGATCTATCTGACTCTCTGGTGGGTTTCCATATTTTTTTGGTGGAATAACAACCATGAAATCTATCATGTCTCTGTTTGGGTCATATGTTGGAAAAACCTTGTTGGATGTAGGTTGTTCCTCCATAGTTGCAATAAGGGCACCAGTCAGCAATGTCTTCTTTCTTTCCTTACTCTTGGTTGTTGTTTCTAAAAATTTATTACTGAAATCTTTGAAATGAAAATCTAGTGTTGCAGAAGGATTTGAATGTTTGAAAGGTGAACTAGACTCAGAGGTAGAGCTTGAAATGCCTATTGATCTAACTAATGCTCTTTGAGTATTTAAATGTCTATAGGGTTTTGCTGAACTTGAAATTGCAAAAATTTCTTTAGGATCAAATGTCATTTTTGTCTTTGTTCTGGTAGTGGAAAGCTTTTGCTTCGTGACACTATCTTCATCTATGGGATTTTGTGTAGATTCTAGGGGCCTCTTTAGAGAGGGAACTTGTTGTATAAGTTTCCTAGTCCCACTGGCACCAGTGCCACTACCAGACCAAGTAGTAATAGATTCATACCCAAACCTAAGGCCTGCACCACGATCATGAGAAATTTTTTCTGTCTCAATTGCAGTCCAGATGCCTTCTTCTTTGGGACCCAAACCACCACGTTGATAACCCATTTTTTTTGTAATGAATACCACTTTGCTATATACTATTTTCTAGTCCTTGCTGATTCAACTCTAACTCCCAGTCGGTGGATTATCATCCTCAATGTCTGGAATATCATCCTCACAGTCGTATGCCATGTTAGGATGCTCCAATTTCCACAATTTGCTAAACTCTATATCCTTGTCTATATCATCTAGATCTTAACTGGTCTTTGGTTCACCAAGATCCTTTCTCATACTCAAAAAATCATCCATTTTTGTTCTAGTCCATTTTCTATCCTTAGAAGCTTCTGCTATTCTCTTTGGTATTTTTATGTTTGACGGATGAGCATCTTTTTCATAGAAATTGTAGGACATCCTAGGCTGTACAATGCCTTGGTTTATTGTTGTCATAATTTGTAATGACAACTATTCAAATGAAATTTTTTCCTCAGCGGAAACTTTCTCCATCTCTTTTCTAATGTCATCCCAGCTATCCTTGTTTTTCAACTTCTCTAGCAATGGTTTACTTTCATGTTGAAATAAGTTTGCAGAGTTTTTATTAGCAACAAGCATTGTTTGAATGACGTTGAGTGGATCATACTTCCAGTACCACTCTAAATCAAATTGAAAAATATGTAAAAAATTTTTTTCCACTTTGAATGCACCTTTCTCTCAAATGTTAACCTTCCAATTGAGAAAGGTAAGGAAGGGAATATGCTCTTCTTCGATTGGCCAATGAAGAGTCTATTTGTGCTCTTTAGTTGTACTACATATTCTACTGCAAACACCCTGTCTGTCACATGCATTGGAAGTTTGTGGGGTTTTAGTTCTGATCCGTAAAAGCTTAGCACAGTGTAATCTTCCATTAAGTACCAGTCAGCCAATTGAATTGTGCTTCCAAGTTGGATGCAATCCCTACAAGAAGCAGACAATCTAGGCATTGGAGTTCTTGTTATTTTTTTATACAATGGTACCAAAAAAAAGTCTACAAAATTATTGTAATTCCTTCTATTATCATACATTCTTATCTAAGGTGTCTAGTTATATATTGGAGTACCTGTCACCCTCTGAATTTCAAGCTTGTTGTTGTTTCTCATTAATATTGTAGCATGCTTGGCTAGCACAAGATAGCACAAGTAGGTTGTGAACCTAAATGTCTTAGAATTGCCTCTTTTAATCAATGCTAATTGTTCTTGCATCGATTGAACCACATGTCCAACAAAATTATATCTTACTGGTTCATTGACACAATGGATATCCCAAATGAATTGAAGAATGCTAGCACCCACTTCCTTATTGTTTTCCAGTCCCGGGAAAAATGCTAGCGAGGATATAGAATCCTGAACCCATGGCACAAAAATGTTAAAATCATAAGGAGGCTTATGGTTCTCACCCAATGAAGCCTCTACCTCTGCAACTATTAGACCCTTTATAAATGAATCATTTGCATTTGGTAGGACTACCTCATATTGCTCTGCCAACAATCCAAAGTTAATATAGACATTATAGTTTTATCGGTCAAACCCTAGGTCTAGCAAACTGTGAAATTCTTCCTGGGTTATTGATAAAATTTCTTCTTGATTTTTTTTTATTCACACTTGTTCTTTCTTCATCATAATTTTTTGCACAAATCAAGACAATTTTTGGGCAAGGGAAAACTTTAGGTAACAACATGTGACCCAAACCAACATCCCACAAAGCAACTTTATTGGTTTTTGCAGCTACCGCTGGGTTAAATTTTATAAAATCAGACCTCTTTGGCCCAGTTGCCTTACTGCAAAATATATGTTTAATTGCTATAACTCTCCTTTCACCATTGATAACAGGATCATAAACATCGTGATACTCATCAGTGAAACTAGGGATTTCTACTAGTTTTCTGCAGTCTATTAAAGTTTTCCCATCTACTTGCCCTTGGCCTTGAGTTTTCACTTTCCCCATTGTTCTTCGGAAGAATGAAAAAACACAGATTCACAGATATTTACTAACAAAATCACATAAGTAACTAACTATTTAAGAAAACCCAAATTGTACATGCAAGAATTAAAATTTTAAAGTTAAGTTAAACTAATTTTTTGACATTACAAAATTGAGACGCATCAGGCTAGATATCTTAGCCGACATTAAATTTTGAAATCTAGATAGATAAAAGTTAGAACGGCTTAGAACTGCTAAGGCTCTCACAAATTACAGTCTCAAAATCTTCGACGATGGTTCAATGAATCAACAGTTCTTTTTAGCTCTAATGTTAAAAACCTTTCTTTAAATGTAATGGTATATAATTATACTACGTGTCACGTAATCTTTCTAAAACATACTATGTGTCATGTAATCTTTCTAAAACATACTACGTGTCACATAATCTTTCTAAAACATACCATGTAATCTTTTCAATGAATTACACGTCAACATGTCATGTTTACGGAGGGAGTTTTCAGAAATTTTTTTTGAAACCCATAGTACTTCCGAAATACAACTTCAACCGTTCATCTCTCGTAATCCAACGATTGTCACAATTTTAAAATATTAATAATTTAATACACACTAATGAATATTAATCATTAACTATATTCACTTAGAATAGCTTATCCTTGAAATTTGAACCAGTCACCATTAAATGATAAAGTTTGGAAACATTTAATTATTACATTGAACAAAAGTGCAACACAAATTTTTAATATTATATAAGGCAAAATTTCATTACAAATTACAATTCAAATATGCCTATAGACCATATCTATTAACAATTCTTATAATCAAAGCAAAAAAGAAAAGCAGTAGCACTTTGAATTTCTTAAAACATTTTCATATTATATTTTTTAACATTCGTGATTACAAACTATATCATTTGAAAATCCCTGGTAAGCTACTACCACTAGAGGGAGACACAGTAGAGGGACTAGAGAGTAGAGACTATGTAGAATCACAGACTATCTGGTTGAGGCTCCCTTCCTTCTATGTGGAAGTCTAAAGAGAGGATAATGTCAAGGAATTCATCTAGCCACTGATAGTCCATGGGAACCTCCAGTAGGTGCTACTTTTGGAGGAAATCCCTCCCAATCTGTGCCCACTTTTGATGACGCGTGAGCTGCTCAGCATCAAGGTTCAGTAGAAATGGTTTCCTGGGAACATTTACTCCTAGTTGTAGAATCTTAGGCAAATCATTTGCCCAAGGAATTCCAACCCCAATTTCTAAAAATACGATAATAGGCACATCGTCGCCAGGTACTCTTCTTTGAAAACTTTCCTCAGAAGCATGATAATATCCACCTTTCCCCCCCAGGTCAAACAGAGATGCCATGAACTGAGATGAAATGTCAGTGTTCACTCTATACCTATTTTCACTCTCCAGAAATTCACATCCGAGCACCATCCTTATAGCCTCCTTGGTGAAGGCTCCAAACTCCGTAGCAATAGATGCCAGGATTGGGTCTATGACCAGGCCCAAAAAGGCCTTCTAATCCTCCAAGGTAGTGCATCTCAAATGAATTGGAGTGTCCATTGAAAATCAAAGAGAACCTAACACTCACAGAATATTTTCACGAATATGCTTTTACAATCGTAAATTAACGAGTGTAGATCAATTTATTTATAAGTCTTGATTGAAATTATTTCCCCTAAAGATCTAATTAAATCCTAAGATAAATGGTAACTGTCCAAAAATCTCCAAATCTTTCATATTTAATGCAACACTGGGTGAAAATGGAAACAACACTTATGATAAGACATTTTCTATCTTGGGAATAATGAAGGCCGAAAGGATCATGCCGTGCAGGTGGACATAACAATTCTTTATTATAAAAAAAACTTGAAACCTGTGCCCACTCCACATAAATGATAAGCAATGTACATTAGTTGCGAAAGAAAAGTACGTTAGCTGCAAAATGATGGTAGGAAATGAAGCTTTACCATTGATGTAAGATCATCAAATGGTCAAAAAATAATGTCCTTATATGAGATGATGTTTTCATTCAAGCCTTAACTTTAAGGCATTATTCTATTGAGGTAATTAATAATTATTAGTTATATGATGTCACACATATCTGTCAATGAAAATTGAAAGGCGCCATCTAAGAAACCATTAATTCACATGTGACATTACTTTAATTGATTTCATGACTCATCTACTCATCACCATTAATAATATTTCTATCTAATATTACCGAATTTTCCAAAAGAATTCTACTTTTTTGGTGTCAAAAAATGAGGTCATAGACTCATAGTGTCACACGTTCATTCGATTACAACATATCAATGACCAAAGGTGAATTTTGGGCCTATTGTTGGTCTTCATAATCTTTACTGCAAATTCTTGATGAAATCATGACACGTGGTATGATCAATCATACCACATGTCATGTCATACCATGTGTCATGATTCTGCCAAGAATTTGTAGTAAAGATTATGAAGACCAACAATAGGCCCGAAATTTACCTTTGGCCGTTGATATGTTGTAAATCCAATAGACGTCTGTCGTGTGAGTCCGTGACATCATAGTGATGGGAGTGGGACCTGATGCAACTTCAACATCAAATCACAACCATTAGATTATGAGACATGAATGGTGGAAGGTACATTTCAGAGGGAATGTGATTGATGGACTCCTTTATTGAAAACTTTCTCCGGAATCATCACACATGTCATTCTTCAAATTTCCAATTATTCAATCGCCATACCAACTATAAATTTTTGAAAACTATTCGCCATGACAAATAAATTAATTCAAATATTTAGAAAATAATTTTGCCATAGTTTTATAAAAATGGTATCCGTTATTAAAATATTCGCCAACCAATATCCATATTTTGAAACATAATTCACCATCAATATTAATAATTTTCCTATAAAAAATATTATAGTTGCTATTTTTTTATAAAAATAGTATACACTATTAAAAAATTCGCCACCAAATATCCATATTTTGACACATAATTCACCATCACTATTAAAAATTTTCCCTCCAAAACACATGTGATTCGCCACAATTTTATACTTTTCAGGAGGGTGGGTTCCTTAAAGTTATCCCTGCTCTGAATCACATTCACACTTCTGCTCTTACTGCTCTTCTACTCGGTGGCTTCTCTACTCATCACCCGCTTCCTGTAATTTCTCCTTAGCATACACACATACATTCCCTCTCTCTCTCTCTCTCTCACACACACACACACACACACACACACACACACATAAATATTGATCTTCAAACTCTGATCCATTTTATACTTAATTCTAGAAGCGGTGGAAATGTTCTAGAATCTTCTCCTTAAGCGGTGCTAGCATTGGTTACTCCTACAATGCATATATATCACATTTAATTCTCATTGGTGAATCTCACCTTGTAATCATATAAAATCATCATGTTTAAATCTTCGATGCTTTAAAAAACAATCTCCTCGAGTTTTGTAATACGTTTTCTACTCGGTGTGCAGATTTTATGTATTTGTAGATTCTTCTTATGTTAGCCTGTGATGCTCGGCAATACATTTTCTCTTGCTCGGTAATAGGTATGTTCTCTCGATTTGATAGATGTTGTAGCTCGGTACTGCTTGGTGCTCGGTCTTCCTTGCTCTACATTTCTCAGTGTTTGTTCTTTATTACTTTTATCGAAATTGTCTCTACCTTTATTTTCTTTTACCGATTGGCTTATTTGCTTCACCGACTTGACTTTCCTTCTTTATTGAATGACTATGATAATCATTATGACTTAATCATAACTAATGACAACAAAATAACTCTATAAGAGTATCAGTTATAAACAAGTGTTATGGAGCAAAAATATAATCCATTGTAAAGTTTGACAATTTTTTTGGCCAGAAGACAATGTAGTTCCAACTAGGGATTAATGGTGTATTGAAGATTTAGAATTTGGGAATGAAAAACCTTCGATTCTATTTGAGAAATTTCATACAGAATTTGCCATTGCACTAAAAATTGTGGAAGTGAGAATTTGAACTTAATCAATAAAATTTTCAATTTTGAAGTCTTGGAACTTTGAAATTTATTGAACATTTGCAAGTCAAATAATAAATGTGTGATTTTTGTGTTTGATATGGGAGAACAGATTAAAAAGCATTTATTTAATCAACTGAACCCAGCCATACCGTTATGCTAAGTTATATTCACTTGTATGTGCAATACATGGAGAAGTAAATACTAGAGATTTGACTTATTAAATTCATAAAAACTGGGCATAGCAATAACTTGAGAGTCAATAAAGTGAGAAAACTAAAGAACCATATATCTTTCCTTGTCTATCTTATATCTCCTCTAAGAGTAGTGGTCAACAAAGAAAATGTAGTTGTAAGTGGCACATAGTTCGGTCTAGGAGAAGAGCACTAGTTAATGCTCATGTTCTAATTATCGTACTGTTACCCTTTTTTCAACATAATTTTTTTTTTAACTTTTCACATCAAAGTCCTTGAAATGTTAACCTTATATTTGAAAATATCTTCAATCATTTACGAATTCCATGGTTCTATTGAAGATTGCATTGTGGTCATCTTGGCGAAATTTCACAAAAACAGATTAATAGTTTAAAAGTTATCAATATTTTCTTATATGCACTCTTGGAGGTTTTAGTCACAAAATGTGGAATTATGGATAAATTGTTCCTCCTTGCATGTACCTGGTGCTTAAACGGATCGACAATATTCTTCAATTAATTTTTGTTACATATTAATTTTGTTACATGGAGATGTAATGTTACTCAAGTCACACAAAAATGGACTCGTCTATTTGAAATAAGTCACCAAACAATATTATTATATCGATCAAATGACCTACTTTTGAGAATAAACCAAAACATCGATGGACCAATGAAAGCAACTATTTATATAGTGGATCGACCCTTTCATCAAAATTACATAAGTCTCTTAAAAAGAAAATAAGTATTTGGGTCCATGGAATCTGTCAGTTTAGAGACTTTCAAAAGCAATCCAGATCACTGACACCGGTACTCATCGGTAATTTTGCATAGTTGCTAAAGTTCTTAAAATCTCTGATGCAAGGAGAGGTGGTTATATCAGAGAGTTGGTAGACCTTGCCAAAATGCTGAAACAAGAAAACTTATATGGAACTCTTAAAAGGCAAAAGTAGTTATTATAACTCAATTCTCAGTATCAATGCAAAGTTGGAAATTCCCAAGTAAAATACCCAAAAGGAAAAACCCAAACTAGCAACCTATATTGCTTGTTGAAGGTGATGTTGAGAATTAATTTTGAAATACCAACGACTTAGTTATAAAAGAGCTAATGCAATATTTCCTCATCAGAAAGTTGTATACAAAATTTTGAATCATAACGACTAATAACTGTCATCCTCCCAACCTACATGCACTAAGTCTTTATCAGATATATAATGGTTCAAAATGCTCCATAGATGCACATACAAGACTTGAAATTACAGACAACGAACATATATTGTTTAGCACAATACATAAAAAGGATAACATGATTTCTGTAATGGAGTGATTAAACCACCTTCACCAAATCTATGTTCTACACAAAAATGGGAGCTATAGAACAAGTTATAGATGTCCATCAAAGCATGGTGGAAGATATATTTTAGCCAAATACTATGGTTGGAAATGTTGTGGTAGTCATGAATGAAAAATGTGGAATCCTGGTTAATCTGGGAGTGCATCCAAGAAATCTGATCTCATGAAGCACAAAATAAATTTATTTATTGTCCTAGTTATAGAAGATCCTGTCACACGTGCATGCATAATGTGGAAGTATGACAAAGCATATGACCTGTATGGCAGACCGCCTCAAACAGATATCTTTTTAAAGAACAAAGTGAAATGAGTGCAAAACTTTTGTGCGAAATATACTTTGCAAGGAAGCTCTCAAGACTCTAGATAAATGAAGTAGCCTCAAAATACACCTTAGCATTGCAAGCTTTGGTTGCATTCTAGTGAGTGGATGATGGTTGTATATACTTCAACCACATGAATTGTACCTAATTGATCAATAGGAGCCCATTCTCAACTTTCATGCCTGTGAATGGTTATCTTAAGAACATCCGATGCTATCTAAGGTTGTATTCTTGGTGCATGTAAATCATATCTGAATATAGGCAGATGATTTGCAATTATAAATGTATTGCACAAAATCATTTATAGGACACAGATTGTTTAACAAACTTTTTCTGATATAATCCTTTAAGAGACACCATTCGATGCAATGTGTGAAGCTGACGCAACAAACTTTTTCCTGTCTTCCTCCCTGCTGCAACATAGAGGTGGTCAAAAGGCTTCTTTATTGTGAAATTTGAAAATGTTGTAGACAGAAATGCCATTATGAGTGATCGATGTTTCATTTGGGATCGCTGCCCTCTGCTAGCCAAACCCTGACATCAAGGGTTTGATCCTCTTACTGAGTCGTTTAATGTTGTTCCCTTATGGTTGAGACTGCCGAATCTTCCCCTCCATCTTTGGCTGGATTCTATTTTTGAATCTGTGGGGAGGACTCTGGGGGTTTTTCAGATGGTGGATTCGGATTCCTTTGATATTCTTCATCCGACGTACGCCCGTATTTTTGTGGATATTGATGTGTCCAAGGGGCTCCCTGAGAAGATCACTTTGGCTTCTTCTTTGGGCTCTTGGACCCAGAATCTTGACTATGAGGGAATTCCATTCCGCTGCAGATTATGCCATAAGAATGGCCATTTGGCTACTCGTTGTTTTTCTCATAAGGATAAAACTAAGAAACCATCCTCTTGGTGGGTGGGCGCTTCTGCCCACCATTATACGGTTCATAAAGCCTCCATGGATGAGGCTATGGCTTCTCAGACTGATCATGCCTTGGATGGTGATGGTGTTGTCCCTGTTGATGACATTTTGGTATAGACTGTGGCTGCTGTCCCTTCTGGTGCTGTTACTGACCGGATAGTTGTGGGTGTCCCTGGGTTTGATCTTGCTCTTGCTGTCTCTGGTTCTGATGCTGTCCTGACTGTTGGGGTTGTGCAATCTCTTGTCCAGGCTTCTCCTGGGAGTGTTCGTGGGAATGGTAGTGGTGCTATTCCTCTCCCTGCTATGGATTCTATGGCTTGGCAGAAGGCTGCTGGTTTGGTGGAGGATGGATGGACAATAGTTAAGGGAAAAAAATGTAAATCTTCCACGCCTTCTTTTGATATGAATCTACGTTCTCATATGGAAGGGCAAAAATGGAAATCTTGATTGCCCTTTGTTTGGTTTTGTTGTTTCACTTGGTAGGAACTATGGTTTGTTCCTTTGGTTTGTTTGGTGGGGCACCATAGTTGTATTGGTCTTTTATTGCCATATCTTTTTAATGCTCTTGTACAAGGTTTTGGGTCCTTTCAAAACCTGATTTTACGTAATCAAAACATAGAGGTGGTCAAAATAATTAAAGTAGTAGATCAAAGAAACACTTACAAGAGTGGATTTTGTTAGAATCTTGAGACAAATGATATTTCTTTATTCTTAATCTTCCAAAGGTAATGGGATTAGCAATGGATAAACACATATTGGTGATGTTGAAACTCCAACCCCAGAAACTGTGGAGCATATATCATCTCAATAGAATCTACTACATATGATGTTTTAGTAGATGAGTTATTTAGTGCAAAGGGAATTCTACCATGATGAAAAATTAGGTAGTGAGTTACCTCATGTTTGGAAATATATTAGAATAGCAAATAAATATGAGGACTCAAGAAAGGTCCTTGGAAAAAGTATAGATAATATTTGATAAGAAGAATTTATTATATTCTTTCCACCTATAAAAATGTGTAAGAATCAGAGTAACTCCAAAATCAAATAAACATAACAACAAGTTGAGATATCAAAAAGGGGAACATAATTTTTTCATTAATTACAATATCAAATGATTTAAGAATTGACCAAACTGTCCATGTACAAATAAGTTACAGATTGAGTTATAATAAAGACAGTTGACCATATAGTCGATAAGAACATACTTCAAAATCCGTTGATCATTACTTTGTAAAATAACAAGATACAATGTGAAAGATAAACATCAATTTCCAAAACTATCAAAGTCAAAGTAACATTGTACCACACTATTAGCATCCCTGTCTCCTAAGCCTTTAGACAACACACCCTGCAAATCCTGAGACAGGAGTGTGGCCCCGACGCTTTTATATGGTGTAACTGTGAATCTATCTACTTATCATTTTTTAGACTAAGCAAAAATCATATTAGTGAAAAATATGTGATCAAGCTTTGGCCAAAGCATCTTTTGAAATATCACATACACTGACACGTAAAAATAAAACAATTACCCTTCTCTATCCATTTCACATTACACACCAATCCTACAGAAAATTTCACCCTATATTTGCCAATTCTATTCTTGTTTTTCCAAAAGATCACTGTCTATAAATAATAAAATAAAATAACAACAGTCCACAAAAATAAACTGGTAAATTATCAATTGCATAAAATTATTTGCAATCAATTTTTTAAAAAAAAATTGTATTCTTAAATCTAGATTAATGGAAAGGAATAAATAAGTAAAAAGTGAAAAGTTTAGCAATTACTCTATTCCAAGAATTACCGAAATATTGACAGTTATCTACTAAGATTAAGATGTAGATTTTCTACTGTTGACTAGATAAGTTTAGAATCTAGATTTTCAACACATGTGACATGAGGAAGAAATAAGTCCCAAATTCAAGCCTTAAGTAAACTCTTACAATCCAAACTCAACTATATTGTTCCAACGCTTTAAGCTAGGAGACAAGATTTTTTGCTAGAGGAAAAGTTACTTGGTGATGGTAAGTTTAAATCCATATGACAAAACAAAAAAAATGCAACAGTGCATCTACTGATTAATATTTAATTTTTAATAAAAGCACACAACAGGATCAAGACACAATCCTATGTAAGAACCAAAGAAATAAGGTTTCAAAAATTCCACAGGCATAAATGCAACAACCAGTTTAATGTTTTTTTTAATAACTACTCAATGTAAATAAAACAAAAAAAGAAATTCTACGCAGGAACACCAGAAATAAGTAATAGTATTTCAAATCTATGGTCAAGCATAGTTTTAAAACAGATTTAAATACTCACCAAACTCCCATTCTCATTCCCGCCAATCACCAATTTTCTAAGATCTGGAAATCAATGTGGGGAGAGGATATAATGACTGGGCTTGGCACAGAAAAATACAATTCTAATTTTCATCTCCCAAAAATTTTTGGTTGACTATTATGACCCCAATTCAGAAAGGGCACGAAGAGCTCTGCAACGCCTGAATTAAGGAAGCTTCATTTAGCCAAAAATTTGACTTCATTCGGGGCCTCTAAAGCTTTCAAAACTGAGTTCAAAGTTTTTGTACCCTGTTGCCAATACCAAAAATCTGCAATATCTTCAAAACTAGACTTGATCTAGCAATGAAACTTTACTGCCAGACTGATATGACTAAGATGAACCTCCACATGTGAAATCAAAACATTCTGAGATCATATGAACAACTTACTAAAAATAGCAAGTTTCCATAAATAGCAGCTCTACACAAGATAGCCCTTATTGAAAAGAAACCAGAAATATTTTTGGGTGATGCAAGATTGCTCTTACACCCAGGATGCTTCTGCATCAGACACCTGGGGTAATTTGAGTAGTGACCTTGTCACAACTCAAGTGTGCATAGGAAAACCAAGATGGTTAACCTCTTCTTTTGTCAGCCATGATGAATCTTCAACAGGTTGTCCTTTCCACTTGACCAGATATTCTTCATATGTCCTGTTCTTTGTGCTTCTACCAACATGACTATCTAGTATATCTTCAATCTCCTTGGTATCTGAACTAGTTGCTGGAATACTCCACTGTGCTATTGTGATGTCATCTTCAACACCTCCCTCATGATACTTTGTCAAATCTGAAATGTTAAACACTGGTGAAATATTCAGCTCAGTAGGCAATTCTACCTCATACGCATTTCCCGAATCATGCTTCTTTAGTATCTTACATGGTCCAAACTTCTTCATTTCCAGCTTGTTATATGTACCAACTGGAAACCGCTCCTTCCACAAATGAACCATCACTTCATCTCCAACCTGAAATTCCTTACGCCTCATTTTCTGATCTACCTTAGCCTTATACTGTGCATTCATTTTGGTAATATGCTTCCTCACCTCCTCATGAATGTTCTTCAAGTGTTCTACAAAATCCTCAACTTTAGCACTACTTATTTCTCCTTTATCTATCTTCCTCAACTCAGATGCATTTCTGGGACTACTTTCATATACAATATGTGGATGATGTAATGAACCAAACTTCAAATCTATCTTCAACTCTTCACTTTCTACTAGTGTCATTCTGTGTGTTGCCTTATTTGGCAAACTGGCTCCTGGAACCAAGTCCATCTGATGACCGATCTTTCTAACTGGTTGTAATCCATCAGGCACATTACCAAATACAATATCCTAAAACTCATTCAATAATTCTGCAACTTCTACAAGTACATCTTCTACTTCCTCTTTCCCAGCCTTTGGGATTAATGTAAAACACATATGCTCATGCCTCATACCATTTGAGAAATTTTCTCTATCAACAAAAGTTATTCTTGCATTACCACATACCTTTTCTTCTCTTTCCTTCAATGGTTTTAGCTTATGTCGCACTCCATCCTTTGTCAGGGAATAGGTATTCGCATGACCATCGTGTACCGCACATTTGTCAAACTGCCATGGCCTACCCAACAACATGTGACATGCATCAATAGATATGATATCACATAGTACCTCATCTTGGTATTCGCCAATCTTGAACTTCACTAGGCACTATTCACTAACCATGACCTTGTGGTCATCCTGCACCTAGGCAACCTGATATGGATGTGGATGTTTCTGCCTCTTGAGCTTCAACTTTGTCTCCATCTCTTCTGACACCAAATTATCAGTACTGCCACTATCAATAATCACATCACAACACTTACCCTCACACTTGCACCTGGTGCGAAATAGGCTCCTTTGCTCAGGTTCATTTTCATGACACAACAGGACTCTTTTGTTAATCAACATTTCTCCTCTTTCAGCATCTTCAGAATGTGATGATCTGGCATCTTTATCTACATATGCAACTCTAGCCTGGCCTTCATTCCTCCTATCTATCCCTCCTTGGCGTTGAGGACATTCAAATGCCCTATGACCTTCTTCTCCACAATGAAAACATGTTCCACGGAAGCCTCCCCTTCCTGAACCTTGTCCTCTTCCTCTTCCTCTTTGATTTCTATTATGTTGATCTTGCAAACAACTAAAATTATCTCCTCTCTGATTCTGACTATTACTGGTGGCCTCATCCTTCTTTTTCGGATCTTCATTTCGATCTCCATATGACCATCTACTAGATCTTTCATCATGACCTCTTCCGCTTTGTCTGCTCTCAAACTTCTTGTTCAGCTTTTCCTCTACTTTTAGGGAAAACTAGTATGCCTCTTCAATACTATTCATTCGAACCAAATTCAATTCCTCTTGAATGCTCAGCCTCAACCCATTAAGGTAATGGGCAACTTTCTCCTTATCAGCGTCCGCATGGCCTGTTCTGATGAGGATTCAATAGAACTCCTCCGTATACTCCTGAATAGATCTTCCTGCATGCTTCAAACTTTGCATTTTTCTCAGTAGGTCAAGCTCATAATCAACAGGAATGAACTGTCACTTCAATTTATCCACCATCGACCCCCATCTTGTGATTTTATCCTTTCCTCTTCGATTTCTCTCTAATTGAATCTCTTGCCACCAGATCTTCGCATGACCCTTCAGTCTGGCCTTCGCAAACTTGACCTAATCAAGATCCTCGATATCTTCATACTCAAAATATTCTTCACATTCATTGATCTAGTCGATCAACTCTTCTGGGTTAAGATTTCTAGAAAATGTTGGAACCTCAATCTTAGGTCTCTTCCTGATCTTTGAGATAGCTCGAAAAAGTCTTTCTTTCTCCTGGTTCACAACTTTGACTTCTCCTTCTTCTTCGGCTTCATCCTCGCTTTCATCTCTGACATTAAGATTCATTCCTCTGCGAATCTCCTCTTGCAATGCTCGCACTTGTCTCTAGAGCGGTCTAACCTCAGGTGTTACAACACTAGCTCTTTCACCATGTTCCCTTTGTGGAGGCATTTTTTACAATGTGCGCTGAAACCCTAACCATGGTCCTGGTGCAAACTGCCTCACAGTCAGCAATCTGTTTACATAGAAATCTTAACCCACGGTCCTTGTGAAAACTGCCTCACAATCGGCGATCTATTTACACACTCAGAAACTCCTGCTCTGATACCACTTGATGAAGGGTTCTCCCCTTAATACCATAAACACATAACAGAAATAGAGAAACAACAACAATATGCAAGAACAAAAAATTGGCTTCTTATTATCTCCACAAATGTGGAATTACAAACTTTCAGAATTACAATATGCAAAGCCACATGGGCATTCCCTTTCAATATTTTGTAGGACAAAGCCTCGAATCAATACCTAGATCTACTACCCAGAACTTTCCCGAACTGCCTAAGACAACACTATGAACCTTCTTTATATAGGCAATTTCCACCGCCCGAGAAGGTTCTAGAAATTTAGCCCTAAGGGCCGACCAAACTTAGAATTATTTTATTTTTCATTTTATTACATCATAGTCAGCTCAAAATAACTTTTGAAACCCGAACAAAAATTTTGAAGAAAAATTATTTTCTGCCATTTCAGGTCGTCCGACTTCTAGAGACCATAAGTCATCACCAGTTGCTTCGATTGACTATTATGACCCCAATTCAAAAAGGGCACGAAGAGCTCTGCAATGCTTGAATTACGCAAGCTTCATTCAGCCAAAAATTCAACTTCATCCGGGGCCTCTAAAGCCTTCAAAACCAAGTTCAAAGTTTCTGTACCCTGCTGCCAATACCGAAAATCTACAATATCTTCAAAACTAGACTTAATCTAGCAATGAAACTTTACTGAAAGGCTGATATGACTAAGATGAACCTCCACATGTGAAATCAGAACATTCTGAGATCGTATGAACAACTTACTAAAAATAGCAATTTTCCATAAATAGCAGCTCTACACAAGATAGCCCTTATTGAAAAGAAACCAGAAATATTTTTGGGTGAGGCAAGATTGCTCTTACACCCAGGATGCTCCTGCATCACTCTCAATTGATCTCTCCACTCCCTCTAAACAAGATTCACAACTTTATGCTAAAATGATTTACTGTTTATTTTTAACAAGGAGAAAAAAAAACTCAAGATTCAAGATCAATTTCTTATTTTTGTGTTTCCAATAAAATTTTGTAATAGAAACAAATTAAAATTATTTTAACAAAACAATCAATAACTATCATATCACATTAAAACTTTTACTAGCATATAATTATGTATACTCTACACATAATTTAATTTAAATCAAATTCTAATAATTTAATTTCTTTATAAAATAGAACATATCTACATAGTGTATGAAATTTAAACCATATTTTTCTAAACCAATCCTTACCAAGGAGGTAGTCTCCCCTGCCTCGACCACAACCTCGCCTTCAATCCTGTCATCACTACTAGCCAGTCAATTATCATCAGTAGGTTAGTCGGGAATAATCCATAATCAATTTTGAAATTACATAATACTCACATTTAAGTAAAAATTCCTCAATAGAAATAATGAGATTAACAAGATAATATCCGTTCATGAACATAACTAATTATCATTTGTATTTTAATAACATTTCATTAGAATAAAATGATATAAATCTATTTTATTTTATGTGATATTAACCAAATACAAACACACATATGTAAATCTAACTAATTCATCTATAATTTATATAATTTTATTAAATCAATAAAATCTAGCAAGGATTAATTAATTGACTTGGGTTGTCCATACGTGAGCAAGTCCCAAAGGTCAAAATAAGGTTTCTAATTAGTTAAAATCTTTAAGTTTGCAAAAATTGGTTATGACAAAATGTGAACTAGATCATAGGTTTGAGGGAGAGTATTGAAAAATGACACAGTAAGATCATTCAAGAAACTTAGTTCAATCTTTTAATTCTAGCATGTTGTATCTTGTTTGTATATATGCTATTTTTATTTTCTTTTATGCTTTAGTTCAAGTTAAATATTATGTTATTTTTGAATTGTCAGATATATGGAATTTAATAAATTATTCATATCATGACTACATTTACTACAAATTAATGGAAATTAGTAAATAAAATTGACTAAATGGACTACTAATGGAGAAAAATTAGTGAATAAAAATGACTAAATATACTACCAATTGACACTAATTAATGATTACAATGACTAAATAATGGTCCTACCATAATTAAATAAATGACCAGTTAACAATGACTAAATAAATGACTAAATAAATGATTATTATGACTAAATAAATGACTAGTTAATAACAATCAATGATAAAATTAATGACTAAATCAATGACTAAATTAATAGGTAAATCAATTACTAAATCAATGAGCAAATCAATGATTAAAGTAATGACCAAATTGACCTATCCGAACAAAGAATAAATGACTAACATAGTTTAGTGATAAATTTGGTCGTGTTATAAAAGACTGACAATATACTAGATTGATGGTCACATGACCAAGATTAGTCATTTAAATGTAATTTTTAGTAGCTTTTTAGTCATTAATGACTTTTTGTTGCATTAGTGTGTTGGAAATATAATTGGGAAATGTGATACTGAGAGGTGGGGGGGTGAATCAGATATCACCTACTAATTCATTTTGAATTGAATAAAACTTTTATATAGCATCAACAATACTTGATCATAACAAAATAGCTAACATACTAAACAACATCCATGAAAGTACCCATAACACAATAATTTTGTTTACCAAGAAACCCTTGAAAGGTAAAACTGGGGTGGGGATGATACCCACAAATATTCACTACTGCAGTAATAAATTTGCATGTTAGGGCTTACAAAATTTGATCAAAACATGATCTACCCTATGAGGGGTCTACTTTGTTAAAAGCTAAAAAGATTTATACAGTCTACCTTGCTAAAGGATTTTAAACTTACAACAATGTAAGCACTCGGTTAAAAGATTACAAAAAGTCTGTTAGGACTACTCGGTTAAGCGATTTACCCTAATACACTGATTAGAATGTCTCAGTACCTGATCTTTCAGTTTGCACTCTATGCAGATTATAGATCTTCTCTTTACTAAATTGTATTGATCTCTTCTATCTAATTTATCTCTATTCTATCCTTTCACTACTTAGCTCGGTCACTGAAAACTGTCTAAATACTTTCCTTCATTGAATATGCCTTACTGCACATTCTCTTCACATTTGCTATCCCTCTCTATGTTACGTTTTAGGGTTTAGATCTTATCCTTATATAATCAACAAAACATTTTTATAAATCAAGATCTACGGTTCATATTAATTTCTCTTGCCACTTAAGCCTTACTAATATCTGATTGGCTCTAGGTATTACATAGGGATCAATGTTTGCTAAGTAGATGTGTAATTACCTCCATAATTATCTCCAACAAACAAAATACAAAACATGAATGTCACCCAAAATGATTTACCTCAGTCACTGTGCCAAAACAAACTCTTATGTTATTCTTAGCTAACTTGGCAAATGTAGTTCCTGACACTCAAAATTCACTGTACTCGGCATCTGTTGATATCTCTATCACTCGGAAATCATTGTATATATGACTATGCAAAACTAGACTCGACATAATACAAAAATACATAGTGACCTTAAGTTTACTCGATAGTACTATTGCTCGGTAAGTAAACATTACATAGCTCAGCCTTTACATAATGATTCAGTCGTAGTGATGATTGACCATCATTGCCTAGATAAATGACTAAGTGTGGGTCACTAATAGTCAACAAAACTATAGGGATCTACAATCTCCACCTTTGACATTAGTGGCAAAAGCACTTTGTCATGACATTACATTTGCATTTACATTTACAAAATAATAAGTATACTCCCCTTAAGATATATACATTCAAAATTTTGTTACCTTCCCTTTGTCATGTCATGTCATCTTGATTTCCCCCTTGTTTTTGACATGATGAATCTCTTTTGGAGTAGGGATCTAAAAATATTTCTCCAGAAATGGTTTATGCATCATCATAACCATGTGTAGTGCAATTTCCCATTCACCAACAACAATGTTCAAAACTTCAGTCTGCACTTCTAGCTCAACAACTAGGTTGATTAGTCCCTCAGCAGTAGACAGATTGGGATCCTTCTAAGTTAGGTCCTTTTCCTCGACTAACTTTATTTGAATGGTTTCTAGGTGAGGTGTTAAAGTTGCTTGCATAGAAAGTAGTCTAGATCTAATCTTTCCATCTTTAGCCATCAGTTCGACTATCCTTCCTTATGTCTGCATGATCTTGGCATAATGCTTGGAACTATGTTCGGCATTCACACTTAAGGATTGACTGGTGGATTTGAGTTCTTGCTGTAGTTGATCAACCATTCGTTGATTCTCCTTAGTAAACTATTCTATAATACAAAATTTAGTAAGCAGAGAGTGCATTTGCAACTACTTCTTCGGTCTTTATTACCAAAGTAGAAAGTGTGACTAGTTTAACTACAATCTTGATAGATACTTTCTCTAGCATCTTGGTCTTGAACTGTCTCTCCAACCACTCAAACAACTTATCACTTGTGCTACATGCTGTATTATTGACTTTTTGAACAATATGTAAAAGTTGTTCCAATATGGGAGCATAACTATTTACATCTAACAAGTCATAAACATCATTAAATATATCTTTAATTTCATACAGAACCTGTTTCTATTGATGTTCTCTCCTTAGTTCTTCCTGTCTTCTTTTCCTTGTCAACAGATCTTTCAATATCTACATCTTCTGATAAGTTAAGTTATTAGAATCCCATTTAGGAATAGTAATAACTTCATCAATGGTTACCTCTGGGGAAAAGACTTCCATTTTTTGCTTGAGTGCCTTCTTCGGTGTGCTCCCACTTGACATCTCTACAAGAGTTTGTATTGCTTCTTGCTCAGTAGGCTCTTGTTCCTCAATTGCTTTGTCTTTTTCTTTTGCTCCTTTTGTTCCCTTATCCTCCACATGAGGACTAGTAGCTTTCTCCTCTAACTTCTCTTTTCTTTCTTGGTGTAATTCCTCAGTAGATGTGGGTTGAGTTGTAGATACCAACTTATTTGGTTCCTCAGTAGTGCTTGTACCAGCTAACATGTCAACTGTAACTGTAGGTTTGGCGGGGGTGATGTTACCAGTTTATGACTTATCAATGGTCGGATAAGCTTTGACTTGCAAAAGTGCAGTGTTACTGCCTAGCAAAGATGTGTCTTTTGCTTTCACGGCCTATATATCTTCCTCGGTCAATACTGGATTCTTATTTGGTGTAACCTTTGTTATATCAACAATGTGTACATCCAAGTCCTAAATTTTCTCTATCTTAGGAGCTTTGATCTCGGGAATGGGTGATTCCATTACATTTTTTTCTACTGCAGGCTCGGCATCCTTGGATGTACTTGCACCTTTATCTCCATCTTTTTCAATCAATAAACCAAAAACTATCTTCCAAATCCTGATACTTTCCTGTACAACATTCTCAACCTTGTGTTGAAGGATTGAATAAGCTCTAAGCTTAGGATCAAATTTTGCTCGGTATTGTTCCACAATTTGACTAATGTTTTCAGGGTTGAGACTTGACTCCACTTGTGCTAAGGTGCTCTCCCTTATTTGTTTTTCTATGTTAAGAGCATATTCCCTTTTTTGTGCAACTCGGTTCCTTAACTCCTTAGGAATTTAGTTTTCCAATTGAATTGGTAACATCTTGAAAGTGCAAAGCATTTCAAGAATAGCATCTTCAACCTTTTCCTTCTCTCCTATACTCAGGCTTCCAAACTTTAATGCCTTCAAGTCTTCCACTCCTACAGAGTTTGTTATCTTATGACATTTTTCATCCACAAAAGGTTTGACATCCTGCAATGCAACCTTCTTCTTCACCTCTTCATCACTTTTAGTCTCTTCATCATCTTCTTGTTCCAAAACAAGTTTCCTTCTAGGCCTTTTGTTAACCTTACACGACACTGCCTTAGGTTGTGCAGGTTTTCATTTACTAGATGCAGGGGATTTCTTAGGAATCTCAGTAGTAGCTCCCCTTGTTCTAAGCCTCAACACAGGTGTCGAAGACACTTTAGGTTTGATTATTCTTTTCTTGGTTGCGGGCTCGACAATCACTGGCTTCTTACCTTTCTTTTCTACTTTAACCTTTTCTTCTTCTTCATTATCACTAGAATCACTCAGTTTATCTTCTCCCAGTCCTTGGGTTAACTCTAGTGGTGCATCCTTGTCTATTTCTTCCACATATCTCTCCAATTTATTTAGTATTTTCTTTCTTTTCCTTTCTAGGGTTGCAGCCGTTAAACCCATAGTGATTTTAGATTTGGCTTCTTCATGAGTTCCAAAGTAGTGTGCTTTACTATCAATTTCTTTGGCTATGAGAGCTGTGATAGCAACAGTGGCTTCATCTATGTTTATTTCATAGGGTAGTGGCATTAGCCATGAAACCCTATGCAAGACTACTTGTGCATATGTAAAGTCTGTGTCAACTAGGAAACATATGTCTTTACTGTAATTTTCAACTAATGACACATGGATTCTACTCCTCTTCCTCATTTTCTCCTTAAACTCAACAAAATAATTATCCATCACACCATTGAAACTATCTCCTATCTAACTTATGAATTCATTGATTTCAACAATAATGGGCCTTGATTTATCCCATATTACACCTCCATGAGAAGGAAAACTCTTCTTTACATAAAAGAATAAATAGAGTAGCAAAGATCCAAACTTACACATTTAATTCTTTGCATTTCAGATTGAACTAAGGTTCTTGGCAAGTTGAGTCAGCTGGAGCTTGACAAGATCATACGTGTGTCCTTAATGATTTTCCATGCCTAGTCAACTGCCATACAGGGGACACTGTCCAATCGACTAGATTGGTAGAATTTATGCAAGATAACCCTAACAACAAAGTCAATTTTTGGGTCTGTTATGGTGGAGATAGTCATTCCACGCTTGTTCCATACCACCTATGTGTTTGCCTGAATATCTTCTTTGCTTGAACACTTCATTGTTCTTTTACCTTGAATTGTGGGGAATCCAGTGACTTGTTGGATCATTTCCTTGGTAATCTTCATGGGTCCATCTTCCAACCATAGTTGCATGTTGTGTACTCAGCTCAATACTATTTTTATCCATTCAACTTTGAAATTTTGTGGGAAATTTAGGACATGCACTAACCCTCATTCAACAATCGACTTATACTCCGACTTCAATACTCCATTTACACATAATTTATCATACACCTCCCTGATCTCATAGTCTTTGATTTCTCCAATCTTACACATGTAACATGACCTAATATCATTCATAATCAGCACATTTTCCAGAATTGAAGATAGGGCACCGGACAAATCTCCTTTAATCCTAGTTTTTGAAATTGCCTTAAAAATTTGTGGCTTGCAGACTTTGTTTCTTACCAATTGTACATTGAAAACCTCTATTTGTTATTTCTTCACTGCAGAAAATGATGATGATGCCATTTTAATTCAAATTTCTGAAAAGAAGTGTTTCCTCGGTAAAGTACCTTTTTCTCGTAAGTGTCCTGTAGATGATTTTTGCCGATGGCACGTTGTAGAGATTTGGAATTGTCTTTAGTAAATTGGTTGCATGCACTCTGAATCGCTCAAGTAAATCTCAATTCACTAGGTAAAATGAAATGAGTGGAAACTTTCTGCTTTATAGATTCCAAATGGTAGAATTAGGGTCTCATAAATGCTTTGTACAAATTTGCGAGTGGAATACAGTTGTCTCAGCAAACTCATGCTAACCTCAACTAACATAAGCTCGTTCAATGTAATCGTTATGACATAGCTCGGTATCTATAGCATCTCAGCCACAATTGGTGCTCGATATACACTGATAAATCGGTCCAGACACTAACACTTGGCATAAAGTGAAAATTTTCATTTAGCTAAGATATGTCCTGATGCATCTTTATTTATGTAGATTGGACTTTTTCTCAATCTTTATGTTAGGAACTAATGTAAAATAAACCCTTGTAAAATTTAGTTCCAAACATACCTCTTATGCTTAATTAGAAGAAGTGTGATCACCTGATCCATCAGATTGGGTGACCTCAGATGTGCTAGCTTCACTTGTGCTTCCTTCTTCTTTCTTCTTCCATGTCTTGTCCATCTAACTTTTCAACTTTTCACAAATATCTTCATTCTTATTCTGATCATTGCTTAGCATAGGTGATCTACAATCTTTCTTTAGGTGACCTATCTTATTACATTTGTAGCATACCATGCTTCCATTCATCCAATTTTTAGATCTGCCTCTGAAATGAGTTTTCATACAATTTACTCCAATGTGTCCATATTTTCCATAGTAATGACAGTTGTACCAAGTGTTATAATCCCAATTTTATGAGTTTACTTCATAGGAGACTTAGTCTGTTCATTTCATGACCATCTAGTTTTAGATCTACATTCAAATGCTCTATGCCCATATTTTTGACAGTTGAAACAATTGCCTTGAAACTTAGGTGAGGTAGGTGGATTACTAGCCTTAGACCTACATTCATGTGCCTGATGTCCATGTTTCTTATAGTTAAAGCAATGTCCATTGAATTTAGGTTTAGAACCAAACTTACCATGTTTTATTCTACATATGTTGGTTGTATGTCCTAGCTTTCCACAATGATGGCATGTGGGCTTGTTGTTCTTTGGTTTTGCATTCTTCTACTCTCCATTCTTTGATGATTCTCCTTCTTCAATAGATGATTCATGTTCATTTAGTCCAAGTCCAGATCTATCACCAAATCTTCTAGGTGACCTTAACAGTTCTTCAAAATATTTTGTAGCTTCATTGGGTTTTTTCATCATTTCATTGATTTCCTTTTCAGATCTTAGTTCATTCCTCAATTGATTATTCTCAGACCTCAGTTGGTTGATTTCCATATCTTTCCTACCCAACTCTTGATTAACCAGTAGCAGTTGATTTACCATGTCCGGTTGATTGTTAGTTAACCTTTGCATGTCGCTTGCCTTTTCATCTAGTCTCATTGCAATTTGTCTTTTGTCTTCCTCAGCCATTGTCTTGTCATCTTCAGCTTTCTTTTTTTGTTCAACTATTTCAAAAAGTCTGACAAATTAAATTTCATGTTCTCTTCTTACATCTTTGATGTCATCATTTAGTATGGTGTTTTATCCAGTAGCTCTTTTATGGCTTTGTCACTTTCTGTAGAGTTTCCATTATCAAATAGTCTAGTGGTATCTTCTTCTTGATATTGTGACTCATTTTGATGAATAGCAATTTTGTCTCCTTTTACTCAAGGATTTCTTCAGTTCACTTCTTGCTGCTTCCATTTGTAGTAATGCTAGTTGTACATCAATCTTCTAATTATCTATGACCTTTCCCAACTTATAAACTTCCATCTCAAGATCTTTTTCCTCAAGTGGTTAGACTTTCTCAAGAGAAACCTTGCAGCTCTGATACCAATTGTTGGAAATATAATTGGGAAATGCGATACTGAGAGGGGGGGTGAATCATATATCACCTACTAATTCATTTTGAACTGAATAAAACTTTTTCATAGCATCAAAAATACTTGATCATAACAAAATAGTTAACATACTAAACAACATCCATGAAAGTACCCATAACACAATAATTTTGGTTACCCAGAAACCCTTGAAAGGTAAAATTGGGGTGGGGATGACACCCACAAATCTTCATTACTGTAGTAATAAATTTTCCTATTAGGGCTTACAAAATTTGATCAAAACATGATCTACTCTGTGAGGGGTCTGCTCTGTTAAAAGCTAAAAGACTTATATAGTCTACCTTGCTAAAGGATTTGAAACTTACAAAAGAGTAAGTAGTCAGCTAAGAGATTACAAAAAGTCTATTAGGACTACTTGGTTAAGAGATTTACCCTGATACACTGATTAGGATGTCTTAGTACCTAATCTTTCGGTTTGCACTATATGCAGATTACAGATCTCTTTACTGAATAGTATTGATCTCTTCTATTTGATTTATCTCTATTATGTCCTTTCACTACTTAGCTCGGTCACTGAAAATTGTCTGAATACTTTCCTTCACTGAATATGCCTTACTGCACATTCTCTTCACATTTGCTATCCCTCTCTATGTTACATTTTAGGGTTTAGATCTTATCCTTATATAATCAATAAAATATCTTTATAAATCAAGATCTACTGTTCATATTAATTCCTTTTGTCGCTTAAGCCTTACTAATATCTAATTGGCTCTAGGTATTACATAGGGATCAATGTTTGCTAAGTAGATGCGTAACTACCTCAGTAATTATCTCCAAAAAACAAAATACAAAACATGAATGTTGCCCAAAATGATTTACCTCGATCACTGTGCTAAAACAAACTCTTATGTCATTCCTGGCAAACTTGGCAAATGCAGTTCCTGACACTCAACATTCATTGTACTCGGCATCTATTGATATCTCTATTGCTCGGCAATCATTGCATATATGACTCTGCAAAACTAGACTCGGCATAATACAAAAATACATAGTGACCTTAAGTTTACTTGGTAGTACTACTTCTCGGTAAGTAAACATTACATAGCTCGGCCTTTACATAATGACTCAGTCGCAGTGATGACTAACCATCATTGCTTAGATAAATGACTAAGTGTGGGTCACTAATAGTCAACAAAACTATAGGGATCTACATAGTGCATGTGTGCATGTGGATGTGATTATTGATATATTATTCTTTATATAAGTAAAAAATTCACCAAATACACATATATTATTCTTTATATGTAAAAAAATCACCAAATACATTATTATTTTCACCAACAATAATGACACATTTGCTAGGAATTTATTGAATTTTCATACAATTGAAAAAATCATCGATAGAAATTAATACTTTTCCATTAAAATTAAAAAGCTTTGCCAACAAAATTTATATTTTCCCCCAAAATAATGTAATATTCGGTAGGATTTTATACCTTTATTTTAGGGGGATTCTTAAAGTTATCCCTGGAGATAAGATGGACACCTCTTTTTGGGTGGTTTTAGCTCATGGTTTTGTAATATCATTTGACAATTTCTTGTATTGTATCTCCTATATAGTAGGTGAGTGAGATGAAGGTTTTATGTTAGTCTTATAGATTTCTAGATACGTTTGGATCTTTGGTCAGTGATACTCTTGAAAGAAGCTTTCTTTGCAGGTATGTAATTTGTTTTTGATTGATGAAGAATATATTGGGCTATTTTTGGAGTTTGGTAGGTTTTCCTTTCGAAAGAGTTTTCCTCATGTAAATATTTATGTTTTAGTATGAATCTTATTTATCCTTATGTTTATTTCTATTAAGCTTTTGTAACTATGAAAAGGATTTGAGGAATTGTTCACATTAATCTCATCTTAGGGTTAGTGTAGGAAGTTGTTTTGCTACTTAAATTCCTTACAAGTGGTATCAGAGCTTGATCACCTTTAATTTTAGTTGTGGGTTGTTGGATTTTTTCAACTAATTCAGGTTTGAGTGGTAGTTGTGTAGCAGATACTTTGTGATCTTGTTGTAGGAATTTCAAATGGTTAGTTCTTTAGGGAGAATAGATGCAGAGATATTTTCTATAAATAATTTTGAAATGTGGAAGGTGAAGATAGAGGATCAACTAATAGATAGAGATTTGCAGGAGGTTGTTGATGAGGTTATCATGAATCCTATATTAGATTTATTATATGAGACTCCTAAATATGCTTTTATGGACCACAAAGACAAGGGTTTAATTAGATTGTGTCTTACAGATTCTACTTTATTGAATGTCCATGAAGAGTCATCTACAAAGAACATGTAGATGAAGCTTGGTGAAATGTATCAAATAAAATCTTTAGTAAATAAGTTTTTTTTTTTAGGAAGCAGCTATATTCCTTGAAAATGAAGGAAAGTGGACAAATTAAAGACCACCTAGAAGCATTCAATATTTTGGTGGCTTAGTTGGCATCCATTGGTCTCAAGATGGATGAGGAAGAGAAACGTCAGATTGTTCTTTGTTCCTTGTCCGATTTGTGGGATTCTCTTATTTTGTCCTTATATGGTAGTACTTCTATTATTTTGAGGATGTAAGATGTGGTGTGTTCTTTATTTTTTTAATAGATGAGGAAGGTATTCATCAATTCTAAGGAAGCCCTAGTTTCCCAGGGCAGATCTAAGAAAAAAGGAAAGAAGAATGAGAAGTGTAACAAATCCAAATCCAAAGGGAGATTCAAATCTCTTGAAAAGTACAAAGCTATTTGCTAGAATTACAATAATCCTAGACACATCCATAAGGATTGCAAAGAAGAGAAGAAAAAAAAAAAAGAATTTTGATTCTGATTGTGAATTTGAGAAGGAAGATGGTGATATGTTCATTGCATATTTGGTCACTCATGCATGCAATGATGCATGGTTGATTGAATATGGTGCATATTTTCATACGAACTCTAATAAATATTGGTTTCTAAATATGAATAGTTTGATGGAGGTAAGATGTATTTGGGTGATAATTCAAATTTAAATATTGTTGGTTGTGGTAAAGTTAAAATTAGGTTTCTTGATGGTAGAATAAGAAATATCAATGGTGTGTTGTAACTCTCTAGTATAAGGCAATTTTTTTAAACTATAAGAAAACTGATAGATTTGGGTATGTAGGTAGTCTTTTTTGATGTAGGATGCAAAATGGTGACAAGTGCTATGATGGTTTCTAGAGGTGTCAAAATTGGCACTTTGTATAAATTGGATGTATACACTGCCGAGTGTAATAATAATTTTGTCAATAAAAAATCTATGGATACTTCATTGGAAAAGCTGAGGGTTTCACCTATAGAAGATGGTAATGGATTTTCGATACCTAAGGATACTTTTTCTTCTAAACAAATTTACCTAAAAATAAGACTATGTTATGACACTAGAGACTTGGCCACATTAGAGAGAAGGGTCTCAGGGGATGTAAAACTAAAAACCTTGTTGAAGGTTTGAATGATTCTAATCTTCTCTTTGATTTTTGTGAGCACTGCATTTATGGAAAAAACATCTTCATTTAGTGTTACTTGAGTTCTCATAAATCTTGTGGTGTGTTAGATCTTATTCATTCTTACGTGTTTGGTCCTATAGATATTCCCTCAAATGGAAAATCCATATATTATCTTTCATTTATTGATAATTATAACAGAAGGACATGCTTATATTTTATAAAGAATAAATATGATATTTTTAGTTGATTTAAAAAAATTAATACAATGGTTGAATTGTAGACTAGAAGGAAAATAAAATATTTGAGAATTGATAATGGTGATGATTTTTTCTTTAAATATTTTAATATATTTTGTAAATATTGTGGCATTCATAGGTACATAAGACAACTCTTTATTCTTCACAATAGAATGGAGTTGAACAAGGATTCAAACAACATGTTGATGGACAAGACTAGGAGTATGTTGAGTGATCCTGATCTTGAACAAAGGTTTTGGGAAGAATTTGTTTCCACTGCTTGCTACCTAATTAGTATATCTCCTACATTAGCTCTTTTTGATAAAATTCCTATGAAAGCATGGTTGATTCATAAGCTTTCATTTAGGCATTTTAGAGTTTTTGGTTATGAGGCATATGCATATGTGCTAAAAGAGAAGTAGAATAAGTTGGAGAACAAGGATGTGAAATGAATCTTCATCAGTTATAGTCATGGTGTGAAAGGATACAATATTTGGGACCTTGTTGTACAAAAGATAATACATAACAAAAGTGTTATTTTTAGAGAAACTAAGCCTTCTTTTGTTATATAGCAACTTGAAAAAACTAAAAAGGAAGATGTGATTTAGCTACCTTCTATAACTAAGAAATTTGAATCTAGACCCTTAGATAGAGAAGAAGTTTGAGAAGAGATCATCTATTTCTCAATCTTTAAAAGAGGAGGAAGATCCTCGAACTCAACTCATCCAAAGGTCTACTAGGAAATGACAACCACTTTAAAGGTATTATCCTAATTATTGGAGATGTATTTTTTCTTTGAATACTAGTGTAGATGAACCAAGATATATAGAAGAGGCATTAGATATGAATGATGCTAAATCTTGGAAGATTTATATGCATGATGAAATAACAACTTTGAAAAATAATGGCCCATGGGATCTTGTACCATTTCTTGAAGGACAAAAACCTATTGGTTGAAAATGGATGTTCAAGAAAAGGATTGGTTTAAATGGAAACATTAAGAAGTATAAAGAAAGTTTTTCTACAAAAGGCTACTTTTAGGTTGAGGGTGTTGATTATGGTGAGTTATTTTCTTCTATTGTAAAAATGACATCCATTATATTTTTTCTTTATATTGTTGCTGCTTATGATTTAGAGGTTGAGAAAATGGATGTGAAAACTATTTTCCTTTATGGTGATTTTCATGAGGTTATTTACATGACATAGCCATAGCACTATATGGTAAAAGATAAAAGTAATTTAGTTTGCAAATTAAAAAAGAAAAGTGTATGGCCTCAAGTAGAGTCATAGGATGTGGTACCAAAAATTTGATACATATGTGTTGAGTTTAGGATTTGGGCATTCTAAATTAGATCATTGTGTTTATTATAAATATGATGATGATCATTTCCTATATATTTTATTATCTGTTGATGGTATATTATTCATTAGAAAAAATAAAGTTATGATTATAGAACTGATGTCTTAGCTTGCTTCTAAACGAAAGACCTGGATGCAGCTAAACACATTCTTGGGATGGAAATTAAAAGAGAGAGTGAATAGAAAACTATTTGTAGGCCAGAGTAAGTATGTGAACTCAAGTTTAGAGAGATTCAACATGAAGGATTGCAGACCATTATATGTTCCATTTTACAGTTGGAACAAATTATCTATTTTAGAATGTCCTACATCTCCATTAGAGATGGAAGACATTAGTAGAGTACCTTAATAGAGTACAATTAGAAGTTTGATGTATTCTATGTCCTATACTAGACAAGACCTTTCCCAAGAAGTGGGAGTTGTTTCTAGACATATGTCTAATTTTTGTAGAGTTCATTAGGATGCAGTTAAAAGATTCTTTAGAGATTTGAAGGGTACCTTAGAGTATTCTTTGTGTTATCATAGTAATATGGTAGGAGACAAAATTTTCCTTGATATTCATAGTTATGTGGATGTAGATTAGGTAGGTGATATTGATCACATAAAATCCATTAGTGCTTATGTGTTTACATTATTTGACAGTGTAACTAGTTACATGAGTAAGCAACAAGCTATGTTTTCTTTATCCATTACTAAAGAAAAGTATATATGGAAGCTACTCATGCTTGTAAAGAATTCATTTAGATTAAGAGATTATGTTCTAGTATTAGAATAAAATAAGGAGAAGTAACAGTTTATTTTTGTAGTCAGAGTGCAATGTATCTAGCAAAGAACTAAACTTTTCATGCCAGAACCAAGCACATTGATGTTCAATATCATTATCAATATCATTATAAGAGATATGGTTGAGGATGGTAGGGTGAAATTGGTTATGGTAGAGACTTTGATGAATTTTTGAAATTCATTAATAAAATTTGTAAGCATAGAGAAGCTCAAATTTTGTTAAGAGCCTATGTGCCTCATAGCTCATCGCAATTAAATGATAATGTAGATACTCCCTTTTCTCTTTCTTGCAAGGTTTTTGAAAGTGGGAGATTGTCGGGATAATGTGTCTCAATCTTGTAGAAACTATGAAATCAATTTTGAAGGCCTTAGAGGCTCTATAAGGCATCATAAATAATTATGGACAACACTATATGTCCCATATATAGATTACTTTGAGATGTTTCCAAAAAGTGGTTATAATAAAAAATGGAGTACACTATTCAAAAGTTACGACCTCAAGAAGTTGGGTCTCTTGAAATAGAAAATGTAAAAATATTCCAAACATGTAAATGAGTTGTAAATGGGAGTTACACATGTTGGTGTGTGTATTGAAAAATCATAGGGAATATTTGATTGGAGATAAGATGAGTGCCTCTTTCTAGGGTGGTTTTATCCCATGGTTTTGTAATACCGTTTGATGATTTCTTATATTGTATCTCTTATATAGTAGGTGCATGAGATGGAGGGTTTATATAAGAGTCTTATAGCTTTCAGGATACATCTAGATCTATGGTTGGTCATACTCTTGAAAGAAGCTTTCTCTTTAAGTTTATTGTAATATATTTTTGATTTCTCATTAATATATTGGGTTGTTTTTGGAGTGTGTGGTTTTTCTCTTGAAAGGGTTTTCCACACATAAATCTTTGTTTTGTGGTATGAATTTTATTTATCCATATGTTTCTTTCTATTAAGTTTTATAACTATAAAAAAGATCCGAGAAAGTTCTTACATTATTCTCCCCTTAGGTTAGTGTAGGAAGTTGTTCTACTACATAACTTCCTTACAACTAGGATGAGACTCCATTTTTTCTACCTCACAATAGCTAACATTTGAAACTTTTCTCTAAAAATCCCAGCAAAGCCATTGCTAACAAGGGGATCACAATAACCATTTTGGAGGACAATGAGGAAAATAAAGTTGAAAGGGTAAAAGGTATTAAGATTGAGGAGAAAACCCATGGGTCAAGAAGTAGAAGGCCTAACAAACTAGATAAAAAATTGTTGGAGCCCTCCTCAAAAGGGAAAATTATTATGTGTGAGGAAGAAGATACCTCATCTAATGAGATTTTTGTTGATGATGATGATAGTAAAAATAATTGTCATAAATGGGAAGAGTATCATGAAGACCAAGACATGACCTACCCTAATATATCTAAGGACCAAGGCATTTCTATTGAAAATCATGATAATGAGGAAATTGTGGCTTCTTAGGACAATGAGGAAGAGAACCAAGATATGTAGGTGTTGGATGAAGATGAGACTGCTTGGGATGACCCCTTATTGGGTGTAATTTAAAGACAATTGATCAAATAGAAAGAAGGATGACCATATAAAGTCTTGCTATTGATAATGCTTTCAATTCTATCATATAGATCATAGATGGCATCATGAATAGAGTGGTTAAGGGTATCACCACTAGAAAGTTCAAGATTAGTAGATAACTCATAAATGTGGGGTATAATGTTGAACTAAACTCATTCACTTGTAGATAGGGAAGTTAGACACTTGGTTAGAGATGCTTTGGGAGATGAAAAAAGATTGAGCCTAAGTGAGGCTCTTTACAATTCAAAATGATATTTTATTTATGTTTTGGTCCATTTCTTGCTTGTTACTTCTAGAGGAAGTTTTTTCTATGCTATTTACTTGGATGTTATTACTTTAAAGAAGTACTTACTTAGATGTTATTAGTTTAAAGAAGTATGTTGATATGATAACTAGTATGGTGTTAACTGATAATAGTACTTCAATAATTAGTTAAATAGTTGTAGTAGAATAGTTAAAAGAAAAAAGGCTGCAACTGAAGGTGTAAATTTTGGAGTTGATGCGACTACTGGTGACAGGGATCTCCAGCGTACTTGCTTAGTGGAGGAGTGTTATCTCCTCCACACAGTTTGCTTGATCTCCCTCCTCTGCATTGCAATTAACACTGCATTGGTTTGAGTACTATTTTACTGCTATTTACTGCTTGTGTCCTATGGAGCTTGAATCTGATAGCATGGTTAACTATGACCTTAACCTTGTGATCTCTACTAATCCACCTCCTAAGACCTTTGATAATCCACCTCCTAAGAAATCCTTGGTAGAAATTGTAGCTCCGTCCAACAATGGTGTCCCCTCTGCTGTGAGGTTTCTTTCGTTGGTTAGAGAAGGACCCTTCCCAAAAGGTAAGTGCCCTGCCATTGCCTCAAATGAGTTCATCATTTCTCCAAATGATGCAATGTTGAATGAGATTGCTTTAGAAAAGACTAGGTTTTGTGATACTGCTATTTTTTTCGCCTGTGTTGATCTGGAAAAGTTCCCTCCAAGGAAATTCTTGACGATTGGTTCCATAATTTATGGAATCTAAAATTAGGGCTTAAAATATCCTTCTATAGACAGATCTAGAAGGGGTTGTTTATCATTTTTTTCAACAATCATGAGTCACATATGGAAGCCCTAAAAAAATAATATTAGACAGTTGGAAAGACCTCTTTTAGGGCACTTTCATGGACCCAAGAATCCATTTGTGAAGAATTTCTCACATCGTCTTGCCCTAGATGGGTTATCCTTAAGGACATCCCTCCCTTCCTATGGCATTTCCTTCCTCAGATATTAGTTCCCTTCGGAAGTATTGTCTGAATTGATGAAACTACGAGGCTTGTCTCCAACCTTGATGTGAGGATGCTTTTCTCCATTAAGCTTGGGGTTGACATCCCACAATGCCTTAACTTGAATATTGATGGTGATTTATACTCTTGCCCTATGCAGATCCTTGGTGGTTTGAATGCGTGCTTCCTATGCAAAAAGAAAGGGCATCTTAGGAAAAATTGTCCTATTATTATGAAAAACCTAAATTGAACCTAGTGGAAGATGTTGTTGTTACCCATAATGTTGATAATACACCTTTTAATGATCCACTCAAACCTAACAATCATGTCACAGTTGAGGTTGTCCAAAATCCTAAAAATTCTATGAATGCTAACTCAGTTAAATGTAAGGAGATGTTTTCCTTTGAAAGTAAATAGATGACCATCCCCAATCATCATGCCTCTTCATCTATTATCCTTTCCAATAACCCCCCCCCCCACTAAGATTAATAGTACTTTTAGAACCCCCAAACCTATCATTCCCATGATGGCTTCAATTCAAAATGTGGGAACTTCTAATAATGATGGATTTCAAACTGTTGTTAATAGAAAACATAGGAGGAAAAATGTCCAATAGCTTGGCATTGATCTCATTAGAGCTGGTAAATGTAATGTCAATCCCTTCTCGACTCTAACCAACATGCCTGCTCTTATGATTGAAGATGCTCCATAGGACTCTAATCTCAATGCTCTCATGCATCAAGATCCACCTACTCTCATGATTGAGGATGCTTTACAGCCTGTTGCCTCAAGTCAGGAGGACCCTGTTGGTATTAATAATGGGACTGATGATGTTACCATGAGAGGATTCCCTGCAACCAAGATTAGCAAATTAGAGAACCATAGATGTCTTGATCCTAATCTTGTTGCAGGGCACCCCCCTGATGATAATAGTATCAATCCCTGAAGCTCAGTGCTTAACGAATTGGATGATAATGTTATTATTGAAGTTATCTATGCTAGGCAGGACCCTAATAGTCCGCTAATACAGGATCCTTCTAGATCCTACCTTAGTGGAGACATTGATAGGAACAATACACATTTTGACAAAAGTGAAGAGGATGATGAGTTACTCCTGGGATGTAATACCTCTAAGAAGAAAGGTAGGCCTCTCAGCTCTAAGAATAAGAAGAAAAGAGGAGATATTTATGTTAACCCTACTAGTTCTATTAACCCTCCTTCCTCATGAAGTGCATCTCTTGGAATATTAGAGGCCTTGAGTCTCCTAAAAGAAAGTTTATTATAAAAAGGTTTTTGATGTGTCATAAAAATACTAATTTTCTCATGCTCCAAGAGCTCAAGGCTATTAACTTTCTCCTTAATTCTGCTTTTGACTGTATATGGAAAGTGTGTGCTATAATTGTGTCACACTTCTATGAATCATTACATTCAAGAACAATCAAGAATGAGGTCTCAAAAATTGATCCATAGCTCCCTAGGCATGGAGTGCAAGGGTTTTAAGAATGCTCCCAGCTAGAGCTATTTAGCCTATAACCTTGCTAGTAAACCATGCAATGGGAGATTCAATAAAGACAAGGGAAAAAATGCCAATATCCTCAAGAATCAAGAATGAAAATGCAATGCAATGCTATGCTAGAAATGGAAATGCAAGCTAAGCTATGAAAATGAAAGATGCAAGTATTACAAAGCCTCCTAGTTAAGCTAGATGAATTAATCTAAAGCATAAAGGAAATCTAAGATAAGAATGCCATGAAAATGCAAGAAATGAAACTATGATAACATGTAGATGCAAAAAGCCAAGAATACTCCAAATCTTCAAAAGCTTCAAAGTGACCTAGAAAACCTATAGCATAACATTAGCATAAAAAGTTGGGGTTCTAGAATGAAGAAGAGAGCTCTCCTTTTATAAGAAATGAAAAGGAATGGACCATGGAGATTAAGAGGCAAAAGATCTAATCAATGGTGGAGCTTGAAAGAGGAGCAATCCATGTGCACACATATCCTCCAATGGGAAAATAAGAGTTGACTTTTGTGTCCATATGAGACAAAAAGTGCTTTTTCCCTTTTTATAAAATAAGAATAATGTTTTATTTGTGCAACTTAGGATAAGAGGAAAAGTGTGGGCTTTGATTTAATAAAAGGGGAGGGAATTCCTTTTAAATAAAAACTTAGGATAAGATGGTTAGCCCATAGAAAATAATTGAATAAATGATAGAACTAGGATTTGATCAAGAATAAGCAATTTATGATTTAGCAAAAGGGGCTAATAGTCTAGATGACCATTTTTAGGTGTATACATTTGCCCCTCTTTGACTAATGTGTGATCGATCTGGGAACACATGCAGTCAAAGAATGAAGTTGAAATGTGAGATCAATTTTGGATCACAAAGCAACTCAGATCAGCCAAGAAAGTAAGAGATAGCCAAGAAGGCAAGCAATAGCATTCTGACTCCAAAGAATGAAGTGCAGAAAAAATAGCAAATCCTGCATGGTCAGCCTGGTAGCAACAGTACTGAACATGCCATTGGAGGATATTTGTGCACATGGATTTCTCTTCTTTAAAGCTCCACCATTGATTAAATCTTTTGCCTCTTAATCTCCATGGTCCATTCTTTCACATTTCCTTTAAAAGGAGAGCTCTCTTCTTCATTCTAGTTCCTCAACTTTTATGCTAATGTTATGCTGCAGGTTTTCTAGGTCACTTTGGAGCTTTTGGAGATTTGGAGCATTCTTGGATTTTTGCATCTACATGTCATAGTTTCATGAAAATGCAAGAAATGAAACTATGATAACATGTAGATGCAAAAAGCCAAGAATGCTCCAAATCTTCAAAAGCTTCAAAGTGACGTAGAAAACCTGCAGCATAACATTAGCATAAAAAGTTGGGGTTCTAGAATGAAGGAGAGAGCTCTTCTTTTATAAGAAATGAAAAGGAATGGACCATGGAGATTAAGAGGCAAAAGATCTAATCAATGGTGGAGCTTGAAAGAGGATTAATCCATGTGCACACATATCCTCCAATGGGAAAATAAGAGTTGACTTTTGTGTCCATATGAGACAAAAAGTGCTTTTTCCCTTTTTATAAAATAAGAATAATGTTTTATTTGTGCAACTTAGGATAAGAGGAAAAGTGGGGGCTTTTATTTAATAAAAGGGGAGGGAATTCCTTTTAAATAAAAACTTAGGATAAGATGGTTAGCCCATAGAAAATAATTGAATAAATGACAGAACTAGGATTTGATCAAGAATAAGCAATTTATGATTTAGCAAAAGGGGCTAATAGTCTAGATGACCATTTTTAGGTGTATACATTTTCCCCTCTTTGACTAATGTGTGATCAATCTGGGAACACATGCAGTCAAAGAATGAAGTTGAAATGTGAGATCGATTTGGGATCACAAAGCAACTTAGATCAGCTAAGAAAGTAAGAGATAGCCAAGAAGGCAAGCAATAGCATTTTGACTCCAAAGAATGAAGTGCAGAAAAAATAGCAAATCCTGCATGGTCAGCCTGGTAGCAACAGTACTGAACACTTAGGAAAGAGATAGCCAATAAGATATAATGTGTCTGCCCCATTGGGATCAAAAGTGAAATCTAGTAGAGGGAATGCAGGAGCAAGAGAGACATGATCAAATCACTAGAAATCATAATCAAAGAAAGAGAACAAAATAACCATCAAGAAGTGAAGATATGCCCCACACATGGGACACAGGGCATGAACCTATCGGTCCCTCAACCTGTAAACACCATGGAGGGGGACTTGAACTTGGGATTTGAAAGTGAATGAAAGATTGGAAGTTTGAAAGAGATGGGGATGAAGAGGTGAAGAATGCCCTAGTGAAGATCGAAGGATCAGGCCTCAAAAGGTCAGCCAACTGCACAAAAGAAAAAGAAAGGTGAATGCAAATTTTGGTTTCGATCTCGAAATGAAGATAAAATGATGGGATATGAAAGACAAGAAGTGAAAGACATGATCAGGAAGAAGCAAAAGGTGAGTGCAGTTGATTAACAAGTCCATGTAAGATGAAAAGGAGAGCTCTCTCCATATGCAAGATGCAAAACTAAACTAACATGAACCTAAGAATGCAAGCTACATGAAAAGTGGTTTACTTGCAAGGTCACAATGCTAATAGACATCTAATATTCATCATCGAGCATTATTGGTAGCATCGCAAGATCATACAATACACACTAGCATAACTATGTGGATCTGAATATGATCTATATCAGATAGAAATGTGGAAATCCCACCTAGGCATCAAAGACATGCAGGTCAAGATGACTAGTGTAGTGAGATTACCTAAGTTTGATATAGCAAGATTATTCTCACATCAAGACACAAGAAAGTCAAGATGCTATAAGCATGCACTTGCGAAATAGTCAAGGATAATACCTTGTAGATTCCAATGTCAAGTGGAACAAGCATAAATGCTAATGACAGTAAGGATCAACAAAATATACCCACAGGTAGAAAGCAAATAAAACATGTTCTCATTCCCTCAATCTTCTAGCTATGCATCATCAAAAACAATCATAGGGGGAGAGCACTCAGCAAAGAAATCATCATAGACAACACAAAGAAATAAAGCCAAGCACATCTTAGTGAGTCAAATATTTAAGTGCGTGTGTGTAGGTCTTAGAGTCAAACTTTGAGTATCGCATCTATTAGTGAGAAATATTGCATCATCTAGACTACGGGTAGGACATCTGATAAGTGGTAAAAAACACTCGACACTAGGGTAGTGTTGAAAAACACCATTGGGGTGGTGTTGAAAAACACCATTTGTGAGGTGCCTAAGAAACCTAGATGCACAAAGAGACCCAAGATAAGTTTAAAACAACGTATGCCCTCTAGACTAAGACAAGAGTCAATTCCAAGCCAAGAGAGGCGAAGCGAGAAATGGAGAGAAGGAGCGCCATGCAAGACTGATAGACATAGATGCAGAGGGTTTCAAGTAGTGCCTATTTCCAGGTTTTCACCACTTGATAGATTTATTGTAAAATTTTTTTTCAGGACTTTTTATAATTTTTTTGTATTTTTGCTACCAAGGCGCCTGTTTCTAGGTTTTCACCAAGGCACTTTTTTATTTTTTTTGAATTTTTTGAGTTTTTTTTATTTTTTTGGGGAGACATCAAAGCACCTATTGCTAGGTTTTCACTAGGATGCTCTTTTTTTTGTAGTACTTTTTATGCTTTTTCAGATCTTTTCAGCATTATATATGAATTTTTTTGTAATTTTTTCAGGATCATAAAGTATGTACAAAGAATGCCCCAGATAGAAACGGGCATCAAGAATCTCCTTCCTCAGATGTAGAGAACTAATAGGCCCCAGGCCCAAATGTTGTAACTATGATGATAGGAGGTCTCAACCAATTCGACCAATAATAACCAGCCCTAAGCAATGTTTGAGCTAGCGGAGGATTGTTAGAATGTGATCCACATATGCCATCGTGGATTTCAGCTAGCACTTTTTCTGACTCCTCTATTTCTAGACACTTAAGGAGAGTTCCATCTAGACCCTTCCTATACAAGTCACTAGAGATAAAGGCAAAGTGTAAGGATTGCGGAAAGAATGGCGTGGTGGATTTTTAGGAGGAATATGAGGTGGAAGACATGAAAAGATGGTAGGATTGTAGGACTTGTAAGCAGGATAGTGTAATTCATCACTTGAAGTGAGATTTATGCTTTTTCATTCATAAGATGGATGTCAAAGTAACCAAGGCATTACCAACTTTGTTCTTAGCTCTAGGAATGGGCTAAAGTGTAACAGATATGAGATCATGCTTGAAGTAGTGCACCATTTTTTTGTAGAGAATCAACTTGTCATCTTTTATTTGACAATCATGATTTTTGAGCCGATTTTTATTTTTACTTTTCTTAGGTGCAGATACCACCACAATGTGGTTTTCACCATCCAACCATTGCTCTTTTCTTTTGACTTGATGACTGTGATACTTGATTGCTGATTTAATCTTTTTTGTTGCTAGTTTGCTAGTGGAAGAAGTAACAAGTGTTGATGCGAGATGAAATGAAGTGATTGGTTCAATAGCATTTATGTGAGAGGTGTCATCTCTGGTGACAAGAGAAGTTGAGCCTATAGGGTAAGCTCCAAAAGTAGCTAGATCTAGATTCGTTAGAGAAGGACCAATGTAGTCAACTAAGGAAATATGGGGAACAAACTCATTAGGCCCTGCACAAGACTCATCAACTACATCGGGTGGGTTACAAGAGGTATGAACTACATCAACATCCATATCTATCATGGAAGAATCTTCTGGAAGAGGCTTAAGATGTCAAGAAGTAGAGATACTCATGTCATTATGTGTGAGATCACCTCTTTGTAGCAGTCGCGCAATGTTGCGACGTTGTCTATCATAGTTCAATGATTCTTTAGGCACATAGGTTCTAGACATAGAGGCCTCATCCATATCATCAGTAGATATACATTCTTCTCCCCAAAGAAGTGAAGTAGAAGGAAGATCATCTCCCATTTGAGCCATAGTGTGTAGTGGTGACTCATCTATATCTGTGTCTGAATTACTGAGCATGGGAGTATTTCTAGAATAATCAAGGAGGGAATTTTCCATACTACCCTCATCTTCTCTATAGATCCACTCCTAAACAACTTGTTCTTCTCTTTCTTCTTCTAAAGGAATGGATGAAGAAACAAAAGTATCAAAGACCGTCATAGTAGAAGCAAAAGGCTTCATCTTTTCAGATGGTTTCCCATACCTAGGAGAAACAAGTATAGAAGCAAAAGAATCTAGCATATATTCACCCATGCCAAGGCTCATCATTTTAAGTGTTTTCTCAGTAGCAACTAGAGATGTACTAGCATCAACATAAGGTTCATTGTGAGGAACAAATTTTTCAGCAACAACAAGAGCATTAATAGCAATAGTATGGTCTCCAGGAATCACAAATTCAGTGCCATTGTACAAAAATTTGATGCACTGATGATAAGTGGAAGGAACAACTTGCATGTCATGGATCCAAGGATGACCCAAAAGAATGTTATATTCAAGTGGGATGTCCAATAATTGGAAGTTAATATCTTTCATGACAGGGCCCACTCAGACAGGAAATGTGACAAGACCTTTGGAAGATATTTCCACTTCATCATAAGCTTTTATAGTAATCTTCTTCTTAGAATCCACAACAAATTTTGACAAACCCAACTATTGTATGACATTGAAAGAAACAATATTTAACCCTACACCATTGTTTATCACGACTCGGCGGACATGGGTGTGGTAGACTAGAACTTCAATGTGTAAAGCTAGATTATGTGGGTGAGCAATAGATATGTCATCTTCTATAGAAAAGGAGAGAGATAGTGGAGATGAAATGTGGTTGACCATAGCCTAGAATCGATCAGGATCAATGTCGTTGGGAACACATGTTGTACGTAGAGCCTCATCAAGAATCTCTCTATGCGAAGGGGATAACCGAAGCAACTCAAGGATAGATATTTGGGCTGGTGTCTTTTGTAAATGTTGGATAAGATCATAGCTAGGGGTGGCTGAAGGAGTTGTTTGGAAGGCAAAGATTACTTGGGATCTTGCACAGTTTTAAGGACAATCTTGGCTTGCCCCCTAGTAACAGCATTCAGTGTCTCACTTCGGGAAGACAAACTACCACGTGTTTGCAAGACCAACTTTGGCTTACCATGATTGGCTTTATTATCATCTTGAGACCTCATCATTATAAAACTCTCAATGGGCTCTACCATGTTGATCACAGGTGTATTAGAAGTATATGTATAATTGATCTTAGCATCATGATTCTTCTTATGTGCTTGAGAGGTTTCCCCCTTATCATGCTTAGGTAGAGGATCTTTGAAAGCTGTATGATTATAATTTTTAGTTAAGCCATCAGTGGAGATTGTGTTGTTATCAATGAGGTCTTGAATATCATCCCTAAGCTTAAAACAATTGTCTGTCAGATGTCCCTTGTTTCTGTGATAATGGCAATAATGATCCTCTCTCCACCAATCAGGCTTATTTATCAGATCCCAGTTACTAGGTTTATCAGGAAGTGTAAGATATCCATTGTCAACCAAAGTCTTAAGGATCACATCGTAAGGTTCTGCCAACTTGGTATAGAATCACTTTCGAAATGACTTCTTAGGCTTATCTTCATATTGAGGTTTAGGTGCACTGTGAGCGTTGGCAGCTTCTTATTGTTTTGCTACATAGATAGCATTGGAGAGATTGAAAGTAGGCTCTTTAGCTTTAGGAGTGTCAACAACCCCATTAGTAACAACATACTTGTTCTTATTCCAAGGTTTGTTCTTGTCTTTTTCATTTCCTTTAGCATCTTTATTAATAACAATGTCCCCTTTTCTTATAGCTACATCCTCAATTCGATATGCACTTTCAACCATGTCATTAAAAGAGGAGAATAGTTGTTTCCTTAGATCATAATACAACTTAGGCACAAGAGTGTTGACAAAAATATCAATGTTTTCCCTTTCGGGTAGCTGATGAGGATATCGAGAATACAATGACCTCCAACATTGCAAATAAGTAGCAAATAACTCTCCTTGGTTTTTTCTTAAAGCACCAAGATTTATCATGGTGATAGGCTGTTGGATATTGTATGAATAGTGTTGTGTGAAGCACATAGCCAAATCATCAAAAGTATTCAAAGGAGGTGTCAACTTTGCAAACCATTCTAAAGCTTGTCCTCTTAAGCTTCGAGGGAATAATCATAGAAAAAATGTGTCTTCATGAATAAAGTCCATACTAAGAGCATAAAAGTGATGCACATGGTCACGGGGGTCACCATTTCCATCATACTTGTCATATTTGGGAACCTCAATATCCCTAGGAAACGGGACCATGTATAGACTCCTATCAAAGGGAAGAGCACAAATTGATTCTACAAAAGAGATCTTTGGAGGCTCTCTTTCTATTGCCATTTGAGTAAGGCGTTGAATTGTCTGACGCAGTTCTTCTTGAAGGACTTCCAATTCAGTTGGTACTCTTTGTTGGAAAATTTGTTTGACATCATAGCCGGGAGGAAGCTTGTATCCTCTAGAAGTCATATATTGAAAATATTGATCGCCATTACGCTCTAAAAGCTTATGCATCATTCATTGGGAGACCACATCTTGCTCAAATCTCATAAGATCCTCACTAGAAATCTCATCATCAGCCTCTACCTCATGTTGAGAGGGAGGAGGCCTAGGAGGTGAAGAAGGCATACCAAAAGTGGGTCTTGGAGGACATCTTGGTGGTGTTTTGTTGCCATTGTTGCCATTAAAAAGAGGTCTATGCTCATAGTTACTAGTCTCAGGTTGCTCATAACACATTCCTCTATAAGCCATGTGCCTAGCAGCATCCATCCTTTGTTGATTGTGTTCTTTGTCTAAGCGTGCTTGGTTATCATTATGCTCAAAGTGTTCTTGCAAGCATTGAAATTTTTCTTGTTCAGTCAAAGTGAGTGAGACACTGTCTATGTTTTTGGGGTCTTGAATGCGGAAAAGAGGAAACCTCCTTTGTACCATGGGGTAGCCTTAGAATCCTTAGATTGGTTAGAACTAGAACTATTGTTGCTAATGGGTGCTCATGAGCATCTAGTTGGAGAAGGTAACTATGTATAACTGAACAGAGGATGACTCTCCTGCTCAAATTGAGACCGAGTTGTAACCGGCATGAAAAGAGATGTTGGTTGACTAATAGAAAGAGACAAAGTTTCTCAGATTTGAGATAAGAAAAGCTAATAAAGATCACTTGTCAAAGTAGAACAATAGAGAGATGGCTCATCAAAAGTGCTCAAGCACTTACAACAATCAATTGACTAAAGCCGAGCATTGAGCAAGAAGCTCAATAAGCAAGTAGCTAGAGAGGTAACCGTGATGCTACAAGTGATCAAGAGTAGCATTCATTAAGCTCAAATCCAATAGTTTTAGCTCATTTGTTTCAGTCTAGAACAAGTCTAAGCATGTAGATAACAGACCAGCTTCAGGTAAGAATAGAAAAAGACACTCTACGATAGGTTAAAATGCAAGTTTAGCAGCTCCGGATTGCAACAACAACAAGACAACAAAAAGGTTCTAGGTGACACTTTCCATGTAGATAAGGTGACAGTTTATAGTGAGGTGACACTTCACCCTAAGCCAAGCGATAGTTTCCAATAAGGCCGGGTGACACTTTCCAGGCAAATGGGGTGACAATTATGCAGGGATGAACTATCATGTGATATTTCTCAGAATAGGGTGCGACATTGTTCCAGGGTCGTACAACTCTTTGACTAGTGAACATAAAAAATCTTAGTTTTGAAGCATTTTGATCAGGTTCAAAGGTTGGATAGTGAAATTTCTTAGTTTGACAGATAGTAACAGCAAGTTAAAGACAAGTTTGCAAATAGTAGGTGATCAAACATGTCATAAAACACCTGGAACAAGGGCAAAAGAAACCTTGACAAGACAAGCACTTGTGATATCAAAATATAAAATCTTATGAATGCTACCATTTGGTTTGAATGTTGAGAACGTTTACACTGGTATAGCACAATCGAAGACAATTCAAGCAATTACTACCTACAAGGACAAGGCTCATTACTTAGCAACGTGGCCCACAACTTGATGCTCCCTTGCCTCACACAAAGTGGTTTCCCACAAGAGATATTGGCGTTGTCATGGAAGTGTCAAAAACACAACCAAAGGAACACATATGGTGAGTGTCTTGGGGTGATCCGGGTAAGTCCACTTGGATCAATCCTTGCACCAAGAAGCTAAGTGGCTAAAATAAGGTGGCTTCTAACTAATGGTTCATAGTAAGGGCTTCCATTCATAACACCCATCTTGCTCCTCATAAAGGACTAGGACCTCACGGCCTCAAGAGTACCTTAAGCATTCTTGCTCAATGTTTTCCCCATGGTCACAATCCCATGAGCTACTCACATCAAGCGAAGACAAGTGTTATGTCTACAAGGTTTTGTGTCCTTGATAGCCTTGAGATTATAGTGGGTTGGAATAGCTCATTATTAGCTTGTCCCCACTTGGGTCATTCCTCTTGATTGCTCAAGAGCAGGCTCGCTAAAGAATTCTAAATCTAAATAAAAAGTAGATCAATTTTTGAGGTTCAAGGTTTTTGGTTCACCACATGGGTGAAGAGCATACTCCTTGTTGGGAGCTCCCTTTGATCTTCATTTGCATATTTATACTTTGATGGATAACTTTTTAAAATAACCTTGACTCTATTACCACTCCAAAGTCTACAAGAAAGAGGGCCAATTAACAAGGATCAAGAGAGATCCTCCTACACTTTGAGCCTTATTGCTTAGGTAGGTGTACCCTTGATTCACTTCTTGAAAGGAATCACTAAATGATATACAACTATATACTCTTTACTGACTGCTTGAAAATTTTATCATTTGAATGTTTGTGTGTGTGGTTGATGACAATGAAATGCCTCCAGAGGATGGACCGGTGCCTTAACCTAGGGAAAAGAGTCACCCAATTACATACATCAGCCGAAGATCTTGAATCAAACACTCTTGAGCTCAGAATAAGTGCTTTGCCTATTACCCCTCTCCCTCAAACACAAGGACATCAGATTCTTACCTGGTTATAAACTCATTGAACCCACCCAAAAGACTTTAATCCTAACTTTTTTAGGAACTCAGAGATGACTTCACAATACTCTTTGTTTACCATATGCTAACACACTTTGTGACATTAACATATATGAGCTTAGAACTGAAATAAGAAGACATACACAAATGCAAGATTGGAACTCAATAGTATTTTCATTAACATATTCAGGCTCAATATACAATCAAAACAACACAAAGATAGGAAATACCCAAAATCCCACTCCTCTATTAGTATAACACTATCAACAACCAGTTGGGACAAAAGAAAGTTTTGGAGCCCCTGCAAAATCAAAATTTCTACAACTTATACTCCCTAGTCATCTTGAAATTTTCAAAGAGAATGCAACAAGCTATGGATGACTTAGGGTTAGGGTTTCAACCACCCAACCAACTGGAAATGGTCAAAAAGTTATTACAGGGGTGGAAACCTAAGCAACCAGGAGAAAGAAAATCCTGGAATGATCCTCAAGCATAAAAATTTCTCTGTGAAGGTACTGAGAATCATGAACAACACTCAAAATGTCAACCCTGCAACATGCCTTGAGCACAAAACTGCACAGTACAAAGCTTGCAGATGATCACTCAACACCCTAGAACCACACTACAATGGCAAACATATCATCTCTCACCAACACCAGTCACTTCTGCATTGAATTCTAGTCCTTCTAGTCGCAGGAGACCCTTCAAAAATTTGAATTTGAAATCAAACGGCTACTTTATGGCACTTTCAACAAATTGGTGGTCGATATTTGAAATCAGGTTCACTTTAAGTCATGACCGTCTAATCTTCATGTTTCACGGGCTTTACGATTTACCTCTTAAAAGGGCCCCAATCAAATTTAGCGAATTGGCGACAAAGGTTTCCGCTAGTTCATGAAACACTTTAACTCTCCGCCATTAAGTTTAGTGACTCTATGAACACTTGTTTGCTAAACTGCTAAAACACTTAGAGAAGCACTGCAAATTCATGCAAATGAGTGAAGCCTTTGAAATTGTCGGCACCGCTAACCTCATTCATCCAGACCGCTAAACCTTTTGACCCCACCTAGGCCCTCTTCATGCCACTTGTCATTATGTCATTCGCGGCTCATGCTCAGTCACACTAACAAAGGACCCACCTTCTGCAAGCCTTATAATCAGACAGCAGGTGTAAGATCTCATAGCTCTGACAAAACTCATGAGAACTTACGCCAACTGTAGATTATGTCCTCGTCACTAATCTTTCTGACAACGACCCCACCCTACTGCATCATCTACGTCAACCAATAAAAATTGACCAATCTTGCATCACCTGGCAAATGGCCCCACTGAGAACATTAAGCCACCTGGAAGATCAGACAGCTAGTGCAAGATTTGAAAGGCTTGCAAGATTCTATACACTTACATGCCAGCCATCGATGAAGAATCTTCTCCCATCTTTGACAACCTATTGACAAAAAACAAAATCAACAGATGGCGCATAATCTCAAGCCTCTGACAAAACCCATAAGATTATGCACTATTCGTTGATTCACTAACAGCATCAGGACCCTCTGACCCATCAGAAAATTAGGTCCCACTGACACATGCTGAGTTGGATTTGAAATCAACAGATGGCGCATGATCTCAAAGAGGAAGAATATTCCTTAAGATCGTGCGCTGGCCGTAGATTGAAAAGCCTTCACTGTAGGCCCCACTGATAGGATCCCTCTCAATAACACATGGACCAATGAGAGAATGCCAATTGTGCCAACATGGTAGTGGACCCACTTGAAAAGAAAGACTACATCATCAAGAAAAATCAACGATCAGCGTAAGATCTCAAGCGTCTGATACAATCTATGAGAACTTACGCTGACTATCGGATGGAGATGCTGTCAGAAGACCGGGCCCAAGAAAAAACAAAGCCGAAACATTAGGAAGTATTAAAGCTCAGGACTTAGGAAAAATTAAAACCACTAGGCACTGGGAACTTAGGAAAAATTAACCGGTGGCTTAGGAAATATTTAAAGGGGACCCGCCGACACATGAAACCTAACCGCGCGACATGGTAAAGTTGGTCATTGAAATAGCACATGAAAAATATAAGGTTTTAAGTGACCCGTGAAAAGGTAATGCAACATTAGAATAGGGCCAGGGTATTTTTAATTTTTTAAATCAAACGGCTACAAATTTGAAATTTTTTGCCTTAGGGTTTATGCCAGGGACCTAAAAACAATTGCAGAGACTGGTAGAAAATTGCTAAAGCCATGAAATTTTTGGCATGTGCTAACAATGGCTCTGTTTGGTGATGTATGCCTCCTGTAGGCATAGCAAGGATTTAGAATCACTGGTTTAAAGCAGACCATCCCACTAGAAAAATTGCAGGCAATAGGGAACAAGCAAGGCAGAGTAGGTAACAGGACCAAAAACTGATAGACCAGGACAAAATAGGGCAGGGGCAAGCAACTTATTTACAAAATTTACAAAATGTACAAACCTAACTACTATTCATGGAAAACAGAATACCTCAATTGAAGTATTTCTTCAAGAATTGTCCATGAACTGGCAATTCTTGAATATCACCATTTAATTCTTTGATAATGTATGAATCTTGGCCCCATTTCTCATGAATTAGATATGGCCCTAGCTAGATGGGATCAAATTTACCATGTTTCCCCTTATCCTCCAGTCTGGCATTCCAAACTAACACCAAATCACCAAGTTCAAACTTTTTGTCAACAGTCTTCTTATCATATAAATTCTAAACTGCAACTGCAATTTGGCATTCATTGCAACTGATTCTCTTCTAGTCTCATCCAACCTAATGAGGTCCTCAATTCTCAACTGCATCTCATTATCTATGTCATCATCATATAGCTAAACAAATTTATACATTTCCAATAAGTTATTCTGAGGCATTCTTGCATGAATTCCATATACTAGGTCAAACGGTGCACAACCAATTGCCCTCTTCACAGTTACCCTATCAGCCCATAGACCTAATGGCAGTATTGAATTCCATGCCCTCTTATTCCTTTCAAGAATTCTCTTTAATATTTTAATCAAACTCTTATTAGTAGATTCTTCTTGACCATTTCCTTGATGATAAGGTGAGGAATTAGAAATCTAAATTCCCAAACCTTTGCAAAAGTCCTTATATTCAACAGACCTGAAGCACATGGCATTATCACTTACTATTCTCTTAGGGCACCCAAACCTTGTAACAATATTATTCATCATAAAATCAATTACCACCTTACTAGTTGCATTTCTTGTAAGTATAGCTGCTACCCACTTTGTAAAGTAATCAGTGGCAACTAAGATCCATGAGTGTCCTCCACTTGACTTGTTTAGTATCTCCCCTATGAAATCAATTCCCCATTTTTGGAAAGGAGTCTGAACTTCTATTGGTCTTAATGGCACATTACTTGAAAATTTAAGCTTACCAAAGAACCTTTGACAAACATCACACCTCCTCACCAACTATTTTGCATCCTTGAAGATTGTGGGCCACCAGAATCCTACTCTCAAGATCTTATGAGTAGTTGTTTTACCCATATAATGCCCACCACAAACTCCCTCATGCATTTCTTTCAACAACTTATTAGCCTAGTCTTCATCTACACACTTCAAAAATATGCAATCCAAATTCTTCCTATACAATTTACACTTCACAATTACATACTTGATGGCCTGTAATTTTAATGTCCTCTTTTGATTATCATTCATACTATCTAGACATTTCATGTTTCTCAAATAATAGATGATATCCTGATACCAGATACAATCATCCATGTCACATGTGTAATCAATTTCAAAATGATTTACTTGATTTGCATCAAGATTGGATTGGGCCATCAGTTTTGCCAATCCTTGTCCTTTAACCAACTTAGTAATCTGGACCTCAACATTGAATTCTTGGATCCTATTGATCCATTTGCATCTTCTTCTAGACACCTCTTGCTGTGAGAAAATATCCTTCACAACTACACTTGGCACAAAAGCAATCACAACTACTCCCATCAAGTAACACCTAAAAGCCTTCATTTCCTTCACAAGTGCATAAGCCTGTTTCTCATCTATGTCATACTTCAATTCTGCAGCCTGCAAAGATTTACCAAAAAATGCAATAGGCTGCTCAAAACCATCCTTATTATTTTGTAACAAAACTACAACAATAGTGTGAAAAGATGCAAAGGAAAATATATGCATTGGGACATTATAATCAAGTGCCTTAAGCACCGGTGCATCTTTGATAGCCTGCTTGATATTTTTTAAAGCCTCATTAGGCTCACCCTCCCAATTGATTGCAGATCCCTTCTTCAACATCTTAGAAATAGGTCTAGTAACCTCTGCAAAATTTGTCACAAACCTCCTTAAGAAATTGACTTGACCAAAGAAGGAATGAACTCCTTTAACATTCTTTGGTCTCTGAATTTTATCAATGGCTGCTACCCTCTCAGGGTCAATTCTCACTCCTTGATTCCCAACTAAGTGGCCAAGCAACTTACCTTCAATGACACCAAAAGCACATTTCCTTGGGTTCAAAGAAATGCCAAATTCCAAGGCCCTCACAAATATTCTTTCTAAATGAGTGCAATGGTCTTCTTCCTCCTTGGAATAGGCAGTTAGATCATCTTGATAGACAACAAGGAAATCATTTATGAAATCTGAAAAGGCAACATCCATTGCCCTCTAAAAAGTAGCACCAACATTTGTGAGGCCAAAAGGCATTCTCACATAAACATATGTCCCCCAAGGTGTTGTGAAAGCTGTCTTAAATTGCTCTGATTCCTTGACAGTGACCTGATTGTAGCCAGAGAAACCATTTGGCATAGACATCAATTCTGATTCTGTTACTCTCTACAACATAGCTTCCATATTGGGCAGACAATAATTATCCTTTAATGAGCTGATGTTCAGATTCCTGAAGTCTGCACAAAGCCTGATGTCACCATTCTTTTTTCTCACAGGAACAAGGTTTGACATCCAAGAAGAATGCCTTATAGGCTTGATAATTCCAACATCTCTCAGCTTCATTAACTCTTCCTCCATCTTGGGTGCCAAAGTGGGATTAATAGGCCTTTGTTTTTTCCAGAAAGGTTTAGCATCTTCTTTCAATGGAATAATATGCTGAAATAAATCTTCTCTATAAACCTTTAGGTCATCATATGACCATGCAAAAACATGCCTGAATTTTCTCAATAATTCAATCAAACATTTCTTTACCTTTTGAGATATATCTCTACCAATGTATACCTTCTTAGGTGCCTCATGTGTTCCAATATTTATCTCCTCTAGATCAGCATGATCTTCTCTTTTGATATTCTTTTGAACTCTATCCTGGTTATCAAAGACAGTCTCCAAAACAACAAGCCCCTTGGACACCTTGTTAGTTCTAAGCTGAATAACCTCATTGCCAAAGACAACCTCCCTTCCTTCTACTGACTCAACCAAGGCTGAACAATCAAATTCTTGACCATGATACTGATCCTCACAACCCATAAACTTCAAGATATCATTATCATCATCAAAAACTTGCCAATTCTCAATATTATCTGGTATGCTAGGCCTAGCCTGAATTTCAACTTTAGAGATACTAGAAAATGTAATATCATTGGGATTGATTGCAATATTGGCTAACAAGTCAGCCATCTTATTGTTACTCCTATCCTTCCACTCAATATTGAAGGCATCCAAATGTTCAATCAAATCCCAAACTACATTCCTATACTATTTCAACCTCCTATTCTTGGAAGCATATACTGACCTGACTTGGGACACCACCAACTCAGAATCACCAACAACACTTAAACACTTAATACCATGCTTTTGTGCCAACCTCAATCCTAACAACAAAGCCTCATATTTTGCTATATTGTTGGTACAAAAGAAATTCAATGTGAAAAAAAACTTGTAGGTGTTTCCATTAGGAGAAATAAGTAAAATATCTACTCCTACACCATCTTTGCAATTTGCACCATCAAAGTACATTACCCACAAATCACCCTTCATAGAATTAACACTTACCTCAATAGAGATAGGTGACAAAATAGGTTCCTCTTCAAATACAGGGATCTTTTCCCTAAAAGCATTAATATCAGTATCCACAAAACATGTAGTTTCATTATAAATATTTCTCTCAATCATGTGGCATACTCTTGGCTCTCGTTCAATCTTGATAAACTGATCATCAATCTTGAAAGTGGCATAGGACAGATCACACTGTAAACTTCCACCCATGGAAGCACTCCACCTTCTAGATAGCAACATCCCATAATGAGGAGGGATATCCACCACCAAAACACTCATTGTTAGCTCTTTCTCTGGATATGCTACCAGCCTATATGGCATTGCATTGATAGTCCCAATAACTGGTACCTCCTCCTGATCCATTGCACAACATCTACCTTGCACTGTATAAATGTTAAGGCCCAACTTCTCCATGATTTTGAAAGGCATGATAGTATTAGAGGCACCACTATCAATCATACAATTTCTCAACTTCATTCCATCCACAAGAACACTTAAAAAGAATGGGTCAATATTTTCAAGGCTGGCATTGATAGAACTATCCAAGTATATTGGAGGAATTTGAGATATAATTCCCTGAGAAACAACACCTTTCAAAGCCTTATCCTGAGATCCATTGCATGCAACATCACTTTTATGAACATTACCTACCCATGCAATAGCTCTGTCTTTGTGTTTAGGGATCTTCAACAATTCTGACAATGGAACCTTAACTGTAATTTGGGACAATATAGATAACATATCAACAGGAGCAGAAGAAGGAATCTTAATCTGCACTGCCTTAATATCCTTTTTCTTATCTGACACATTAGGTGTATTGGCCACCCTCATTTTTTCAATCTTAGCCACTATGTTAACTAGCCTCTCAATCTCACTAGAAATCTTTTCAATTCTAACTCCCTTAGGCTCACAATTCTTACCTTTTACATTCTTGAATTTTACCATGTGATCACCTTTTGATTTGTTCTCATTAGGTTCTCCAGAGTTGGTACTCTTTATAAACATTCTTGTAGCTTTCTCATTTGTATTCCTTGCCACCATGCCTCTAGTTTGCACTTGGGAAATCATTTCTGCAGTAATCCTATCCATCTCTTCTCTAGAAGGTCTTCTTAAATTTACTGGCTCAGAAGAAGAGTTCATGTTACATGTCTTACTCTCAATGTCTTCACTATCAGAAAAAACTTTTTGCTGAAAAAGGGCCTGATTGTGTCTCTTCACATTTACATCTACCTCTTCATCAAAATCAGAATCATCTTCATATCCTAGATATGAAGAAGCCATGTTTCATCCAACATCATCTTGATCTTCTTCTTGATCTATCTCCTCATTGCCACAATCTTGATTTGCAGCCATAGAATGTGCAACCACACAATGCTCTGCAGAATGAGGGGACTGGCATGCAACACACCAAGGTATGTCCTCCATAAAATTTATTGAAGCCTTTTGTAGAGGGTCAGGGACACCTCTATTATTTTTTCCTCTTATAGTAGGGACAGTAGTCTTGCCATCCTTCCATTGGGTGTTGTAGGGGTAGTTCTGCAATCTATTATGTTTGTTAAAATTGTTGTTGAATTGAGGCCTTTCATTGGTAGGGGCATTGATGTTCCTATTTGTAGGTGCCTTCAAATCCTTCAATGCATTGAGCACCTTATCCAATTTATCTTCCTCTTGCCTCCTAGCTCCAACATTCTTATCATTTTCCTTTTTGTATTTCTTGTCCCCAAACAACTTTGGGTCATTTCTCTTTCCACCCAATTTTCCTAATATTTTCATATTATTCTCAATGTTGATAGCAATCCTAAAAGCATCCCTAATAGTTCTTGGTTCTTTGTCCCTCAACAAATATCCCATCTTTCCATCAAATGCATTGAAGTATGTGGTCAGACAGACATTGTCATCTAACTGCATAACTTGGAACAACTTATGCATACCCTTCTAAAATCTCATGTTGAATTCAGCTGCAATCTCATTTTGATTTTTCCTTATGGTATTGAATTCATTCAACATGAAACTAGCATTAGGCCTATCACTATACTACTCTTTAAAACATCTCTAAAAAGAATCCCAAGTATCAATACATTTGTTAGGAAGTCTCTTAAACCAATCTCTAGCATCCTCCATTAGAGATTGAACAAATAATTTCATGACCACATCCTCATGCTCTACCTCATAATCATTAAGCATATCAAAAAATAACCTAAGATGCTCCTCAAAACTAATAGCATTATTACCAGCAAACTTAGGTACCTTATCTCTAATATCATTTGGAAAAGCATTCGGGTAACTAGGAATTTCATCAAAACTAATTTGCCTATAGCCTTCTAATTGCATAGGTCTTCTTTGAAAACTTGAACTGGTGTTAACCCTAGGATCAACATTAGCATCTACATTTATTTGTACATTTGACTACTGCCTAGGATCAGCACCTATCCTAGTAGATGAAGAAGGAATTGAACTAGTAGCATTACTAAGTGGAATAGTAGTAGTCATAGATGGCATACCTAGTTCAGTAGCAGATGGGCCAAGAGCATTAGCTGATGAAGCCTTCAAGAACTAGATCTTTCTTCTTTTTTCTACAATGGAAGCTTCAATTTTAGCCCTCTCTAATTCTCTTGCAAGGTCCTCATCTTCTTTTCTTCTTCTCTCCATTTCTGTGTCCTTATTTAAATTGGGTGGTGGGACCCCGGGTATTGTGAATGATTTACTTGTTTGATGTCCCACCATTTTTTGCTTTCCTTTCTCACCAACGACAACATCAGGCCTAGTGATCTCATGCCCATGTTTATCTCTAGGCAAAGGAACATAACTTTGCACTTATCTAACCACAGGGCCCTCCCTATCAAATTCATGATCTTGCAGTAAGCGCTCTTGCTCACTCCTCAAGGCATCAAGATCAGCAAAGACATCATGCTGCAAAGTTTTAGGAGCAGAAACAAGCACATTGTTTCTCTCCTTCATTTCATTAATCTTTCTAAGGAGAGACTATCTTTCTATTAGAGAATTCACCTTTTCAGCCTCTCTCTCCTCTTGTAACCTCTTATGTATGGCATCTTGCTCTACCAACTGTAACCTCAATGCATTTAAATCATCAGGATCTACCATAATGTCATCAGAACCTAATGACACATCCATATCAGAAAGATTTTCATATGGGAAGTGGACTTGCCTTGGTCTCATGGGTTCTCTTCTGAAATTGTCCTCATCAAGATCTAAATCAATCTCCAAACCCATCTCTCTAGCTTGTTCATCTTTCCCTGTAGGCAATGGACCTTTGTCCTGAAATATAGCTTCTGGGGTATCATAAAATCTATCTTCAGAGCGACCACCATCTGATCTAGAAACTCTGTCTTGTGAACCTTCCTCACTTGAGGAAACATGTGGTGCTCTACCTCTAGTACTTCTTCATTCTCTAATGGGAGCACTAGTAGACTCACCATTCCTTCTAATCCAACTCTTCTTCTCCTATCTAGGCAATTGCTCTAGAGTGACCTCTGGATTCTTTCTGACAAAGGACCTAGTATTCCTCCTCTTGTCCATGATTTACAATATATAGCACTGGTTCTAACCTTTTGAGTCACCACCCACCTAGATGGGAAAACCTTTTAACTGAATACAATAGGAAAACAAGAGTGCACTTACAACCTTTATATCTATTTGGTCAACAAAATATTTTGACTTTACAATGTTGTCCCAACTAGAAGTCCTAATAGATATACTGCTTCATTGATGTCCTCCCCAGCAAAGTCACCATTTTGTTGGGAGTTCCCTTTGATCTTCACTTGCATATTTATACTTTGATGGATAACTTTTTAAAATAAACTTGACTCTATTACCACTCAAAAGTCTACAAGAAAGAGGGCCAATTAACAAGGATCAAGAGAGATCCTCTACACTTTGAGCCTTATTGCTCAGGCGAGTGTACCCTTGATTCACTTCTTGAAAGAAATCACTAAATGATATACAACTATATACTCTTTACTGACTGCTTGAAGATTTTATCATTTGAATGTTTGTGTGTATGGTTGATGACAATGAAATGCCTCTAGAGGATGGACCAGTGCCTTAACCTAGGGAAAAGAGTCACCCAATTACATACATCAACTGAAGATCTTGAATCAAACACTCTTGAGCTCAAAATAAGTGCTTTGCCTATTACCCCTCTCCCTCAAACACAAGGACATCAGATTCTTACCTGGTTGTAAACTCACTAAACCCACCCAAAAGACTTTAATCCTAACTTTGTTAGAAACTCAAAGATGACTTCACAATACTCTTTGTTTACCATATGCTAACACACTTTGTGACATTAACATATATGAGCTTAGAACTGAAATAAGAAGACATACACAAATGCAAGATTGGAACTCAATAGTATTTTCATTAACATATTCAGGATCAATATACAATCAAAACAACACAAAGATAGGAAATACCCAAAATCCCACTCCTCTATCAGTATAACACTATCAACAACCAGCTGGGACCAAAGAAAGTTTTGGAACCCCTGCAAAATCAAAATTTATGCAACTTATACTCCCTAGTCATCTTGAAATTCTCAAAGAGAATGCAACAAGCTATAGATGACTTAGGGTTAGGGTTTCAACCACCCAACCAACTAGAAACAGTCAAAAAGTTATTACAGGGGTGGAAACCCAAGCAACTAGGAGAAAGAAAATCCTAGAATGATCCTCAATCATGAAAAGTTCTCTATGAAGGTATTGAGAATCATGACCAATGCTCAAAATGTCAACCCTGCAACACACCTTGAGCACAAAACCACACAGTACAAACCCTGCAGACGATCACTCAACACCCTAGACCACACTACAATGGCAAACAAATCATCTCTCACCAACACTAGTTGCTTCTGCATTGAATTCTAGTCCTTCTGGTTGCAGGAGACCCTTCAAAAATTTGAATTTGAAATCAAACGGATACTTTATGGTGCTTTCAGCAAATTGGCGGTCGATATTTGATATCAAGTTCACTTTAAGTTGTGACCGTCTGATCTTCATGTTTCATGGGCTTTATGATTTACCTCTTAAAAGGGCCCCAATCAAATTTAGCGAACTAGCGACAAAGGTTTCTGCCAGTTCATGAAACATTTTAACTCTCCACCATTAAGTTTAGTGACTCTGCGAATGCTTGTTCGCTGAAATGATAAAACACTTAGAGAAGCACCAAAAATTCATGCGAACGAGTGAAGCCTTTGAAATTGTCAGCACCGCTAACCTCATTCATCCAGACCGCTAAACCTTTTGACCCCACCTAGGTCCTATTTATGCCACTTGTCATTATGTCATTCACGGCTCATGCTCGGTCACAGTAACAAAGGACCCACCTTCTGCAAGCCTTATAATCGGACAACATGCGTAAGATCTCATAGCTTTGACAAAACTCATGAGAACTTACGCCGACCATAGATTATGTCCTCGTCACTGATATTTTTGACAACAACCCCACCCTACCGCATCATCCACATCGACCAATAAAAATTGAACAATCCTACACCACTTGGCAAATGGCCCCACTGAGAACATTAATCCGCTTGGAAGATCGGAGGGCTGGCGTAAGATCTGAAAGGCTTGCAAGATTCTATGCACTTACATGCCAACCGTCGATGAAGAATCTTCTCCCATCTCTGACAACCTACTGACAAGAAACAAAATCAATGGATGGCGCATAATCTCAAGCCTCTGACAAAACCCATAAGATTATGCACCATTCGTCGATTCACTAACAGTATCAGGACCCTCTGACCCATCAAAAAATTAGGTCCCACTGACACATGCTGAGTTGGATTCAAAATCAACGGATGATGCATGAGCTCAAAGGGGAAGAATATTCCTTAAGATCATGCGCTGACCATAGATTGAAAAGCCTTCACTGTAGGCCCCACTGACAGGATCCCTCTTAGCAACACATGGACCAATGAGAGAATGCCAACTGTACCAACATGGCAGTGGACCCGCTTGAAAAGAAAGACTACGTCATCAGGAAAAATCAATGATTGGCGTAAGATCTCAAGTGTCTGATACAATCTATGAGAACTTACGCTGATCGTCGGATGGAGATGCTGTCAGAAGACTGGGCCCAGGAAAAAAAAAAGCTGAAACATTAGGAAGTATTAAAGCTCAGGACTTAGGAAAAATTAAAACCACTAGGCATTGGGAACTTAGGAAAGATTAACCGGTGACTTAGGAAATATTTAAAGGGGACCCGCCGACACATGAAACCTAACCGCGTGACATGGTAAAGTTGGTTATTGAAATAGTACATGTAGAATATAAGGTTTTATTGGACCCGGGAAAAGGTAATGTAACATTAGAACGGTGCCAGGGTATTTTTAATTTTTTAAATCCAAAGGCTACAAATTTGAAATTTTTTGCCTTAGGGTTTATGCCAGGGACCTAAAAACAATTGCAGAGACTGGCAGAAAATTGCTAAAGCCATGAAATTTTTGGCACGTGCTAACACTCCTCTATCTCAAAAACTTCACCCAAACACACCAAGCAAAGATTTAGTTACCCCCTTGCTTTCAAAATCCCAAGATGGGTTAAGATTTTTGTTTCACCACAAGGGTGAAGAGCATACTCTCCTACCACCTCAAAATTCCTACAACAAGGTATTAAGTGCCTATGAAATGAAACAACTAGTATATGCTGCACTCAATAAATAAAGCAATTAAACAAGCACTTGATTTGGTTTTTATGCTTAGGGCAGCCCTGCAAAAACCATTAGTAGCCCTCTTTGACATGCATTTCTTTTGGAAAATTCCAAGCAATGAGAGCACCTACAAGCACAACTTGTTAACTCCACAATGGTTAGCACATCAAATATCAAATAATTTGCAAGTAAAACAGCTAATCAAATGGTAAAATTTGAGAATGAAACTAGCAGAGAACCTAAAACTTGCAAGATAACAAAAAAAGCTAAAAACAAGCCCACTGCCAAGTATAGGTGACAACATAGTCACAAGAAATGTCGTATGAAACTTTTCCATATACGGGTGTGACACTTTATCTCTGGGCGATAGTTCATGCTATATGTAGGTGACATAACTCTTCAAATAGTGTGACACTTTCTGTCAAAGGGGGTGACACTTTTAACTGGTAAAGTGTCATGCCGCTATACAAAGAACTGTCACATGACATTGGCAAAATGTAACGTGACACTCTGAGACAGAAAAACCAGAGACCAAAAATAAAGCCAAAAATTGATGAAAATTTTGACAAAAAATGCAAAATTAAAGGACAAAGCTAATCTACTCTACCCCACGGTGGGCACCAAAAATGTGTGTTATAATTGTGTCACACTTCTATAAATCATTACATTCAAGAACACTCAAGAATGAGGTCTCAAAAATTGATCCATAGCTCCCTAGGCATGGAGTGCAAGGGTTTTAAGAATGTTCTCAGCTAGAGCTATTTAGCCTATAACCTTGCTAGTAAACCATGCAATGGGAGATTCAATGAAGACAAGGGAAAGAATGCCAATATCCTCAAGAATCAAGAATGAAAATGCAATGCAATGCTATGCTATAAATGGAAATGCAAGCTAAGCTATGAAAATGAAAGATGCAAGTATTACAAAGCCTCCTAGTTAAGCTAGATGAATTAATCTAAAGCATAAAAGAAATCTAAGATAAGAATGCCATGAAAATGCAAGAAATGAAACTATGATAACATGTATATGCAAAAAGCCAAGAATGCTTCAAATCTTCAAAAGCTTCAAAGTGACCTAGAAAACCTGCAGCATAACATTAGCATAAAAAGTTGGGGTTCTAGAATGAAGAAGAGAGCTCTCCTTTTATAAGAAATGAAAAGGAATGGACCATGGAGATTAAGAGGCAAAAGATCTAATCAATGGTGGAGCTTGAAAGAGGAGCAATCCATGTGCACACATATCCTCCAATGGGAAAATAAGAGTTGACTTTTGTGTCCATATGAGACAAAAAGTGCTTTTTCCCTTTTTATAAAATAAGAATAATGTTTTATTTGTGCAACTTAGGATAAGAGGAAAAGTGGGGGATTTTATTTAATAAAAGGGGAGGGAATTCCTTTTAAATAAAAACTTAGGATAAGATGGTTAGCCCATAGAAAATAATCGAATAAATGACAGAACTAGGATTTGATCAAGAATAAGCAATTTACAATTTAGCAAAAGGGGCTAATAGTCTAGATGACCATTTTTAGGTGTATACAGAAAGATGCTACCAAAATATATACTAATCACTCTAAAGGAAAGGGTGGGGTTGCTTTACTCATTAGTCCCTACTGGGCTAGGTATGTTAAGAATTTTGGAATCTCTCATTGTAACCATGCTGCCTAGGCTATTTTTGATTTTAAAGGATCCTCCTTTGGCGTTTGTTCTATTTATGCTTCCAATTACTCTAAGGAAAGGATTTCCCTATGGAAATGGCTATGTGATCTTCCTAGTATCCCCTGGATGATGGTTGGGGATTTTAACATGATTGAAAATAGGGATGACAAGAGTCGGGGTATCCCTTTTGAATGGAAACTCCCTGAGAAACCCTATTGGGACCATTTTAAACACCATTTGAACCTTTTTGATCCCCTTGAAGGCATTAAATCTGAAACTACAGGTCTCTAGTACACCTGGTGTAACTACCAGCAAGGATCTAACCGAATCTATTCTAGACTTGACCAATTTTATGTTAACACCAATCACTTCTCCTTTTCTCCCAATCACCTTGGCTGCCTTGTTTCTGCCACTCCTGCTACTCTTTCCGATCATCTCCCCATCATAGCCAATATTAACATAAGAAACTCTATTAAAATTTGTAATCCCTGTAATAGAAAGTTTATTCTTAATACCTCCTTGCTGAAAGACCAAGATGCTCTTGTTGCTATTAGGATGATCAGATCCTTTAATTTTGTTTCTCAATTTCCCTCCCTTACTGCTCATTGGAATATGAGTGTTACTTCTTGGTATAAAATTTTCCAAACTCTTGGTCAAAAAAAGGCTAAGGATCTTAGGCTTCAAGAAAATATTCTTAATAATCGCCTCCACCTTGCTGAATAGGAAGTTCAACAAAATCTAGCTTCCCCTATCCTTATTGAATGTGTCTCTGAAGCTAGGGATTCCTTGAGAAAGCACCAGCAGATCAAAGTTAGAGGAGCTTTCATAAGAGCTCACAACCATTGGATCCAGTATGGAGACAAGGGTTCCAAAGTATTCTTCAACCTCTTGAAGCATAAACAAAGTAGAGAAAGGATTGGTAGGATTATTGTTGATGATAAGGAGCTTCTCAACATTAATGATATTATTGATGCCTATGAACTATTTTATAAAACTCTGTTTATCTCAGAGGATAATGAAACCTCTAAAGACATGAGGGAAAATTGCAAAGGCATCATACCTAATAAGATCTTTGATGAGGATGCCCTACTGCTCAAGTCTAGGATTTCCCTCCAAGAAATCACTGATGCCATAACTACGCTTAAAGACAATAAAGACCCTGGCTCAAATGGCCTCCTTGCTGAGTTTTATAAGGGTAATATTGACTGGATTGCTAAAGATCTTTTTGACCTCTACTCAGAAGCTTTTGACTCTGGTACCCTTGGGAGCTCCATCAGTATGGGCATTATTAAACTTGTCCCAAAAGATGGGGATAAATCTCTCATTAAAAACTGGTGCCCTATTACCCTCCTTAATGTCTCCTATAAAATTCTTGCTAAAGCCCTTGCTTCTCAGCTTGTGAATATCCTTCCTAAATTTATATGTTCCACACAAATTGGATTCATTAAGGGAAAGTACATTCTTGAGAATCTTAATACTAGTTGGGAAACTATGGAATGGGCCAAATCTTCTAACCAGGATGCTGCCATGTTTCTCTTAGATTTTGAGAAAGCTTACAACCAGGTGGAATGGGATTTCATTCTCACCATGCTCAATGCTTTTGGTTTCCTTGTTGAATTCTGTAGGTATGTCAAAGTTCTCCTTAAAGATGCTTCTTCCATGGTTGAGATTAATGGTAATATCTCTTAGCCCATCCTCCTCTCCCGCTCCATTAGGTAGGGATGCCCTCTTGCTCCTACCCTTTTCATGATTGCCTCTAATGCTCTGTATTACCTTCTCAGGGATGACACTTTGTCTCCTGAAGTGAAGGGTGTTACTTTACCTGATGACTCTAAGTTACTGAATATTCAATTTGTGGATGACACTTCTCTCTTACTTAATCTTTCTAGGGATAACATTCAATGCCTTTCCCAAAAACTGGAAATCTTTGGGAAAGCTTCTGGTGCTCCTATCTCTAGCTCCAAATCCATTCTTCTAGGTTGGAATGAGGAGCCCCCAGTCTAGCTTCTTCAGTTTGGATTCTCTTGGGGAGGACCTAACAAGCTTGTTAGATACTTGGGTATACCCTTCTCTATCTCTCCCTCCCTTAAGGATATGTGGTTATGGGTTAAGGAAAGAATTACTAAGAAACTCAATAAATAGGATAATAGGGTTCTTTCCCTTGCTGGAAGAATCCAAGTATGTCAAAAGATCCTTTCTTCCTATAGCATATACTACTCCTCTGCTTGGATGTTTAGTAATTACCAAGTGTTTGAAATCCAAAAATTTGTTAGAAGATTCTTGTGGTCTGATGGAAAAGGTAATAGAAAGGCCCACACTGTCAAATGGAGTTGGTGCCATCTTGATAAGAAACTTCATGGGTTAGGGCTGAAGGATCTTAGGTAGAAAGGGATCTCCCTTGCTGGAAAATGGATCTTTCAAGCTCTTGATGGCCAAGAACCCTGGAAGGTGCTAATAAGGAATCATATTCAAAATGGTGTTCCCAAACATGCCAGGTCTTGGAAAATGCTCCCCTTTTGTGATCTTGTGGTTGGGTCCTCTCCTGTCTTTGACCAAGGCACTTAGGTTTTCAAGTCTATTTGGAAAGCCTGGGAACATATGCGTGGTTGTATTAAGGAAACTAAATTTGATACTGGCATCTCCTTGCATGGACAACATTCAATTTGGTAGAACCTCCTTCTCAATGGTAAGCCTCTTACTTTAACCCAAGGATGCTCTACTGGGAGTTGGCATAATAAAGGGATTAAATGTTTTATGGACATTCTGGATAATGATAATCTTATTAGTTGGAAAACTCTAAGTATCAATTATGAGCTCCCTGATTCTCACAAAAGAACTTTTAATATGGTTAAGAATGTGTGTGCTTCCCTTAATCTTCTCCGTAGTTTTGATGTTGACTCTCATAGATACATTTCCTTCCGTTGGAATGATGGATCCCTTCTCCCCAAAATTAAAGCTAAAGACATTTATAAGATACTGAATGATGACTCTTTAGTCCTGGACCACCTCAATCCCATATGGTATGTTAATATGAACCCTCCTGAATGGCAAGAAATCCTTCATAAGTTCTGGAAGTCCCTCATTCCCCCTAAAGTGAAATGTGTCAAATGGCAACTCATGCTTGATAGAATACCTATTAGAACTAATCTTGGTGGATCTAAAACTTGCCTTGTTTGTAAGTTACCTGAGACTGTGAGACATATATATTCTTTGACTGTTCCTTTGCTAGGGCAGTTTGATTATTGTTTGGAATTTCTGTCACTGAACATGCCTCTACTTTTGATATTATTTCTGGTTCTATATTTGGTCTTATAAAAGATGCTAACCTATTCTGGCAAATCCTTTCTTCTTTCATCCTTTGGTTTATATGGAAGTTTAGAAATGAGGATAAATTTCAAGGTAATGGTAGGGTACTTATTGATTTTCTTAAGAAACTCATACGTTTTAAAATTATATCATAGGTTTGTTGTGTGATGAGGCTAGAGAAAGAGAAGTTGCTGAGATTTCTCCAAGATGGTCACACCACCATGTTTATATATGAAATGAAAGATGGTTTTGAATGGGCCAAAATTGTTGATAATCAAGCTACCTTTGATAATGCTCTTAATAAGCTAATTAAGGAAATCAGGGATACTAGAGGTCCCTACTTCGATAGACTTGAAATGTTTGCCCATATCTTGGAAAGGAAAAAAGTGGTGTGGATGGAGGGAGCTCAAGGTTGGACCTCCTGGATTGAAGACTATAATGACATTCTCTCCTAAGTCCTTTTTGGTTCCTTTTTGACTATTTTGTGCTCACGAATACAAACTCATGTTTTGAGGATACCTTCCTTTTTGCATTGTATATTGTCACTTTGAACTTGGCGGGTTGAGGTCCTTCCTCCCCCCTCTTCGTACTGTAACTCTTTTATTTTGATCAATCAATTTTTAATTTAAAAAAAAATAGTTGTAGTTCGTTAGATAGTTGGACTAATATTGTTGGTTAGTTACCATGGTATCGTAATCTTTTTGGGTTCATGTGTTGGGGGCCCCTCATTGATTTTTATTTTTATTTTTATTTTTGATTTCTTGTCCTCTACATTGTCCTTCATTTTATAAAGGATCAAGGCCCTTTCCTTGTTTATCTAATAAAAAAAATCAATTCTTACAAACTTTCACTAATTTAAAATAAATTTAATATTTAAATTTTGTTAAATTACACACATTTGATGTTTGTACATTTGATTAGATTACAATTTTTATGTATATATTTCATCAACTTGAACACAAACCTTCACTATAAAAACCCAAATATTATATACATTAAGGGACTATCAAGTAATTTTCAGAATTGTAAATGAGATAGTCAAACCATTGGAAAATATAGATAATGATCATTAATTTGATGTTTAAATTTATTTTACATAAATTGAAAAATGCATTTTGAAAAAATCAATTGAAATTAAATGATGTGAATAGAAATTATAGATAAAATCAAAGTAAACAAACTGAATGTCTCAAGACAGAAATAGCCAATAACAAACCACTGAAATATGAAACCACTAGATTTCTAATACTAAAATTTAAAGTAGCTCAAGTGTTAGATGAATTATGGAGTTATTTGGAAAATAGGTTTTATTCACTTGAATTTATTTGACATGGGTTGAAAATACTATAAACAGATGAAAGTTGTAATAATCATGTTAAGATTTGGATTCACAGATTTCATCATATATTAAACAAGAAATAACAAAATTTTATTCCAATTATAGATGGGACAAACTTATAGTTATCATATATAAATTAGAATATGATTCCAAGACTGAAAGGACCAATAACAAAGTATTTGAAATATGTATCCAACCAAAAGTATGAAAAACCTATAAAGTAGTTTATTATTATCAAGTAGTTCTTAACAATAGAAGATAGTCAAGCCTTCCAAAACACCAGTTAGTATTTCATGTTCCATTTTCCTCAATTTATCCAATGAATGGAAGACAACTCAGAATCCCATTAGATATGGATTCCTCCACTTAAAAAAATTACAAATATTATGTAGAAAACTAAATTAGAATATAATTCTAAGACTAAAACACCCAATTCCAAAGTAGTCAAAAAATGAATCCAACTAAAAGCATCAAAAATCTATAAATTAATATACAGTTATCAAGTAGATAGATATCATAGTCAAGCCTTCCAAAATACCAATGATTATCTCATTTTCAATTTTCATGAATTTATCCTACACGTGGAAGACAACTAAGAATCCATTAAATATAAATTCCTCTAGTTTAAATATTACAATTTTTATTTAGGAAAACAAATTACGATATGATTTCTAAATTGAAACCGCCAATAACAAAGTAGTTGAAACATGAATCTAACATAAATCATGAAAACAATCAAGTTTTGCAAAATACCAATGATTACGTAATGTTTCATTTTACTAAATTTATCCAATGAGTGAAAGACACCTCAAAATTCCATTAGATATCAAGAATATTTATTAAGACTTTGCCTCACAAATCCTATCAGATATTAATTCGTCCACTTAAAAAATTACAGTAATAAATAAATCAATCCAAAAATCCTAACAATGTTCTGTGGTATCAAAGATATAAAGAGAGGTCAACTTCAATCAATAACATTTTCCACAGGAGATGATTGGAAGCTTATTTCAACACCTTTTTTGTAGGGAGACTGAAAACTATAAGAACTTCCTTCCAACCTACCAACTTCCACAGGAGATGATTGGAAGCTTATTTCAACACCTTTTTTGCAGGGAGACTGAAAACTATAAGAACTTCCTTCCAACCTACCAACTTCATTTTGTCCAGAACTTCCTTCAAATCCACCAAATTATAATTATTATGTAAGAAAATAAATTATGATACAACTCTAAGACTGAAACAGCTAATAACAAAGCAGTTAAAACATTAACCCAACATTAAGAGATTATAATCAGATATTATTCCTTCCGTCAAAAAAATTATAATTATTATATAAATAAACAAATTAGAATATGGTCCCAAGATTGAAACAGCTCAAACAGATGGAAGTTAAAATAATGAATGTTAAGACTTCCCTTCATAAACCTCATCATAAGTGATTTCTTCCACTTCAAAAAATTATATATATTTGTAGAAAAACTAAAAATAGGGTATGAATCCAATGCTGAAATAGCCAATAACAAAACAGTTGAAACTTGAATTCAACAGCAAGCATGAAAAGTAGAAAGATAAGACAGTCAAGCTTTTAGAATATATAGATGATTGTCTAAATTTAGAACTCTTAAATTTAATTTACATAAATGAAGAGAAACTCTGACAAATGAAAGTTATAAGAACACAAATTAAGTTTTTAGCTTTCCAGATCCCATGGGATATCAATTCCTCTACTTAAAAAAAATACAATAATGAATAAGTAGATCTGAAAACCCATATAATTATAACTATCAAGCAGTTCACAGTAATAGATGGACAGCCAATCTGATGAAAAATAGAAAATATAGTTGATCATTTTGAATTCACCTGACATGAATGGAAGGCAGTTCAGACAGATGAAAATTATAACAATACATGTTTCGATTTACAGATTCTATCAGATATCAATTCCTCCACTAAAAACAACAATCATAAATAAATCTGAAAATCCTATCAGTGTTCTCTGATATCAAAGATGTAAAGAGAGGTCAAGCTCTTCCTCATCTTCTTCAATCATAACAGTTGTCACATAAGATGATTGGAAGCTTATTTCTCCACAGGGAGGCTCAAAACTGTAAGAACCTCCTTCCAACCCACCAACCTCCTTTTGTCCACCACTCTCAAAACTGTAAGAAGCACGTTCCTTTTGTCCAGCACTTTCCAAACTGCAAGGATCACCCTCACCAAACATCGTGACAGTGGATGGCCCATTATGGGCAATGGGCTGTACTACTGCTTCTTTAAGCTCAGCCTTATTCCCACCACCATTATGGCCAATGGGCTGCAATACTACTTCTTTAAGCTCAGTCTTATTTCCACCACCATAATGGGCAATGGGCTGCAATACTATTTCTTTAAGCTCAGCCATACTTCCACCACCATTGTGGGCATTGGGCTGAAACACTGCTTCTTCACTCTCACTCTTATCTCCACATGATTGCAGACCTCCAAACAAACTTGTGCTGACAGGATATTGCAGAAGGCCCAATTGGGCTGAAGAATGTGGGGGGTTTCTGTTAAGAGAGGGTGATAGTGATGAATGATGAAGATCTGTGGTTGATGAGAGGCCATGCACTGAGGAAATGGAAATTGGTGGGCGAGGTGCTATTCTGCGCCATTTCTTGTTGTGGCGGTGGGCAAAAATAGAGCTGAAAAGGGTGGTGGTGGATGTGGGTGTGGGCATGGGGATGGGTCGCTTCTTGTAATTGTGGGCATTTTGGTGGCCTCCTAAAGCTTGAAGGTTACTGAATTGCCTGGAACAATGGCGACAGGAGAATACACGCCCGCGCGATAACAGTGAAGTCTGAGATGGAGTGCTCTCTTCTCCCATTGCTTTATTTGATGAAGACACCATTGCTGATATCAGCTGCTGGTTGATGGAGAAAATGGGCATCTGCAAATTGTTAAGGTTAAAGGAAATCTCTGAGTTTAAATAGAGATTTGGCCAAGCTTGTGGTCAGTGAAGTGAATGGAAGGCCTCTGTTTAATAGTAAATATAGTACTCATTTGAGTTTGTAAAGAGATCTTTAAAAATGGTGAAATATGATGGATTAGGTGGGACAGTTAATCAATTTCGACTATTAAACACTTTTAGTCTAGGAATCAGCCGTTAGTGTGTGCAGTTTAAGCTAATCTATGGGACTTTCATGAAATTTTGAAACAAAATGTGTATTCCCTATCTGTCCATTCAACTTGTTTCTTTATTAATGTTTTTAATTTCAATGATGCTCTTTTGTGCAGGGCTTGCCTTAAAAAAAACTGTCCACAAATGTGCAGCATAAAGCATGAAAATATTACAATCAGATATTAATTCTTCTATTGGAGAAATTAAAATTATTGTAGACTCCAAGACTCCAAGACTCCAAGAATATAAATTATAATACTTATAGAAAAATAAAATAGGGTAGGACTCCAAGACTGAAACGGCCAATAACAAAGCAGTGTAAACATGAATCCAACAGTAAGCATGAAAAAATCATAAATTAATTTATAAGTACCAAACAGACAGACGGGATAGTCAAGCCTTTGGGAAATGCAGATGTCAGCTAAGTTTAGAACTCTTGAATTTACTCCATAGAGTGGAGGGCAGCTCAGAAAAATGAAAATTATAATTATATATGTTAAAATATCAATTCAAGTGAGATATCAGTTCCTTCACTCAAAAAATCACAATCATAAATAAATAGATTATACATTATTCCTTCCACTTTAAATAATTATAATTATTTTATAGAAAAACAAAATAAGGTATGAGTTCAAGACTGAAACAGCCAATAATAAAGCAGTCCAACAGTGAAACCAATAACAAGCATGAAAAGATCATAAATTAATTTATAATTATCAAGTTTGGAACTCCAAGATTTACCCTACATGAATGGAGGACAACACAGATATGAAAGTTGTAACAATGTATGTGAAGACTTAGCTTAGCAGACTCCATCAGATATCAATTCCTCCACTTAACAAAATTACAATTATAACAAAAATAAAAAATTATAATTATAATAGAAATGAGAAAACTATAAGAAAGCAGTTGAAACATGAATCCAACAACAAACATGAAAAGATTATAAATTACTTTATAAGTATCAAGTAGACAGACGAGACAGTCCAGCCTTTGGAAAATAAAGATGATCATCTAAATTTAGAACTCCTGAATTTACTCCATACGAGTGGAGGGCAGCTCAGACAAATGAAAATTATAATTATATATGTTAAACTATCAATTCCCATTAGATATCAATTCTTTGCTTGAAAAACTCACAATCATAAATAAATAGATTATATATTATTCATTCTACTTTAAATAATTGTAAATAATTTGTAAAAAAAAATAAGATATGAGTTCAAGACTTAAACACCAATAATAAGGCAATTCAACAGTGAATCCAAAAGAAAGACTGAAACACCAATAATAAGGTAATTCAACAGTGAATCCAAAAGAAAGCATGAAAAAATTATAAATTAATTTATGATTATCAAGTTTGGAACTCCTAGGTTTACTCTAGATGAATGGAAGGCAACTCAGGCAAATGAAAGTTGTAACAATGTATGTGAACAACAGATCCCATCAGATATCAATTCTTCCACTTAAAAAATTACAATTATAACAAAAATAAAAGAACCATAACAAAACACTTTGAAACATGAATCCAACACTAAACATAGAAAGAATACAAATTATTTTATTAATATCAAGTTTAACCCAGATAGGTGGGAGGCAACTCAGACAAATGAGAACTATAACAATGCATGTTAAGATTTTGCTTCTCAGATATCAAAGATCTGAAAATCATAATAATGTCATATGGTATCAAAGATGTAAAGACAGGTCAAGCTCTTCGTCCTCTTCACTCATAACAGTTGTCACACAAGATGATTGAAAGCTCATTTGTCCACCTTTCTTGCTGGGGGGCTCAAAACTGTAATAACTTCCTTCCAACCCACCAACTTCCTTTTGTCCACCACTTTCCAAACGCCAAGGATATTGTTCACCACCATCAAACATGGTGATAGCCCTATTATGGGCAATGGCCTGAGATATTGCTTCTTTACTTGCACATGATTGAAGAACCCCAAATACAGTGGCAGGCCCATTTTGGGCAATGGGCTGAATTACTGCTTCTTTAAGCTCAGACTTACTTCCATCACCATTATGGGCAATGGCCTGAAATACTGGTTTTTTAAGCTCAGTCTTACCTCCACCACCATTATGGGCAATGGTCTGAAATACTGGTTCTTTAAGCTCAATCTTACTACCACCGCCATTTCGAGCGATGGGCTGAAACATTAGTGCTTCTTTACTCTCACCCTTACTTCCACATGATTGAAGAACTCCAAACAAACTTGGGGTGAAAGGATGTTGCAAAACGCCCAATTGGGCTGAAGAATGTGGGGGAATTATGTTAGGAGAGGGTGATAGTGATGAGTGATGAAGATCTGTGATTGATGAGAGACCATGCATTGAGAAAAGGCCAAGTGAAATTGATGGGCGAGGTGCCAATCTGCGCCATTTCCTGTTTTGGTGGTGGGAAAAGATAGAGCTGAAATTGGTGACGGTGGGTTGAGGTGTGGGCATTAGCTTCTTCTTATTGTTGTGGGCATTTTGGTGGCCTCCTAAAGCTTGATGGGTACTGAATTGTCTGGAACAATGACGACAGGAGAATACACGCCTGCGCAATAACGGTGAAGTTGGAGTTTTACTGCTCTCTTCTCCCATTGCTTTCATGGCTTTGTTTGATGAAGACACCATCGCTAATAGCAGCTGCTGGGTTGATGGAGAAAAATGAGCACCTGCAAATGGTGAAGGTTAGAGGAAATCTGTGTGTTTAAATTGAGATTTGGACAAACTTGTGGCCAACGAATTGAATAAAAGAACGCTGTTGAACAGTAATTATAGTAGTCAAGTTTGTAAGGAGATCTTTAAAAACGGTGAAATCTAGCGGACCAGGCGGGAATCCCGTGAAATTTTGAAAGAAAACGTGTACTACCAATCGTTCATTCGACTTGTTTTCCGATCCTTTTAATTTGAATGGATGCTTTTGTGAAGAGCTCGCCTTTAAAAAATTGTCCACTTAAGAGTATAAAAAATTAATAAAAATAATTAGATTCATGAGATATGGTGTTTTTTAAAAAAATGGGGGAGGTACATTAATTTGTATTTCTCAAAATTCTATTTATAAATTATAAATAGTTCTCAAATTTTTAAAATAATTTATCTACTAAGCTTTTCTATTATAATTAAGGTTTTGGACTACATAACATGCTTTTTGCCAAGGTGTTAAAAAAGGTCTCCTAAAAGTGAGATAGTTAAGCACACTAACTTTGTGCTTCTCAAAATTTTGTTTGGAAATTTCAAATAGCTCCCAATTAACTTACTAAGATTTCATGGGTGCATAGCATGCTTTTTGTTAAGGTGTTAAAAAAGTCCCAACCCTACCCCTACCCCCCAAAAATGTGAGATAATTGAACAATGTAAAATAAATAAAATAAATATTCAAATTAACCTATTAAGAGTTTTTTTCCATTGTGAACAAGATTTATAGTCCCTTTTATAAGATATTTTATAATTAGACACCTTGTGTTTAATATATTATCATAAAATTATGTGAACATATAAAATTTTGTATATTAATCATAATTAGAGTTAAAATTAAATTATTATTTTAAAATGTTATATTGTCTAGAACTTCTAAAAATATTTATTGTAGAAGATTGTATATATAGTATAGATATTTGAAATACATTTATTTAAAATATTGTTGTGCGTTATCCTTTTTAAACTATTTTATTTACTTTAAATTTATTTATTTTGATTTGAAACTATTTAATTTAATTTGATACATGTGGATATAAATTTTTTCTTACCATTTTAGTTAATCTTAAATGATTTTATTTTTTGATGAAGAGAGTTATAGTTCCCTCCATATAAGCATTCGCAAATTTCGTGTATAAGACTCTAAAAAGTTTAGCCAATCATATGATAAATAAATAGTTTATACAAATTACAAACTTAAAATATTGCATTTAACTTTAGTTATAAAATAAATAAATTAGTGGATTTTAATTGGTTTACATAGCTCAGTTTAATAAGAGTTATTTTTATTTTTAAATGTAACATAATATATTTGATTCTTTTAATTAACTAAAAATTTAATTAATCTATAAAGAACTTTTTCTTGTTATGAACAAGATTAATATAGTACCCTTGATAGGACCATCTTATAATTAGACCAGCGATAACTTTAAGAAACCCCCTCTTAAGAAAAAGTGTAAAATCCTGGCGAATCATACATTATTTTAAGGGGGAATTTGTTTTAATGTAGGTGAATTTTTTTTTAAATCCACAATTTTTCATAGTTTGTATTGGCGATTTTTTCCTTGCCGAATGAAAATTTCATAAATTCCTAGCGATTTATACAATCATGTGGGGGAAATATATATATTATATGAGGCGAATAATTCTCTTTTGAAGTAAAAAATTATAATATATGAGGCGAATGATTTTTCGTTTGAAGGGAAAAAATAATTGTATTGAAAAATTTTATGTACCGTTTGAAAATTTATTTATTGGCTAATCGTTCGTTAGTTATGGGAAAAAATATTTTATTGGCAATTTTCAAAAGATGGAACATAACACAGACACGTAACCTAACATACATACATACAAACATACACGTAACCTAACATACATAAATTATTTTATAATGTTAAATGTATTATTTGAGACCATCTGATGATCCAAGATCAATGGCTGAATTTAATTTCGGCACCAATTTCTTGAAGGAAACAAAGTTGTCTAGGAAGTCACCAGAATGTTGACACTTATCAAATTAGGGTTGTCAACTTGTTTGCAGATTACAGTGTACACATGTTGGTATTGATAATCACGGTCCTATAGTGAAACTTTTAACTCTTAACTCGGTAACAAATAAATTCATTGTTAGTGACAAGCGACATTCTTTAAATAATGTTAAATGTATTATTTGAGACCGTCTAATGATCCAAGATCAATGGCTAAAGTTTAATTTTAGCGCCAATTTCTTGAAGGAAACAAAGTTGTCTAGGAAGTCATTGGAATGTTGACATGTATCAAATTAGGGTTGTCAACTTCTTTGCAGACTACAATGTACACATGTTGGTATCGATAATCACGGTCCTATAGTGCAACTTTTAACTCTTAACTTGGTAAGAAATAAATTCATTGTCAGTGACAAGTGACATTCTTTAAATAATGTTAAATATATTATTTGAGACCGTCTTATGATCCAAGATCAATGGCTAAAGTTTAATTTTGGCCCCAATTTCTTGAAGGAAACAGAGTTGTTCAGGAAGTCACCAGAATGTTGACACGTATCAAATTAGGGTTGTCAACTTGTCTACAGACTATAGTGAACACATGTTGGTATCGATAATCACGTTCCTATAGTGCAACTTTTAACTCTTAACTCGGTAAGAAATAAATTCATTGTTAGTGACAAGAGACATTCTTTAACTTGTCATGCACCACTTCCAAATTCGTATAGATGATATAATTGATTTCTGACATTTTTGCATTTATGGGAAAGATTTACTACTAGATATGAAAGATTAAGGATAAAATTTTAATTTCTCACACACATGCATTTAAGGGAAAGATTTACATGAAAGATTTAGAGGCATATTAAGGACAATGGATTTAATATCATTAAATAAAGACTAATTTATTGCTAAGTAACGACCAAGGATTCAAAGGCTATTTATAGATGATCTAGATTCTTTATTCCTCGATTCATCTTTGCTAGATAAATTGCTTGTTTAGGTCATTAGTCTGCACTTTGCAAATTTTTTTTTATAAAGTTTCTAAATTTTTAGATGGACACTTCAATTAGGCTTAGATGCACATTTGAGGAGGCGCAGAAGGCCTTTATGGGTTCCTTTTTGTTAGCTTGTGGTGACTGATCGGGAAAGTACTATCCAGGAAAGTACTATACACTTTTTGATTATTTTGGGCCAACTTATTGTAACTCATTCTAACCCTAAAGTGACAAAAATATTGTATAATATGGCTTAGGGTTAGGGAATTTTCATGATGTATGATTTTAGTACTTGTGGTGGAATTGAGCTGTAAGGGATTATGGATTGTAATCACTGGATAATAATATATTGGACTCATTGTTGGTGGATGTAGCCCAAGGATTGGGTGAACCACGTTAAATCTTTGTGTCTTGTGTTCTCTTCTGTGTAGTTTATTATTTTTTGATATTGGTTATATTTGCATGTAATTGTTATTTCTATCTTGTTAAACCCTAACAAGTGGTATCAGAGCGAGGTTATTTCATTCATTCTTTTAGTGGGAGAGTCTCCCGATTAAGTGGGAGAAATGGCAGACGAGGGTGGGCTGAAGGTTGAAAATTTTAATGGGTAGAACTTCCAGTTATGGAAGATGCAAATGGAGGACTATCTCTATCAGAAGGATCTATGGCAACCATTAGAGGGAATAGCCAAGAAAGAGGCAACAATGTCTTAGGAAGATTGGGATATTTTGGACAAGAAGGCACTAGGGAGTATTTGTTTATGCCTGACACAATCGGTGGCATTCAATATTACTAGAGCAATGAAAGCTAAAGATCTGATGGATACCCTAGTGAAGTTGTATGAAAAGCCTTCAGCTTCAAACAAGGTATTTCTTATGAAGTGTTTATTTCAGATGAAAATGGCAGAAGGTGGATCAGTCGCTGATAATTTGAATGAGTTTAATACAGCTGCAAGTTAGTTAGCCTCAATTAAAATTACTTTGATGAAGAGGTTAGGGCTCTCTTGATTTTGTGTTCTTTGCCAGAAAGCTGGAATGACTTGGTAATGGTTGTTAGTAATTCTGTTTCTGGTTCTAATACCCTAAAGTTTGATGATGTTATTGGTGTTATATTGAGTGAGGAAATTCATAGGAAAAGCTCAGGGGCATCCACATTGGGTAGTGTATTGAACACAGAAAGAAGAGGTAGAACAAGAGATAGAGGAAACAACTCTGGAAATCATGGGAAATCAAGAGGAAAATCAAAGGGAAAGAGGTCTAGATCCAAAGGGCTAAATGATTGCTGGTACTATGGAAAACCAGATCATAAGAAGAAAGATTGTTGGTCTCAGAAGAAAGATCAAGGAGACAAACATGATGGAAACAAGGAGGCAAATGCGGTAAGTAACAAATCCGAAGAGGATGCTTTGCTCTTGTCTTTAGAAAATGTTGATGATTCATGGCTGTTAGATTTGGGGGCTTCATTTCATGCTACATCCCATAGAGGTTATTTTGTTGATTATGTCCAAGGGGATTTTGGGCTAGTTTATTTGGGAGATAATGAACCTTGTCAAATTGATGGAAAAGGTAAAATCAAGATTAAGTTGCACAATGGGAATCATTGGCTACTACAAGAGGTAAGACATGTTCCAAGGCTGAGTAGGAATTTAATTTCAACATGGCAACTCGCTGATGAAGGTTGCACAGTTACTTTTAATGATAAAAATTGGAAGGGATCAAAAGGTTCCTTAGTAGTAGAAAAAGGTGTGAAGGTAGGCACCTTATATCTTTGTATAGGTCATATTGTTCCCTTTACTTTAATTGTTTCAGAAGATAATGAATTTTCAGGAATAGTGGCTGCAGTTGAGCAGGAAGAACATCAAATCGCTGCTGTAGATTCTAACATAGCACTGTGGCACAATAGACTCAGGCACATGAGTGAGAAAGGTATGAAATTACTTCATTCAAAGAAAATTTTACCTAGTCTGAAATGTGTTAATATGGATTTTTGTGAAAGTTGTGTGTATGGAAAGTAAAAGAGAGTTAGTTTTGTAAAGAGTGGGAAGGAAAAGAAAGATGAAAAATTAGAGCTTGTGCATACATATGTATGGGGTCCAGCTCAAGTATCTTCCCTTAGTGGCTCTCGGTATTATGTTACATTCATTGATGATGCAACTAGGAAAGTATGGATATATAATTTCATTAGATAGAAATCTGATGTATTTGAAACTTTTAAAAAATGTAAAAGCTTGGTTGAAAATGAGATTGGAAAAAGATTAAAATGTCTCAGATCTAATAATGGTGGTGAGTATTGCAGCAAATAATTTGAAGATTATTGTGCCTCTACTAGTATTCGTAGACAAAAAATAGATCCAAGGACTCTATAGGAAAATGGAGTGGCTGAACGCATGAATAGGACAATAATGGAGCGTGCAAGGAGTATGAGGTTGCATGCTAGGATTCCTAAAAATATGTGGGTAGAGGCTGTGAACACTGTTGTTTATTTAATCAATAGAGGCCCCTCTACTCCTTTGGACTGTGTTATTCTAGAGGAAGCATGGAGTGGTAAGAAGGTGAGTTATTCTTTTCTCAAAACCTTTGGTTGTGAAGCTTTTGCACTTATAGATTCTGAAAATAGAACCAAGCTGGAAGCTAAGTCAAAGAAATGTGTATTTGTTGGATATGGAATTGATGAATTTGGTTATAGGTTTTGGGATTTTAAAAATCATAAAATTGTAAGAAGTAGGGATGTCATATTCAATGAGAAAGTGTTGTACCTGGATGATATTCCAAATGATAATGTTCCAAAAATTCCTTATGCTCCACAACAACAATAACAACAAATACCACACACCCTAGTGAATGTTAGATGGTCAACAAGTCTAAGTAGACCTCTACAGAGATTCTCTCCCTCTTTGTATTCTATTTTATTAACAGATGCTGGTGAACCTGAATGTTATAATGAAGCTGTGTAGGTGGATACAAAGCTTCAGTGGGATTCTACAATGACAGATGAAATGGACTCCTTGCTGAAAAATCACACTTGGGATTTATGCAAGTTACCTGTAGGTAAAAGGGCTTTACATAATAAATGGGTTTACAAGATAAATGAAGAGGATGGAGGTAAGAAAAGATTTAAAACCAGATTAGTCATAAAAAGATTTGCACAGAAACATGGTATTGATTTTTATGAGATTTTTTCTCCAGTTGTTAAAATGATTTCTATTCGTACTGTTTTAAGTATTGTGGCTACTAAAGATTTGTATTTAGAGTAGCTTGATGTTAAAATAGCTTTTCTTCATGGTGATTTGGATGAAGAAATATATATGGTCCAGCCACAAGCATTTGAGGTCAAGGGTAAGGAGAATTTTGTGTGCAAATTACAGAAAAGTTTATATGGCTTGAAGCAAGCACCTCGGCAATGGTATATTAAATTTTACACTTTTATGAATGAGCACGGATATAGTCAGTGTCATTCTGACCATTGTGTTTATTTGAAGAGGTTGGATGATGATAGCTACATTATTTTATGTTTATATGTTGATGATATGCTTGTAGCTGGGTCTAACATGGATCACATTAAGGGGTTGAAACAACAATTAGCACATTCATTTGCTATGAAGGATTTGGGGGCAAAAAAACAAATCCTTGGTATGAAAATTTGCAGAGATAGGAAAAATAGAAAATTGTCTCTATCTGATTATATTGAGAAGGTGTTGCAACGTTTCTCTATGGAGAATGCCAAAGTTGTCAGCACACCTTTTCCTGGTCATTTGAAATTGACTAAGGATATGTGTCCCAAGGCACCAGAAGAAGAGACTAAAATGTCTAAGTTACCTTATGCTTCAGCTACAGGGAGCTTAATGTATGCTATGGTATGTACTAGGCCAGATATTGCACATGCAGTGGGAGTCGTTAGCTGATATATGAGTAACCCTAGTATTGAGCATTGGAATGTAGTCAAATGGATTCTTAGATATTTGAGAGGTACATCCAGTAAGTGTTTACACTTGGGGGTTCTACTACTACTGTACAAGGCTATGTTGACTCAGATTTGGCAGGAGATATAGATAGCAGGAGGAGTCCTATAGGCTATGTATTTACTATTGGTGGGATAGTAGTGAGTTGGATTTCTCGACTACAAAAGGTGGTTTCTTTATCCACTATAGAGGTAGAGTATGTTGCTGCTACAAAGACAACCAAGGAGATGATATGGCTTCAATTCTTCATGGAAGAATTGGGACATCCACAAAAGGATAATTTTCTACATACAGATAGCCAAAGTGTCATTCATCTTGCGAAGAATTATACTTTGCACTCAAAGACAAAACACATATAGTTGCGGTACCATTTCATTCGGTCAGTTTTGGATGATGGGAAGTTCAAGTTGGAAAATATTCATATAGATGATAATCCAGCAGATATGTTCATAAAGGTAGTAACAAGGGAGAAGTTGAACTCATGTTTAGCTTTAGTTGGTCTTCTAGACTGAATAGAATAAAGAAATAGCTGAGTCCAAGGTGGTTCAATCTAGTGGGAGCCTCATATGGTAGCGGTATTGCTACAGGATCAGTCTCCAAGTGGGAGATTTTTTAGTGTGGATACTGATCAGTCACCAAGTGGGAAATTGTTAGCTTGTGGTGACTGATCAGGAAAGTACTATCCACGGAAGTTCTGTACACTTTTTGGTTATTTTGGGTCGACATATTGTAACTCATTCTAACCCTAAAGTGACAAAAATATTGTATAATATGGCTTAGGGTTAGGGATTTTTCATCATGTATGATTTTAGTACTTGCGATGAAATTGAGCTGTAAGGGATTATGGATTGTAATTAGATTGTAATCACTGGATAATAATATATTGGACTCGCTATTGGTGGACGTAGCCCAGGGATTGGGTGAACCATGTTAAATCTTTGTGTCTTGTGTTCTCTTTTGTGTGGTTTATTATTGTTTGATATTGGTTATATTTGCATGTAATTGTTATTTCTACCTTGTTAAATCCTAACACTTTTTAGATGAAACCTTACAATCAATTTGTAAGGAGGGTGGGCCTTTTGTAATAGAGGTTGTTAAAATGGTGTTGGGCAGAGAGTTTCTGCATAATGAAGATAGGCACTAGGTCAACATAGACATTATGTCACATTTTTTGGCATCTCTTCTCGACCTCGAAGGAGAGAAGGTGGACATGTTAATGTTGTTGGGGAGGGTTTTTAAAGAAGAATACCTAGGGGAAAATGTTCATGTTTTCATGTTCATATAAATAGGGGTGGGGATCCCTTGGGAAAGTGAAATACCCAAGATTCTCCTCCCAGGCCAGAATGTGGCCATGTAACCTTTTCTATTGGGCCTGAATGCTGGGCAGTTGAAGTGCCATAGGAAATGGGCACTGATAGCTAGGGATTTTCTTTGAAAGTGGCTTCTGCTTGATGAAGTGGAGGCTCAGGAGGGGAAATATGGGTGGCTTGATGAATTCTCATAGTTAATCCTCTTTGCAGAATTCTACTTATATGGAGCCAGAGGGAAAAATCAGTAGTGGTTTTTTTTAAATAAAAATATACCATATTTTTTGGGTTTTTTGTTTATACAATCATACCATGTCTTTTGGTTTTTTGTTTATAGTAGGTTTCCCTCTTTACTGGATAATGTAATTATAATTTTATGAAAAAAACAATGACAATTTTACAAGTTCATTTCGATTTGTGTTTTATGGGTACAAAAAGAGGTTCTTAGACTTCTTTGTGATTGCAATATTTTAATTAGTTTCTTTATTTGTGTATTAGACACGCATGATGTAACTTGTAAGTATGTTTTAGTACAAATAAGGAAACGATGCAGATGGTATTTTCATTTTTAAATCTGGATATTTAAAATGTATCATAGTTTTACAATGTAGACAATTGTAGTTAATAAAAGAAATATCTTATCACTGACATTAAGTTTGGGTAATGTTACTTGTCATGACATTTTTTCCAATTTCACACACTCGTACATTTAATATGAAACATTTATAGAATTTTGAAGGACAAATGAATTAATAAGGTTAGAGAAAGAATTTATGGTTTTCTAATTTTATAAGGTATGAGAATTATATGTGGTTATAATTATCAACATTAAAGTTATAATCAATAAAAAATATCATTTTAAGTTTAAGTATATGTGAATGTGCAGAAAAGGGGACTTAAGTTTATGAAATTTATTGCAAATTACAATTTAATATTATTAAAAAATTAGTGGATTTTGAATTTGATTGGCTAAAATTATTACTATTCAATTAAATAACTTTAAATGTTATTATCTATTATTAATTAATATCTATAAAGAAAAAAATAACATTATAACATTTAACAATGTCCATTGCAAATAACTACCATTGGATGAGCATAGATCGATGATGTACGATGGATTTTGGGATGAAAGGGAAAAGAAACCCCATTTTTTCAAACCCATTCTGGAATCATGACACGTGTCACTAAACATGCTCCACCCGCATAGTCTACCAACAATGTCATTTGATGATGATGTCCGACTGGTGATTGGTGACGTGAGTCGGGTGACTAGGTGGGTTAATGGGACCCATGGGGCCACCACACTAGATAGTGACTAACAATGACTATTGGATGATTGTAGATCAATGATCGAAGCTATATTTTGGGATGAAAGGGAAAAGAAACCCCATTTTTTCAAACCCATTCCAGAATCATGACACATGTCACTAAACACGATCCACTCACACAGTCTACCAAGTACCAACAATGTCATTTGATGATGACGACTGACTCATGAGGTGAGTCAGGTAACTAGGTGAGTTAATGGGACCCATGGGGCCATGACACCAGATAGTGACTAACAATGACTGTTGGATGATTATAGATCAACGATCGAAGCTGTATTTTAGGCTGAAAGGGAAAAGAAAACCTATTTTTGCAAACCCATTCTAGATTCATGATGCGTGTCCACTCACATGGTCAGTGACAAGTGTGATGACTGTAGATTGTACATTTTTTGCGCTTTAAGTTTCCAATCTAAGTTTTTCATTTTTAAGTATAAGTAGTTTGGAGATTTAGAAAACATTACGGATTCTAAATTTCTAGGTTGAGGATTGAGGTCCAAGGAAAGCAAAAAAGTCTCACAGCTCTCTTCCCAGTCATAGTATGCAAAAATTGAAACTACAGGTAACTACTAAAATCCTGAACACCTACGTCCCGCATTTTAAATTTTCCAAATCTCTTGGTTTACAACTTTACTGTTTATATTATAGAAAAAAAATTAGACTATTAGGGTTTAATTTTGAATCATCCTTGTAAATTGTAGGCTTGTAACTGTGTATACATATTTAATTTTTTCTATGAGTAAATAGTGATATTGGTTACCAACTTACCATGATGGGCAAAACAAATATCAAGAATAAGATTATGAGTAAAAGGCCAAGTCAGATAATAAACTTCCACAATCTTCTTAAAACACTAGGTTTCACTAATGAATTCCATGATAATTATAATCCTATTATCCATGGAAATAAGGGAATAATAGAAATTAGATTTGCACTTGAAAATAAGTGGAACGATCCGAATAAGGGTTCAATTTTTTTTTCTTTAACAACGCGATAAAGGAAATGACAAATAAAATTAGAGTACGGGTTGCTAGGTTGGCACACACGGCATTACCTCAAGTATTTACTTGCCCAAAAATTGTCATGGTCTGTGGAAAAAATTATGATGAAAATAGAAAAGCAATTGTGAATAAAAATACTCAGGAGGAAATTTTGTCCATAACCGAGAGTGAATTTTCTAGTCTGTTGAACCTAGGGTTTGAACCACAAAACTCAAATGTGCACATTGAACTGGGAAAGATGGTAGAGGATTATGAAAAATTAGATGCAACATAGAGAGATTCTCATATCAGAGGAATAACAAATGGTTCTAGTCTAAGTCCAGATCATAAGCCTCCTTATGATTATGATATTTTTGTGCAATAGGAACAGGACAATATTTCCTTGCTAGCATTTTGTTTGGGATTGGATAGTAACAAAGAAGTGGGTGCCAACATTCTTGAAATGCTTTTTCATATTCATTTTGAAAAAAAATAGTAAAATATAATTTTATTGAGCACATTGTTTGTTGCATGCAAGAACAATTACTAATTATTAAAATAGGTTCACATAAGACATTTAGATTCACAGCCTAATTGTGCTATCTTCTCTTAGCAAAGCATCATGCAATATTTCAGACAAACAAGCTTTGCAATCAGGGCCAAAATCCAATATATGAGTGGACACCTCAGATAAGGATGATTGATAATAGAAGGAACTACAACAATTTTGTAGACTTCTTTTTGGCACCAATGTACCATAAAATTATAGGCACTCCAATGCCTATATTGCCTGCTACTTGTAGAGATTTCATTCAACTCGGAAGTCAAATACAATTGGCTAACTGGTACTTCATGGAAGAGTACACTGTGTTAAGATTTTATGATTCAGTGGTATAACCCTACAAACTTCCAATACATGTAACAAAGAGGGTATTTGCATTAGAATATGTACAACTGATGGAGAGTAGATATGTACTCTTTAATATTCAGTAAAAGAAAATGATATTTCCTTCCTTGCCTTTCTCATTTGGAGGCTTCACATTTGAGAGAAGAGGATTCAAAGTGGCACAAGCCTTTTTTTCAATTTTCCACTTTGATGTTGACAGTCACTGGTAGTATGATCCACTCAACATAATTGGAATAAATCTTAGAGAGAATGTGAACTCTGCAAGAAAATGTCAACATGAAAGTATGCCATTGATAGAAAAATTTAAAAACATGGAGTCTTGGGACAAGGTTAAAAAAGAGATGTAGAAATATGTTGCTCAAAATAATATTTCAATATAGGAATTGTCATCACAAATTATGGCATTGCACAAATAGAAAGGAAAAGTGTAGGCCACAACATCATACAATTTGTACCAAAAAGCTTCTCAACCATCTACAAAATCAATTCCAAAAGACCTAATGGATGAATGTATGGATGATAATTGGACTCAAACCAAAATTTCTAATTTTTGGGAAATGAGGAAGAATCTCGATGAGCCAAAGACCTCTGTAGATCTTTATGATGTGGTAGAGGATATAATGTTTAGCGAATTGTGGAATAAGGAGAATCTGGCTAAAGCATATTATGATGATGATGATCATCCAGATAATGAGTATGAGTAGAATTTTGTGAATCCCACATCGAGTAAAGTATATTCAATTAGTAGAGGAGTTGATGTGTCCACAAAAGATAAATATACCAAAGGGGCATATATTGTAGAAAAAATGGGCTGCCTAGATTTTGGTGGTCTGGGTCCTAGTGGACAAGGGCCTTGGTCTCCACGTGACCCACCAGCTCCACCAAAATATGGTAAGAAACTAGGCCTTAGAATTAAATCATCATATTCATCAACAAAAAATACTACTTAATCAATTTCACTTATTCCAGCTTCAAATCTAGTTACACCCATTCCAAGAACTTAGATTTAATCTGAATCAATTGCCACTCCCACAGCTATGGATATCATGGGTACAACTAGTGGTCTGAAAAGGACATTACAGGTGGACATGGGATTAGTGAATCCCAGAGATCAAGGCAATGTAAAGAAATAAAAGGTTATGACAAGTAGTAGTAAAACAATGACAATGGTGATCGTGAGTCCAACAATTGCCACACTTTTAGGATAAAACCCTTAGAATAGTCTAATAACTCCTTTTGTAATGGGTCAAGGTGTTGCTAATCCTCATGGTAGAATTAGTAAAACCATAGGCAATGTAGGTGGAAGCTTGTATATCAGTGCAAGTTCTATTTCACCATTCAAACATTCAATTATGTCATAAAATCCTAATTTTTGTTACAATGATTTTGTAACTAACTTTGAATAATCAAAAAATAGGAATAGACAAAATAGTAAGACATTAAAGATGGAAGTAGTTGCTATAGCTCGTGATGCAAAACCTACATCCAATAGGTTATTTCCCACATATGACCCAAAGAAAGATATGATGGAGTTCATGGTTGTTATGACCCCATCTAGAGATAAAAATCCACCAGAGAGTCACTTAGATCCATCTCAATTTCAAGTTAGCACCCTCCAAATAGATTTATCCAAAATAAAAAATGTGGACAAGATAAATGTGTCGAAAATGACCAACCAAGTGGTCTACAATTTAGTGATGAAGTTGGAGGGAGAGAAAGGAAAGCTTTAGGGCATAATAGATAAGTTAAAGAAAGACCTGGCAAATAAAAAGGCAAAGGAGAAAGAAATAGAAAATAGGTGCAAAGAATTAGAGAAAAGGATAAAAAATTCATCCTCTAAAGAAGAAATTGTACAGTAAGAACATATGGACGCAGAACTGAAAACTCTTAGGGAAAAATTGGGATAGAGCGAAAATAAACTTGAGGATGAAAAAACCTCTTCATTAAGTATATACAAAAGTATGGAGAATGCGGGATAGGAAAACAATAACTTAAATAAAGAATTGGAGAATGAGAGGGTGAAAAAAAAAATAGTGGGAAGTGAAAGTAGAGAAAATAAAAAAACATAGTGAACACCAGTTCTTAGAAATGAGAGAAGACCTAAAGAAGGAAAATAATACAATTAAAACTTACAAAAACATCTTGAATGACCATGTAAATAATATAGTCAAGCAAATAAAAAAATACTTCTGGGGGCAAATAAAGGTGTCTGCTGATAGGTTGTGTGATTGGTTTGAACTGAATAAAAGTGTGGACACCTAAAATTGTCCATTCACACTAATGTTAATTTTTAATAATATTTGCCCTTAACATTATGGTTAATTTTATTAATTGACTATAATCGTTATATTCTTCTATTTATTTAATTAGATTTATTTTAATTAAATAAATTCATTTTTCCTTTGTATTTAAATTCTATTTAAATACTATAATATATTAAATTCAATTTAATATATTATCCCTCCATTTCCCTCTATAAAATAAATTTTATTTATTTCATTCCTCCACTAGCCTAAAGCTCTTCTAAACCATGATTAAATTAAATTTATTTTAATTTAATTCCTTTTCCCTGTTTTATATGCTTACCTTTTTTTAAATATTCCTCTAATCTTGATTTAAAGGTGGATTACCTTTAATCATGTGCACAATCACCTTTTCCAAGGTGGCCACCTCCCCATCTCTTTTCTCCACCAATCATTTTTAAATTTCTCTTTTCCTCTAAAAGTGAATTTTGACTTTTCCAAATCTTACCTAACATCTTTTTTCCTCTTAATCCTATCCACTCATTTCTTTTGCCTCTTAATCCTATCCACTAATTACATTTTTCCTCTTCATCTTTTCCAAACCCTACCTAACCTTTAATCCTAGCCACTCATTCTTTTGCCTCTTAATCTCCAGCAGCCAATTCTTTTCATTTTCTATAAAAGGAGGTCTCACTCCTCATTTTAGGCCTAAAAAAGTTCTTTTTCTTCTTAATCTCTTAGCTCTTGCATCTTCTAGCATTATTAATCATTCTAGTTCTTTTCTTCATTGCATTCTAATCTTGTTTCTAATCTAGAACTTGTTGCATATTTAGTATAGTTTCCTAATCTTGTTGCATTATCATATATCTTAATCTAATGTGCTTTATCATAGTCTTAAATCAATCTTGCATCAATTTTAATCTTTATCATTTGTGAAGCTTGGGACAAGTTCCTCATACTTGCTCTCAACTCCTTCACCATCATCTAGCTTGCATCCCTTAGTTTTGCATTATATTGCATTTCATTTGTGTTGGGAGAGCATACCCACAAATAATCTCAAAGAGAAAATCAAACAAGGCTTTGGGTGCCCTTGTTTTAGCTCATCGGAGGTTGTAATGAAAGTTACCTATTTTGTTGCATTTGAGATTACTAGCATCTAATGTGTTTGTTTGGTGTTTTTAGTGTTTTGATTTGCAACAAATAGGTCCATATTTTCATAATCCAAATCCATAATCCTCGTCCACCATCATACCCCAATCCTCTATCTAAGCCTCAACCTCCACACAATCCTAATCCTCCTAAACCCACATCATTCCTATCCTCCAAAGCTTCACAATCACCCAAAGCCAGACAATACATTGCCCTTGTAGACCCTCTTGATGTTATATTCCACCTAATTGTTGACCAAAATATGATGGTTTTTCCAAACACTATTCCCTTTGATGAGAGTTAACCCAAACCTACTTGGTATAAGGAAAATGAATACTGTGATTATCATCGCATCAAGGGTCATGATATCAAGAAGTGCTTAAAGTTTAAAAAAAATTTCCAAGACCTTATTGAAAAAGGAGAGATTTTCAAAGTTGAAGATCCCAACCCATCCATCACATCACCTTCACAAGTCCACAAATGTCAAGACATTATCCCAAAGCATGCTAACAAAGATTCCTTTCATCCTCTAGATCCAAGAATTCCTCCACTCCTTGATCCCCTTATTTTGCAAAATCCACCTATCCCTATTTATCCACCTCATGATCCCATTCCCAATCAAGATCAAGGCATTCCCTCCACTCCATTCCACGATATCCTTCCATCTCAAGATCCTACCATCCCTTCCACTCCACCACATAATCCTCCCCAAAGTCAAGATCAAAGTATCTCTTCATCTCCATGTCATGATTCCAATCCCTCTCAAGATCCCATTATTCTCCTTGATTCCCCTCATGATCCTAATCCTCCACAAGATCCCACTCTCCTTCTTGACCCTCCATTGCAAGATCCTAATCCTTCACAAGATCCTATTCCTCCTCAAGCTCTTATTATTCCTATTAAGGAGCCTCTCAAGGACCAAGGAAACCTTACAGTTGATGGCCTTGGTGATATCACTCACTCTGCAGATGCTCATATCCCTCCTAAACCTTATATACCTCCATTCAAGTGTAAGCATATTCCTTCATTATCTTCCAAATCCATCTTGGGCACCTATATCCCTAAAGTAAACCCTTCATCCCTTCCATCCATTTTAGGTCCTTATGTTCCTCCATCCACTATGCCTCTCTCTCCTAGCTTATCCTTTATTTCTTCCACCATACCTCAAGATCAAAAAAGACATGCATCCTTGAAAAATTTATATCTACCCATCCATCAAAACCCATGATATGAGCCTCATTCATCCACAATTCCCAAGTCTTTTGGAAGCAATTTGGATGCACAACATAAAAATTAGAAATACAAGAATCCACTTACATATGAAGATCACCATGTCCTATCTAATCGACATGTGGCTAAAAAGAAAAGTAAAATAATCAAGAGACAACAAGGGTCCTCTAGGAAAAAAATAAAATCAAAGAAAATATGGGTTCCTAAATCCATCATAGAAGAATTGCAGTCAAAATAACATAAATGTAAAGAGAAATCAAAAGCTATGTGGATTCCCAAGTCTCTCTTAAAGGAATAGAATATAAAATAAAAATAAAATTTGACATTGAAGCTTCCAAAGACTTCCACTCTGTATTCTTGCAAATATCTTCCATTCTCTCCTCCATCTATTTTGTGTCCTTGTGTCCCAAAATCCACATCACTTCCAACATCAAAACCTCACACTAGCCAATCCATTTTCCCTTCACCTATGGACTACCCTCCAAGGTGTACATTGATGTTGATCTTTCCATCATTTCCACCTACTCCCACACAAACCTTTCAATACTCTATCCAATATCCAACTCCTATATCTACTCCCTATCTTTCCATATCATATCCTCACATTCCTCTTACCTTGTCTTACGCATAAATCCTTAGCCATCATCTACCTTATCCTCCATATGTTTCCCCTACCATTACCATACATCTTTGGGCTTACCTTTTAATAGCCTTGGCCAATCATAGCATATCTTTCTGAAGGAACATTATCCAAAGAGTATCAAGCTTGAAAACTAAAAAAAAAAAGTAAAAAAAAAAGTAAAAGAAAAGAACAATTCGTCCAATGGTGAAAACTTGGTAATCAGGCACCTTAGGCAAGTACCATGATGAAAACCTGGCAAACATGCATCATGTGTAATCCACCCCTCTATTTTTTTCTTCATACTTGGGGGAAATTCCTTTTCTCTATACATTAATAATATCTTCCCTCTCATCTTCCTATCATATCTTTTCCATTCATTTATCCACCTCCCCTTGCACTCTATAATTGGGGGCAAGCTCCACCAATACTATGCTACCATAATTATCTTCCACCCTCCCTATCCACCATCCATTTTCCTATCTAAGTCCATTATCTTTTCCTTTCCCATCTTTGATCTTAACTATCCTATATGCATCTCCTCTATCCATATGTACCTTCCATAACCCTTACTCATTATCCATCCATTTTCCTACATAATTCCATCCATTTTCCCATATTTGATCTTGACATCCCTATCCTCCATCTCATAGTCCTTGTCATATTCATTCCCTTAATCCATCATTCATAATACTCTTTGAGTCCATACTCCTTCCCATGTCCTTGATCTTGATTATCCTATACATTTCCTCCATCCATTATCTATTTTCCAATTCCATCTATATCCTCCATATCATTATCTTCTATCCTCTTCATACCCTCCATCTCATATCCCTTATCCATCCACCTTACACTTTCATACCTTTCCATTCATAAAAATCTAGAGGTAGTAAAAAAAAGAAATTATCCATGCATGCTTTGGATAACACAAGCCTTCACTTCCTCCATAAATATCCTTTCTGCATTATTTGTCCACTTCATACATCCTGTATCCACCATCTCTCCATCTTTCATCCTTCATACTCTATCACTTTCCTCCACTCATATCCCTCATACACCTGTCTTCCATCATATACATTATTATCCTCCATCTTCCATCTGTCATTCTCCTCCTTCAACTATGGGGCACGTAACTCCTTTTCCGCATAGCTCTTGGATCTCCATCCCTATACCCCCCATCCTATAGTCTTCCATATCCTACCCTTACCTATTCATTTTCTAACCAAAAGTCTCTCCATCCTTCCATGCTCTGTCATTTGTTGGTTATCCCTTGTCCTATCCCATCTCATCCCATCCAATCTCTTATCATCTTTTCATCTTATTCAAACCATCTTGTCTATCAAATCTACTTATCTTCTAATCCAATCCATTTATCTCCTCCCATTCTCTTCAATCTTATCCTATCCAATCATATTATCTTCCAATCCCATTCTATCCAATATGCTCATCCAAATAAATTTAAAAAATCCAAAAATCCAAAAATAATATAAAATGATTTTGAAAAAATTCAAAAAAATTTATATATGATCCTGAAAAAAATAAAAATAAATCCTATAATCCAAACGATCCCAAGTCAATCCAATCAAGTATAGTCAATACTAATCCATGCACTCCAATATTGCAATCTAGCACATTAATATTTAATCAAGCCATCATCTTAAACCAAATCAGATGATAATCAATTGATCAATTTCAAACCCAATCATCATCTTGGGATGCATCCTTCCCAATCTTTGAGGTCCTGCCATCCCAATCAATCAAACACTCAATCAATTGGTTTTCATCTTGACTAGGGGCAATATGTTGGCTTGCTTTTGGTTTAGTGTGCATTATTTCTTGTTTCTTGTATGTATTAGTAGTTTTTGCATCTATTATAGTCTTTGCATCCTATTATGATAGGGGCATCATGGTCTTCAATATTATGGTGTCATATGACATATGGTTGTATATGAATTTTTTGATCACGTACTTGGCACATGGTCATCTTGGTTCCTCATACCTTGGTGCATAATATCAAGAATAATATCAAAATAGGACATGCTCTCCCATGTTGACACAATGATAGTTTGTATTTAGGTTCATTTTGCATCGAAGGCCTTCTTTTATTCACTTCCTCTATCCTCACCCTTCCTTTTCGAGAAAATTGTCAAAATTAATTTTTGCTCAATTTTCTCGAGGCGGCACCATCATCATTCTCCTCTCATCATTGCATAGGCACGACTCCTGAGGCATCTTATTTTCTTCTTCTTTGACACGATGCCGATTTCGACACCACATCAAAGAGGGGCAAAATGTAGACACCTAAAATTGTCCATTCACACTAATGTTAATTTTTATTAATATTTTCCCTTAACATTATGGTTAATTTTATTAATTGACTAGATAATCATTATATTCTTCTATTTATTTAATTAAATTTATTTTAATTAAATAAAATTATTTTCCTTTTGTATTTAAATTCTATTTAAATACTATAATATATTAAATTAAATTTAATATATTATCCCTCCATTTCCTTCTATAAAATAAAGTTTATTTATTTTATTCCTCCACTAGCCTAAAGCTCTTCTAAACCATGACTAAATTAAATTTATTTTAATTTAATTTATTTTCCCTTTTTTTATGCTTACCTTTTTCTAAATATTCCTCTAATCTTGATTTAAAGGTGGATTCCTTTTAATCATGTGCACAATCACCTTTTCCAAGGTGGCCACCTCTCCATCTCTTTTCTCCACCAATCATTTTTAAATTTCTCTTTCCCTCTAAAAGTGAAGTTTGACTTTTCCAAATCCTACCTAACATCTTTTTGCCTCTTAATCCTATCCACTCATTTCTTTTGCCTCTTAATCCTATCCACTCATTTCATTTTACCTCTTCATCTTTTCCAAACCTTACCTAACCTTTAATCCTAGCCACTCATTCTTTTGCCTCTTAATCTCCACCATCCAATTATTTTCATTTTCTATAAAAGGAGGTCTCACTCCTCATTTTAAGCCTAAAAAAGTTCTTTTTCTTCTTAATCTCTTAGCTCTTGCATCTTCTAGCATTAGTAATCATTCTAGTTCTTTTCGTCATTGCATTCTAATCTTGTTTCTAATCTAGATATTGTTGCATATTTAGGATAGTTTCCTAATCTTGTTGCATCATCATATATCTTAATCGAATGTGCTTTATCATAGTCTTAAATCAATCTTGCATCTATTTTAATCTTTATCATTTGTGAAGCTTGGGACAAGTTCCTCATACTTGCTCTCAGCTCCTTCACCATCATCTAGCTTGCATCCCATAGTTTTGCATTATATTGCATTTAGTTTGTGTTGGGAGAGCATACCCACAAATAATCTCAAAGAGAATCAAACAAGGCTTTGGGTGCCCTTGTTTTAGCTCACCAGAGGTTGTAATGAAAATTACCTATTTTGTTACATTTGAGATTACTAACATCCAATGTGTTTGTTTGGTGTTTTTAGTGTTTTGATTTGCAACAAATAGGTCCATATTTTCATTGCATACAAAAAGTCTTAGAGCTATTTTTGGGAAGTTGAAAGAGCACATTGAGAATAATTTTTTTTTTTTTTTGTCATAGATAGAATACTGCAAAGCAGATTTTGCAAGATATCAACACAACCAGTGAGAGGCATTTGGAAAGCAAGGGAATTCAAGACCGTGTTGGTACATCAATAAATGCGAACTCTATCTTTCAAAAATGTCAGAAACTAATAGAAGAAGATGAAACTCTGGCCTTATTTAGGCCAAAGCTCTCCAAGTTGAATAATAAAACAACCAAATTGATAACTCTTGGTTTGCCGAGTCTTGGTCCTGATTACTCATCAAAGAATTTCATTGTAAGAGAAGCTTGCAAAAAAAAGTTGGAGGACATAATTACGTCTGATTTAGGCAAGCTTCCTCAGGAAAAAAATCATGAAGGCATTGCAACCTGCATCAAAATATTGACAAATTTGAATGCAATATTGGAAGGAACATTTCTTTCAACTCACTCTTCCAAGTATGGAGGGCTGACGAGGTTGCAGGTCATTTACTATAACATGACAAATATTGACCTTCCAACCGATGAAGAATGAAACATACTAAAGAAATTGACAGAATCTTGATCTCATCAATCTTAGTATGTGAAAGTACTTTTAGTTTCAATCATCTCTATATCTTTTTCTAATTGCTTGAATTGCGTTTAAAGTAACAAGTTTGAACTTTGTTTTTTGAACAAGATCAATGTTGCAGATACTATTGCCAATGCTAATTTACTAAACTGGTCTGTTAAATGCATAAATATATAGTTGTAGACTTGTAGTTGTCTTACTGATTTTGATTTTGAGACTTCACATTAGGAAAATTGACCCGAAGCTATTGTTGCTCCCTTGTTTCTATAAAAGGGAATTCAGGGTCATTGGCTTAGGGTAATGAAATTGAAATTGGGCAATGTGCCAATGGGTATTGAGTTATTGACTTTTGTAAATAGAACCACAAAGTTGTGTTCTTACAAATATTAATGAATGAATTATTATATTGTATCATATTTGTAATTAAATTAATGAGAATCAATATTTCTAAGAATTGTAACATATGAATTGCTATGTTGTAAAAAAAATAATGAAAAATCTACAAGAATTGTACCATATGAGTTGAATAATGAAAATGAAAACCATTATTAATTTTGGAATTGAATCTTAATGATATTATCAACCACATTCATGTTTTTAACATTGGAATTTTCTATTATGCATGATTGATGATGAGATACAGAAACTAACAGTAGACTTCACAAAAAAGTTTAATAAATACCTAGGGCCTTCTACTTCTACAATGGTTCAAGCTGCCACATCATATCATTACTAGGATCCTCGTATTCATCACCATCAACTTCATAGCTTCCTTGGTTCTTCAATATGTTTTCTTCACTCTGCATACCTCTGCTTAACTAATGTTCACTACTAGCAGTAGCAGTACCAGTACATGAGTCAATAACATCATTGTCTCTAGCACTCCCACTTTGATTTGAAATGTTTCCCAACCCTCTTCTATGACATTTTTTCCTCCACAATTTAAGTTCCCTTTCGTAAGGAAAAGTATTGACTTGATACCTAGATGTATAGAGCCTTAAGGAATTTTCCAAATTCTTGTCTAGTTTATTTCTTAGCTTTGACTTTAGGAATCCCAAAGCATTGAAAAATCTCCCATCCTCCACCGACCCCAATATCATGATCAGACATAATTCAGAAAGCTTGAAATATTTTGATATTGAATCAATCAACATTTTTCTGTTAGCTAGATTTTTCCAAAGCCTTATTACCGATCCATCTTCGAGAGTGTTCTGCATAATATTATATTGTTCCCTCATTGTTAGTGAAAAATGAACTAATTCCTCTTTCAAATGAGATTCATCTAAATATATGGTATGCCAAAAAATGGCGATGTGAAAAAATAAACTTTTCATTTGTCTAGAAGCACAGAAATCATGTCAGTACACTTGGACAAGCCAAAAGAAAAAGCACAGGCCTAATCGGATATCTGATAAAATCAGATATTCAATTTTTGCCAGTAATTATATATTTACATAGCCTAGCCACGTTCAACATTTTCACTGTGAAAACATTGAATGTAGCTAGGGCTTTTAGATATCTGGTTTGATCTCCTATCTGATTTTTCTTGAATCTTAAGGTAAGTTCAATCTTTAATTTTTCATTATTTTTATTATCTTTTAATAGAAATTTATAGTTTTTAATATAAAAATTATCCTGTTTAAATGAGTTTTTGTATTGTTTTTTAAATTCATTGCAATTATCTATTTGTTTTCTAATTGTAATTAGACATGGAATCAGAAAATCCTCCCAATGATCCCACAAACAATCCAAAACCACCTCCCAACAATCTCCCACTTACAGAAGATGAACCAGTCTCAAACCCTCACCATTTAGAGGATCTAATAGGAGACAATCTAAATCAACTTAGAGGATTTGAAACCACCTATGCCAATATCCCCACATTATGCCCTATGTTTATGACATTGAACTCAATTATTGAAAACATGGAGAAACTTACAGAGAAACATAGTGCTACACTTCTTTGGTGCAATTCCCTGCACACCCAGTTTGATGATGGGCTTGAATATGATTAAGTCATGAACCTAAACATAATGAAACATGACATATGCAATATTTTTGTGGATCCTAAAAGTGGTCTAAAAGGGGACCCTAAAAAACCCAAGTTGTCAATTAAATGGTGCACAAATATTGCAATACATGACAACTTTTGGAACTGGTGGTGGATGGTTTTTGATAGACCACCTCACAACAATTTGGGTGTCCCAATTTATTTTATTAAAAATTTGTATGCTGAATTTTTTCTTGGTCAAAAGGTCAAATATTTGAGTATGAGACTGAACCAGGGTGTAGGTTTATGCATTCCTTAGGATAGGCCATGGGCACACTGAGACAAATCCTGCACATATGTCGCCCCTCCTGAGATTTCACCACCTCCCATAGTGCAACATCCTAACATTATTACTGAGGCTGGATCATAGACTATTCGAGCCATTCACACCTTGAGTGATCTACTAGTTACGTAGACCATGACATTGTTGCCTCCTCATCCTAATGCTTCTAGCCCTTCCACGTCCTCCATGAGCTCACATGTTTGTGTGCCCCACACTTGTATTATGTACAAGAATATGTGCTTAGGTCCTCTAAATGATAGTGATGCATATAATTATGTCTCCCTGGTGGATTCTTCTACACATCACACTACAGGAACTAAAGCACCTCATGAAGATGTGCATCAGGGGCATTAGAGCCATGGACTCCTACTGTTACGGTAAGGGTAAACAATTCACTTTTTACATTGTATTTAATTTTTATCATTCGTATTTCAAGTAGAATTTTCTTATAATAATTTCCCACTCATATTTTTTTATGTGTTACATTTATGTTCAGTTGATGATAGAGGAGGAGATGGCACAGGTGGAGGGGTCCATGCTTTCAGCCATATCATTTGGTCTTGAGACTTCCATAGTACATATGTTTTAATGTACTCATTGGTTTCCTTAAATTATTATAATAGTATATGTACATGTGTTTTCTAATTTTTATGATCATCTTATTACATATTGATGCAAGTGCTACCAGTTGCCACTGGGGGGCAATGTGAGGGGGTGCATGCATCAGGTGTTGACAAGGGGAAGGTAATTAAGTAATTTAGTTTGTTTATGCATACATGTATACTTGTTAGTTGTGCCTACTCATTTTTAATTTACATGGTTTATTTGATAGAGAGTGGTATCTGATGATGTCATGAGACCCTATTGCCACAATAGAGTCACAGGCATATCAATTCGCAGTGATAGCCCCATGATACATATATTTCTAAAGTTATTTGTGTGTATTTTACTATCAAGTATATAAAATATGATCAAGTTATGATAGTTTGAAGTATTTGTTTGACTTTTTTAGGTTACTCCTAATTTGAGAGAGGTAGAACACCAAGGGTTTGTATCACTGATGACTCAACCAATATTTTCTAAAGAAAATTCAACACAGGTAAGTTTTAATGTTAATTCAGTTATTTTGTAAACATATATTTACTACGAAGGATTCAAAAATAAATAGTATAACTCATAGATCAATCTCATGTTTGCAAACATATACAGGTCAGAGTCAACATTGGTGACATTGTTCCTTCGCTACCAAGCACATATATTAGGTCTCTTGTCTACGGGAGGAGACAAAGAGGTGATGTATACGAGAGTTCAATTTTAGTTTAAATTTTATTTATTATTGTTGACTATGATTTTGAATTTTTATTTTTTATTTGTAGAAACCATATAAGTTAAGTAATCTAACTTGGGGTTTCACTTTTGTGTTTGAATGCAGGATCCATCAGAGCCAAAGAGTACTTCAAATAGGCTGCATTTTGATGATCCACCAGTAGAATAAGATGTCCTAGAAACATTTGTAATTGAACTTCTTATTTTGAGATGTCATATGACACATTTTGAGATGGCGTATGCCACATTGTATCTAGATATGTTGACATGTAAATATGTACAAAATTATTGTTCATTTTGATATATATGAAACTTGATATTCGATCCAATTTGTTAATTGTCTCTTTATTTATTCATTGTTAGTATGTAAATATGCTTGTGTATGTAATCATGTGTATGATTTATGCCTTAAGTATATTCATGTTTATTAAAGTACATTCTTCATAACCTAAATTCATGTGTATGGGCTACGTGCATGACTTAAATGAATTCATGTGGTATGCTTTATAATCTATGTGCTACATGTATGCTTCATAACTTAAGAAAATATATGTGTATGCTTTATGTGCTACGTGTGTTCACATGTGTAATTAATCATTTAAGTGAATTTAAAATTTATGTGCTACATTGTATTCATGTGTATCTAATGCTCTCAACCAAGAAAATCTGATGCAGAGCCCTCTACTATCCCCTCATGGAACCCAACTCAACTTGAGGATTCTACAAGCATCTTGGAATCTACTCAAGGAGTTAGTCTCAACTCAAGGAATCTTTGTTTATTGATTGTAAAAAATTACATTTTTTCTTCCTTACACTACCAACTCAACATCTGCCATTCACTCACATAGATCCCCTACAAAAAAGACTCAAAACTCCTTCAAAACTTGACTGCAACCTCTATCTAAGTGTCTAACTGCTTGGTAACAGTTCCAAACTAATTATCATAACCAAAGTATGATTTAAAGATATTTTTAAGTTGACAACTAATGTTTTAATCTTGAAAAATTGAATCTAATACCCCTTCTTATAACTTTTAAAAAGGTTTAAAACAACCTTTGTAATCCAAACTAACCTATAACCCCATATGAGCCTTATAGGCTTATTTTGCCAATATAGGAAATTCCATATTTTAGCACTTCAAGTGCTTTTACATCCTTTGATTGAATCTATTGGCCATTTGATATCCATTATAGACCTTATAGGTCCTTAGATCAATCCAACTGACCTAGGATTAACTTAATCACCCATAGTGACCCCTAGGTACTGCCATTTAATGGATTACAATGCATGATCCTTTACAAAGGATTATAAATCAATACAAAATATCAGAATGCTTGCCTCTTGACACATGAATCAAAGGATCCATTTAAAGGCTTACTTTTCCTCTTGACACACCATAACACTCACCAACATACACAATGGTGCTTAGTGGACCTTCAGAACAAATTGGTCTGACATGTTCGCAAAAATTATACTAAATTCATGTTCCAAATGAGGTTTCCAAATAGAGCTAATGGCACAATCCATTTGGTGTCGGGATGAATGGTTTGGAAGAAACCTAGTGGTGCAACTTTCAATTTGCCCTCACTGCAGGTTTTGACATCAAGAAAAACTAGCGTGCCAAATTCAAACAAAATTGAATCTCCCAGAATGGAGAGAGGTTATTCTAGGCCTCAAAAAGATGGTTTTGTAGCATCTCACAGTTTTCCAATACCTCTCATAGGCTTTGAGATACAAGCCTCGAAAGATTTCTGCCCAATCGTGCTTAGTGCACCTTGGGGACACTTCAGTCTAGCATGGTCACAAATGTTATACTAACTCAGTGGTTGAAGTGGGGTTGTCACTAGTGTTTACTCACCCAATCAGAGCTAATGGCATAGTCCATTTAGTGCCAGGACAAACGGTTTGGAAGAAATCTAGTGGTGCAACTTTCAACTGATCCTCACTACAAGTTTTCGCATCAAGCGAGACTGGCATGCCAAATTAAAAAAAATTTGAATCTCCTAGAATGGAGAGAGGTTATTGTAGGACTCAAAAACATGGTCCTATAGTATCTCACATTTTGTTGATACCTCTCACGCGGTCTGATATATGAGCCTTGAAAGATCGCTTCCCAATCGTGCTTAGTGCACCTTGGGAACACTTCGGTCCAGCAAGGTCATGAATGTTCTACTGACTCAATGTTCAAAATAGGGTTGTCACTAGAAATTACCTACCCAATCTAAGCTAATGGCACAGTCCATTCAGTGCTAGGATGAACGGTTTGGAGGAAACCCAGTGGTGTAACTTTCAATTGACCCTCACTACAAGTTTTGGCATCAAGCGAGATTGGCATGCCAAATTCAGAAAAAATTGAATCTCCCAAAATGGAGAGAGGTTATTGTAGGCCTTAAAAACATGGTCCTATAGCATCTCATGGTTTTTTGATACCTCTCATAGGGTCTAAGATATGAGCCTTGAAAGATCACTACCCAATCGTGCTTAGTGCACCTTGGGGACACTTCGGTCTAGCATGGTCACAAATGTTATAATGACTTAGTGGTTGAAATAGGGTTTTCACTAGCATTTAAAAACCCAACCAGAGATAATGGAGTAATCCATTTGGTGCCAGGACAAACAGTTTGGAAGAAACCTAGTGGTGCAACTTTTAACAGACCCTCACTGCAAGTTTTGGCATCAAGCATGATTGGTGTGCCAAATTCAAAAAAAATTGAATCTCTCATAATGAAGAGAGGTTATTGTAGGCCTCATAAACATGTTCCTATAGCATCTCATGATTTTTTGATACCTCTCATGGGGTCTGAGATAGGAGCCTTGAAAGATCACTTCCTAATCGTGCTTATTGCACCTTGGGGACACTGGTGATATGGTAGTGAATGTTCTATTGACTCAATGGTCAAAATAGGGTTGTTAATAGTGTTTACCTACCCAACCAAAGCTAATGGCATAGTCCATTCGGTGCCAGGATGAACGGTTTGGAAGAAAACTAGTGGTGCAACTTTCAACTGACCCTCACTGCAAATTTTGGCACCAAGTGAGATTGGCATGCCAAATTAAAAAAAAATTGAATCTCCCATAATGGAGAGAGGTTATTATAGGCCTCAAAAACATGGTCATGTAGCATCTCATAGTTTTTTGATACCCCTCATGGGGTATGAGACACGAGCCTTGAAAGATCATTGCCCAATCATTCTTAGTCCACCTTGGGGACACTTCGGTCTGACATGGTCGTGAATGTTCTACTAAATCAATGGTCTAAATAGGGTTGTCACTAGAGTTTACCCACCCAACCAAATATAATGGCATAGTCCATTAGGTCCTACGATGAATGGTTTGGAAGAAACCCAGTGGTGCAACTTCAACTGACCCTCACTGCAAGTTTTGGCATTAAGCGAGATTGGTGTGCCAAATTCAAAAAAATTCAAATCTCCCAAAATGGAGAGAGGTTATTTTAGGCCTTAGAAACATGGTTTTGTAGCATCTCATAGTTTTTTTATGCCTCTCATGGGGTCTAAGATATGAGCTTCAAAAGATCTCTGCCCAATCGTGCTTACTGCACCTTGGGGACACTTCGGTCTGACATGGTCACAAACGTTCTATTGACCTAGTGGTCAAAATGGTGTTGTCACTATAATTTAACCACATAATCAGAGCTAATGGCATAGTCCATTTGGTGCCAGAATAGACAATTTGGAAGAAACCTAGTGGTGCAACTTTCAACTGACCCTCACTACAAGTTTTGACATCAAGCGAGATTGGCGTACCAAATTTAAACAAATTCAAATCTCCCAGAATGGAGAGAGGATATTGTAGGCCTAAGAAAGATAGCCTTGTAGCATCTAATGGTTTTCCAATACCTCTCATGGGGTTTGAGATACGATCCTAGAAAGATCATTTCCCAATCGTGCTTAGTGCACCTTGGGGAGACTTTGGTCCGACATGGTCCTGAACATTCTAGTGACTTAGTGGTCAAAATGGGGTTGTCACTAGTGTTTAACTACCTAACTAGAGCTAATGCCATATTCCATTTGGTGCTAGGAGGAAATCCTTCAACACTGTCCCTTCACCCCAGGGAATCACCATTTTACTTTGGACACATTTGAGCAATTTTGACTCAATGACTCCAACTATTACTTTATTTGACAATACAAATGTACATGGAATTAAGACAATACAAATGTATGGATACAAAATTAAGATGATAAAAATTATATAAGGATACAACATTCATAGTAAGGAAACATAATTTTTGCACTTTACATGGCATTAAGACGATACAAATGTGGGCTCTTAATATTTGCAAATCAACCCCATGGGATCTTAAATATTTCAAATTTTGCATCAAATTTTTTATACAAAATTTGGCATCTAAATATGCACATTACATTTGATTGTTATTTTTATACATACAAAATTTGGCATCTAACTATGTAGATTACATTTGATTGTTGTTTTTATATACAAAATTTGGCATATAAATATGCAATTTACACAACTATATATAAAAAATAAGTGTACTTTCTGCTCCTAAAGTGTATAAGTTTAGCACATGGTACTCGATGACATCTACATTCCAATCCTTGCATTCAGAAGGCAGAAGAAAAGTTAATAGAGAATATATGAAGTTTATATAGGTTGAGAAAAAGATTATGAATGTATAAGTAACTAAACAAACCAAAGAACATGACTAGCTAATGCATAGTGAAGTTTACCATCATAAAATATGGGCTAATCAAATGCACACCTTGATCTGGTATATCTATCATATATGTATCCAACTGAATTTACAATCCACATACAAAACCAAGTTTATTGGCTCAAACAAATAAAACAAAAAGCTATAATTAATTTATTGAACGTAATCGTAATAAACATGGAAAACCTTGCAACTTGAGTTGAACTTACCTACTGAAGTGTGCCTAAAGGGTCATCTCTTTGCTTGAGGGTATTCAATATTGCTTCATGATCAACAGTACTAATAGTCCAAAGTTCCTTTGTCTTTGGTTTTCCTTGATGTTTCAACAACTTAACATTGGCTGCTATAACAAGGTGTGAATACATGAGAGTAGTTTTGTGCTTCTCATAGTCATCAAACACAGGAATTCCATTATTTCTAATCATATATGTGTGCAACCATATTCCCGCAACAACATGTGATCCTATTGGATATGTGAACATATTATCATTTGTATTTGGTTGTGCAAGTTTTTGCTTTCCTCATACATAACATACTAACCAGTAATCCGATCTCTCATCATTCCCTTGTGGTGCAACCAATGCAAAAATATGTCCTGGCTATAGAAGATCTTAAAGATGGCTGTAGTCAAGTGAACAATCCATGCCATCATTTTTTACAGAGATTTTGAGAGATAAAGGAGTAAGATAATGTGGAACCCATGTATCAACCCACTCACTTGAATCACACTGAAGATAAATCGAACAATAAAAAATCAACTCTCGTGTCCAAATGGTCCATGTACTAGCATTTGAGCCTCGAAATGAATGTATTTTTAAAGAATCTTTCATAGTTTGAACATCCAACCTATCTCCTATTGTTCCCAACTCAACCAACCAAAATAATCTATGCACCATTGAATCAAGAGTCCCCCCCGTGACAATGTTGAAGTAAACCAATCAATAATAGAATGAGCATCAAGGATTTTTGCACCTGAAATCCTTAATTGCTCCTTAACTAGAGCTCTCTTTATGCATGAACCTACTCCATCATGCTCCCCTTTTCCATGACTGGTTGCAAAAAAACTCCAAATATGAGGTACACCTCTCTCTACATGCATTCTACATAACCAATAAAACATACGAGCATTTTTTAATTGACCTATGTAGTTATCTGACCAAATGAGATGTCTATCCATAGCAATATTATTTTACCACACCCACTCAAAATAATTCTCAAATCAATGTTGGACATACTCGGATGAGTGAGATCTATCATCACTCATATAAAAATGGTACTCTCTAATTATGTTCCAGTCATCTTTTGTACTATCATGTGAATGTCTATATGTTATGTGCACAAAAATAGCAACCTGAATAGAATTGTAATATTGAGCTTGCAAATCATTTTGGGGCTGCAATGTATAATTCTCTACAAAGTCAAAAAATGATATAATAGTGCCAATCAGGAAAGTGTCCTTACAAATCTTGAATTGTTGATCCAACCACTAAGACCTATGACTATGCCTTGCATACTTGTAAAAAAAATTCTTCTTGAAATTTGAAATAAAATCAGCTACATTGAATTATTTTGTAACCAACTCACATCTAGAGCCTTCACCTCCACTTTTTAATGTATATCTAATGGTTTTATATACCTTTTCATGGACAATTGTCTTTCCAAAATTGTGTTCATAGCCCTCATGAAAACATTCAACAAACTTCACTAGCCCACCACACTTTGAGCACTTGTTATTTAAGAAATATTTTTTATAAAAGAAATATATATCATCTCTAGGACATAAAAAATGATCTAGAAAGTCTCTTGATGATTTTGGAAGAGCACTTGCACCACACTCCTCCATTTCACTACTATTCAAAATAGAATGAAGGGATCATAACAATTCATGGTGCATTGAAAACTCCACATGATATTTGCAACAACAACTATTTCGAATCTTAAGAGGCACACACAAAAAAGGATTGAGGGCTTCAAAAGCTCTTTGTGATATTTGCAATGTTGGATGTGTCTCACAAATTTTTTTGAACAACATTGTTTGAATCACCTCCAAATAATGTTTGGAATGCGGGGTGCGGTCTCGAATGCCAATTCTCAACTTCAAGATATCCTTCACATTTGGTGTCACTCTTGAGTTATATTGCCACTCAACTTCAAGACATCCTTCACATTTGGTGACACTCTTGAGTTAGATTGCAAAAATAGATGAATTTGATCATTCATAGCATCAGTAAGCTTCTTATCACAATGTGAAAGTCTCCCACCATAAGCCCATGTATCATTTTGAAGAGGATCATCAAGTCTTTCTCTTCTTGCAAGTGCTCTATCCAAAGTTTTACGATTTAGATTCAAGTCAACACAAGTTTGTCTCATCAAACAAGCCTTTCACAAATGATGACTTATTAAGGAGGTTGTAATAACCCTCCTAGTGGCTCTCTTATATTTTTCCTTGGTAGTCTTCCCAATGGAATTGAGAGCACTAAAAAGATTTCTCACAATAATAGCATTCCTCTCCTTTTTCTTGTTTACACTAATCTTCAATTTGACTAGTATACGTCTCATCTTCCACATCTTTAACAATTGAAAAAACATTTGGCATTGCTCAACCAATGTCTTGTGGCTAAAAAATTGATCAAAAAGTTTTGAAACCCACAACCAATGGGTTCTTTCTAATCTCTTGCCATCAAAATTGCTCATTATGTTCTCATCAATTTCAAGTAACCATTTTTTAATTCTTGGAAGTCTCAATTTTGAAGTTTCTCTTTCTTCCTCCCAAGGGACTTCATTTCTCATATAAATTGGAGATGTGTTACATTGATTTGGTTCTTGTGTACCATTATCATTGTTAATTCCTTCATATTCAATCATTGGATTTTCATTGTCAATATCCACACTTCCATTGTCCAAATCTACATGTTCATTTTCAAAACCTACATTTTCATCTTCAATCTCTACATTCTCATTTTCAATATTATTGTCATAAATCATTTCAAATTCATATTCTTCACTTGAAACCACATTCAAAGGTGGGTCTATGCCGACATCTTCATTAATATTTAACATACCTTCTCTCTTGTTCCGGTGGGTAATCCTATCCATTTTTTTATACACTTCAATCTCTTCATTTTTTAGTTTCCTCTTCCATTTATGCTTTCGACGAATACTACTGCCCATAGTGAGACCAAAAAGGTGATGAAAAAACCTTTGGTAATAGAGAAAATTCAACCAATAAGTGCAAAAAGTGGATTTTTGTCTTTTCTAAAGAAAAATGTGATACGCTACAACTCGAGTCCCATGATTCTCTATAGAAAAATGTGCCTCTCTAGAGGGACCCAAAGAATATAGTTTTTACTTTTCACTAGTAAAAAGAATCGCCTATCTGAAAATATCAAATATCTAAAAATATTGGATATCTGATATTATCGGATATCCAAAATCTGTGTGTGTGTGTCTATCTCTGTTTGTCTGTCTATCTCTCTCTCTCTCTCTCTCTCTTTGTGTGTGTGTGTGTGTCTATCTCTATCTATCTATCTCACTCTCTCCCCTACTCTCTCCTCTTCCCCTTCTCTCTCTTCCACTCTCTCCCCCCCCCTCTCTACCTCTCTAGTGTAGGAGACCCTAAAAAGGACATAGAAAAATGAGGTGACAAGAAGGCCTCCATGGTTTCTCTTAGGAAGATATGATTGGTCAATGACCAAGGAGGATCAGGAGATCGGAAATTGTTGTAATAAGTCCTAATGATGTAAAATCTAGTGGCCTAGGATGGGTTATAAATCCTATGGTTCACTATGGTTGATTGGACACTAGGTAGGTAGAAATATGCTAGGAGAGTTTGGATTGATGATTTAAACATCAAGGATTTCTAAGTCCACCTTTGGTAGAGCCTAGGGATAGATTTGTTGCATTTTGCAAAAATTGCAAAATGTTGTTAGCAACTGTTGTTGCCAAAATTGTAAAAAATGTCCATCAATTTTGAAATATTTCCAACCAATGTATACAATGACAAAAAATGGTTGGAGTTGAGGGAAAAACATACAAAATGATGTAAACAATTGTTTGCAGGTGGATTGATGATTTGTGGAATGAAAAACATAACGTTCGTATTAAGAAAACTGTGTTTTAACATTTTTTTATTGGTGTTTGAATTTTCTTGGGCCCGTGCAGATTATGATGACTGATTGAACACCATAGGAAGTGATGTAGAAGCCCTAGGTGGATGTGTAATCAATCATAACAAGAGGGACTTCCATAGTGTTCTCACAACACCAACCAAGCATCTTCATAGGATAATTCTCCTTGATCCAAGCCACACTACCACTCTCAGAGTGCACACACCATTTCTTATGCCACCATAGGCTCTAAATCATTGTAAATCATCCAAATGTCCCTCAAATACATCAGTTTCTTCAATTAAGAAAATATCTCTTACTAAGTGCTCACTACCCCAATCACCAAAAATATGCCTCCTTGCTGTCTCTGGAAAGACCCGTACACAAATAAGTGCAACTTTTGAAGAAGATAAAAATTTCTTGATCACTCCAGTGAGGATGGGAATAATTAGTTTCAATAAAAAATATTCAAATCTTAGTAAGATCCAATGGTGGAGTTGGGAGATAAGGCCCCCTCACTGGAACTTTTATTTTGAGACACTCATCTTCAACTTTTCTCAACATTGTTCGATCCTCTCTTCAATCTCTTGTCCATTCTGGCACAAAAAGATATAATGGCACATATTATACATGTATTAGGTCTCTCCCACAAGACACATTCACCACAAAAAGTGGGAGATCCTAGATCATCATAGGTTCTTCAAAAGAATTTGCTAGTTGCACTTAAACAATGAAAAGAACAGTCAAAAATTTGATTGTTTCTCTTTCTTAAAAACTCAAAAAAACAATTTAATAATGCATGTAAATGACAAATAACCTAATCCATATTCAATATAATTAATTGACACTCAAGATAGAATACAAAAGATAATTTTTAACACCACAAAGGCTGACTGTGCCCTTATAGGTCAGTAAGAGGGTTGTTTGCAAGGAATTAAAATTTATTATTTTCAAACTTCATTACAAACATCTTTCAACACTAGAAGAATAAAAAGACTCCTCTACACACCTCTCCCCTCAAAATCACATTCACACAACCAAAATACCCTTTCCCAACTGGTTTGAAACTTCCTATAATTGGTTACAGTTAGTTATGACTGTTTGCAATTAGTTTTTGTTTATATTTTGTTGTCTAGATGACAATCTAGTTCTCAACTTTGATAACCTTACATCATTATGCATTTTATTAATATTCCAAAGGATTTTTTAGGACTTTATCCAAAATTTAAATCCTCAAACCACTCTTAAACCCTAAAACCCTTTATGAGCCTTCTAGGCTTCGTTTTTCCATTTTTTGGCAATTTACAATTTTGGGCACTTCAAGTGCATTTGACACCATATAATGGCTCTATTAGCCATATTACAATCAGTTGGACCTTTGTAGGTCTTTAAACAAATCATCTAACTTAGAATCCCCAAGTGACCCCTAGGTACACTTTAACCCTCAAAATTCCATTAAGGCTTACATTGTTTGATCTCAATACAAAATGATGAAAACATATTCAAAACACAATTAAATGACCATTAAGGTCTTATTACAATGCCAATGACCTCTCAAGGTCATGTTTTTCCTTTATTCCACTAGGATCTATTCATTGACCCTAGTTTCCTCATAGGCCCTTTTGCCTAGCCTTGGTGCTCCTGCACTAGGAAGATTGTTGGTTCTCTTATCTTCCTTTTCAACAAGTCTGAGGTCATTTGGTCAATAGACCAAGGAGAAATCTATTGACAGTCCCTTGAGACATTGTTTTGGGCAAGAATTAGAGCTATTGACTTTGATTGAGCATATCTCTTGATTCAACCATGGAAAAAAGTTGATTCTAGGGTTAAACAAGAGATATGAGAATCTATTTTCATTTGCAACTAGTTTCAGATCGAATGGTGGGGTTTCCAAGGAGACACAATTAAAACCCTAGCCAAGCATCCCTATGTGACTAGTGTGGGCTGATTAAAAATTGTAGACCCCATAACTTCTGATGGGTTTCTAATTAGAAGCCAAGAATCAAGGATTAGACTTATTTCAAGTTCCCCTAAATACTCCTATAGTCACATTGGTTAGAGGCCAAGAGTAAACTGCACTTCCTTCACCGAGCCTACCATTTAGGCCTCCCACCCTTTGGACAAGATAGGAAACTATAGGGAGTTTGGAGAAGAACCAAGTCCAATCCCTTTGGAAGGATTACTATCCTAGAACTAGGATCGAGACTAAATGACTATTCTGAGGGGTTCTTTGAGAAAATTTTTGGGAAAGACCAAAATAGTGGCTAGAAGTGACTGGTGAATACCCTGACCGAGGAGACAATTTTGAATTTTTGGGTGTGGTGATGCTAATTTGTTTTTTGGTTGGCCTATGAAGTGTCAATAGGGTTGAATTGACTTGGGAGGAGGATCCAAAGGTCTAGGGAGGAGATTGGCATAGTTTGAGTGATGATGAAACACAGGGTACATGCATGTGCAATAGGTGAGTAGGAGCATTGGACAACACTTAAATTAGTGTGGAGTTATGGGGGTATTAACAAGTGTTAGTAATTATATTTTGATCACTTGAAGGTGTGGAGCATTGGTTTGGGGTACTCCTAATACAAAAGGAGTAGAGAGTTTGAATTTACAAATAGAGACTAGTAAGGTACACCAAATTCACTAGGATACCAAAGCTCTGCATCAAGTGGTATCAAAGAAAGAAACATCCTTAGGAGAAGGATTGAAAACCATGTCTATAGATGAAGAAGATACAAAGATCCCATCAAGGATCACTAATGTCAAACTTGCAAAGATTGTGAAGGAGTAGATGGCCCAAAACAAAGATTTGAGGAGAGAAATAGAAAGACTCAAAGGAAAGGTTGATAGGAAGGGTGGTGGAGACTCTAATGTAAATGAAGAATGGAGTGAAGAAGAGCCCCTTGAGTAGGAAGAGGAAGATATTCCTATAGATCAGAGACTAATCTTGAATACCTTGAAGTCCATGGAGAGAAGGACCATGGATACCAAACTAGATTTGCCCATGTATAATGGAAAGATGGATCTAGAAGTAGCAATGGATTGGGTTGATGCTATCACAAGTTTCTTTGGCTTTGAAGATACCTAAGAATTAGAGGGTAAATATTGCCAAGTCAAAGTTGAAAGGACCTACACTCACATGATGGAATCTCACTAAAGATGAAAGGGTGAAGAATGGAAAAAGATAAATAACTACTTGGAAGAGGATGGTAGCCTTTCTTAGAGAGGCATACATCCTTGAAGATTATGAAGTTCAAATTCATAAGTAGAGGATGAGTTTGAGGCAGAAAGAAATAAATATCTCAAGTTACACCGAAGAGTTTCAGAGGCTGGTCATGAAATCCAAGACAACAAAACTTGAATGTGAAAAGCTTGCAAGGTACATGCAAGGATTGAGGATTACAATTCAAGATGAACTTAGTTTGAGTATCCCTATGATAGTACAAAAATGCTATCACTTAGCATTGAAGGTTGAAGAAAAACTCAAGAGGAAACAAGAACAAGGTGGTAGAGGAAGAGGACAAAGAGATTTTGGAAACTGAGGCAAAGGCATGTCTAGTGGGAGAGGAAAAGGTCCCAAGGACTATGGAGAATCAAGCCATGAACATAATCAAGGAGAGAGAAGCTCTAGGGGATCATTTAGGGGAAGGAGATCAAAGTCTAGAGGAAGATTTGGGGGAAGTGGCACATATACTATCAAGTGCTTTAGATTTCATCAACTTGGGAATGTAGCATCAAAGTGTCCTAAAAAGGGGAAAAAACAAGGTGAAGGGAGGGAAAACTTGGTGAGGGATGAAGACACACATAGTGTACAATCACATGAATCCTTTACAACACCTAAACAAGGAGAGTCACTCATGATGAGAAGGACTTTGATCAAGGAACCTAGTGCACCTTAGCCACCCCAAAGGAAGACACTTTTAAAAACCACATCTAAGGTGGGAAACAAGTTATGTAGAGTGGTTATTGATTCTAGTTCTACTGATAATTTTGTTAGGAATAGTCCCAAGAGATAATTGAGAAGGGGGGGGGGGGGGGGTGAATTAGTTATCTACAAGTTTCAATTATTTATCAAATTAAGTATACTTAAACATAAAACATAAACACAATGAAATAACACATGAAATAAACACCAATATTTTGGTTACAGGGAAACCCAAATAGGTAAAAACCACTAATATTTTGTACTAGTGTATTATGATCCTTTCTAGAAGATCCTTAACCCTGTTAGGAGTTTCTTTACAATATATTTAGTATAGTAGACCTAGTTAAGGGTCAAACCCTGTTAGGATTCTTTTACAATAGTCCCTATTAGGGGAGAGGACGTATTGTCCCAGAGCACACTGCTCAAAGAGGTGAAGGCTACAACCTTTTGAATAATAGATACACACTATATATGGATCTTGGTGAACTATGCTTATACTTGTTATCTAGATCAGTTCCAATGTATAGCATAAACACTTTACTTGGTCACATAGACCCTCTTCTAATGGATCAACACTTCTCCCACTCTGCTCTGCTCTTCTTATTCAACTATGAACCACACTCTAGCAATCACAAATGACTGCCTATAAATATCTTTCCTCTAAATGATATAGTCAAGTCAGCCCATTAGAACCACCTTGAAATCATATTAGAGAAACCATAACAAACTCCAATAACAATTTAGTCAGCTCTACTAAGCACGCAACACATTCTAGGACCTGTCTAATAAGATAATTGTAGACGCAGGCTACAAACTATCGGCTCTATCAAAACAACTGAATCTTTCTCCTCAAGCTAAATTACTTCATGAACTCTTAATTAAACATCAATAACTCTTCTCTAAGCTTAAATCCAAGGTTTCATACTAAAATGATAGGCATAACTCCAGAACCAATATAATCTCTATCGACTCTTCTGAATAAACACAGGAAACTGCTACTGGTGAATAGCGGCAGCATAACTTCACTTCTACTAATTATTAGACTATGTGTCCATGAATGTAACATTACTAATATGTATTCAACATATATTCAATCACACAAGGCTTCATGATAACTGTATGAACAACCATACACAAAACACTGCCTGTTGCTTTGTCAAGAACACTGCTGACACCAACTGCTATATAACTGTCTATACTAACAGTTAACCTCTATGCCCATGATATCATACTAATATCATGTCCATGCTACATATACTGAAATCTTACTATATAAGTCTTCCATCCATGCTACTTTCCATATGTTGTCATCAATGACAAACATATAGTTAGTACTGGCTTGCTGGCAAATCTCCAACAATCTCCCCCTTTGGCATTGATGGAAACATATGGAATGAAAAAATCCACCAATCCAAATGAATAATTATTTTATAACATTCTCCATTTCCTCTTCAAAAATCCCCCAAGGATGAATCCTCCATCTACTACAATATTCTCCATTTCCTCTACTGAACTGTTGTCATAACTGAATAATACTCCCCCTTAGTATATTACTCCTCTTTTTTTACTTCTATTTTTCATGAATATATATTACTCCCCCTTTGACATCAATGGAAAAGGGTGCCAATCAGTTTAAGCACCAGTACTACTCCAGAAGTAGAGTAGTCAACCATCGATCAGTCCCTAAGGACTGATGCTTTTCCTTATTCTAAGCAAAATCAGGGAAGGGAATTACTCCCAACTTCTCCCTGAGATACTCAAAAGTATATTTTGGCAAGGGTTTTGTGAATATGTTTTCCAACTAATCTTTAGTACTCACATAGTCCAGCTTGACTTCTTTCTTTGCCACTTTCTCTCTTAGGAAGTGATACTTGATCTCAATGTGCTTTGTCTTTGCATGCATCATAGAGTTCTTAGACATATTGATGGTACTAGTGTTATCAAAATGAATAACAATAGGATAATCAATCTGAATTCTAAAATATTTTACCATTTGCTTGATCCAAACAATTTTAGAACAATTTATGGCTGCTGCAACATACTCCACTTCTACTATTGACTAAGAAATACAATTTTTTTTCTTGCTTGTCCAAGTGACAAGTCTATCACCAAGAAACACTACTCCACCTAATGTACTTTTTTTGTCATCAATGCAACCTACCGAATCTGCATTAGTGTACACATGAAGTTCAACATTTTTTTGAATTAGGATACCATAGACCATAGTCTATAGTGCCTTGCAAATATCTAAATATCCTTTTTACTGCCATGAGGTGACTTTGTTTAGGCTCTATTGAAAATTTTCCAACTATGCCAACTGCATTTGAAATATCAGGTCTTGTTTGAGTAAGATAAATGAGTTTACCTATCATGGACTTGTACAATGTTATATCTATTGCAGGAGAATCATCTTCTTTTGTAATCTTGCATCTTGTGATCATAGGTGTCCCTACTAGCTTGTAATCATCTATCTTGAATTTCTTCAATATTTCTTTCACATACTTAGACTGATTAATGAAAATACCTTTCTCTATCTACTGCACATTTAGTCCCAAAAAGTATTTGATAGGACCAATCATACTCATCTCAGATTCACTCTGCATTTCTTTAGCAAATTCTGCACTCAATTTTTCATTACCCCCAAAGATAATGTCATAAAAAATATAGCCACAAGTAGAAGCCCTTCAGATGTTTCTATTATAAATTTGTTACAATCAGTTGCTCCTTTCTTGAATCCAATCTTTGTTAAGTATCCATCAATTCTCGCATACCATGATCTAGGGGCTTGCTTAAGTCCATAGAGGGATTTCTTCAATCTGCATACCATATCAGGCCTATTTGATAGGGTGAATCCTTCTGGCTACTCAATGTATACTTCTTCCTTTAGCTCTCCATTCAAGAATGCTGAATTAGCATCCATCTGATAAACTTTGAATTTTTTGAATGTTGCAAAAACTAGAAACAACTTAATAGCTTCTAACCTACTTACTGGTGCAAAAGTGTCTAAATATTCAATACCTTCTCTTTGCGCATATCCCTTACATACCAATCTTTCTTTGTTCCTTACTACTGTACCATCTTCATTCATCTTGTTCCTAAATATCCACTTTCTTCCAATTACATTCTTATCACTAGATCTTGGGACCAGTTCCCAAGTATCATTCTTGATAATCTGATCTAGTTCTTCTTTCATAGCATCATGCCAATCTAAATCTTTGCATGCATCTTCAATACTTAAGGGTTCAATCTAAGATAGTAAACATACCGCTTCACTGCTAGCTCAGTTCTTTTCTTGTGATCTTGTTAAAACTTTGCCGCTCTGATCTCCAATGATGTCTTTCTTTGAATGGTTTCTAGATGTAAACTTTGGAACCTTAGGTGATGCAAACTCATTAGCCTTAGGAGTTTCTTCCTTGTCTCAGAGTCATTGAATAACACATCAATACTATCAAACATTTCTTCAACAACTATCTCACCAATGGAGGGTTTGGGTTCTTCTTCAATCATGGGTGAGTAATCATGATATATTTCTTGAACCATAAAATTTTCATAAATCTTAACATGAGAACTTTCAATGATCTTCTTTAACCTTAAATTGTAACATCTATAAGATTTTCTTTTAGTAGAGTAACCAAGGAAAATACCTTCATCACTTCTTGCATCAAACTTGCCTACTACTTCATCCCTCTTGATGTAGCATTGCTTCCAAAGATTTTGAAGTATTTTACTGTGGGAACATTACCAAACCATAGCTCATATGGTGTCTTGTCCACACCTGGTCTCAATTGTATTATGTTGATGGTATAGACTGTTGTATTGACTACATCTCTTCAATAGGTGTGTGCAACTTTTCCTTCAATCATGATGGTGCACGCTGTATCAATGATGATCATATTCCTTCTCTCTACAATTCCATTCTATTGAGGGGTTCTAGGTGCACTTAATTGTCTCTTTAAGCCATGTTCTTCATAGTACTCATAGAATATGTCAGAGGTGAATTCTCCTCCTCTATCTGATCTCAAACATTTTATCTTTAGTCCAAATTCATTCTCAACCTTAGCTTTGAATATTTTAAACTTCTCAAATGCTTTTGACTTATCTTTCAAGAATGCAACCCACATCATCCTAGTATAATCATCAACAAAAAAAATGAAATACATTTCATCATAGTATGATCTTGTTTGAGTTGGACCACATAGGTTTGTATCAATCAGATCCAACTTGTTCTTTTCTGAATTATGCTTTCTCTTGAATGAGTTTCTCACATGCTTACCCATCACACATTCCCTGCATATAGTATCAACTAGCTTTGTTATGCAAGGTAGATCTCTTATTGCCTTTACATTGCTTATCTTTACTATGTTATCAAAATTGATATGACATAGTATTTTATGCCACAACCAACTATCATCAACTTTAGCAACAAAACAAATCACTTCTGAATTGAGTTGGAAGACATTACCTTTATTCTTTGAGCCATCCTTGTTGTTAATGATGCATTTTTTGTCTTTGAACTCCAACTGGTAACCTTTTTCAAGTAACTGCCCAAAACTAAGAAGGTTATGTTTCAAACCATCAACATAGAGAACATCATCAGTATTGTTCTTTCCATCCAATGTGATAGCTCCTCTACCAATGATAGGTTTAGGAGTGTTATCTCCAAATCTAACCATGCCACCACTGTATTTGTCTAGATGAACAAATCTATCTTTATCACTTGTCATGTGATGTGAACAACCACTAGCTATAATCCAGTTTGTCCTTATGTCAGCTTGTGAAATCAATTCTAGCTCTTGTTCCTTTTTCTCACCTTCATGATCTATCTTATTATTCATTTTTTCTATAATAGCAATGAATCCAACTTCTTCTTTATCTGATTCATCATCTAAATCTCCATCTCTAGCATAGCAACATTCCTTATAGTACTTAGGCTTGTAGTCATTTTTGAATTTTCTAGTTCTTGTGGGACACTTAGATGCAAAGTGACCAATCTTATTACATGAAACACACTTAAATGGATATTGACCTTCATATTTTCCTTTTCCTTTCTTTTCTCTTTTGGAAATCATAGCAATGAAGTCATCTAGTGTTTTCTCTTCATCAATATCATCAAAATTACTAGAAGTGTTTGCAGATTTCTTACCATGGACTGTTGCTTTGAAGGATGTCTCACTTTTTGGTTCTGTCTTCAATCTTGAAATCTCAAAAGATGAGATTTCATTGATCAAGGTCTCTCTCTTGAAATTTGATGTAAGCTGCATGGTCTCATCAAGGATACTGATCTTTCTTTCATATTCTGGAGTGAGAGTAGTCATCAACTTGTCCATAATGTCTTCCTTTGAAATCTCTCAACCATTGTTCCTGATTCCGGCAACTACTTCATTGATCCTTTGATTGTAAGCTCTAATATTTTCTTTAGGTAACATCTCTAATGCATTGTATCTTTTCTTCCATGTCTTTCTACGTGCATCCTTTACTTGTTTATCTCCTTCAAACATGTCTTCAAGGTGCTTCCATATCTTATGGGCGGTGTCTACTTTCTTTATTTCTGAAAACTCACTATTAGAGAGGGTGTTGATAAGGGATTATTTGGCTATTGCATTTTGATGAAATAATTCATTTTTTCTTTTAGTAGCATCATCCTTTTTAAGGTCTTCTAAGGTAGGGATCTTGGCTGCTTTGATAGTTACATCAAAAACTTTAAAAGAAATGCATTGCAAATGGGTCATCATCTTGTTCTTCTAATCAAGATAATTGTCTCCATCAAACTTAGGAATTTATTTTCTTAGGAATAGTCCCAAGAGATAACTGAGAGGGGCGGGGGGGTGAATCGATTATCTACAAGTTTCAATTCTTTATCAAATTAAGTATACTTAAAAATACACCATAAACACAATGAAAGAACACATGAACTCAACACCAATATTTTGGTTACGGGGAAAACCAAATAGGTGAAAACCTCGGTGGGAATTGACACCCACTAATATTCTATACTAGTGTATTATGATCCTTGCTAGATGATCCTTAACCCTGTTAGGAGTTTCTTTACAATATATTTAGTATAGTAGACTTGGTCAAGGGTCATACCTATTTAAGATTCTTTTACAATAGTCCTTGTTAGGGGAGAGGACACACTATCCAGGAGCACACTGCTCAAAGGGAGGCTACAACCTTATAAATAACAGATACACACTAAATCTAGATCTTGGTGAACTGTGCTTAGACCTACTGTCTGGATCAGTTCCAATGTATAGCATAAACACTTTAATTGGTCACATAGACCTTCTTCTGATGGCTCAACACTTCACACACTCTGCTTTTCTCTTCTTATTCAACTATGAACCACACTCTAGCAATCACAAATGATTGCCTATAAATATCTTTCCTCTAAATGATATAGTCAAGTCGGCCTATTAGAACCACCTTGAAATCATATTAGAGAAACCATAACAAACTCCAATAACAATTTAGTCAGCTCTACTAAGCACACAACACATTCTGGGACTTGTCTAATAAGATAATTATAGACACATGCTACACACTGTCGGCTCTATCAAAATAACTGGATCTTTCTCCTCAAGATGAATTACTTCATGCGCTATTAACTAAAAATCACTAACTCTTCTCTAAGATTAAATCCAAGGGCACATACCAAAATGATAGGTGCAACTCCAGAACCAATATAATCTCTGTATGCTCTTCTGAATAAAGACAATAAATAGCTATTGGTGAATAGCGACTGCATAACTTCACTTCTACTGATCATCAAACTCTGCATCCATGAATTTAACATTACTAAAATGTCTTCAACATATATTCAAGTGTGCAAGGCTTCATGATAACTGTATGGACAACCATACACATAACACTTATTGTTGCTTTGTCAGGAACACTGCTGACAGCATTTGCTATATATCTATCTATACTAATAGTTAACCTCTGCGCCCATGATATCATGCTAATATCATGTCCATGCTACATATAGTGAAATATTACTATATAAGTCTTCCACACATGTTACTTTCCATATGTTGTCATCAATGACAAACATACAGTCAGTACTGGCCTTCTGGCAAATCTCCAACAAATTTTGTGTCCCTTGAGGCAGTTGAGAACATGAAACTGAATAGGATTACACATCCCACACCCTACAAGTTGTCATGGCTCATAAAGGGGAAGCATACAGTCATTCAAGAGAAAGAATGCATATAGTTTTAGATTGGGAAGTATAAAGATAAAGTACTTTGTGACATAGTACATATGGATGCATACCATTTTCTCTTAGGGAGACCATGGAAATATGACTTGGAGGCACACCATGATGGAAGAAACAACACCTACTCCATAAGACAACATGATAAGAAGGTAAATTTACTACCCATGCCTGATAATGGTGAAGAACAAAAGGATTCCAAGTTTTTATTTGTAGGAGAGTGTTTGTAAAGAGATTTGTCTTTTACAAAAACAATACTAAAATGACTCCCAAAATCCCAAACCGAAAATATAAATATTTTTGACTAACAATTGGATCTCTTTGCAATTGAAATACATAAGCATCCTCTAAATTTTACAGGTTACAGCTCCCCAATTAGATATGCAATGAATTAATTGGTTTTAAACCATACCTTTTCTTTTAACCAGAAAGAAACTAAAGGCCACTATTCAATCATCAACATGACTTGAAAGTATTTGTTAAATAAAATAATGAAAGATACAATTTGAAAGAAAACCAAGTTTCCATCAAACAAGACTTCACTGTTAATCCCAAATGACATCCAGATTTTAAAAGAAAACAAATGAAAGACTTCTTTTCTGATATGATTATATTGCAGAAATCAAAGTTCTGAAATACACTCATGCATACAATCTTTTGTGAGAGAAAAGATATGAATGGATGATTATAAAAGCCCAAATTCTAATTATAATCAGAATATAAAGTTTAGATAACTCAAAAATTATGAACATCATCTTCCTCTTATTCATATTTGCGTAGAAATTCAAAGCCCTCTATCCCTGTACAATATGATTTCTCAAAAAAGAATTCCCCCCTGCATTAAAAATAGAAAAAGAAATCAAATCTCCTTTCCTATAGCACACAGTCTCCAGCCAAAGGTGGAATCCAGAACCCTTAACATATTTAGCTTCTTACAATAAATAATCATGGAGAGCTCTCCCCCCCATTTAGGTAACTAAATCTTGAATTTATGTCCTTCTCTTTTACCTATCTCATTATAATATTTTATAATGTTATTGTAAACATTATTTCATAATGAGAAAATGTGATGCTAAAGTTTAATACTATAGCTGGACATTAGCCTCCATAGTTATCTCAAAGCCTTCAATAGGCCACCACCTGTTACAAAGGTTTTTACATATTGATATATCATATAAATTGGTTTTGAAATAATCTTTTACAAATTTAAACATGGGCTCATGGAAAGGTGGCATTTGCTAGAGATGAAGAACTATCATTATTTTATGATTATCAAGGGTAGTTTGGATAGTGCTCTACTCTTTTATTTGTATCTTTTGTATGACATATAATTTAGAAAATCTCTCCACTGAGGATTTAGAAGACAAGGTTTCTGAGAACATATCCAAAAATTAGCCAAATCCAACTGCTGTATTAAAAGTTATGGTCCCCACAATATGATTATTTTTCTACTTCCTACAAATCTGTGGTCATAGAAGTCTTAACCATTAATGTTGCTATAGCTGGTTCTAAATCCTTCTTTCCATACAAATTTGGTTAAATAACACAATCAACATTTTCCTTTTGTGCATCAATTGTTTACACATGCTTCTAATGTGAAATGTCACATTTATCCAATATGATGGATCGGGCCATGGTGATTGTAGATTACACAAAAAGAGCTCGGTTCCCATCCATTTATTTATGTTTAATTTCATTATAACATCCTTTGGACTAGTTTGAGATCTTCTACAAACTCTGAATCTTTGAATCACACCTAGAAATGTTTTCCCTTTTGTTCAGTTTTCCTATTGAAATTGCACCTCTGAATTTGTCCAACTTTGCAAACTAGTTTTGCTTGAAATCTCAAACCATATTGAGTTGATTTGAATCTTTTTGAATGATTGAACCATTTTGAAACATTTTGAACTCAGTTCAAAGAGGTTCAAAACCAAAAATGACTGAGATAAAAAGTTCAAAGAAGGATTGATATGAGGAAAGTCACATTTTAAATTTTTTTGAAAAAATGGAGTGCATAGGGGTACTAACATTGGCTCTACAGGGGGACTATTTTTGATACAAAAATAGAGAACTTCAGCATTCTCTAGTTGAAAAGATGAGTGCGTAAAACCATTGGGAAATAGTGTTACACAGAGTGGATTAAAGGTAGCTTCTTGCAGATTGGTGGAGGGGAGTAGGGTAGGTGACAAGGCAAAACTGACACCAAGCCAAAACCTAAAAATTGGAACAAGCTACAACTATCACACCAAAAAATTTATTTACAAAAGATAGGGAAAACAACCAATACCTTCAAGAATACACTCAGTCACTCATGCAAAACCATTGACCGATTGAGAGAAGTATATGCTAGTGTGGAAAAGGGGTTGATATGTGAGATGCATCATTCCCAGCAACCATCCTACAATAGTCATGAGAAGAGACCCAATAAAAATATGTTGCACAAGATTCTTTAAAAATATACTAGGCCCAAAGAGCCACTCTACATCATAGACTTCTTGCTACAACATTTCATCATCATTTGGAATAAGTTGGTCTGTATTGCCAACACCAAGATCCTCTATCTTAGAAAAATCAGTTATGCGTTTGATAAGAGGATGTTTTGGTAGAGGCATGTCTAGAGTGTCTTCTTCAAAATATAAAGATAGGCTTTCTAGAAGTTTATCCTCAATGAACACATTTCCATGTTCTTCAAAATTAAATATCTCTAACACCGGATAACTACTAAGTAATTCCTCTTCATATCCCACTTGGAATGTTTCTATTTCAGATTGTGTATGTGATGGTATAGAGATGAATGGAATTTCTTCATCTTTCCTTGGAATATCTTCATGATCCTCCAACACTTTGGGCTGCAACCTTTCTTCTTGATGTGGTGTGCAATCAAATGAGAAAGTCTCATATTCTATCTATTCATCAAGATGAGGGTTGTCCTCTATTTCTTCACTATTAATTCCTTCTTTCTTATGCTGACCCATCAAACTTGCTAGATTAACATCAATGTCTGGGATGACATTAGAAAATTCAAATGTAAAGGAATCAAATTTTGGAAAATAGACAGCCCTTGATAGAGTTTCATTAATCTTATTATCACCAATTTACTTCTCAATAGGAGAAACATCTAAGCAAGTCACAAAATCAACTGGTTGAGAGATGTGCCCATCATCATATTCAACATGCAAATGATAAGTTCCTACAATGTTAGGAGAGTTGTCTTTAATTATAGAGGGTATTTGGAAGTCTTCTTCATTAACCACCGTTAAATTTTGATGGTGAAAAAGAAAGGGGAATGAAGACTTTCTTCTTTCATTACAACCCCACTTTGTAAAGGCATATTTTTGGGATAAAAAATTTGATTATGTAAATGGGTTTCAGATTATGGTGCTTTCACATAGTTTGTGCTATTACATTTCATTCCACTTAGCCACATAGCATCATCTATTTTGATAGCTTCCCTTTGAGGATCTTCTAAATTTTGCACCCTCTGTAGCTTTAACAAGAATTTAATTTCAGTTTCCAAAGCAGCGATGAAGATGCACAAGTGATTATTTTCATTTGGTTGGCCGATTGGAGGAATTTTACCAACACATCTGTTGAATCTATATACAAAATCCCTCATATTTTCACTCTCCTTCATTTGGATTTGAAAGAAATATATTAATAACGTACCAACATCAACTGCGGACTTAAATCTCTGAGAAAATATGACCTGAAGATCATTCCAACAAGTGATACAACCATATTGAAAGCTTTGGAACCAATTAGCAGCATTTACAATGAGGCTTCTAGCAAGGAAATCTCACAAAGACATTCTCTTCTTGCACACCCAGAATCCCACATGAAATTGTAATTTCTTTAATGTGGTCATCTGGATCATGCATTTTATCTCCAACAAACTTAGGGAGGTATTATCTTAATCCCTTAGGCAAGGATGAATACAGTGACAATGAAAAAGGCCCAATGCAAGCCCCTCATGGCTGTGCAGTAACCAAAGCCATACTATATGATGAAACTCTTTAATCAAAATATACTTGCAAATAAAATAGTAGAGTCACCAAGTTTTAATATATGAAAATTAACCGAGGAAAACTAATCATGCATTGATCTTCATTTCCATATTCCCCAACAGAGTCACCAAATTTTTTTTGGTAAACAGATTTGTGTTTTACAAAAACAATACTAAAATGACTTCCAAAATCCAAAATCGAAAAGACAAATATCTATGACTAACAGTTGGATCACTTTGTAATTGAAATACATAAGCATCCTCTAAATTTTATAGGGTACAACTCCCTGATCAGATATGCAATGAATTAATTGGTTTTAAACCACACCTTTTCTTTTAACCAGAAAGCAACTAAAGGCCACTATTCAATCATCAACATGAATCGAAAGTATTTGTTAAATAAAATAAGGAAAGATACAATTTGAAAGAAAACCAAGTTTCCATCAAACAACACTTCACAATTATTCCCAAATGACATCCGGATTTTAAAAGAAAACAAATGAAAGACTTCCTTTCCAATATGATTATATTGTAGAAAGTAAAGTTCTGAAATAAATGCATGCATACAATCTTTTGTGACAAAAAAGATATGAATGGATGATTATAAAAGCCCAAAATCTAATTACAATAAAAAAACAAAGTTCAGATAACTAAAAGATTATGAACATCATCTTCCTCTTATTCATATGTGCATAGAAATTCAAAGCCCTCTATCCCTGTACAATATGATTGCTTAGAAAAGAATTCCCTCCTGTATTACAAATAGAAAAAGAAATCAAATCCCCTTTCCTATAGCACACAGTCTCCATCAAAAGGTGGAATTCAAAATGATTTGCATATCTGGCTTCTTCTAGTAAATAATTAAGGGGAGCTCTCCCCCCATTTAGGTAATTGAATCTTTAATTTATGTCCTTTTCTTTTACCTATCTCATTATAATATTTTATAATGTTGTTGTAAACATTATTGCGTAATGACAAAATGTGATGCTACAGTTTAATACTACAACTGGACATTAGCCTCCATATTTATCCCAAAGCCTTCAATAGGCTGCCACCTATTGCAAAGGTTTCTACATATTGATATATGATATAAATAGGTTTTTAAATAATCTTTTACAAATTTAAACATGGGCTCATGGACAGGTGGCATTTGCTGGAGATGAGGAACTATCATCATTTTATGATTGTCATGGGTAGTTTGGATAGTTCTATACTATATTATCTATATCTTTTGCACCCCATATAATTTGAGAAATCTCTCTAGTGAGGATTTAGAAGACAAGGTTTCTGAGAACATATCCCAAAATTAGCCAAATCCAATGGCTGTATTAAAAGTTATGGTCCCCGCAATATGACTATTTTTTAGCTTCTTGCAAATCCATGGTCATAGAAGTCTTAATCATTAATGTTGCTATAGCTGCTTCTAAATCCTTCTTTCCACACAAATTTGATTAAATAACACAATCAGCATATCCCTTTTGTTCATTAATTGTTTACATATACTTCTAATGTGAAACTTCACATTTATCCAATGTGGTGGATCGAGCGATGGTGATTGCAGATTACACAACAAGAGCTCGGTTTCCATCCATTTACTTATTTTTAATCTCATTATCACATCCTTTGGAATGGTTTGAGATCTTCTACAAACTCTAACTCTTTGAATCATGCCTAGAAATATTTTCCCTTTTGTTCAGTTTTCCTGTTGAAATTGCACCTCTGAATTCATCCAACTCTTCAAACTGGTTCTACTTGAAATCTCAAACCATATTGAGTTGATTTGAATATTTTTGAATGATTGAACCATTTGAACCATTTTGAACTCAGTTCAAAGAAGTTCAAAACCCAAAATGACTAAGATAAAAAGTTCAAACAAGGATTGATATAAGCAAAGTCACATTTTAAAAGTTTTTTTAAAAATGGAGTGCATAGGGGTACTAACATTGGCTCTATAGGGGGACTATTTTTGATACAAAAATAGAGAACTTCAGCATTATCTAGTTGAAAAGATGAGTGCCTTGATGGAATATGGATGAAGTGACTGAGAGGGGGGGGGGGGTGAATTAGTCAACCATAAAACACTTCTAATTTATTTCTTTCCAGATCCCTTAGGATATCTTAAAGAATGTTATCTGTTTTAGCACTCGGTAAATAGATTGTAGTAACTTTGAAGATGCAGAAAGTATTAGCAAAATTATCTTTAGATGTTCATCAGCACTTGTATATGATTAAGATAGCAATTAAGAACACAAGAGACACAAGATTTAACGTGGAAACCCAATATGGGAAAAACCATCAATGTATCTAGATACTGATTTTCACTTTTCTGAAGTGATGCCCGGTTAGAAGCCAACCCGGTAAAAGGTTACAAAACACACTGTTAGGTGTGACCTTGTTAGAGGATTTAATCACCCTGCTAGGAGTGGCCTGGTAAGAGGTCTTGAAAACAATTCAATGGAATTGTCACCTTGTTAGAGGATTTACAATATGGTTGTTAAACCAACTTGGTTAAGAGATTTAGAATTCACTGTTACAATGATAAGAAGGTAACAATGAAAATGACCTGTATAATAATGCAACTGCCTTGCTGATTACAGATCTCTGTTCTGCATAAGTGTGATCCTTCCTGATCGAATAAATCTCTGCTGCACCTTAAGGATATCTGAACATCCTTCACAAATTCGCACACACCTTTCTTGTCTTTCTTCTATAAATCTTCTGCTGTATATCTTGTTTATTTTTCACATTTGACCTTTTATTTATATGATTTTAGATTTGTCAAATTGACATTATTTAGTATAACAGTCGGCTGAATTAAGGAAACTTTATTTGCAAAAATCCTTCAAGGGCCGACAGTGCTCGGTGACCATAACTTTCTACAATCTTTCGGAGACCGAGGAAACTTGGTAAACACTGAAAATCCTTTACCTTCGATAACCGACTGAACTCGATAAATGCTAACTTTTCTTTGACAACCGACTAAACTCGGTAAACACTGAATTTCCTTTGACGACCGACTGAACTTGGTAAATGCTGATTTTTCTTTGATAACCGAGTGGACTCGGTAAGCACTGATTTTCTTTGATAACTAAGTGGACTCGGTAAGCACTAATCTTCCTGTCTAGCAGACTGACTGAGCTCGGTAGGAACTGATTGCTGTGGACTATGATATTGTGTGACGTCAAAGACAATACATAATTTGAGTAGCAATTTCCTTCAGACAATTGTTTCCAACAATCTCCCTCTTTGGCATTGATGGCAACACAACATGTCATAGCATAAGAAATTTGAAAGAATTAGCTCGGTTTAGATTCAAATCTCCCTCTGTCAGAAAACTTCCTTTTTCCTGAAAATTCTTCCTTCTGACTATTGAAAATTTCTTGAAGTAATAGCAAAGACATAGCAAACACTCCCTCTTTGACAACACATGCCAAAGACAATTCACATAATACTGGTGTAAATTAATGTACCTCAAGTACTGATTCATATGCAATGATTCCTTGAATATGCTGCATCAACTAGTTGATTTTCAATCATGTTCTGGTTGATGCATCACTAAAACTGTATTTAGTGAGCCTTGGATAGGGGAATGACCCCTAACTTACCTCTTAGATACACAAATGCATCCTTAGGTAATGGTTTGGTAAAAATGTCTGCAATCTGCTCTTTTATATGAATATATTCTAATCTGATTTCCTTTTCCTGCACCAATTCTCTGACAAAGTGATATTTAATAGCAATATGCTTGGTTTTGGAATACGTCACTGGATTCTTCGAAATGTTTATTGCACTAGTATTGTCACAAAATATAACAACTGGTTCTTTGATTTCAACCTTCATACCTTCTAATAACTATTTAAACCAAACAATATTTGAACAGTTTACTACAGCAGCAACATATTCTGCTTCAGCTGTGGATTGAGATGTGCAATTTTGCTTTTTACTAGTCTAGGATACCAGTCTTTTTCCAAGAAAAAATGCTCCACCACTTGTGCTTTTTCTGTCATCAATGTTCCCTGCCCAATCAGCATCAGTAAACACTTTTAAGTCTAGATTGCCTCCAAATTTATACCACAAACCATATTCTTCAGTTCCTCTTAAGTATCTTAAGATTCTTTTGATTGCCATCATATGATTTTCCTTAGGTTTTGCTGAGAATCTAGCTAATATACCGACTGCTAAGGCAATATCAGGTCTTGTATGTACTACATACTGCAATTTTCCAATCATAGATCGGTATAGGGTCTGATCAACTTCTTTTGAATCATCATTTTTGGTAAGTTTCAGTCCAGTACACATGGGTGTACCAACTGGTTTTGAATCTTCCATACCAAACTTCTTAAGTATTTCCTTAATGTATTTAGATTGAGTAATGTATATACCATTCTTGCTTTACTGAATTTGAAGACCAACAAAGAATTTTATTAAACCAAACATAGACATTTCAAATTCTTTGTTCATTTGCTCTAAAAATTCTTTTCACTGATCCTCATTCCCTGTAAATATAGTATCATCTACAAATATTTCTGCCAATACAATTTTGTCATCCGGTCCTTCTTTAATATACAGATTGCTATTATCATTGGCTCTTTTGAAATTAATCTGAATCAAATAGTTTGGAGTCTTTCATACCATGCTCTAGGAGCTTGTTTCAAACCATACAATGCTTTGTGTAACCTGCAGACCATGTCCTTTTTATTTGGATCAACAAAACCTTCAGGTTGTTCAATGTAGACTTCTTCATCAAGAATTCCATTGAGAAATGTAGATTTTATATCCATCTGATATACCTTAAATCCTTTGTGTGCTGCATAAGCAAGTAGAGTTCTTACACCTTCTAATCTTGCAACAGGAGCAAAAGTTTCTCCATAATCTATACCTTCTTCTTGAGAATAACCTTTACATACCAATCTAGCTTTGTTTCTAGATACTTGACCATCTTCATTCAGCTTATTCCTGAATACCCATTTTGTTCCAATTACATTCTTATCTTTAGGTCTAGGTACAAGAGTCTATGTTTTGTTCTTTTGTATTTGTTCTAATTCTTCATTCATTGCTTCAATCCAACTTTCATTTTCCAATGCATCTTTGATATTTCTAGGTTCAAAATCAGTAAGCAAACATGTACCTTTTAGCTTGCTTCTTGTCATAGTACCATCTGATTTGTTTCCAATAATTTGATCTAGTGTATGATGTCTTCTGACATATTTGGCTAGTATAGGTTCCTTGCTTTTTGAATGAGTCATGCTGTTGTCTTCTAGGATCTCTTCTTCAGGTTGCTCGGGCTTGGTAGATATTTGCTCGATAACTTTAGGCTGAGACTCAGTCTGAATTTCTTCCTGTGACTCAGTTTGAACTTCTTCCTGTGACTCAGTTTGTGACTCGGTAACTGTGCTCAGCTCGGTAGATATAGTTTCCTCATTGATAGTTGTGTCTGCCAATGTTTTAGGTTCAATCTAAATGAATCTTCTGTAGTTCTCAGGTTCCCTTTTGCTTTCTTCCTCAGTCTTTTCTGCAAACTCATCAAATTTTACATGTATACTTTCTATGACTTTGTGAGTAGATAAGTTCAGACATTTGTATGCCTTGCTTTTGCTAGAATATCCTAGGAATATTCCTTCATCACTTTTCACATCAAATTTATTTCTTCTGGATTCTTTTAAGATATAACACTTGCTACCAAATATTTTCATGTAACTTACATTGGGTTTATAGCCATACCATAATTCATAAGGAGTTTTGAATGTGTCTTTCTTCAATTGTACTCGGTGCAAGGTATGAACTGCAGTGCTGATAGCTTCCTTTCAGTACTTTATAGCGATGTTCTTTTCTATCATTAGAGTCCTTGCACAATCCATAATAGATCTGTTTCTTCTTTCTGCTATTCCATTCTACTCAGGAGTTCTAGGAGCTGATACCTGTCTTTTGATTCCTCTTTCAATGCAAAAGTTGCTAAAATCATGGGAGATGAATTCACCACCTCTGTCTAATCTTAAGCATTTCAATCTTTTCCCTGTTTCCTTTTCCACTCTTGCTAAGTACCATTTGAACTTTTCAAATGCTTCTAATTTTTCTCTTAAATACATAATAGTCATCATTCTAGAATAATCATCAATGAAAAGAATAAAAAATTTATCTCCAGTATAGCTTTATATTCCAATAGGTCCACATAAATCAGTATGCACAATTTCCAAAATTTCTTTAGACTGATAGTTCTTACTCTTGAAACTAGTTTTACTCATTTTGCCAATTTGACAATTCTTACATAGACCAGTATCAGGTTTCTTCAAAGTAGGAATGCCTCTAACCTTCTTGAATTTGCTTATTTTTATCATGTTATCAAAATTCACATGACATAACCTTTTGTGCCATAGCCAACTTTCTTCAATTTGAGCAATAAAGCATGAATATTCACTGAGATCAAGATAAAATAAGTTACCTTTTGCTTGTTTGCCTGATCCAATGAGTTTTCCTTTTTCATCTAGCAATCTTGCTTGACCATTCATGAATTCAACCTTGAAACCAGTGTTGATTAGCTGTGCTACACTTAGAAGATTATGTTTTAGTCCTTCAACCAAATAAGCATTATCACATATGAGTTCTTTGGTTAATGAGATTCTTCCCTTTCCTTTTATACAACAAGGTTCATTGTTTCCAAATCTTACATTGCCACTATCACACTCTTCTAGATATTCAAATTTTGTCTTGTCACCAGTCATGTGGTGTGAACATCCACTGTCTATTATCCATATATCATCTTTTCTTATATGAGAAATAAGTGCCATCTTATCTTCATCATCATCAGATTCATCTTTTATAGCAATAAAGACAATTTCTTCTTCACTATCATCAGAATCTTTAGCCATAAAACATGTTTTCTTACCTTTATCCTTGAATGATTTGAAATTCTTTTTGCCATAGTACTTGTGACTTCTCTTCTCTTCCTTGACTTGCTTGTTTGGGCACCTAGCTGCAATATGTCCAATTTCTTCACATGAAAAGTAGATTAAAGGAGTTTTACCTTTATATTTACCTTTCCCTTTAGAGTACTTCTTTGCAAGTAATGCTTCTACAATTTCAAGATCACTATCAGAACTTTCTTCTGATACTTCTTCACTTTCTGACTGAACTTCTTTAATTTTCTTGTTCTTCTTTAGTGAAACCTTGGCCTCAAATGCTGATTCAATATTTTTGGAACTTGGAACATAGTTGTCATAGTTGTCTAATTCAAAGGCTATCAATCTTCCAACTAAAGCATCCAAAGTTATATTATGGTTTGTTTCACATCTTCTTTCTTGAATAGCTGATACTCTTATTGCATAGATAGGGAGTAATGTTCTGAGTACCTTACTTATAACAGTTTCATCTGAGATTGTTCCTCCAGAAGCTCTAATTGCACTTAAACTTGCTTTGATTCTTTCAACATATTTTGCAATGTTTTCATCTTCCTTCATATTCATCTTGTCAAACTGTCCTCTTAGGCTTTCTACTTTGGCTCTTTTCACATTTGCATCACCACCATATATTTTCTTCAGTGTCATCCACATTTCATATGCAGTAGTGCATTCTTTAATATCATCAAATTCTTCATAGCTGAGAGCAGATGCAATGTCTATCATCATGGTGTTATGAGTCTTTTTCTCTGCAATGTCTTCAACAGTTAATGCGCCAGTAGGAACTGTGTATTCTTCATCAATGTATTTGCATCCTAAATCACCAATGGAAGCCAGATGAAGTCGCATGAGACCTTGCCATGCTGAAAAGTTATCTCTGTTGAGCTTTGGAATTTCCCTCTTGTAAGACATCCTGATCTTTAGCTTAGGTCCTTGAAACCCTTCCTGCAAGCACCAAACGCTCTGATACCAATTGATGGAATATGGATGAAGTGACTGAGAGGGGGGGGGGGTGAATCAGTCAACCATAAAACACTTCTAATTTATTTCTTTCCAGATCCCTTAGGATATCTTAAAGAATGTTATCTATTTTAGCACTCGGTAAATAGATTGCAGTAACTTTGAAGATGCAGAAAGTATTAGCAAAATTATCTTTAGATGTTCATCAGCACTTGTATATGATTAAGATAGTAATTAAGAACACAAGAGACACAAGATTTAACATGGAAACCCAATATGGGAAAAACCACCAATGTATCTAGATACTGATTTTCACTTTTCTGAAGTGATGCCCGGTTAGAAGCCAACCCGGTAAAAGGTTACAAAATACACTGTTAGGTGTGACCTTGTTAGAGGATTTAATCACCCTGCTAGGAGTGTCCTGGTAAGAGGTCTTGAAAACAATTCAATGGAATTGTCACCTTGTTAGAGGATTTACAATATGGTTGTTAAACCAACTCAGTTAAGAGATTTAGAATTCACTGTTACAATGATAAGAAGGTAACAATGAAAATGACCTGTATAATAATGCAACTGCCTTGCTGATTATAGATCTCTATTCTGCATAAGTGTGATCCTTCCTGATCGAATAAATCTCTGCTGCACCTTAAGGATATCTGAACATCCTTCACAAATTCACACACACCTTTCCTGTCTTTCTTATATAAATCTTTTGCTGTATATCTTGTTTATTTTTCACATTTGACCTTTTATTTATATGATTTTAGATTTGTCAAATTGACATTATTTAGTATAACAGTCGGCTAAATTAAGGAAACTTTATTTGCAAAAATCCTTCAAGGGCCGACAGTGCTCAGTGACCATAACTTTCTACAATCTTTCGGAGACCAAGGGAACTCGGTAAACACCGACAATCCTTTACCTTCGATAACCGACTGAACTCGATAAATGCTAACTTTTCTTTGACAACCGACTGAACTCGGTAAACACTGAATTTCCTTTAACGACCAACTGAACTCGGTAAATGCTGATTTTTCTTTGATAACCGAGTGGACTCGGTAAGCACTGATTTTCTTTGATAACTGAGTGGACTCGGTAAGCACTAATCTTCCTATCTAGCAGACTGACTAAGCTCGGTAGGAACTGATTGCTGTAGACTATGACATTGTGTGACATCAAAGACAATACATAATTTGAGTAGCAATTTCCTTCAGACAATTATTTCCAACATGCCTAAACCATTAGGCAATAGAGTCACACAGAGTGGATTAAAGGGAGCTTCTTGTAGATGGGTAAACTGACACCAAGCGAAAAGTTGAAAACTAGAGCAAGCTACAACTATCACACCATAAAATTTATTTACAAGCGATTGGGAAAACAACTCATACCTTCAATAATACACCCAGTCACTCATGCAAAACCATTGACCAATAGAGAGAAGTATATGTTAGTATGGAAAAGAGGCTGATATGTGAGATGCATCAGTCCAAGCAACCATCCTGCAATAGTCATGAGAAGAGACCCAATAAAAATACATTGCACAAGCATCTTTAAAAATATACTAGGCCCAAAGAGCCACTCTGCATCATAGACTTCTTTCTACAACATTTCATCATCATTTGGAATAAGTTGGTTTGTATTGCCAACACCAAGATCCTCTATCTTAGAAAAATTAGTTATGCATTTGATAAGAGGACATTTTGGTAGAGGCATGTCTAGAGTGTCTTCTTCAAAATCTAAAGATAGGATTTCTAGAAGTTTATCCTTAATGAACACATTTCCAAGTTCTTCAAAATTAAATATCTCTAACACCAGATAACTACTAAGTAATTCCTCTTCATATCCCACATGGAATGCTTCTATTTTAGATTGTGTATGTGATGGTATAGAGATGAATGGACTTTCTTCATCTTTCCTTAGACTATCTTCATGATCCTCCAACACTTTGGGCTGCAACCTTTCTTCTTGATGTGGTCTGTAATCAAATGAGAAAGTCTCATATTCTATCTATTCATCAAGATGAGGGTTGTCCTTTATTTCTTCACCATTAATTCCTTCTTTCTTATGTTGATCCATCAAACTTCCTAGATTAAAATCAATGGCTAGGATGAAAATAGAAAATTCAAATTTAAAGGAATCAAATTTTGGAAAAGAGACAACCCTTGATAGAGTTTTATTAATCTTATTATCACCAATTTCCTTCTCAATAGGAGAAACATCTAAGCAAGTCACAAAATCAGCTCATTGAGAGACGTACCCATCATCATATTCAACATGCAAATGATAAGTTCTTGCAATGTTAGGATATTTGTCTTTAATTATAAAGCATATTTGGAAGTCTTCTTCATTAAACACCATTAAATTTTGATGGTGAAAAAGAAAGGGGAGTGAAGACTTTTCTTCTTTCATTACAACCCCACTTTGTAAAGGCATATTTTTGGGATAAAAATTTTGATTACGTAAATGTGTTTCAGATTGTGGTGCTTTCACATAGTTTGTGCTATTACATTTCATTCCACTTAGCCAAATAGCATAATCTATTTTGATAGCTTCCCTTTGAGAATCTTCTAAATTTTGCACCCTTTGCAACTTTAACAAGAATTTGATTTCAGCTTCCAAAGCAGCGATGAAGATGCACAATTGATTATTTTCATTTGGTTGGCTGATTGGAGAAATTTTACCAACACATCTATTGAATCTATATACAAAATCCCTCATAGTTTCACTCTCCTTCATTTTAGATTTGAAAGAAATCTATTAATAACTTACCAACATCAAATGCGGGCTTAAATCTCTGAAGAAATATGACCTCATGATCATTCCAACAAGTGATAAAACCATCTTGAAAGCTCTGGAACCAATTAGCAGTATTTCCAATGAGGCTTCCAACAAAAAATCTCACAAAGAAATTCTCTTCTTGCACACCAAGAATCCCACATGAAATTGTAACTACTCTAATGTGGTCATGTGTATCATTCATTTTATCTCCAGAAAACTTAGGGAGGTATTTTCTTGATCCCTTAGGAAAGGATGAATACTATGATAAGGAAAAGGCCCAATGTGAGCCCCCCATGGCTATGAAACAACCAAAGCTATAATATATGATGAAACTCTTTAATCAAAATATTCTTGCAAATAAAATAGTAGAGTCACCAACTTTTAATATATGAAAATTAACTGAGGAAAACCAATCATGCACTGATCTTTGTTTCCGTATTCCCTAGCAGAGTCACCAAAAATCTATTGGTAAATAGATTTTTCTTTTACAAAAACAATACTAAAATGAGTACCAAAATCCCAAACCGAAAAGAGAAATATCGGTGACTAAGAGTTGGATCACTTTGCAATTGAAATACAAAAGAATCCTTTGAATTTTCTAGGGTACAACTCCCTGATCAGATATGCAATGAATCAATTAGTTTTAAACCACACCTTTTCTTTTAACCAGAAAGAAACTAAAGGCCACTATTCAATCATCAACATGGCTTGAAAGTATTTTTAAAATAAAATAAGGAAAGATACAATTTGAAAGAAAACCAAGTTTCCATCAAAAAACACTTCACAATTCATCCCAAATGACATCCTGATTTTAAAAGAAAACAAATGAAAGACTTCCTTTCCAATATGATTATATTGTAGAAAGAAAAGTTATGAAATACACTCATGCATACAATCTTTTGTGATAGAAAAGATATGAATGGATGATTATAAAAGCCCAAAGTCTAATTACAATTAGAAAATAAAGTTCAGATAACTCAAAGATTATGAACATCATCTTCCTCTTATTCATATCTTCATAGAAATTCAAAGCCCTCTATCCATGTACAATATGATTTCTCCGAAAATTATTCCCCCCTGCATTACAAATAGAAAAAGAAATCAGATCCCCTTTCCTATAGCACACATTTTCCAGCCAAAGGTTGAATTCAGAACCCTTTGCATATCCAACTTCTTACAATAAATAATCAAGGAGAGCTCTCCCCCCATTTAGGTAGCTGAATCTTGAATTTATGTCCTCTTTTACCTATCTCATTATAATATTTTATAATGTTATCATAAACATTATTGCATAATGAGAAAATGTGATGCTAAAGTTTAATACTACAACTGGACATTAGCCTCTGTAGTCATACCAAAGCCTTCAATAGGCCACCACCTATTGCAAGGGTTTTAACATATTTCTATATGATATACATTGGTTTTGAAATAATCTTTTACAAATTTAAACATGGGCTCATGGACAAGTGGCATTTGCGGGAGATGAAGAACTGTCATCATTTTATGACTGTCATGCGTAGTTTGGAAAGTGTTGTACTCTTTTATCTTTATCTTTTGCACCACATATAATTTTGGACATCTTTCTAGTGTGGATTTAGAAGACTAGGTTTCTCAGACGAAAATCAACCAAATCCAGCAGTTGTATTAAAAGTTATAGTGCCCGCAATATCACTATTTTTTAGCTTCCTGCAAATTCGTGGTCATAGAAGTCTTAATCAGTAATGTTTCTATATATAGCTGCTTCTAAATCCTTCTTTCCACACAAATTTGATTAAATAACACAATCATCATATTCCTTTCATGTATCAATTGTTTACACATGCTTCTAATGTGAAACGTCACATTTATCCAATGTGATGGATCAGGCCATGGTGATTGTAGATTACACAACAAGAGCTCGGTTCCCATCCATTTATTTATTTTTAATCTCATTATCACATCCTTTGGACCAGTTTGAGATCTTCTACAAACTCTGAATCTTTGAATCACACCTAGAAATATTTTCCCTTTTGTTCAGTTTTCCTGTTGAAATTGAACCTCTGAATTCGTCCAACTTTGCAAACTAGTTTTTCTTGAAATCGCAAACCATATTGAGTTGATTTGAATCTTTTTGAATGATTGAACCATTTTGACCCATTTTGAAAAGATGAGGGCCTAAAACAATTGGGCAATAGAGTCACATAGAGTGGAGTAAAGGGATCTCCTTGGAGAGGGGTGAAGGGGAGCAGGGTAGGCGACAAGCCAAAACTGACACCAAGCCAAAAGCTAAAAATTGGAACAACCTACAACTATCACACCATAAACTTTATTTACAAGTGATAGGGAAAACTACCTATACCTTCAAGAATACACCCAGTCACTCATACAAAACCATTGACCGATTGAGAGAAGTATATGCCAATGTGGAAAAGGGGCTGATATGTGAGATGCATCATTCCTAGCAACCATCCTACAATATTCAAGAGAAGAGACCCAATAAAAATAGATTGTGCAAGCTTATTTAAAAATATACTAGGCCCAAAAAGCCACTCTACATCATAGACTTCTTGCTGCAACATTTCATCATGATTTGGAATAAGCTGGTCTATATTGCCAACACGAAGATCCTCTATCTTAGAAAAATCAGTTATGCCTTTAATAAGAGGACATTTTGGTAGAGGCATGTCTAGAGTGTCTTCTTCAAAATTTGAAGACAAGCTTTCTAGAAATTTATCCTCAATGAACACATTTCCAAGTTCTTCAAAATTAAATATCTCTAACACCAGATAACTACTAAGTAATTCTTCTTCATATCCCACTTTGAATGCTTCTATTTTAGACTGTTTATGTGATGATATAGAGATGAATGGACTTTCTTCATCTTTCCTTAGAATATCTTCATGATCCTCCAACACTTTGGGCTGCAACCTTTCTTCTTGATGTGGTGTGCAATCAAATGAGAACGTCTCATATTCTATCTATTCATCAAGATGAGGGTTGTCATTTATTTCTTCATCATTAATTCCTTCTTTCTTATGTTGATCCATCAAACTTCCTAGATTAACATCAATGACTGGGATGACATTAGAAAATTCAAATGTAAAGGAATCAAATTTTGGAAAAGAGACAGCCCTTGACAGAGTTTCATTAATCTTATTATCACCAATTTCCTTCTCAATAGGAGAAGCATCTAAGCAAGTCACAAAATTAGCTCATTGAGAGACGTGCCAATCATCATATTCAACATATAAATGATAATTTCCTGCAATGTTAGGATAGTTGTCTTTAATTATAGAGGGTATTTGGAAGTCTTCTTCATTAAACACCGTTAAATTTTGATGGTGAAAAAGAAAGGGGAATGAAGACTTTTCTTCTTTCATTACAACCCCACTTTGTAAAGGCATATTTTTGGGATAAAAATTTTGATTACATAAATGGGTTTCAGATTTTGGTGCTTTCACATAGTTTGTACTATTACATTTCATTCTAGTTAGCCACATAGCATCATCTATTTTGATAGTTTCCCTTTGAGCATCTTCTAAATTTTGCACCCTCTGCAACTTTAACAAGAATTTAATTTTAATTTCCAAAGCAGTGATTAAGATGTACAACTGATTATCTTCATTTGGTTGGCTGATTGGAGGAATTTTACCAACACATCTATTGAATCTATATACAAAATCCCTCATAGTTTCACTCTCCTTCATTTGGATTTGAAAGAAATCTATTAATAACTTACCAACATCAACTACGGGCTTAAATCTCTGAAGAAATAGGACCTCAAAATTATTCCAACAAGTGATACAACCATCTTGAAAGCTCTGGAACCAATTAGTAGCATTTCCAATGAGGGTTCTAGCAAACAATCTCACAAAGACATTCTCTTGTTGCACACCAAGAATCCCAGATGAAATTGTAACTGCTTTAATATGGTCATTTGGATCATGCATTTTATCTCCAACAAACTTAGGGAGGTATTCTCTTGATCCCTTAGGAAAGGATGAATACTGTGACAAGGAAAAAGGCCCAATGCGAGCCCCCCATGACTATGCATCAACCAAAGCCATAATATATGATGAAACTCTTTAATCAAAATATTCTTGCAAATAAAACAGTAGATTCGCCAACTTTTAATATATGAAAATTAATAGAGGAAAACTAATCATGCACTGATCTTTGTTTCCATATTCCCCACTAGAGTCAGCAAAAATATGTTGGTAAATAGATTTTTCTTTTACAAAAACAATACTAAAATGACTCCCAAAATCCCAAACTGAAAAGACAAATATCTGTGACTAACAGTTGGTCCGCTTTGCAATTGAAATACATAAGCATCCTCTAAATTTTACAGGGTACAACTCCCTGATTAGATATGCAATGAATTAATTGGTTTTAAACCACACCTTTTCTTTTAACCAGAAAGCAACTAAAGGCCACTATTCAATCATCAACATGACTCGAAAGTATTTGTTAAATAAAATAAGGAAAGATACAATTTGAAAGAAAACCAAGTTTCCATCAAACAACACTTCACAATGAATCCCAAATGACATCCAAAATTTAAAATAAAACAAATGAAAGACTTCCTTTCTAATATGATTATATTGTAGAAATCAAAGTTCTGAAATACACTCATGCATACAATCTTTTGTGATAGAAAACATATGAATGGATGATTATAAAAGCCCAAAGTCTAATTACAATCAGAAAATAAAGTTTAGATAACTCAAAGATTATGAACATCATCTTCCTCTTATTCATATCTAGATAGAAATTAAAAGCCCTCTATCCTTGTACAGTATGATTTCTCATAAAAGAATTATCCCCTGCATTACAAATAGAAAAAGAAATCAAATCCCCTTTCCTACAGCACACAGTCTCCAGCCAAACGTGGAATCCAGAACCCTTTTCATATCTAGATTCTTACAATAAATAATCACGGAGAGCTCTCCCCCCATTTAGGTAATTGAATCTTGAATTTATGGCCTTCTCTTTTACCTATCTCATTATAACATTTTATAATGTTATCGTAAACATTATTGCATAATGAGAAAATGTGATGCTACAGTTTAATACTACAACTAGACATTAGCCTCCGTAGTTATCCCAAAGCCTTCCATAGGCCACCACCTATTTCAAAGGTTTTTACATATTGATATATGATATAAGTTGGTTTTGAAATAAATTGTTAAAAATTTAAACATGGGCTCATGGACAGGTGGCATTTGCTGGAGATGAAGAATTGTCATCATTTTATGACTATCATGGGAAGTTTGGAATGTTTTTTAGTCTTTTGTCTATATCTTTTGCACCACATATAATTTGGGAAATCTCTCTAGTGAGGATTTAGAAGACTAGGTTTCTCAGAACATCTCCAAAAATTAGCCAAATCCAACAGCTGTATTATAAGTTATGGTCCCCGCAATATGACTATTTTTCTGCTTCTTGCAAATCCGTGGTCATAGAAGTCTTAATCATTAATGTTGCTATAGCTGCTTCTGAATCCTTCTTTCCACACAAATTTGATTAAATAAGACATTCAACATATTCCTTTTGTGCATCAATTGTTTACACATGCTTCTAATGTGAAAGGTCACATTTATCCAATGTGATGGATCAGGCCATAGTGATTGCAGATTACACAAGAAGAGCTCAGTTCCCATCCATTTATTTATTTTTAATCTCATTATCACATCCTTTAGACCAGTTTGAGATCTTCTACAAACTCTGAATCTTTGAATCATGCCTAGAAAGATTTTCCCTTTTGTTCTGATTTCCTATTGAAATTGCACATCTAAATTCATCCAACTCTGCAAACTGGTTCTGCTTGAAATCTCAAACCATATTGAGTTGATTTGAATTTTTTTGAATGATTGAACCATTTTGAACCATTTCAAACTTAGTTCAAAGATGTTCAAAACCCAAAATGACTGAGATAAAAAGTTCAAACAAGTATTGATATGAGGAAAGTCACATTTTAAAAGTTTTTTTAAAAATGTAGTGCATAGGGGTACTAACAGAGAGAATGAGTTTTTGAAAGTATTAAAGGAGAAAGATACTCCTTTTTATGATTTGATTGTATTACAAAAACAAGAAGAGGAGAAGGTATTGAAAATAAGAGAGGAACCTAGGAGAGTAGGTCCTAAAGAGGTGGCATATTTGCTAGAAATGTATAAAGATATTGTAACCAAGGAGTTTCCAAATACCTTACCCTGAATTAGAGTGATTAGCCATAACATTCATCTAATCCCTAGAGCCACACTTACAAACAAGGAAGACTATAAGCTTACACTCTAGAAAAATGAAGAGATGTCCAAGCAAATCCAAGAACTTTTGGAGAAAGGTTTGATTACCAAAATTTTGAGCCCATGTGTTGTCCCTACCCTATGAGCACCTAAGAAAGAATGGACTTGGAGGTTATGTATAGATTCTAGAGCCATTAATAGAATCACTATTAGGTATAGGTTCCCTATGCCTAGAATTGAAGACCTATTGGATCATCTAGGGGGTGCAAGGTACTATTCAAAGGTTGATTTGAAGAGAGGGTACCACCAAATAAGAATAAGGGTTGGAGATGAATGGAAGACAACTTTTAAAACTAATGAAGGGTTGTATGAATAGAGGGTGATGCCTTTTGGACTATCCAACGGCCCTAGTACATTCATGAGGCTCATGAATGAGGTGTTGAAGACATTTTTTTGAAAGTTTGTGATTGTGTATTTGGATGATATCCTTATTTTCAGCAAGACCAAGGATGAACATTTGAAACATCTAAATTTGGTCCTTAAAAGATTGCAAGAAGAAAAGCTCCTGATAAACTTGGATAAGTGTGTTTTTATGCAGGAAGAAGTGGTATATCTTGGTTTTGTGGTTTCAAGAGGAAGCATAAAGATGGATCTATAAGAGGTGGAAAACATCTTGACTTGGTCCTCTCCAAGGACCATGACAGAGGTTAGGAGTTTCCATGGGTTAGCTTCTTTTTACAAGAAGTTCATAAGGGGATTCAGTTAGATTTGTGCACCAATTTTGGAGACTATCAAAGGGGGCAGAAGTGAAAGTTTGTGTGGACCAAGGATGCTAAGAATGATTTTCAAAGTCTAAAAAAAAAGGTAGAAAAGAAGCCTATACTAGCTTTTCTAGATTTTCAAAAGATTTTTGTGATTGAATGTGATGCTTCTAATGTGGCTATAGGGGTTGTTTTAAGCCAAGAGGGGAGACTCATTGCATTTTTTAGTAAAAAATTGAATGAGGCTAAGAGGAAGTACTCCTCTCATGATCTTGAGATGTATGCTTTAGTACAAGCCTTGAAGAAATGGAGGCACTACCTCCTTCTAAAGGAGTTTATTATTTTTACTGACAACTAGGCACTCAATTTTTTGAACAGCCAGGAGAAGTTGAGTCACAAATAGATGAAGTGGGTTGAATCAATCCAAGCCTACAAATTTTCAATCAAGCACAAGAAAGGAGTTGCTAACAAAGTGGTTGATGCTTTGAGAAGGAGGGCCATGATAGTGCAAGAAGTAAAATTGCAAAGTGTAGGTATTGACTCCTTAAAAGGTATGTATGAAAATGATGAGGATTTTCATGAGATTTATAAGGTTTTTTTTGATTTTTTTGAAGCATATCATGTTGAATATGTTGATTACTTGATCCAAGATGGCTTGTTGTTTAAAGGACATCAACTATGCATTCCTAGGGTTTTTATCAGAGACAACATAGTGAAAGAGAAGCATTGTGGAAGTATGAGTGGACACTTTGGGATGGATAAAACTCTTGAACAAGTAAGAAGACATTCATTTTGGCCTAAAATGTAGGGGGATGTAAGAAAAATTTTTAAACAATGCACTATTTTCGACAAGGCCAAGGGCACTTCCACCAACGCTGGTTTGTATCAACCATTACCCATACCTACAAGGCCATGGTAAAGTTGTAGTATGGATTTTGTAATGGGGATGCCTAGGACTCAAAAGGGTTTTGATAGCATCTTTGTTTTCATAGATAGGTTCAACAAGATGACCCATTTCATGCCATGTAAAAGTAAAAGTGATGCAACCTATGTAGAAAATTTGTTTTTCAAGGAAATAGTGAGGATACATGGGCTTTCTCAAACTATTGTATCTGACAGGGATGTGAAGTTCATTGGACATTTATGGATAACCTTATGTAAAAGGTTGGGAACAAACTTGAACTTTAGTTCAGCCTATCATCCACAAATGGATGGGAAAACTAAAGTTGTCAATAGGTCCTTGGGAAACCTATTGATATGTTTAACAAAATAGTATGGAGAAAAGTGGGACAACATCCTTCCACAAGCTGAGTTCACCTTTAATGATTCTATGAATAGGAGTATAGGGAGGAGTCCTTTTTAGATTGTCTATGGGAAGAATCCAAGGGGCATACTAGAGTTGAGAGACCTTATAAAGGATGGGCAGGTGAGTGCTCATGGAGAGTAGTTTACTGATAGTATGAAAGAGATCCATGATCAATTAAAGATAGCTCTATAGTAAAGTTTAGAAAAGTATAAGGAAAGGGAAAATAAAAGGAGGAGAGATGTACAATTTTAGGTTGGTGACTTGGTTTTGGTATATATGAGGAAGGAGAGGTTTCCAAAGGGAAAACATACAAAATTACTCATGAAGAAAGTGGGTCCTTTTGAAGTTTTAAATAAGCATGGCATGAATTCTTATGAGATAGCACTCCCACTCTAGGTATATCTCCTATTTTCAATATTTTTGATCCAATCCCATATAAAGGTCATCATGATGCAAGTACATAGGTTCTTATTAAAGAGTTACAACAATACCTTATTGATTTACCTCCACATGCACCCAAGACACTTGACAATATCCTTGGCTCTAAGGTCATTAAGAAGAATATAAATAATGTATATACACAATCTTGTAAAGTGGGTTGGACACCTTGAAGAAGAGGCAATATGGATGGATGAGGTAGAGATTAAGAAGTATGGCACTTCTTTGGAAGAACTTATCTCAAGGAGACTTGAGATCAATTTTCCTCGGGAGTATGGTGTAGGAGCCCCTGACATGGATAGAGAAAAAGGAGGTGGCAAGAAGGCCTCCATGGTTGTTATTAGTAAGATCTGATTGGTCAATGACCAAGGAGGATCGGGAGATCCCAAATTTTTGTAATAAGTCCTAATGATGTAAAATCTAGTGGATTAGGATGGGTTATAAATCCTATGGTTGAATACATTTGATTGGACAATAGGTAGGTAGAAATATTCTAGGGGAGGTTGGATTGATGTTTTAAACATCAATGATTGCTAAATCCACCTTGGGTAGACCCTAGGGATAGATTTGTTGTATTTTGCAAAAAATGCAAAATGTTGTCAGCAACTTTTGTTGCCAAAATTGTAAAAATGTCCATCAATTTTGAAATGTTGCCAACCAACATCTACAACCACAAAAAATGGTTGGATTTGAGGGAACAACATACAAAATTATGTAAATAATTGTTTGCAGGTGGATTGATGATTTGTTGAATGAAAAACATAACATTCATATGAAGAAAACTGTGTTTTAACATTTTTTTTACTGGTGTTTGAATTTTCTTGAGCCTGTGTAGATTGGGATGACTGATTGAATGCCATAGGAAGATTTATGGTTCTCTTATCTTCCTTTTGCAACAAGTCTAAGGTCATTTGGTGAAGAGACCAAGGAGAAATTGATTGACAGTCCCCTGAGACGTTGTTTTGGGAAAGAATTAGGGTTGTTGACTTTGATTGAGCATATCTCTCGATTCAACCATGGAAAAAATTGATTCCAGGGTCAAACGAGAGATATGAGAGTATATTTTCATTTGCAACTAGTTTTAGATCTAATGGTGGCATTTCCAAGGAGATACGGTTAAAACCCTAGCCAAGCATCCCTATGTGATTGGCTGTGTGGGATGATTAGAAATTGTAGACCCCATAAATTTTGATGGGTTTTGAATTAGAAGCCAAGAATTAGGGATTAGACTTATTTAAAATTCCCCTAAATACTCCTATAGTTAGATTGGCTAGAGGCCAAGAGTAAACTGCACTTCCTTCACTAAGCCTACCATTGAGGCCTCCTACCCTTTGGAGAAGATAGGCGACTATAGGGAGTTTGGAGAAGAACCAGGTCCACTCTCTTTGAAAGGATTACTTTACTAGCACTAGGATCATCACTAAATGAATTTTCCTAGGGGTTCTTTGAGAAACTTTGTGGGAAAGACCAAAATAGTGGCCAGAAGTGACTGGTGAATACCCTATCTGAGGAGACAGTTTTGAATTTTTGGGTGTGGTGATGCTAATTTGTGTTTTGGTTGGCCTATGAAGTGTCAATAGGGTTGAATTGACTTGGGAGGAGGATCCAAAGGCCCAGGGAGGAGATTGGCATAGTTTGAGTGGTGATGAAACATAGGGTACAAGCAGGTGCAATAGTCGAGTAGGAGCATGAGACAACACTTAACTCAGTGTGGAGTTATGGGGGTGTTAAGAAGAGTTAGTAATTAGATTTTGAGCATTTGAAGGTGTTGAGCATTGGTTGGGGGTGCTCCTAATAAAGGAGTAGAGAGTTTGAATTTACAAATAGAGACTAGTAAGGTACACCAAATTCACTAGGATACCAAAGCTCTACATCTCTCTCTCTCTCTCTCTCTCACACACACACACACACACACAGGTATAATATTGAACTAGTAATATAAATATTTAATAAGTTAATATTATACTATTATACAAAAGATAAATAAATAATAGTAATATAATACATACTAATATAAAAATTTATTTTATAATAATAATTTATGCTATTATTATTTAATATTAATATTAAAAAAAAAATTGTAATATATAATTGAAAATTGAAAAAAATACTCAACTGAATTAATATTAACATAAAAACAATACAATTTAATATGTAACTTGAAATTGAAAAAACTAGTCCAAATGAAATTTTGAATTAGGTGGGAATTTTTGGATATCCGATTTTATCAGATATCTGATTAGGATTGGTATTTGCCTTGGGAAATGCCAAACGTGAATGGTCAACTCATTAGGCATGTTTAACAGATTGTTTTTGATATTGAGACTTCGACCATGTAGCTGACGACTATATTTTCACCTGAAATTGATGAAATGAAAAAGGTTTCTTAAAGACATTATCGATTTTCCATCAATATAATTGCTATCAAATTTTAAGTTCAGTAAGAACTACTACTTATTTTTCAATTTTTTCATCTTTAAAGTCACAATTGACATACTGATTGAAAAATAACTATAACCTTCAAACCGTTTAACCTTTTTGAAATCTAAAACATGCATCACATTCTATGCTTCGGCTAATATAAGAAAAAAAAAGTTTTCAAGTTTGTAAAGTTTAGAATTAGTTAAGGTCGTTAGACATGAGAGTTTTTTTATTCTGAAAAAGTTGTAGCAGAAAATTTATAATTAATTATTTATTTGGAAAAAAATTTACAAAACAACATGCGTCACATCTGGGCATGAGTCAACTACTTATATCTAGAATCTTGGGAAAATATATCATCATTTGATTATGATTAAGTTGGTCAGACATACACGTACTTTTTATCTTTTCCCTAAATTTTTTGTACTACTGCATTGAAATCTAAAATTTTGAACAATTAGATTAATTTTTTTTAAGACAAGGGCTAGTAGTTTAGAAACTACATTCAATTTACTACAAATTCTATTCTTACAAATTTTTCACATAAGGTTCATAAGATGTTCTAATTTTTACGTCAAGTTGACTAACCTTGATTTTCTGATTTTTCATTGTTACTTAAGGCCATAGTTTGGTATACCATAATCCTGCACATACCCTAGTAGCTTAGTTTTGAAATCTTTTGGATTGTTTAGTCTCCAATATCAAGGAAGCACAATAGCCATGGATTCAAGTAGTTGGACTGGAGGGAATCTTTCTCTAATCTATGTGGAAAGATCAAAGGCAATGTGCTTCACAAAAGCTATTATAGACTCAACGATCTTGGTAAACTCTTCCCTTTTAATACTTGATAGTCTCTTCCTAGGGTTCTTTCCTAGTTCCTCAAACTTGATCCTGGCAAAGTAGTGCATTGATATCTCAACTTTGTGAACTTCTACACATAACTCCCCGTTTGCACCAATTTTTAAAAAGTTATCAGGATTGTCCAAATCTATGATTTTTAGCTAGCTGGAAAATTTTACATCATCACATGATCGATAGAGATTATCGAGCATCACACATGTCAATTTATGCAGTGCAACATATTCTACAATACACATAGCTCTTTGGTGGGTCTTTTTCATTAAATTTCTTATTTCCTCAAGCATGGGGAGAAGACCTACTAATGTTAAGAGTGTCTCTACATTACTTAACATTCACAGCAGGGAAGGAAATTTTGGTTGCCCTACTTCATCATGACTTGAGCTCATTAGACCAAGCAAAAATTGATATTCTACAAAAACTCGATGCATTGGTCCATCCAAAGAGATCCATTTGGTATCATTATCCTTAAGAAGCTTGTTCTTGTCGGTTAGTCCTTCAACAAAGTTTTGAAATTCCCTCAATCATTTTAGACTTTGATAGAAGTATTGGTAGAGTTGTTTGATTAAAGCTTCAACTTTTTATATTGGAGCATGCTTTCTAACAACTCTAAAAGCTAGATTCATTATGTGGGCCATGCAGTGAATGGGAATAATGTAGGGTGCACAAGAAGATTGTATCTTTGTGCAAAGACCACCCCTGTGGCCTTGCATTACTAAAGCTCCATCCGCTCCAACACACACTAGATTTTTGGCAATCATCATGTCATTTATACCTCCATATTCAATTAGAGAACTCTTTACTAGTTCAAATAAATTTTCCGTTGTCGCATTATCCTTCATTTTAGCAACAATTAGTAGATGAGGTTGGCAAAAAAAATTGTGTATAGTATAAACATGCATGGATACCTAGGAAGTATTGTCTACTGGTGTAACCTCGTAGATAAAGATAATGCAATAAAATTTGACTCTTTAATTTTTGCCTTTAGATCCTCTTTTTCAACCTCAACAAGACAACTTGCCCATTCCCATCCACTATTTACTGACCAGTGACTGTTAGGATAGTTATGAACTTTGAAAAAGTGTAATAAAGAACTCAATGATGGGTAGTCTGTCATAGGATGCCCTATGCTCAAAATGTTAAATAAAACACTTAACTGAACAACTTTTCCCATTAGTTCTACTTCCAATGCTTCTCCAAAACAAGCTTCAATAGAGCCTTTAACTTTACCAAGGTTCATCTTTATATTATGCTTAAATTCATATAATTATGCATTCCTAACATACTAAGATTCCTCCTTTGTTTTTCATCTTATCACTAATTTTTGAACTCCATCTATGGTTTTCTTTTCGTAAACTTTACCCATATGCTTCTCTATGGTGTCAATTTTTAGCTGCAAGGTATGTGCAAGATCATGAGGGGCCAAAAAGTGGCGATGTCAGTTCAAAACTTTGACAATGTAGCTGATGACTTTTTTTTCACCCGAATTTGATAAAATGAAAAGGGTATCTTAAGGAGATTATCATCTTTCTATCGATATAATTGCTGTCAAATTTTGAATTTAGTAAGTAATTATTAGTTATTTTCTAATTGAGCTACCTCTAAAGTACTGATTTATATACTGATTGAAAAATGACTATAACTTTCAGATGGTATAACATTTTTGAAATCTGAAAAATGTGTCACATTCTATGCTTCGCCTACTATAAGGAAAAAAATAAAATTGAATTTTGTAAAGTTTTGAATGAGTTAAGGTGGTCAGACACGGGAGTTTTTTTATTCTGAAAATGTTGTAGCAAAAAATTCATAATTAATTTTTTTTTTGGAATAAAATTACAAAAAAATATGCGTCACATCCAGGCATGAGTCTACTACTTATATATAAAATCTTATAATAAAATATTATCATTTGATTATGATTAAGGTGGTCAGACATACACCTACTTCTTATTTTTTCCTGCAATTTTTGTACTGCTGCATTGAAATCTATACTTTTCACCAATCATACTAACTTTTTCTCAATAAAGGCCTAGTAGTTTAGAAACTACATTCAATTTTCTATAGATTCTATTCTTACAACTTTTTGATATTAGGTTCATAGCTAGTTGAAATTTTCACGTCAAGTTGACTAACCCCGATTTGCTGAGTTTTCATTGCCACTTAAGGGCATAGTTTGGCCCCTCATGATCTTGCACATACCCTGCAACCTCTTTTCCTTCTTATTTATCTTGCTATAAATCTTACATATGCATTCTACCAGAGGCTCATCTTCAATTGGATTGTCCACTGGTTCAATGAATGGATACTTTGACATCCATTTTACTTGAAAATTCCTTGACAGATCCCACATCTGATCTTTTTTTGATTCTCTATCATTCTTTGAATTGTATTTTCTTTTCTTCTTCCCTACACCATCATCTTCTCCAACATTCTCAATCTAATCCAATTCGATTATATCATTATGGCTACTCTAGATATTTAACTAAAAATGTTCTTCAAGTTCATCATGAACTAAGATATCAGGTTCACTGACTTTTTCAATATGTTGTGTAGGTTCAGGTTGTGAATCTTGAAAATATTCTTGTGATGAAGTAGCTTCCTAATTTTGGCTAGAAACATTTCCAACACCATGACCAAAGTACGATGATAAGGTTCTGCATTTTGCTAGCCTCTCTTGGCTTTCCCCATATGCAAAAGCCTTACCCTTATCTTGTTCAACATCTTGATTCTTCAATGAAATAAAGGCTACTAGCCTACTAGTGAAAAAAAATGTTTACTTGTTGAAGAAGTGACAATAGAACTATAATATATATATAAATATGATTCATTGACCCTTAAATCATGTTTGAGGTCTCCCTGGTCACCACTGTTCACTAATTGGTCCACACTAAATCAGACTGAACTCAAATTTACATAGTCACAGAATAATAATCACTTACCTTTGCCTCAAATTCAATTGCAGTCATGACTCACCAATGCAGTCAAGACTCAACAGTCTGAACTTCTCTATCAAATTGAACTGAGCCAAATTATGTACAATAACACTAATCTATGAATATATGTATACTAATCCTTGGCAAATTCAGTAGGAGATATTACGTCTACAAATATTTGGTAAAGCACGCGTAAATATAACACATCTTGTGTTATTTTCGAGGTAATTATGGGTCGTCCAATACCTCGGTATGATAAATAAATTGGGAAAAAATGCATCAGTTTGAGACACACATTTGTAAAATGCTAGGCAAATTTGGGGCCACCTAAAAATATATATATAAAACTATTAGCGAATATAGGTCGTCTATTTGGGGTTTCTTTGAAATTATAGGTGAAAGTTTAAAATATATCATGCCCCAAAATTATATGCCATTGGCATAATGTGAAAGAAATGGACAAAATTAAATAAACCAATTGATGATGATCCTAGGAATTGGACCCAATTTTAATAAATGCGGGGCAATAGGGTTAATTCCATATGTGCAAAATATTTTCCAAATCGTGGGTTGTCGACATGTGACATTCTCCAAATGGTGAATAATCACCACTGAAGTTTTTGCTGAATTAGACATGCTAAAGATGGAATTATGTAAAAGATAAAATGTTATATATTAATAACAATTCGAGTCAGAAATATAATGTTTGTTTGAAATGTTTATATTATTTAAGCTCTTAAAAATATTTATAATATAATATTGTATATATTAGTATAGATATGTGAAATGCAACTATTCAAAAAATTGTTGTGAAATATCAAATTAGAGTGATTGATTTAGTTGCTAGGCTATTAGCTTGTACTTTTTCTCAGGGATTGTTGTCTACTCTTAGAATGTTGTCTCACATTGTCAAAAATTTATCTAATTCTGATAGCGAAAATTGGATAACTTTTTGGCCTTAGGAGACTAACTTAACTTTGTAGTGTTTTGGGCTTATAAGTTGTCTCATGCCAAAAATTGTCACTAGTACATTTTGCATCATTTTTTGATGCAATATTGGTCGAAGTTTCCACCCTACGACCTTCACGAGCATCAATAACATAATTAGTAAATAAAAGACAATATCAAAATATAAATTTCAAACAAAAATCATTAGATGGAATGACATTACCTCAGAGATTTAGTCTATTGTATTCCGACTTCCATAGATGAGGTGTCATTCTTTGTGGCCTTGATGTTGTCTCTTCTTTCCAATTAAAAAGATGTTTTTCAATAGTTCAATACTTATGATTATTGTGGAGAAAGTGCATAAAATCATTGAACACCTGCTTTCCTAAACTTCTTGAATGATGAGATTTCATCTTCGGACCACAAATTGGACATGCAAATTTACCCTTTGTTTGAATACCTAAAGGATACCATACAATTGGATCATGTACAATTATGATGCGCAACTTAAACATATCACAATAATGTGTAAGCACTACAACATACTAAAAATACGTGACCTTAACATGATTATATAACATACCGCAAAAATGAGTTAGCCCAAGGGCATCATGTATTGTCCATACAAGAATTGCATGGAATTGAAATTTTCTTTGTCCTATTGGTCTAGAGATGTCAATAAGGGGCTCAATATACATGTTCATATCTTTAAATTGGTACTTACCTAGTTGAATGAACAAAAACATTACATAATTATTATGACCATCTCGATGCGGTGTTTATACATTAATATACATAGATATTAAATGAAAAAATACCTGGTACGTACAATCATTGACAACATTATGTGCTCCCTCTTTATGGACATCCAAGGAGGAATGTTATTATTATTAACAAAAATAGCCACACTGACTAAGTAGATCTCATATCTCCAAATCGATTGACACCATCTGCTGCCACTGAAATCTTGAGATTACGAGGTTCTTCTTTAAAGTGTGGCCATGTTGTTTCTATGTCTTTAAATGCAGAACCATCTGCATGCATTCACATAATGTCATATTGAATTCTATTGTGTGCATGGTAATCCATAAATTGTGGCAAGCTAGTGCACCTAAATAATAGTTGAAGACATGGAATAAGGGGAATGTATCAAAGACTCTTGTGAGGCACCTTTTTTAATATTTGATCTAACCAATATCTACTAGTATGACAAATAGGGTATTCTATTGAAAATTCATGTTGTTTATGATATAGAATGTGATCATTGGGACATGCATGTACTATCTGATACTTCATTCCAATTTGATTCATAATGGTAGATAATTCTTGGTACGAATGAGACAAAATGTTTGATGCTGGTAACAAAAAATCACCTATCACCCTACAACAACAAATATGAATTGTTAATATAATGAATCGTAATGGTATGCTAACATTGAAGATGACAAAAATGGCATACCTTAGCATACGTGACATTTCTACATTGGATAAACCATTCATAACCTTAAAGTTCACCAAAAACACTATAACAGAGAGAAGAGTTGTTTGGGAGCCTTGGTATAGGGGCTCGTATGCCTTCTCAAGTATAGCTATATCAAGACCATGTTCATCATCATTATCAGATGCACTAGTACCATCATCATGATGATCTTGATCAGCTATGCCAATACCATCTTCTTAAATCATGTCCTCTAGCACATTATTAGCTATGCCAATACCATCATCTTCAATTGTGTTCTCTGCCACAGGATCATCTTCTTCCATGGGAGAGTTATCGTCGGCTTGGATATTCACACCTCCATGTTCCTCCAATTGGAAATCCACATTCACCAATCGATGAAAATCATGCCCCCCTTTAATATGACCATATTGCCTACAATGACTCCAGGTTGTTTTGCCTAGAATTGTTTGATTCTTTAAACCCTTACACTTGTTGCAAGGACAATTACATTTATCAACATCTTTTCTTTAGAACTCAGACCAAAATCTATCAATTGTCTCATTATTTTGTTTTGGGTTCATATTGCTAGGTGTGGACTTTCTTTGTAGGCTATAAATATACAAAATGTAAACATACAAACATTAGTAGTATCTTGTATATAATAATAATAAAAAATATTATAAGATTATACAATATTTATAAATACACACACAAATCATGCTCACTAGACCACAAAATATTCAAAAGGATAAGTATTTTGGGAGTTACACAAATCTCCTCATTGTAGTGGAGGTGATTCCATACCTAGTACAAATTATTTCCTCTAAAGCTTCTAGATGGCCTTTCTCTGGGAGCTACATTAAGGCATTTAATTGAGCATTAATGCATTAATGCCATCTATATCTAGGTTTGCATCACACATGCTTAAGGAAAAAGTTCCTAATACAACTAAAGAGAGTAATTAATATGAAAATTGAATCAAATGTAAGCAACATATGGAATTAATTTTCAAAGACAATGACAATTTAAAAGAATTGGAAAAATACAGTGTACAAGAAATGATAGTGCACCATGGGAAGTCACAATAAGTATGAACCCATAGAGGATTTTCATTGTTTCCTAAAAGAAGATCATTTTCAGAGTGAGATTTAGCTACATAGAGGTGAAGCCATGACATACAAAAGGTAAGAGAACCTCAAATTTTCTGACATATAATGCTATCATGTCAAAAGGACAACAAAGTTTAGTTTTTATTTATGATTTGCCAATAATTTTTTTTATTAATAACAAGTTAACAACAATGCATTGCCTTTAGTTCTACTTCAAAATTTAATAGTACATAAAGTACATCATATTCTTGCACGGATTGAATTGAGAATACAAATCCACTTAACAATGCTTATACTTGTATTGATATTATTGATTTTTAAATTAAATTTACATAACATCAAAATAAATACACTCTAGAAACTAGAAATTAAAAACTCCATTGTTCCAGATTATAGAGATCATAATAGTGAATGTAAACTAAGTTAATGAGTATTGGGAATGGACCAAGTTAATGATCGATTCCAGATCATAATAGTGAATGTAAACTATGTTCAAGCAATGAAAATGTAAATTCATTTGAAATCTGCCAGTCACTGCCTCTGAGGGTATAGTCTAACTATATTGATGACAAACGTTTATTTTTATGGTTGATATGGATTCAAATGATTTCTAGGATATGGTGTTACATTTCATTGGAGTTTTGAATATTTTTGTGCATGTTTGGAAGGTGTTTTGGGTCCTCAAAACATGACTGTCCCTGTACAGTTAGGGAATGTAACAGTCATGATAAATTGATGTAATGATTGGATTTAAGATTGTTTCTTTTTCATGCATAGTGAGTATGTTGGAATGTCTTCATGAGTAACATGATAGTACATATGGCATCTTGAAAGATGAACTTTCAAGATAAAAAAAGTACATAAACAAAAAATATGTAAGATAAACATTATCATGCAAAAGCAATGTAAAATGAAAAGTATAAATGATCTTTATATATAAAGGTAAGGATGAGGAGATGAGAAGGGTACTACCCCTTCAAAAGTGAAACACGTGTAAGACATTTGGGACGAGTGTGGGGACATGTATGATCTATTTGAGTTTGGATTAAAAAAAAAAACAAAATCTCCTCCATGAGTTTGAGTATTATGTCATTTGGTCAAGTAGGTAGAATATTATACTATTTAGGTAATAAAAATTGTCACACTAACTTTTAAAATTTTATTTTTGATAAGGTAAATATATATTAGGTTAGAGTTTTGTATATATGTAATAGGTGTGACCTCTAATAATATCATGCACTAATCATCCTCAATACACTTAAAAATATACAATATTATGATCATTCAAGGAACCATATGCACATGAAAATCATACCTCATTCATTGCATAAGGAATGCTATTCTCCAAATGTTGTGGTTGCAACTACCCTAGTGGACATGTACACCAAAAGTGGAAGCATAGACAAGGCATGTGAACTATTTCAAAAATTGCCTCAAAGAAATGAGGTCTCATGGAATACCATGATTGTAGGATATATTTAAACTAGATTTGTTGAAAGGGCTTTTAAAACTTTTAAGCAAATGCAATTGGCAGATGTAAAGCCAAATTCCATAATCATTATAGTCAATGAAACCATAAAATAACTCAAAGAAATGTGGTTTCGTTGACTGCAATCATTGGAGGATATGCACAAAATTGATATGTTGAAAATTATTTAGAAGCTTTCAAACAAATGCAGTTGGCAGGTGTAAAGCCAAAAGCCACAACCCTTGCCAGCATCCTTCCAGTCTGTGTCAAAATGGGAGCTTTGGAAAAGGGTATTATTAAGATTATAGGGATAACTAATCATGGTGTTATTAAGATTTATAATAGCAGCTGTCCTAATAAAATGAGGATAATCAAGCCGCCAAGACAACCCAGAATGTTTGGGGTGTTGTTTGAAGACTTTTTTGCATGGTTCATCAATTTTCAATGTCATAAGAAATGAAATATAACCAACCATCAGAAACATAAAATAAGTTCACAAATTATAGGAAGAAATGGAACCCTCATCAGAGCATGAAAAGAATAGGTAAAAGAATTAGGGATTTAAGACTAACCATAATATTATATAATGGAACCCTTATTGAGCCATGAAAAGAACATGTATAGGAGCATATTAACAAGTAGATAATATAAGACAATTTTCTGCTATAGTAGAAACAAAGGGTAGATGGAAAACATTGGATTAGAAATTCATGAGAAGTTTCAATGGACATAGGTATAATTGAAAGAACAACAATGACCTTGAATATCAAAATATTGTAATGTTATTATGCATGTAAAAGTGAAAACAGAGTTATAGTCTTCTATCACACACACAAATTAACAGTTTGAACCTTCAAACCTGACTATAATGTGAATTATCATTTACCTGGTTCAATATGAATACAATCAAAAGGGAGTGTGTTGGAGTTAAAAATTCTATACTTATATACATGTTAAAAGTACAAGGCAAATGCTCAAGTCTTCCATTTCTGAAGTCTTCTACGTAAAACATTCAGGTGGAATGTTGGACATGTAATTATTGGATGAGAAGAAAATAATTTGTATTTAGAGCTCCTATGTTTTAATTTAAATGCTCTAGAGTTAAATTTAGTCTATTATTACAATGAAAAATACTAAAAGTTTGAGTTACTGTTTTCTTGGATAAGATACCTGTTCTCTTGAGCACCCATCGAGGACTACATCAACTTGTACAATTTAACCAAATAAAAGACACAATCATCATTTTACACTATTATCTCAGCTTATCAAAAGCTTAAGAAGAAAGATTTATCATCAAATCAAAATAGGATGGGCTAATTTATTCTACACTGATTGAAACAAATTTGCACTCTTGTATACCTTAAACATTTTTGGAACATGAGTGCAGTTACAAGAACACAAAATTTCGACAGAATTTGAGTTTAATTGATAAAAAGAAAAAGATTCATTAAAAAATAACCGCAACAGTGAGACTTCTACTCATGTTCAACAAAATATAAGTACCATAGTCTTGCCTCTACAAGTTAGAACAAAGCAGATAACATAGCTAGAATTATTGCCTATGTCAAAGCAATAAATTTCACACTTATTACGCAACCTAGATTTCAGGGTTTTGTGTGGCATTTCCAAGATTGTTATGCTAGAGTATATAGTTTATTAAGAATGCAATATAAGACATGGGATTAAAACCTAGATGGTACAAATGATATATCAGTATGATAGCTAGGCTCAAGCGCAAAAATAAGTGTAACAACATAATTAATTTAGCCCAAAGTACAATAACATAACATCTGAGAATGACATTTTTTTTAATTTCAAAAGGAATCAATGTGTAAATATTATTGGATAATATAGGAGGATTGGCAAGGGGTGGTTTACTCCCAAGCATGAAATCTTGATGGTATAAAACCATTTTAGATATAGAATAACATCAAATCCATAATTATTATATCTGCGGGTCAAAAGGAAGATGAGAATAATTAAAGTAAAAGTGATTAGAATAACTTGGGCAAGAAGGCTGAGAATCCTTCCTAATAAGCTCTGCATTCATTCTTATAAATTTACTTCTTCCCCTGTTGTACTCACATTCATTGCAACTTGATTAGTTTAACTTGGTTCAAATTGGTCAATAAATGAGTGCTAATCCTCAGTTTCTCAGTTGTTAAGAGCCGTCAAATTTTGAGAAATTCATTCTAGTGTTTGAGAGTTCTTTAAGTTATAACTGTGTAGTCCATAGTAATATTTGAGAGTACTTCAGTTTATCAGTTACTTAAAAATTCAATTATGGTATCTGTTGTGATTGATGTTGTTCTTGAAAAGCTTGGCGGGATGTTGTTAGAAGAGATAAATAAGGAGGTTTCACTTGTCTGTAACTTCACAAGTGATTTTGAATGGATGAGCAAGAAGCTCAAAAATTTAAGAGACTATCTCAGAGATGCAGATGCCTAGAGTGCACACAGTGCATCCAGGAAAAGCTGGCTATTGGATGTTGAATACCCCTTATCCTATTTTGCATACATACAAACTAGCACAATACAAAACCCTATCCAAGAATAATACAAAACAAAGAATGTAGAAACCCTTGACCACAAAATTATATAATGGAACCCTCATCGAGCCATGAAAAGAACAGGTAAAAGAAATAAAAATGTGATATATTTTCATGTGTTCTCCTTCAGAAGAATAGAGCTTAGGGAAAATCATGATGCATACCTAGAAACGAGCCCAGATTTCTAATTCACGTTTGCAGACAAACCTTGGGATGAAGTTGATGACGCTCAACTAGCCCGAATACCTAGCAATGAGCCCAGATTTGTATTCACATTTCACACTCTGCAATTCCCTTTGAATCTCAGATATCTTTGAATTCGTGTTTCATGCGCTGCAATTCCCTTGAAACAAATTCATCGTGGTAATAATGAATGAGAAATGAAACCTTTTTTTTAGAACTTATGCCCGTGTTAGTTGAAATTTTGACTAACGTAGTATTGGTCAAAATTTTTACTAACACGGGCATCACTTTAGAAAATGAAAGTTTTCCTTCTATATTCCGACCAACCAAAACCTTTTGGCTTTATGGTTGAAAATTTTGGTAGAAAAACTAGGTCAAATGTACTAGTATGTCATTGGGTCACTAAATATTGTCTCACGTCGAGAAGTTGTCATTTCTGTCACAATGAAAAGAGGATTGCATGTGGTAATTTTCTCATAGGCTGAGGTTAGTAATGCTTGCAAGATGATTATGGTGCAATTAGAATTGAGGTATAGTTTAATTGTGTGCTTGGAAAACTTGAGGTAATTAAGAGCTTTGATTATCCCATTTTCTCATTTGGTCTATGAATAGCATGAATTGTAGAGGTTTTCTTGCCAATGATGATAGTGACAAATGTAATCACCTAAAAATTTTCTAGTAGAAGGGTAAAAGTACAAACCTGTGTCACACTTTTATAAAGGAAATGGACAACAACATACAAATTTTTAAACTTTGACAATATAAAAGTGGCATTTGTGTTTAGAATTTGAAGATGATGTAAACTAATGAAATGTGTAAAATTTGATGAAGTTTATACTTGTAATTTTTTAAAAAAAATTTGAATAAAATTTGACATAGTTTTTAAATTTTTGAAGTCCATTTTTTTATTGCTGAAATATGCTGAAAATCTAGGGTCTAGTCCGCATTATCAAATTTTATGCAAATAATATTTTTTTACTCCGATTTCATAATATGTTTTAGATGACATGTATAGCTAGTGCATAAAAAAAGAAAGATTGCATTTCAGTATATATTTTGTCTGTTATAACTATACAAAGTCGGTGTTACCCGAAATCAATAGTTTTTAGTCCGCGTTAACTTTTTCCTATCAAATCTACACCATTTTAAAAAAAATTACATATTATTGAAGAGGACTCTCTCCTCTAGTGTTAAATATAAAGTTTTAATTTTTCTGACATGATTTGATATTTTTAATATTTTTCGAACGAGTGTGTTCTTAAATGTTAAAATACCCACTTGAAGTAATTTCAATTTATAATATATTATATGGAATCAAAACATGATAAATGATTATAATCCTGACTCTGAGCTCTAGAAAATGCTATTTTTAGATTTTCCAGAAAGGTAAATTTTGATAGAGAATCGAAGCCCAGAAGTGAGAACTTCTGAGTCATCCCAATTTTTGCTTACTTGGCTACCATGTGGGATGCCACATAGACTGGTTCGGCCGAACCAGGTTCGGTCTAACAGGGTTTGACCGAACTTAAGAGGTTCGACCGAACTAGGTTCGGCTGAACCCATGGCCGGTTTCGCGACCAAACCCGGTCACATGTGAGCTAAGCCCCTAAATTTCAATTTTACCCGCTTTTTTTAATAAAATTGATTTTTTTAAATTTTTTATATAAAATCATTTTTAAAAATTTTTTTTTTTGAGATTTATAAATTATTTTAATTTTATTTGTAAGATTTAAATAGTTTTTATTTTAAATTAAGTGTTTTTTAATAGTTTTTTTAAATTTATTAATGATTTTTATTTGATATTTAGGTATTGCATGTGAAATTTATTGTAGATTTATATTTATTAATGATTTTTATGACTTTAATTTTATTCAATTTTTTTTGTTAACAGGATTTTGGTCAGTATTTGATATACAGGTTTATAGATTTTAGCTCTGATATTGAATTGAAGAATTGTGAAAGCTTTGGAAAACTTGAATCTGAACAGTTTTTGCAAATGGGGAATAAAAGAAATAGAATCAGAAAATATGATCGAACAAAGGATGACAAAAAATATCAGAAAATAGATAATCAAGATCAACCTGTTGAAGTTCAAGAAGATCAGGAAGAACCTATTGATATTGAAGAAGATCAGAAAGAACCTATTGATATTCAAGAAGATGCAACTAAAATAGGGGAACAAATTGGTAGTTCTAGAGGTGGAAATATATCTTTTGGCATGGGCAATTTGAATGAGATGAATGAGGATTCACTTTTTAGTCAACTTTCATCAGAAGAAATGTTATCTAAAAGTACAATTAAAAATCATTGCAAAAAACTTTGGGATGAATACTTTGAAAATAAAAGTATTGTTCGAAGAGCTCAATTATTTGTTAAGTGATTCAGGAAAAAAGAAATGACTCCTGTTTTGGAGTTGTTGGGTGTTGACAACAAGAAAAACTCAGGAGACAATGTAAATCAAACAATAGTTCAAAATTTGCAAGATGCATTGAATAGCATTAATAACTCAAGTCGAGGAGTTGATTTAAGTGCTGCACATAGAGCAATTATGACTATTTTATCTAGTACGAGGTTGACAGAGAGAAAGCAAGTGAATGCAATTTTTGATTTACTAAATGTATCTAGAAGAACTATTCAAAGACATATCAAGAAGAGAAATATGTTAGATGAAAACATTGAACACAATTGGGTAAGTATTTGTAGGCTTCCTCGAAAAGATAGAATTTTTGAAGATGTAAAAAAACTAGTCATTGAATATTGGACCACTCACTCTCGTGTTTCTTCTAATAGAAGAGATACGATATAGATGAAAGATGAAGAGACTGGTATGAAAATTGCACATCCAAAACATTTTATAGATACAACACAAAGTGAATTATTTGAAGAATTCAAGAAAGAATTTTTAGATGTGAAAATATGTCAAAGAATGTTTGAGAGGTTGCACCCTTGCTTTGTACACATAAATAAGGTTTGTGAAACTTGTTGTTGTCGAAATCATGTTGAGTTTCATCTATACTTGCAATCATATAAAAAAGTTATGGCAGTTCTTGATTCAAATATGGTCATCCTTGGAAGTACAACACAATTTGTGAAATCTATTTTATGTGATAAATTAGAAGATTCAGATGAGTTCAAAGTATAGTTTATAAAGAATGCATGCAGTGATTGTGGAGATTTGTATAAATTTCCATTGCAAATTGACAATATTAATGTTTCAACACCAGTTTTGTGGAAAAGATTTGAATATGAGACATATCAAACAAGGAGCGGAGATGAATCCAAAAAAAATGTTTTGAAGGAGAGTGAATTGCCCTACCTTGAGTTTATGACCAGATTTCATACTCTCATTTATCCACATATCCAGCATTGTCATGGTGCACGATGGCAAGCTAAACAGTTTCGTGATTCAAAAGATTATTTTCCACCTGGTTGTATTCTTTCAATTGTAGATTTTGCTGAGAACTATACATTTTCCCCTCAAAAAGAGCTTCAAGCTCAATATTATCATTTTGATCAGGTTGCAATATTTGTGCAAGTGACCTATAGACATGCACAATATGATTTGATTGAGGTAGAAAGTCCCGATCCAAATGAACGCATTATCATCAAGGAGGTTCATTTCTATATCAGTGATGATAAGGTTCATGATAGGAGCTATGTGGCTCATTTTTTTGCAATGTTTTTTGAAGACATTGCAAATCACGGGATAAAGGCTTCACAACATTGGATTTGGTCTGATGGTTGTGTAGGTATGTGTATTGATACTTCAATTTATTTTTATTTTCATTTCATTTTTTGTTAAATCATTAAAGGATGACATGTATGTATGCACATGTGCAACTTAATTTTGTAGGACAATTTAAATCTACAAAAGCCTTTAATTGGCTAGCCATGCAACATGCTAGACGTAATGTTAAATTTTTGTGGAACTTCTTTGAAAGTGGACATGGAAAAGGAGAGCACGATGGAGTAGGAGCATGTGTGAAGCGTGCACTTTGCCAACATGAACTTGTAGGTACACATGATGTTCAATATATATATATATATATATATATATATATATATATATATATATATATATATATATATATATATATATATATATATATATATATATCTATCTATCTATGAATTTTAAATAATTTAAAATTTTAGCTTAGATGTATTTTCTTTAAACTGATAATTCAAAAATATATATAGGTAACATGATAGACAATTCAAAGAAAATTATTGAATGGTGTCAAAGTCATTTTGCTCCTCGGGACACCAAATACAACAAACGTTATTTTTGGGAAGTGAAAGGTAATTTATATTTTGTTACATAAAATTTTAATTTCATGTTCATGTCTATCTTTTCACAATTGAACTGATTTAAAAATGTATAACTTTTATTTCATATTTGTAACAGATATAGACCGATCTAATCCTTACAATTGTCAAAGAATTGTTGGTATTAGAAGTTTACATCAATTGATCACTATAGGACAACACAAGCCTATTTTGATTCAAGTTAGAGAAAAATCATGTTTTTGTGCTCACTGCATTGAGGACAATCCATTAAGTCAATGTGAGAATATTGCAAATGGATATGTTTCACAATGGGATATGAAGGAGTTAATCAGATTGCCTCCTTATGAAGATGATGACATTAACATAAACATTCATGATCCTATATATTCAGCTGATTATGAGCGTGTCTCTGATCTAGTTGTTATAGGTGCGTGCACATACATATTCTTTTATTTAATTTTAATTTATCATATTTAAGTGATGTTTAATTTTAATAGAATCCATTTGTATCTAGGTGATATTTTTTCTATAGTTGCGGAGCTTGACAATATAGAAAGTGTAGATTATTATCTACTAAGATGCATGAAAGCAAAATACAAGTTGACAGAACAAATTGTAGATGATGATGAACAAACATATCCAACTAGTTCAGTTATTATTGAAGGAACCTATTATCAGCAAAAAAAGGTTAACAAAAATGGTGTTCAATTTGTTGAATACATGTCTGACAAAAAAGTTCTACATTACAGTCACTTGGTTATAGCAACAAAGCTACAATTCGAAGCATTGCCAAAAAAATGAGGTGCCAAAATTCAGAAGTGGAGGTTGTCTATTGAAGAACATGAAAAACTTTTGGAGATAATAAAAGATAGAGAGGATCTAGACTATATGTATCAGGAGCTTTAGAACTCTATAAGCTTTTGAATAAACTTCCTTTTGTAGCTCTTGTACTTTCATATTTGAACTCTATTTAGCTTGAAGTTTCATGTTTGAGCTCATATATATAGCAAATATGTTTTTATGTATGTATGTATGTAATCATGCTTTAGTTAATTATATGTTTTACTTTAATTATGTTAAAATTTTAGTTAGATTAGTTAGTTATGTTGGTTAGATTAGTAATTAGTTATCTAATTATGTTTATGTTAGTTAAAGATGTTCAATAACATTAGTTATATAATTATGTTCACTAATTAGATTAGTTAAAGATGAAATAACAAATTAGTTATCTAATTATGTTAGTTAGATTAGTTAATTTTACGTTAGTTAAAAAGATGAAATAACATTAGTTATCTAATTATGTTCACTAATTAGATTAGTAATTGTTAGTTAAGTTAGATCTAATTATCTAATTATGTTCACTAATTATGTTTGAACTAATTAGATTAGTAATTGTTAGATTAACTTAATTATATTAGTAATTAGTTATCTAATTATGTTCACTAATTAGATTAGTTAAAGATGAAATAACAAATTAGTTAACTAATTATATGTTAGTTAGATTAGTTAATTTTACGTTAGTTAAAGATGAAATAATATTAGTTATCTAATTATGAACTCACTAATTAGATTAGTAATTGTTAGTTAAGTTATCTAATTATCTAATTATGTTCACTAATTAGATTAGTAATTGTTAGATTAGTAATTAGTTATCTATTATGAACTATCTAATTATGTTCACTAATTAGAACAATAATTTTGTTAGATTAAAGTAATTAGATTAGTAATTAGTTATCTAATTATGTTATCTAATTATTTATCTAATTATGTGCACTAATTAGAATAATGTGTACACAAAAAATAAGTCTAAAAGATGAAATAACATTGACTATACATGGCATAATATATAATGTACATACATTAACACATGAGTGCACAAAAAATAAGTCTAAAAGATGAAATATGTTTAACATGTATAAAATACATGTAACATGTAATCTATGAAATAATGTTATGTAACCATATAACCATGTAACCATATACCACATGTAACTCTATAAGCATATAACCATATGTACCATGTAACTGGATATATAACCATGAAATATCTAATATGAAATAGTCTAAAATGAAATGTCTAATATGAAATGTCACATGAAATATAGACACTCAACTAGGGCCCTATCTAGATCTGTGACCTGATGTCGGTGCACCACCTCCTCCTGATGCCTCTCCACCTCCTCCTGATGTCTGTGTACAATAAATAAAATACATGTCACACATATGTATCATGTATGAGTATTTGCACGAGTAATAACTATGATTAATTTGCACGAGTATTTACATTGGGTTTTAGTTTACAAATTTATGGTTTTTTAAGGTTGAGGTTAGGTTCTTGATGTTGAATATAATTATCCATAATTATAGTTGGGTTAAGTTAAATCTAATTATCTAATTATGTTCACTAATTAGATTAGTAAAATTTTGTTAGATTAGTAATCAGTTCTCTAATTATGTTCACTAATTACATGTTCACTGATTGGGGCGTAGGATTAGGATATCATCAAGCTTAGGGTAAATACATCATGTGGTTAGTAGTATGGTTAGGGTTAGGATTTTGATTGTGGTTAGTGTTAGGATCAAGCTTAGGATCAATGTTAAGATTAAAATTTTATAGTTAGGATTTGGTTTAGGTTTATAATTATGGTTTACCATTTCTAATTATATTTTAGCATTTATGGTTAGGGTTTAGCATTTAATGAGTATATGACTATGGTTAGGGTTGGGGTTTAGGCTTTTGGTTATAGTTATAGTTACATTTAGGATTAAGTGTTAAGGTTTAATGTTAGGGTTAGGTTTATGATTAGGGTTAGAAATTTGTTTAGGGTTAGGGTTAGAATTATGGTTACACTTAGAATTGCGGTTAGACTTTGGATTATAGTTAGGGTTAGGATTTTGGTTATTGTTACAATTAATATTTAGGGTTATAGTTAGGATTAAATTGTTAGGGTTAGAGTTAAAGGTTAATGGTTACAATTACGAGTATGATCAAAGTTTAGGGTTACAATTTGTGTTAGGATTATCTATAATATGTTAGGGTTCTAGGATTAAAGTTAGGATTATAGTTAACTATGTTCTTAAGTTTAACTATGATTAACTATGTTCATTATGTTAACTATGCTCTTAAGATTAACTATGGTTAAATATGTTATTAAGTTTAACTATGGTTAACTATGTTCTTAAGATTAACTATGTTATTAAGTTTAACTATGGTTAACTATGTTAACTACATGTTTAACTATGTTAACTATGTTTCACTATGCTTAACTATGTTAAATTTAAAATATTAAATTTAAACTAAATTAACTATTTCATTTAAATTAAAAAAACAAACGAACTATTTTATTTAAATTAAAAAAAAAACTAACAATTTTATTTAAATTAAACAAAACAAATTAACTATTTTATTTAAATTAGAAAAACAAATTAACTATTTTAACACATTTTAAAAAATTAACTATTTTATTTAAATTAAAAATAAAAATAAAAAACAATAAAACATAACAAAACTATTAAAAAACATTTAAAAACATAAAACTTTTTTAAAAAAAAAAAACATACCTGGTTCGGCCGAAACCCTCTTAAGCACTCCTCAAAATCTGGAAGTCGCTAGTGAACAAATGAGCTCTGCAGGGCAATTTTTGCCTATTTATAATTTTCCAGGGGTTCAGCCGAACTATACTTGCCACATAGGTGCCACTTGGTGCCTCATGGCTGCCACATAGGTTCGGCCAAACCTTTTTCAGCCGAAACCGTTCCAGCCGAAACCCCCTAATTTGTCCTCTACTATGACATAGGTTTGTGCTTTCACCCAGAACCTAAGCCCCTAATTTTGATCAAGTTTCCTCAATAAAATACTACATCTAAAAGGAATGTTTACTAGACACAATTGTGCAAGGTAACCCTGAAAATCCCCTTTGGATAAATAAAATAAAAAATCTTACATTAAGCTTATACTATGGTCTAATTTCTAGAGCTTGCATATTTATATTTAATTTCTATAACATTTCTTTTAATATAAAGTTTCTACACTTTTATTAAGAGAACACATTCACATGTGTGCACACACTTTATCCTGATTAACTAGCAATTAAAGGGGATTTGTGATTTCAAAATTATTATTTTATCTTATCTTACCTAACATCTCTTTTGCCTCTTAATCCTAAGCACTCATCTGTACCTAACCTTGGATCTCCTTCACTCTCCATTTTCCTCTTCATCTCAATCACACATTCTTTTTCCTCTTAATCTCCAACCTCCATTCTTGAGGAAATTCCTTTAAAAGGAAGCTCTTCCTTGGCTCAAGGGTCCCAATCTTGTATTCTTTCATTCTTAGAGTACTTTTTCTAATTTAAATTCTTAGTTTCTCATAGCTCTCTTGCATTCTTAGTGTACTTCATTTATTAGCATAATATTGCATTGTTAATCTAGTTTTCTTCCATCCATTGTTCATAGCATAATCTCTTACATTATCATTCTAGAACACTAGTTGTTTGCATTCATTTTATCTTAATCTTTTATCCTAGATTAAATCTTGAATTCTAGTTCATTTATAGATTTGTATTTTCATTTGAATCTTCCATTTTGGAATAGTCAAGTCACTAATCCTCTTTTCCAATTTGATGAGCATCATGAGAAGGATTAAATTCGCTTCAACTAGGAAGCTATAAGTCACTTCTTGAGACTTCCTTCTTCATGGATTTTCTCAGGTGTAATCGTTTATATAAGTATGTCACATTTTTACCACACATTTTTTGGCACCCACTGCGGGGCTGGATTTTAGGGTTTATCTCCATTTCTTACATTTTTCATCATTTTTTTGATGTGAGTTTGTATCTCTATTTTGTAGGCCTGCAATATCGTACGACATTATAGGATATATCATGATGATATTTCATAATACTCCTAGACAATCTTTGCCAATTTCTAGAATATCATCTTTGTTCTTTATGGTTTATCATCTGCCTTCTGGAAAAAAATCATCTATGTTCAACACACTCTGTCATCCAGACCTGAAGTATCATCTGGCCTTTGGAGGTATATCATACGATTTTCTTACAAACTATGAGGTGTCACCTAGATTTGATTGCTTGCAAAGTCCAAGTCATTTAGCCAAGTTTTCTTACACTTTTCTTACTTTTCAAGTTTTTTGGTTTCCTAACAACACCTAACAAGTGATTTTGCAGGGTTATTGGTTTCAGTTGCATACTTTTGTGCACTAACTTGTGGTTTTGTAGGAATCACTTGCCAAAGAAATTGCATTGATAAGATAACTAACATTGTGTAGTTGTAGGTTGCCTTGGATATACAAATAAACTTGTGTGTCTTTGTTAGCATTGATTATTTTTCATAGGTGCTATGATAGGAAAGATACAGTACTAAGAGGGGAGGGGTGAATCAGTACCCTCAAAAACATTCACTAGAAATAACTATCTACAATAGTAGTGTGTATCTAACTGACTGAATCTATTGTTTGTAACATACATTCAAATAACTTGTAAATGTAAAGTGCATGTAAAAAAAACAATAAAACATTCATGAAAATGTTAACTCACAATTCAAGTATTTTGGTTACGCATAGACCCTTGTTAGAAGTAAAAAACTGTGGTGGGGATGCCACACACAAATTCTTCACTACTATAGTAAATAAAATATGTTGGTTAAGTCTACAATTATGATCACTTTTGATGATCTTACCCTATTAGGAGTAGCCTAAGATTGATTAGATCTACCTTTTTAAAGTATTTTAGAAACACCAAATAAGTGTGTACTCAGTTAGGAGATTTATAAAAGACAGTTAAGTCTAATCTATCAAGAGATTTATGATCCTACTACAATGGTTAAATTGATAATAGTAGAATATCTGTAAATGACAACTTATTCTTGTCTAAATCAGATCTATGAAATATCAAATAGATATCACCTCAATGTCTAGAATATAACTCTGTGTCCTTCTCGTTAGCCTTGTAGGTTTCTGATAAACTATACTATCATACAAACCCTTGTCTGATCTCTGATGTCCTATGTGCAGCTACTACTTCATGATCTCCTTATCATGCATATGTCAAAATGACATCTTTTACAATTATATAACAAACTACTTTGACCTAATTAGGTTTACAACATCTTAGAAAACCTAAGATCTACAATGTACAAAAGTAACCTAGATCTAACTCCAACATAGGAATCATTACTAAATTAAATGATTACATCCATAATAAATGTGTCTTGATCTTGCTAAAATATTTGTAGATCCATGTAAACCATTTTCATAGAGATATGTGCCATTGTTGTTAATATGTTGTTTCCTGCATAACTCGATAAACACTGCATTCATTATTCGGTGATTAAACTGATGCTCAGTGTGTAGAATGCTTGGTGTTCACTTGCTCGATTCTCAGTAAGTCCTGACACTTGGTAAACATGCTTGGTTAAACCCGTATTCTGATAGCCTGATGTTCTGCCTTGTAACTGTTGGGTGTGAAGGCTTTGTAAGTTCAACCAACTAACTTGTTTAACTCCTTATTCAACCTTTACCGACTTGAATAACTTAGATTACCAATTGAACTTATTTGATACTAATGACAATAATTAATGCTCAAATAGAGATAAAAATCTCCCCCTTTGGCATTAGTATAAAAACCTTTATGTATATGTACTAAATATAGTATATACATACACTCCAAAATTTACTAACTCTTTACAAACTCCTCCTTTGTGCATGCTCCCAGAATGTAGTGAAGTACATAGGCATATACATGATTTCCCCCTTTTTGAAATTAATGCCAAAAAGAATGTACTTACAACATGTCAAAAATATGCTGGTGGGTTTTTTGCAATGAAGCAAAGAGGTTTTCCCATTCCTCTTTCAAGTTGTCAAGAGCAATGTGCTCTAGACCGACTTGTACATACATATCAAAAATATTTTCCAAATTTGATATTTTCGGGTATATTTCGACATAAATAATCAAAATTGGTCTATGACATACTCTAAACTTAGCAGTCAACCATCTCAATATTTTAGAGTCAAACTTTCAGACAAAGCTCAAATATTGTCAACATAGCTTCACCATTTTTATCCTTAGCTCTTATTGTTATTTGGTGCATTCCAGCAAGTTAGGAGTTTCCTTTAGTTAAAAAAGATTATTTGGATATCTTTACTACACTCTTGGTTAGAGGATTGTTCACTTGTCCATCCTCTTCTTATCATCTATTTTGGATTCTTTTATCTTATCTTTTCTTTTTCACAAGTGTCGTACATAGGGCATCTACCCGCATCTTGGGCATCTTGTGCAAAGTTACCTTTTATCTTTTTTTTATGCTTTTTCACTTTGGATAAGTGGACACTTTGACTACCTAGTTTTAAAATCAAGTCATTCTAAGTCATCCTATTTAGCTCTTGATAAACTTCTTTCATGCCTGTTATAACTAGATATCAGGTCCTCCAAGGAAAGAAACCCAAAGAGAACTTTGACAAGTCACCTATAGGAGAGCCTGAACCTTGGGGTTTTGATCCCTTTATCAAAAACCCTAGTGAGTCCACGCTATCCTCACCTAAGTTAAAAAATAGTGTTTCTTACACTCTAACCATGGAAGAACAAAATAGGAGGATTGATGAATTTTTGAAACCATTAGGAAACAAACACTTTTGACAAGGAAATAAAGAACATTTGGACCAAGAATTTGATCATCACACGTCTAGACATGGCTCACAACATGCCTTTTAGCACACTAGACATGACTCACATGCTTAAAAAAGTGATGATTTGGATGTTGAGATAACTGAAAAAGACATCCTATAGTTCAAACAAGATAAACATTTGAAAAACCTCATGAAATTGACCTTGAATCAAGATAAAGACAAATACTTCTTACACTTAGCCTCACAAGGATTTTTAAGTTACCTCACAACTTTGATGTTGACAATTTGATAAAGACAGAGGAACCATCTAAAATGGAGATTATGAAGAAACAAATGGAAAATATGCAAATAAAAATGCTACACTTGGAAAAGCAGACAGAACAACCAAATACATCCTTTTTAGTTGAGGCTATATGTTCATTTCCATTTGAAAAATATTTATACATTCCTCCTTTTCCTTGCAAGGTTGAATTTCGAAAATATGATAAGTATGATGGTAGTGGAGATCCTAATGACCATGTTAGGGAGTTTTGAACACTAACCATGGAATTCTTTCATGAACACACTTATCTTATGAGACTCTTTCCTAGGAGTCTTAGTGGTCAACCTATGAAGTGGTTCACTAAACTATCTCCTCTAGTTAAGTCATTTGACTAGCTAGTGAAAATTCATTCAACTATACTCTTACAACATTCAACATGCTATCACTATGCTAGATCTATGCAATATAAAATGACACCAAGGGGAATCCTATGTGGTTTTCCTTCAATGATGGAGGAATCTTTATTCACGTTATCCTTGGTAGATTCATGAGACCAAAAAGATTGATATATTCATCAATACTTTGGTCCCTAAAATGAATTATGAATTGCAAATACAAACACATGATTCATTTGACATATTGGTTGAATCATCCATACACATAGATGACGTCCTTGTTCATAAGGGAAAGATTACTCTTTAGCATAAAGAGCATAAATCCTCTTCAAACAACCAACATAATAAAGACAAGCATAAGTTCTAGAATATAACCAAAGATGTCGTCAATGATAGAATTGTTGGTATGACCTCAGTGTTTGCCTCTACCAAGCCCAAATAATTGACTTTAAACTTGACTACTAGTATGAAAGCTAATGAGAGAACTCAAATAGGCTCTAAACTTGAGACCAATAGAGATAGGCCATGGATCCCTAGGCCTAAGAGGAACTTTAGTCCTCATAGAGAATCACTTGACAACACCTTAAAGATTATTTTGACCAAAAAAATCATCACTTTTCCCGATAACTCTAAGCCCTACAATCCTAAGATTAAACCTAAGTGGTGGAATGAAAACCACTATTGTGATTACCATCATGACAAAGGCCACAAGACTAATGAATGCATAAAACTTAAGAATCTAATCCAAGATTTTATCGATAATGAGACATTTGTGATTGATCCACCATAAATGAATACTCATCACAAGGATTTCAGGTAGCCTTTTTCCATAAATGAAAAATGAGAGTCTTCTAAGGCAAAAGACAACAAGGTTGGTTACACTTACATAGATAATGAAAATTTCATTCACATGCTTGAACGAGATAATCATACCTTAGAAAGAATCTTTAATCCTGTGGGATAGTCTTATGAATCAGCTTTGGAATAATCATTTGAAAATAATCTCATCCCATTACCTCCAACCACTTCAAGGGGACTTTCATTCTTGAGTGCCTACACATATCATCATAATAATGAGCACAAAACTTTATATTTCATGGAGTTGAAACACAAAATCCAAGATCTCATTGATGATGACATAATTAAAATTAAGAATCCTAATGACTCATCTAATGAAGATATTACTCTCAATTTTGATCAAAACCTTGAACCTATGTCTAGTAATTGTTCTCATGTCTCCTCTAACTCTTACATCCTACATTCACCTCCTAAAAAGAAAATCCTTTTAAAATTCCTCCGGTGAAAAAAGAAATTAATGATTTTCATGATAACTATGTATATCGTCAAGGGCTACCTCTAAAAGAAATCTAAGATAATATACTTCTCTCTACAAGAACCTTCCATGCTTCAAAAGTTATAGATCCCAATATTCCTTGTGCTTCAATGCCTATCATACCTAACCTAAATACTCATTCATCAACCCTTAAACAAACCCTCACACCTACCCAAACTCATGTTTCATCCTTATAAGTGCTTCCATGTCAAGAAGATAATCTGAAGTGTGAAGAAATAAATATGAATAAAGATCAAGACCGAAAGACCATCCATCCTTATCTAAATGTTGACCAAAGTCCCTTATACCCAAAGTCTCATGATCATCCCTTCATACCCTTTCATTTCTTCCAAGATGATACACTTCCACCTCATATAACTTATCCACCTCTCAAGAAAGATCAAGGCACTCCTTCCATCATCTCTAATAAGCTTATTGAAAATTGAGAGACAAGTACTCTTCCTACCTTACCTTTTCACAACTTCCACATCTATCTCAAAAATATCCCATTTTTTCTACTCCTTTGCACCAGCATAAATCCTCCCAATCTCTATTTCCACCTATCAAACTTGCTCCTATAAAAGCTACTCATGAGACTATTGGTATAAATATGAACCTTATAGATTAGAGCCTTGGCCATGTTGCCCACTCCATGGATGATGATATCCCCACCTATTATCCATTTTCATCATTCAAATCCATCCTTGGTCCTTATAACCCAAATTTTAAACTTTCAAACCTTCCATCCATATTAGGTCCCTACATTCCTCCATCCACCATACCTCTCACTCCTATATTTTCATTCACTTCCCCCATCATACCTCAAGATCAACAAAGACATGTGCATCCTTAAGAAGTTTCCATCCATCCATTCATCTAAACCTAACATATCAACCTCATTCATCTATAACTCCCAAGTCTTTTGGAAGCAATTTGGATGTAGAACATAAAAATAAAAAAGATAAGAATCCAATTGCATATGAAGATCACCATGTTCTATCTAATCTACATGTGACTATAAAGAAAAAGACAATATTCAAGAGACCACAAGGGTTCTTAAACAAAGGAAGAAAATTAAAGAAAATATGGATTCCTCAATCCATCATGGAATTTTTCCAAACAAAAGCATCTAAAAGTAAAGAAAAATTAGAAGATATGTGGACTCCCAAGTCTCTCTTAAAGGACTTGGATATAAAAGAAAAATCAAAATTGACATTCAATCTTCCAAAAACTTCCACCCTGTATCCTTCCAAACATCTTACATCTTCTCCGTCATCCATTTTGGGTCCTTGTGTCCCAAGATCTGCATCACCTCCTACATCAAAACCTCTAGCTAGCCAATTCATTTTCCCTCCATATGCCCACTACCATTCAAGGTGTGCATTGATGTTGATCTTGATAATATTTCTTATCCTTTTATTCATTATCTTTCCATTTCATTTCTCACACCTGTGTATATAAATACTTATTATCCTCCCATTCCCCTTATCCTATCTTACACATAAATCCTTAGTTATCATCCTTTCCTCCATCTTAGTTCCCTACCATCAACTTAACAACATCTTTGAGAATACCCCTCATTGGCCTTGGAAAATCATAGAATATATTTCCAAAGGAGCATTATCCAAAGAGCATCAGGCCTGAATTCCTCCAAAAATCTAAAAATTCAAAAAAAAAGTGCCTCGGTGAAAACCTAGAAATAGGTTCCTTGGTAGAAAAATTAAAGAGAAATAAATCCATCCTATGGTGAAAAATACTAATTTTGGCACCTTGGACAAGTACCATGATGAAAATGTGACAAACAAGTGTAGTTCCTCTTTCTTGCACTCTACACTTGGGAGAAAGATTCGTCCACACTAGCTATTTCATATGCACTCATACTTCCTCTTTCACCTTTAATCTTGACAAGGTTGAACTATTCACAAGCATCATATATCCTACCATCTATTATCATTTCTATCATCTTACTCTCTTTCTTCAATACATGCTACCCTATCATGATCTTGGTTATCGAGAATTGGCCATCACTATTCCTAAGTATTTTTCCCCTAATCTCAAACCATTAACTCTTAACCTCCATCACCCTTTATCCTTATTGTGCTATCTTATCCAATAGACCCCTTGGTCTTGATCAAAATGAAGAACAAAAAAAATGCAAACATAAGTCTCTTGACATGTCCACTCTTTTGGACCGCATTCTCTTATGACACCAGGTCATTATCCTATATCCTATCCAAAACCACTTCATGATCTTACATTTCTATGTTTTCTCTTTCCCTAGCTTGGGTAATCTTGAGGAGACTGTCCCTGAGGGTTTTATTTACCTACTTCATCCCTCATTATCTTTCTTCTTCATTTATCATCTTGCTAATCTATCCATCCTATCCTATACCTTGCTAAACATTGGGGAAAAACTAATGTGATCTTTCTCGAGAGCTAGTAATCTCCAAAAAAAAAAAGTGAAAAAAAAATCCTAAATTATTTTTTAAAAATCATATAAAGTCCTAAAAAAATCCTAAAAGTCATAATGTCCTGAAAAAATGGATCATCCTGGTGAAAACCTAGAAACATGCACCTTGATGTATCCCAAAAAAATCAAATATAAAAAATATACAAACAAAAAGAAAAAAATGAAAAGAACAAAACAATAAAAAAAGAGAAAAATACCTCAATGAAAACTTGGAAATAGGCACCTTGGTAGAAAAAAATAAAATAATCCCAACTGGTGAAAACCTAGCAAACACGCATTACTAATAATCAATGCTCCATCTATCTGTTAGAATAATTGAGAGGGGGGTGAATTACTTATCCACAGTCCCAATCAAAAAATGTATAACGAAAAAAAAATTACTAAAACTTTTGTAGCTTGGTAACATAAGTTAGTACTTTGTCTCTGTATTTACCAATTGCCAGATAAAAGATCTAATGATTACCGATCAAATCAGATATGCAATATGTAAAGTATGACAATAAACAATCATCACAATCAACACATAACACAAGATATTTAACGTGGAAACCTTGTTAAGGGAAAAACCACCTAGGACCAACAACCCAAAAATATTCACTCTTTTGAAGTGAGGTTAGTGAAGACCCAACCCTGTTAAAGGTTACAAACACAATATTAGGTGTGACCTTGTTAGAGGATTTTAGACCAACTGTTATCGCCCAACCAGCATTCACTATGGGGTTTACAGGATAACAAATGTACACTCTATTAATGACATAACAAGATTTTCCAAGTCAAATCTGTTAAGAGATTTGTCTATTTACAATGGTTAAACTATAACAACAATTTGATCTGAACACAACACAACTTCAATTGCAAATTATCAGATCCATTCTTAAGCTCATTAAAATCCTCTGATCAATGTATCTATTATGTTTCAATCAATTTCCATTAACTTACTATAACTCGGTTATAGCTTCTTGATGCTCGGTTATCTCTACAGTTCAGTTCTCCTTAACCAGTTTGATTAGGTATACATGAAGCTTGTTCATGCAATAATTCTACAGTCTCCTTCTGACATTAGTTTCATAACAAAACTTTACTCTCTTAAATAGATAAGTAAACCATTTTCTTCTCCTCCATCAGATTTTGCCTCTTAATCTCCTTCATCCATTTTGTGGCTTTAAACCTTCCTCGGCTGATGTGCCAATAACACATTTTGATTTCATCCTTTAGATCTTCCTTGAATTATGCTAGTGGTTGATCTTCATAAAAAACATTATCCATTACTCTGATTTTGAGGTATTTTACAATACATCAATCCTTGTCGGCTAAACTAATCATTTATCTCTTTTCTTCTACTCGGTTAACAAAGAAATGCATTGGTGAACACAAGCTTGATTTATACTATTATTGGTATACACTACATCCCATCGGTGTATACTAAAAATGATTCTTTAACTGACCACATTGCTTTGTGCATTTTGCTCTTTTCTTTCATCATAGATGAATGCAACATAATCAAGTAAATAACATAAGGTCATAGACTCATTCATAAGTTACCCAATGTATTCCTTATCCTCATCTGACATGTCCATCTTTCTCCATGTAGATATATCTATTCTTCATCTATTTTACTCCTTTTCTATAGATGTTTGGGTATAGTAACTTAAAAAATAAGTGTTGTCAAACTAGTTGACATGAATGACAACATATTATTGATTTAATCATCTTACATGTCTAATCATCAACTCAGTGATCTCAAATCACAGATCTTCAATGTATTCAAATCAGTTGTAGTTCATCAATCTCTCCCTTTGGCATTTATGTTAACACAAGCAATATGAAGTATACCACACACATACCAAACATGTATTCTAAAACTCTATGAACAAATGTTGTACAAGCTCTCCCTAGCTTAATATGTTTAATCACTAAGTTACTCAACAACATTATCAATGCAGCTTTAACATTCTGTGGATATGATATTTTTAGCTCTTGGATTCCTTCTTCTATTCTCAGTAACTAATCTTCAGTGCTCTCCCTTTCTTTCAGCTTATCTCTCCCTTAGATAGATGTTTTAGTGTTCTCATCGGTCCATATTGTTTCATATTGTTTATCTCTCCCTTTGACAACAATGCCAAAGAAACAAATAAACATATAGCTCTGTAGTAGCCATGTAACTCTCTATTGTCTGGTGCATTCTCTATATCTCTATATACTGATATGCCAAGCTATTCTAGTTCTCCAAAATTTTCACAACCTTAGACATGATCCAAAGTGTGAACTATTCTGCATCAAAATGAATGATCTTCTGATAAGATTAGGCTGATGCGACATCCAGATCACATTAGTGACTAGTAGACAGGGGATAGACCCCTAGTCTAGTCCTCAAATATTCATATGTATCCTTCAGTAGAGGATTCATGAATATGTCAGCAAGTTGTTCTTTTGATGTAACAAACTCTAGCTTAACTTGCTTCTCATGTACTTGTTCTCTTTAGTAGTGATACTTAATAGAATATGCTTTGTTTTAGAGTGCATCACTAGATTCTTTGAAATGTTTATTGCACTTATGTTATCACAATATATAATCACCAGCTCAGTGATTATCTCATTCATACCTTCCAATACTTGCTTAATATATGCAATATTTGAACAATTTGTAGCAGCAACAACATACTCTGCTTCGACTATAAACTGAGAAGTGCAAGCCTACTTCTTACTTTTCCATGTAACAAGTCTTTCACCAAATAAAAATGTTCCTCCGGTGGTACTTTTTTTTTCATCCACATTTCCAGCCCAATCAGCGTCGATATAGACTCTGAGTTCAATTTTTCCTTCCTTAGGATACCATAATCCATAATCTTCTATTTTCTTTAGATATCTTAAGATTATCTTTGTAGCAACCATGTGTGACTCTCTAGGGTTTGCAAAAAATCTTGCAACAATTCCCACAACATGTGCTATGTCTGGTCTACTATGTACTACATACATTAACTTACCAATCATTGATCAGTACAGTGTCTAGTTCACCTCTATAGTTTTTTCTTCCTTAGTCAGTTTACATCTAGTAGCCATTGGTGTTCCCATAGGTTTAGCATCTTCCATGCCAAATTTCTTCAATACTTCCTTGATATATTTAGATTGAGTGATGAATATACCATCATTCTGTTGAATTACTTGTACACCTAGAAAGAACTTAATCTCTCCAAACATAGACATTTCAAATTCACTTCTCATTTCATTAGAAAATGACTTATAGATTTGATCTTGTCCTCCAAATATAATGTCATCCACAAATATTTTAGCAATAAGAATAGTATCATCAATATCTCCTTTCATATACAAATTGATGTTCTCACTTGTCTAACAAATCCAATACTTAACAAATAAGTATGCAGCCTCTCATACTAGGCTCTCGGTGTTTGCTTCAAATCATATAAAGCTTTATGCAATCTCCATACCATATCTTTGTTATCAAGATCAAAAAATCCTCCAGGTTGTTCTATGTAGACTTGTTCTTCAAGTATTCCATTCAGAAATTCTGACTTAACATCCATTTGGTAAACTTTAAACTTTTTGTGAGCAGCATATGCAAGTAACATTCTGACTCCCTCTAATCTAGAAATAGGTGCAAAAGTTTCACCATAATCTATTCCTTCCTCTTGTGCATATCCCTTGCATACTAATCTGGCTTTGTTCCTTGTTACCTCTCCATTCTCATTTAGCTTGTTTTTGAATATCCATTTAGTATTGATAACATTCTTGTCCTTAGGTCAGGGTACTAAACTCCATGTTTTTTTCTTCTCTATATGTTCTGTTTCCTCTTTCATTGCATTAACCCATTCATCATTATCTAATGCAACTTTTACATTCTTCAGTTCATATTCACAAACTAGACATGTACCTTGTCTTGCTTTACTACTCCTTGTTTGCATGCCAGCTTGTTTGTCTCCAATGATTTGTGTCTCAGGATGATGTCTTCTGACAAAACTTACCAGTATCCAATTTCTTCTTTCTTGTTCATCTTGTGCAAGTTCATTTTCTTGCTCGGTAGGTCCTTCCTGCTTGTCAGTTTCTCTTTCCTGTTCCTCGGTATTGTTTTCCTGCTGACCAGTTGTCACCGTTTGCAGCTTCAGTAGATACTCAATTTATTCAATGTAAGTGAATCTATTGTAGTCTTCTGGTTCCCTTCTTCTTTTCTCTACATTCTTATCATCAAACTCATCAACTCGAACATTAGTACTCTCAATCATTTTATTTGTTACTTTGTTAAGAAACTTGTATGCTTTACTTTTAGTGGAATATCCTAGAAATATCCCTTCATCACCTTTTGAGTCAAACTTCCCATTTCTTTCATCTTTCAGAATAAAGCATTTACTTCCAAAAACTCTGAAATAACTTATAGTGGGTTTGTGACCAAACCATAGCTCATAGGTTGTTTTATCAGTGTCCTTCAGTTGTACTCAGTTTAGTACATAAACAAGAGTGCTAATGGCTTCCCTCTAATATGTATGAGAAACATTCTTTTCTATCATTAATGTCCTTGCATAGTCAACAATTGACCTATTCCTCCTTTCAACAATGCCATTCTATTGTGGTGTCCTCAGTGCAGAAACTTGTCTTTTAATACCATGCTCATTACAAAAATTAGTAAATTCATTAGAGATAAATTCACCTCCTCTATCAGATCTTAAGTATTTCAAATCTTTACTAGTCTCTTTTTCTACTTTTTCTTTATACCACTTGAACATCTTGAATGCCTTAGATTTTTCTTTCAAGAACATGACAGTCATCAACCTAGTATAATCATCAACAAAAAGAATAAAATATCTGTCTCCATAGTAACTCTGAGTTCTCATAGGACCACATAGGTCGGTATGCACTAACTCAAGTATTTTCTTTTTTGAATAATCTTTTCTTTTGAAACTAGATTTAGTCATTTTACCTTTCTGACATTCATGACACATAACATGATTAGACTTAGATAAGTTAGGCATACCTCTAACTCTTTTCTTTTTACTGATCTTAATCATGTTATCAAAATTCACATGACATAACCTTTTATGCCACAGCCATGCATCTTCATCTTTCATTATCAAACAAGAAGATTGATCATTATCAAGATAAAATAGATTACCTTTGGATTGTGTACTAGTTCCAACAAGTCTTTCTCCATCATCATATATCTTCACTTTCTTGCTCTCAAAAGAAACTCGGTGGCTTGAATTGTTCAGCTATGCCACACTTAGAAAATTATAGTTTAATTTGTTTACCCAATAAGCATTTTCACATTTAATTTTCTCATTTATCATCAGGGTTCCTTTACCTCTTACCATACAGGGTGCATCATTTCCCATTCTTACAGATCCTCCATTGTATTCTTCAAGATAATGAAATTTTTCTTCATCACCAGTCATGTGATGTGTACAACCACTATCTATGATCCATGTATCATTTCTATTAACCTTAGAGATAAGTGCTGTCTCTACATACCTTTTATCTTCTTTTGAATCATCCTTCATTGCCACAAATACTACCTCCACATCATCATCAGTGTCGGTATCAGTGATATCTTCTTCCATAGCAATGTAGCATACCTTCTTGCCTTTATCAATTTTGTCTCGATTGTCTCTGTTGTAGTGTCGGTAGCCTTTGTTTCCTCTTCTCCCATAGCTTCCTTCATCAGTTCGGTCTTTGTTCTTGTCATCATCTTTCTTATGCAGACATCTAGTAGCAATGTGACTGACCTCTTTACAGTTAAAGTATGCTAAAGGTAATTTACCTCTATACCTTCCTTTACCTTTAGGTAACCTTCTGGCCATAAGAGCTTCAAGTTCATCAAGCTCATCACTAGTATTGCTATCACTATCATCATTCTTATTTCTACTACTAGACTTACCAATCTTCAGAGAAGACATATAAGTGGATTCAATAGATGGTACAAAACTATTATCATAATTGTTCAGTTCAAATGTTGTAAGCTTTCCAATTAGATTATCAAGAGTGAGTGTTTTGTTAGGTGTTGAACTATTTTCATGAATTGTAGATATTCTGATGGCATAGATAGGCAATAGGGTCCTTAGAAGTTTTCTTACCATAGTGTCCTCATCAATAACTCCATCTGATGCTTTAATGTTGTGAACTACTTCTTTTATTCTATTTGTGTACTATATAATGTTCTCACCTTCTTTCATCTTCATGTCATCAAATCTTCCTCTTAAGCTTTCAACTCTTGCTCTCTTGACATTTGCATCACCACTATAAACTTGAGTAAGTTTATCCCACATCTGCTTTGTAGTAGTACAGTCCTTGATGTCTTCAAATTGAGCATATGAACAGTCAATAGTAATCTCCACCATAGTAACATTATGTTCATGCCTATCTCTTAGTTGATCAAGGGTAAAGGGACTAGTGGGCGGTGCAAGGTAGCCATTCTCCATCAAATATAGGAAAGAATTCCCAATTCTGGATATGTGCAGCTTCATTTGGCTTTGCCATATTGTAAAGTTATCTTTGTTAAGCTTTGGTACTTCCCTCTTATACATTTTGAGATCTTTGTTCTGAAGTCCCTAAAACTCTGTTCTAAGCAACCAATGCTCTGATGCCAATTTTTAGAATAACTGAGAGGGGGGTGAATCATTTATCCACAGTCCCAATCACAAAATGTATAACCGAAAAAAACTAGTAAAACTTTTGTAGCTCGGTTACATAAGTTAGTACTCTATCTGTGTATTTACTGATTGCCAGATAAAACATCTAATGATTACCGATCAAATCAAATATGCAATATGTAAAGTATGACAATAAAAAATCATCACAATCAACACATAACATAAGAGATTTAACGTGGAAACTCTATTAAGGAAAAAACCACCTGGGACTGAAAACCCAAAAAATTCACTCTTCTGAAGTGAGGTCAGTGAAGACCCAACCCTGTTAAAGGTTACAAACACATCGTTAGGTGTGACCTTGTTAGAGGATTTTAGACCAACCATTATCATCCAACTAGCATTCACTATGAGGTTGACAGGATAATAAATGTACACTCTATGAATGACATAACAAGACTTTCCAAGTCCACTCTATTAAGAGATTTGTCTATTTACAATGGTTAAACTGTAACAACAATTTGATCTAAATACAACACAACTTCTATTACAAATTATCAAATCCACCCTTAAGCTCATTAAAATCCTCTGATCAATGTATCTATTTCCATTAACTTACTATCACTTGGTTATAGCTTCCTGATGCTTGGTTATCTTTGTAGTTCAGTTCTCCTTAACCACTTTGATCAGGTATACATGAATCTTATTCATGTGATAATTTTGCAGTCTCCTTCTTTCGGCATTAGTTTCATAATGAAACCTTAGTCTCTTAAATAGATAAGTAAACCATTTTCTTCTCCTCCATAATATTTTTATGCTTAATCCCCTTCATCCATTTTGCTTCTTTAAACCTTCCTCAGCCGATGTGCTAGTAACATGTTTTGATTTCATCCTTTAGATCTTCCTTGAATTATGCTAGCTGTTGATCTTCATAACAAACAATATCCATTACTTTTATTTCGAGGTACTTTATAGCTCATCAATCCTTTTCGGCTAAACTAATCATTTACTTCTTTTCTTCTGCTCAGTTAACAAAGAAATGCGTTAGTGAACACAAGCTTATTTTATACTATTGTCAGTATACACTACATCTCGTCGGTGTATACTAAAAATGCTTCTTTAACTGACCACACTGCTTTGTGCATTTTTCTCTTTTCCTTCATCATAGATGAATGCAACATAATCAAGTCAATAACATAAGGTCATAGACTCATTCATAAGTTACCCAATGTATTCCTTATCCTCATCTGACATGTCCATCTTTCTCTATGTAGATATATTTATTCTTCATCTCTTTTAATCCTTTTCTACAGATGTTTGGGTATAGTAACTTAAAAAATAAGTGTTGTCAAACTAGTTGTCATCAATGACAACATATTACTGATTTAATCATCTTACATATCTAATCATCAACTCAATGATCTCAAATCATATATCTTCAATGTATTCAAATCAATTGTAGTTCATCACTATCAACGTGTGGCTAAGATCTTGTGCTTCCATCAGCCTCTCTACATCAATGTCGCTCTATGTTTCACTATTCCACCATGGGTTGGAGCTAGTCTTCATCTTGTCCTTGATTCTTATCTATTGTTTGGGGGAAATCATATGCCTATCTGAGCTATCGAATCTTTACCACTTAATCAACTTCTTGAGCTTAAGTTGAGTCAATTTATCAGTCCATCCTGATGGGAAATTTATCACTGACACCACTTGATGTTTCTCAACACCTCAATACTATAGTGTTTCTTAACACTACCAACTCAGACATCACTATCTTTTACAACACATATCATATGTTGCACTATTCATTGTGTTCTTGCACTTTGACACAAGAAAAAAGGTGTTTCCTTAACACCCAATACCAATTACATCCTATAAAATTTAAAAATAACTGAGATATGATGAAATATTTTCTTGTGTATTTGTTTGTTATCATTTAATTTCACTTGCTATGTCTTCTATGGTCACTCGATGATGTCTAATTGACTAGAGATTCACAACTGAGGGCATAATAATTTTTTCTTTAATTTTTGCTTGTGGTGTGATTTCAATGATCCTAAGTTGTCTAATAAACTATGTGTCTTTGGTAAGTGCCTCCATCATGATTGGAATACTGCACATACCTTGACCCTCTTTATTTAGGCACTGAGGTGATGTTGGAATTATCTCCTTGTCTATTTCTTTTGTGTAGCACACATGAGGACACTATTGGTTATCTTGGTGGCTTGTGCCTCAACACATGTGTTATCTTACAACATTAACTTGGAAACCATGTTCAGGTCATCTCAACACTTATGTCTCAATGCTTGCATTTTTTTCCTACATCTTATCCAATATGGTCATATTCATATCTTGATGGTCTCTCTTGCACTAGAGACGGTTGTACTAACCTTCAATGTCCAAAATTCTCAAATGATGATAAAATAATTGAATATAGGATCAATGACTTGACTTATGTCTTAGGCTACATTTCATTCTAGGGCCGCATATAGCTCTACATTTTTGGTCTCCCTTGAGCTATGCTTTCTTTCTATCCCCTGTCAAAGTGGTCCACTATATCACTATATTTATCCTTCACAAGATCAATTCCTTACTAGGGGCACCAAGTGCTAAATTCTCATAAACTTCATTTGAATTTTCCATCCTGAATTTATTTCCATGATTGAAATCAAAATCAAAGATCATTTACCTAATTGAACACAATTGACTGCTAATTCTATCACTTCTTTCTCAATCCCATCTTTATTTGTCCTTTCCTATTTCGATCCCAAGGGGGCATGATAGTATAGAAAATCTTCTTCAATCAAATCTCTTACTCTGTAAATCTAGAAATTGAACTAAATCTTTATCGATCAAGTCAATTAGAAACTAAACATCATCAATAGGGGCATCTCAACTTGATATTTTCCACATATCCTTTTCTAGAAGAGTGTTCTCATCACTTCATATCAGTTCACTCAGGAAGACTTCTTTTCAATCTCTCAAGGCATATCAAGTTCATCGGGACTCATATATGTCAATCTGGTATTGTCTCTAGAATCCTTATCAAGGAAGCTATCTCAAATCTTTGGACATATATTTAGTCTCATTGCTTCAAATTAGGCTCAATACTCTTGTCTCACTTGTCAATCTTCACTCAATCAAGTCCGGAGTTGATATCTCTTTGTCAAGCTTTGTTCAATCAGGTTTGGACTTGATTACTTATCTGCAATCTATTCTTTGAATCAACACACTTCTCGCACATTAGTTCAAATTGCCTCAAATAAAATCCTAAATCTCAAAGGCATGTTTACTAGACATAATTGTGCAAGGCAACTCTGAAAATCCCCTTTGCATAAATAAAATAAAAAATATTAGATCAAGATTATACTATGGTCTAATTTTTTAGAGCTTGCATATTTATTTAATTTCTATAACATCACTTTTAATATAAAGTTTCTACACTTTTATTAAGAGAATACATTCACATGTGCACACACATTTAATCCCAATTAATTAGAAATTCAAGGGGATTTGTGCTTTCAAAATTTATATTTTATCGTATCTTACCTAAGATTTTTTTTCCTTTTAATCCTTACCACAAATCTCTACCTAACCTTGCATCTCCTTCAGTCTCCTTTTGCCTCTTCATCTCAATCACACATTCTTTTGCCTCTTAATCTCCACCCTCCATTCTTGAGGCAATTCTGTTAAAAGGAAGTTCTTCCTTGGATCAAGGGTCCCAATATTTCATTCTTGCATTATTAGAGTACTTTTGTTAATTTAAATTTTTAGTTTCTCATATCTCTCTTTCCTTCTTAGTGTACTTCATTTCTTAGCATAATCTTACATTTTTAATCTAATTTTCTTTCTTGCATTGTTCATAGCACAATCTCTTACATTATCATTCTAGAACACTAGTTGTTTGCATTCATTTTAGCTTAATATTTGATCTTAGTTTAAATCTTGCATTCTAGTTCATTTCAAGATTTGCATTTGTATTTGAATCTTCCATTTTGGATTAGTCAAGTCACTAATCATTTGTGCCAATCTGATGAGCATCATGACAAGGATTAAACTCTTCAACTAGGAAGCTATAAGCCGCTTCTTGAGACTTCCCTCTTCATGGATTCCCTCAAGTGTAATGGTTTATATCTAAGTGTGTCACATTTTCACCACAAAAAAAAAGAAAAAAAGAAATTGGAAATAGGCTTAAGGGTGTTGAGAAGGGTAGATATGTTACAGTTGGAAATGACATGCACTTTAATTAAGATTTGATTATGTCATCTAGAAATTTAGTTTTCAAAGGTTGAAAGAGTTGTTTAGGTTTGGTATTGGCTGGTATTCTTCTCCAATTATTCACATAGTCTTTGATTGCATGATTTTATTTTGAGAGAAACTAAATCAATGGGAGAGTACTTCCTTTGGGGATCCCTAGTAAACTGCATAGATTTTTTATATTATTATTTATGGGATGGTAGTTGACCATTAAAAAAATGATTTTGCATTTTTATTTGTTCTTGTTTATTTTATTTATATGTTTTCTTATGTCTCTATATCCTTTGGTAGGTAGAAGTAAAATTTTATGGTACATGTGGGGAGTTATCCACATTCTGATGAAAGACATTATTGTTTTTTAGCTTGCAGTTGTACTAGGTTTTTATTGTTATTTATTTTCATTTAGAGAAAGAGTACATATTTATTTTCAAATTGCCTACTTCAGTAGCTAATCAAATTGTGAAACTATAAAGGTAATTTATTTGGTCAAGAGCAGGGCAAAAGGCAAAAAACTCTATTATTAGTTTTGATTATATCTACCTTCCAAAGAATAAAGGTGGTCTTGGTATTAGAAGACTAAAAATATTTAATAACAACCCCCTCACTAAGACGGGATGGTAGTTTATTAAAGGGTGAAAGGACTAGATGGCTATTTTGAATGCCAAATATCTAAATAGGGATGGTCCAATCATGATTTTATTCATAGCTATGGTCTACCTAATAGATTTATCATTTGGAATAACTTAATAAAATGAAAGGAACCATTAAGAAAAGGTGTGGGAAAGATTTTTGGTAATGGACATGACACCCTCTTTTGGAATGATGATTAGAGGGGGGAATACGTCTCTTTCTTCAATGGGATAAGGGAAATCCTTCCTAGATTAACATTAAAGACAAGCTTATTACTAATGGGTAGATTTGTAGTAGTTGACAACTTGATTGAGAAAATATGATAAAGACTATCATATCAATATTGGGAGAGTATTCCTTCTTTGACCAAGACAAGCATGATGAATGGATTTGGAGGTCTACCTTATTGGGTGAATTTTTTGTAAGATTGACTTATTTCCTATTGGACTCAGCTCCCTAGTGTCCATGCCAGTTTGAAAAAAAGTAGGTTTCAATTCCTAAACTTGTTCCCAACCTTTTTTTTTGTGTATTTCTTTCCACAAAAAAATTATCACAATGGGGAACTGGAAAAAAGGGGTTTTAATTATTAAAAAATGCTCCCTATGTTACAAAGAAAGTGAATGCATTGATCACTTGTTCTTTCATTGCCCCTTTTCTTTAGAGGTTTGGTCTCTAGTTATGCCTCTGACCTTGGTCTATTGGTGTTGGAATTGTTTATTTACATGTGTTGTCATTAATGTCAACATATGTTTTATAAGATTGATTGTATATGATGTTGTAGTAAAAATGGTTAAGACAAGAACATGAATAATCATCATGGTTGTACGGGATATGTATGACATGTCTAACTTTGTGTGCTTGGATGTATGTTTCAGAAGGAGTTTAGATCTTATATCTAAGATCACATGCAATAATTTAATTAGAGGAATAAGTTACAAAAATTTTTGTACAGACTATTTGTAGGAACAAAAACAAAGGTTTGTGGTAGTTAGTTTCTGAATTTCTATCTTTACTTGGATGCAAGATGGATACATGTTATGCACATTCAGGTTATGATATAAGACTCATTGAGGAATAATTTCCCTTATTCCTTGATCACCGCACTCTTGGTGATGTTAGTTGTAGCATGTGACCTTGCGAGGTCTTATTTAGTTCCAACATATGAGATGTCAAATGTTCTATCTTATGCAAACATAATTTTTGGATTATGGAGTATGCTAGTTGACTGATGTTTGTTATTTTCTTGTCCAAGATCCTATGTGTGTCTTGAAAAGAGTTTATGTAATTATTTTTATTAGGAAAGCCCAATTTGGTTCTGACCTAATAAAGAAATTGTATCTTGTCTAAAGGAGAAAAATAAATGATGTGAAGAAGGAATGGATGGGAAGGTGGTGATGAGAAGGTGCAGATGCGAGGACTGCTAGATGTACATAAGACAATGTGATTATTGTACTTCATTGGAACTATTCTAGAAAATGAGTTACTGTTAGTCAGTTCATTATCAGTTATTAGTATATTTATATACTTAAATTTGGAGAGTGGTTCTAGAAGGTGGGTTAATCCTTTAGAAGGTGGATTTAACCTTCACATTGGCAAGTTTCTTCGAGTGAGGAAAATATCATCTTAGGAACTCCTAATAGGGTTGTTGACTCAAAGAAAAGAGTTTGTCCTTTAATAGGGACTTTGTACTGGTTGTATTTATATCTTCTCTTAATAGGGAAAGGTCTTGTAACTAAGATACTTTATTACTAGTGCATTATATTGTGGATTTCATCCCCACTAGAGTTTTTCTCTTAATAGGGTTTCCTTGACAACAATTCTTCGTGTTCTGATTTGTTTTACTTTTCAGGTTTCAGATTTGAATTTAATGTTTTGATGTGAAAAGATAAATTTTATATTAAGGACATACAACTAATTCAACCCCCCCTCAATTGTATCTAACAATTGGGTCTACCCTAGTTCCCTTACTTTATGGATTCAAGGAAACTTTGTCAATTTAAACATGTTTTTATAAGAGAACTATGAAAATAGATTCCTCCCATGGTCACTTGGAGTCTATGGAAGGAGCACTAGAATAAAATATTTAGAGATACTTATAAACCAAGTAAGGAGGTCTTTATGACAATAAAACATAAAATAATAGAGAATATTAATGTTGCTTCCTTTGAAACCTAAAAAGATATGCCTACCATCTAGGAAATCAAGCTTAATTTTTTTTAAGTCTGACTCAAAATATAAATAATATAAATTGGAATAGGATGCTAAAAGGATTAATAATCAATGGAGTCTCCTTGATCAAGGTTGGATAAAATGTAATTTTTATGGTTTCTCTAAGGGTAACCCTGGTTAAGCTAGTGTTGGTGTTATTCTAAGAGACCATATAAAGGAAGACTCATTAAGTGTACTACTATGTATCTAAAAATCAAATCTGACAAATGTTTTGAAGCCATTTCTGCTAGGAAGGGTCTATAGATTGCTAAAGATTTGGGTTTTAGTAGGATTATTGTTGAAGAGATTCAAAGTCAATAGTTAAGATATTAAAAGAAGAAATTATAGGCCCATAAGAGATTATATCCCTAATGAGAGAAAACATAAGAATCTTGAAGAAATTTATACAATGAAATATTAGTGTAATAAAGTGTTTACTTAATAATTAAATCATATTGATTTAATTACTAATTCACTTATTATCTCTTTCTGCTTAAGCTAAAATTTAGGCATATAATAATTAATCTCTCTTGTAATATTATTATGCAACCTAGGTATTTCCACCCTTTTGCGGTTTACGATCTCCTTCATAAGGATTGATCTCCTCTATTTTCATAACATATTGTAATTGAGAAACATTCATTTTATTGGATATGCAACTTTTTTTTTTGCACATCAAGAATGTCTCCTCTTTCATGGATCATTATGTTTAGGCCTCCATAGTTGTTTGCTTCTCTCTCTTTCTATGACAGGTGTTTACGTGTAGGTGTTCTTGGGAGATGTGAGTTGTTTTCTCATAAACTCCAACATCGTATCAGAGCTTTAGATCTATTTTCCGTTGTCCTCTTCTTGAGAGATTTAGCCATGTTTTTTAGATCCACATTTTTAGAGGGTTTCCTATTGGATATAGAGGGACCTCTCTTTTTGGTCATCTTGGCCTCAAACGGACCTGGCGGTTGCATTCAGAGTGCTCGAGAACCCCTAAATCCATATAAATTTTGTCCATTTTTCTCAAACAATTCTCACTGTTAAGATTACAACATCCAATAACCCCCATTTTGATATAAGGCGTGACCAATTTAGACAAGTTGGCCTCTGAGGAAAACTTTATTTGCCTACCTAGGTTGTGCAAACTTGGCATGTACTATGAGGCAACAAAGAAAAAAAATTAAAAAAATGATTTGGGCAGGGGCCACCCGGGCACAGCCTAACGACCACCCATGCACCACCACTGGTAAAAACCACAGGTGGACATAGTCACCACCCAGTGGCTCATAGTCTACCATGGTCACCGTTGTAGTGATCGTTGGTGACCACTGGCAGTCACCATGCAGTCTCTGCCGATACTGCAATGGCTCACTACCTTCACTGGTGTGACCACTAGGTTTAACGACTGGTGGTCATGGCTAATCGCCTAGGGTTAACTGACAGTTATCCTAGTAGTTAAGCCCCTTTCACCAACTAACCAGTCACATGGAGGACTAGGAGCTCACCAGCCTCAACCCCAGTCGCTAACCCCTAGTCAGCCAAATGACCAGGGGCCAGATTTCTTGGCCCCCAGGCCCTGAATTTTTTTTAGTGGTGACAACCATACGATAGTCAAATTTAATGTTGTGAAGTGCTGACATCAGCACACATCAACACTTGTAGACACCATTTTTTGGGCCCATCAGCATACTTGTGGTTTTTCACTTATAACTTAAGAATAAAGTATCATTATTTTGGCAAATGAGATACCATTGGAAATTTTGTTCAGAGAAGGATCTTTATGGCATTTTGGATTTTGGATTTTTTTCCTCTATTTTTCACACCAGGAGTTCAAAGGCAGAGCTTCTTTTTTTCCTTCCCTATGATGCATTTGTTGGGTTTTTGCTCATAACTTGAGCATACTGTGTCGAAATTGGGAAAAAAAGATATTTTTGCAAATCTCTTTTTGAGGTCTATCCAGATCTAGAGGTATGAATTTATGATTTTGCTTTTTTTGATGGTATTTTTACTGTCAGAGCTAGATGTTCAATTTTTCACTCAGGGAGATCTATCTTGCACATCCGGACTCCATTTTGGGAAAATGATTTATCTTTGGAAAGCTTGTTCTGAGACATTTCCAGCGATGTGAATCATTTTCCCAGATTATGCTTCATCTATATTTTATTTAGTTTCTTGCATTTTTGCAATCTGGTGGATATCTTGGATGTTTCAGTTCTTGGGATCTCTTCCCTTTAAGGGATAGTTCATCTTTGGCTATTCTTTTGTTTCAAGATACTTCTCTCTTCTTTGGGAAGTGCATGCTTCACATTTGTAGCATTATTTTATGCACACACACTGAGAAAAGTGCCATTCTATTGCATGTACGAGATCTTTCACATGTTCTTGCTCTTTGTACTCTCACTCCATTATATAATGACAATGGGGGTTTGATGTTTTCCTTTTTTTTCCATCTAATTTTTCATGTGATAATTCCTCCAACGACATTAGCCTCATGTATCTCTATTTATGTTTGTACCCTCTCTGCATCTTTGATGTTCCTAGTTCTTCTACATCATGAAATTCATATTGGGTGCTCTTTTTAGTGTACTTGTCATTATTACCTTGTCAACATTATGGGGGGGTTTCTACTTTTGGTTCTTTTAATTCATTAGTTCGATAATGTGAGCTATGTATTCAATATTTGATCCTATATACTAGGTGGATGCAGTGGCTGGGTATCTATACATTCTAGTGAGATGGATCATTTACCATATGGACACTCTATTCTTTCCTATTTTTTGGAAGTACTCTTCCAACTTTGATTGATCAACTCTTCAGACTTTGGTATTTTTATGCCATCTATATCTTTGAGTTAAGGTGTTTTCCTTTGTTTTCCTCCTTATTCGAGTAGTGTCATTTGAGGGAACTCATGCAGATTACAGTATTTAGTATCTTTGACTTCAGTTGTTTTCATTTGTTTGCCTCTTGATTCGAGTAATGTCATTTGAGAGAACTCATGCAGACTATAGTATTCTCTACCTAGTCATATTTTAGTGGAGGATCTTTAGATTAGTAGTTACTTCTTGATAGAGTTTGTAGCTTCTTTCTCTAGTGATGTTCTACATGTTCATCCTTGTTCCTATTTTCTGGAACATTCCTAGTTTTGGAGGCTTCTTCAGTATTTCATACTACTCTTTATCTCTTTTTGGAGTAGAATTTTTCCCATGTGGTTTTCTCTATTTCTCCTCTTTACAGAGAATCTCTTTTGTACTTGGGTGCCTCATCAGGCCTTTTGTTGCCGGGACCCATTTGCTTTCAGTAGTTCTTTCTAGGTTTTTAACTTCTCCCAAAGTTCATTTTAAGGGAGGGTGTTAGAGTAATAAAGTGTTTATTGATTAATTAAATCATATTTATTTAATTAATAAGTCATTTATTATCTCTTTCTGCTTAAGCTAAACTTTAGACATATAATAATTAATCCCTCTTGTAATATTATTGTGCAACCTAGGTCTTTCCACCCTTTTAGGGTTTCAAATCTCCTTTATAAGGATTGATCTCCTGTATTTTCATAAAATATTGTAATTGAGAAATATTCATTTTATTGGATTTTTAGCTTTTTTTTTTTTCATATCAATAATGTCTCCTCTTTCATGGATCCTTGCATTCAGGCCTCCATAACTATTTTCTTCTCTCTTTCCATGATAGGTGTTTGCATGCAAGTATTCTTGGGAGCTTTGTGTTGGCAAAGTGATGCTTTGAGAGAACTATGAATCACTTGAGGGTTTTAATTTATGGAAATACATATGGTATGGTGATCACATGAAGAAAGTATGAGTGTTGAAGACACAATCATGAAAATGACTAAGTATGAAATCAGATTTACAGAGTACTGCAAAATTGTTTTGGACAACAAAGAAAGTATATGGAAGATAATGACTTGTGAGCTTATAGGAAGACATTTTGGGATGTATATGACCTTCAATTAAGATCACATGTGTTTTGGTATTGATATCAGTAATTTATAGTGATACGAAGGCATGTGAAGACAAAGGAACAATGAAACATGGCACATGAACAGTCACGATGATAAAGGGAATGTAAGATGGAATGGTAATGTGCCAAGTCAGATAAGGATTTTATATTTTTGACACTTTGGTAATACAAGATCGTCGAATTAGTATTTGTTGTTTGCATTATTTATTATTATGTTTTGTATTGTATTTGGAAGCCAACTGGATGGCAGAATACATATAAATGAAGAATATTTTGTGAAAGTGAATGATGAGACATGTAAGATATGGATGTGAGATTAGGATATTAGTGATGGTTGATAGAAGATGTGATATTAGAGATTGAGAGAGGCTATTGAGAACTATAATTGGAACTATCAAAGCATAGCAGATGCTTGTATTGTTCACTCTTGAGAACACTTTTTTAACTAAATTATTGATTGTACAAGTGTTGTAAGCTAAGCATACCTTTAATAGGGTTTTTTATACCTTTAAAAAGGGCTAGGTATCCTAATAGGGACATTATACTTTAGTGCATATTTGTGGGCACCATCCCCATTAGGGTTTTCCCTTGGCTAGAGTTTTCTCAAAAACAAATAATCGTGTTATGAGTTGTATGTTATTTATTTATGTTCTTTTGATTTCAGAAACCATATAGTTTATTTGGAATTGGTGTAAGTTTAATTTAAAGTGTTGTAATACTGATTCAGCCCCCCTCTTAGTATTACTCAATCCTAACAAGTTGTGGGTTGTTTTCTCATCAAATCCAATATTAAAAGTCCAGCATATATACTAGGAAGGAAATCAGGTCGCTAAATCCATGATGATGAGGATCTTAGGATTCAAATATGGATTCATTGGATGAAATATTCTTTCCTAAAAAACATAAATAAAATAATTTCAAATGAAGTGGGGTTAGCATTCTTGTAAAACAAAAAAAATTTATTTATATGATATTGATGTTGTACAAATTATTTTGATGAGATGGATAAGCAAATATATTATGTGCATGCTAAGGTGGATCAAAAAGAACATTTGGTTTAAGTGGATTATGAAAGGTTCTTGTGGTGACATAAGGTGGAATCAAAATCAAGATGAATATGGTACTAGCATTAATGAGGATATGCAATCTACTTTCGCCCAAATTATATCAAGATATGACAATCTTTATAAAGGGTCTCCCTTACCCCTTAATTATAACTTCTAGAGATGGTTCTCTCATAAGAATTATAATACCAAGACTATTTATTATATATTTTTCATGTGTATCACCAGTTCACTAGATTTTCCTATTACAGAGTCTTTTACTTTCCCTAGGAAAGTTATTATTTCTCGTAATGATGATACAAAAGCTTTCTCCTTCCTTCTTAAATATCTAATTTAAGTTGGGAGATTGATATTTTGAGTCCACATTCTGTCACTTGATATAGCAGAAGAGTTAAGATTGGTAGCCTACAGTTCACTATTTTGTCATAGGTGATAGAAAACATCACAAGTTTGGAGAATTTTAGAATGAGGGTGCAAAAAAAACCTTAGGAAACTACAAGAATTTCATTCAAAAATTCTTGAAGAATGGAAATTAGTTGAAAAGATTCCAAAATGGCTATGACAAGATAGACCTTCCTCCTTCATATTTCGTTGTTAGCCTTTATATCATCTGTTATGTTACTTTAGAGGGTATATACATGGTTGTGCATGGTTATCATTCCCCTTGTTGAATCATGTTAGACATTGGGAGAAGATCAATATCCCCTTCTTTTTTTGTACTTATCCCCGCAATAGAGTATTGATGGTGGAGCTTCTCTCCGCTCCACTAAGGCCTCATTGTGTATTTGTATAAATATGACCTAGACATCAAACCCCATGAGAACCCTATACCCTCTAAGCACCAAGTGTTCCCTCCCTCGTCACTCCAACAAGATCATATTGAAGTGCCTAGGTGGTTGATTTTGGGTAACACCCGAACTAATCATTTGGCTACCTAGGGAAAGAAAAAGAAGAGTTCTACTAATCCTTCCCTACAAACTTTAATTTAATTATAGGTAGTTAACCCCAAAAAATGAAAAACTCCTCTTGAACTCCCTAGTGCATCAAAGAAAAAGCTCAATAAATCTCCTACTAACAAGGGGGTCACAATATCCATTTTGGAGGACAATGAGGAAAATAAAGTTGAAAGGGTAAAAGGTAAAATATATTAATATTGAGTAGAAAAACCCTGGGTCAAGAAGTAGAAGGCCTTCTAGACTAGATAAAAACTTGGTGGAGCCCTCCTCAAAAGGAAAAAATATTATGTGCAAGGAAGAAGATACCTCATCCAATGAGATTTTTGTTGACGAGGATGATAGTTAAAATAATTATTATAAAGGGGAAGAGGATCATGAGGACCAAGAGATGACCTCCCATAATATATCTAAGGACCAAGACATTTCTATTGAAAATCATGATAATGAGACTCTTGATAATAAGGAAATTATGGATTCTTAGGACAATGAGGAAGAGAGCCAAGATATAGAGGTGTTGGACGAAGATGAGACTTCTTGGGATGACCCATTTATTAGGTGTCATTGAGATAATTGATCAAATGGAAAGAAGGATGACTATAAGAAGTCTTGTTATTGATAGTGTACTCAATTCTCTCATATAGATCACACATGACATCATGAACAAAGTGGCTATATGTATCACTAGTGGAAAGTTCAAGGTCAGTAGACAACTCATAAAGGTGGGGTACAATGTTGGAACTATAATCATTCACTTGTAGATAGGGAAGTTAGACACTTAGTTAGAGGCACTTTGGGAGACCAAAAAAGGATTGAGACTAAGTGAGGCTCTTTGGAATTCTAAATGATCTTTTATTTGTATTTTGGTATGTTTCTCGCTTGCTACTTCTAGAGGAATCTTTTTATATACTTAAAGAGTTATTGGACAGTTAGTATTTACTTTTTTGATGAATAGAGGCCTTTTCTATTAATAATATAAAAGTATAGTATTCACAAAAAAGGGGTTCGGGGAAAAAATCACCCTATAAGTCACACTGCAACTAGGCCGAAATCATACAACTATTCATAAAAAAAGCATACAAAAAGAGAAACCCTCAAGCTGCAAGGGCAGTAGTAGAAGAGGGAAGAGGATCTTTGTCATCAGGATTGCCCCAAACATTGGGCCCAGGAATCTGATCAAGAACGACCCAGCCATCCTTTGGATCTTCTTTTTCTAGCTCTCCTTCCTCCCACCTAGGCAAGATTGCAAGCACCAGGCGAGGGAATTTGTCTTGATTGGTAGGAACATAGGCCAAGGGCCGAGTGACAACAACATCAGTGGAAACAAGCATAGGAGGCCAGCCAAAACCCACATCCCTCTGAGGAGCAGGAGAGGCGGAGCGGCGACGCCATTGATGTGGAGTCCTCAAGTGTCTCTCAGAGGAACTCTAGCTACAATGGCAGCCCCTAGGCAGCGTGTGGTTAGCCGAGATAGAATTTGGAGGCACCCAAGCCATAGTACAAGGGGCATTGCCCCAGTGCTGGAGCAGCTCCTGCAAATGGGTGACCTCTAAGGCCACCTTATTAGCTTGTACCTGAATCTGCATCATGATATTATTACAAATACATACCTTAGCATAAAGAGAGACATGAATAGCTAGAGAACTGTGAGGAAAAAGAATGACATTTTGTTCTTTCTATAAGGTAAACAAAATCTCCATCCTAAAAGCATACCATATCTAGGTGTATTGGGAAGGCATTCTAGGGGAAACCCCAAGAAGCGCCATATGCCACAAAAAAGGTTCAGGCCTAAAAGGAGCAAAGAGGTCATGAATCGAGACCCAATAATTCTAGGCACGATGACAAAACCAAAAAATGTGCATGAGTGTCTCATAATGACCACAAAAAGGGCATTTAGGATCAGGAACACCCAAATGCCTAAGCCTAGTTCCCAAAGGAAAGCCCTGGTACACAAACACCAAGAAAAATGAGAAATCTTAGGCTTAGTGATAGAATCCCAAATGGTACAAAATCACCAGCTCCAATTCTTCTGAGAAGAAGAGATATGCCATCGTTGGTTGAGAGAATTAATCATGGGAAAATGGGGCACAAGCCAAGAATACCCAAGCTTGGGTTTGTAACTAGTGAAGAGCGTAGCAGGGTACCATTTCCAATCCTTCCATGAAGGTCTAACTGATTGAATTCTCAACTTGTGCAGGAGATGAGGCGAGATGGCTAAAACTAGCAAGTCAAAAGTCTGACGATTTGGGCAGATGAGCTAGAATTGAACCCAGCAATCATCCCAAGAGTAGAGATTCATAGTGGCTCTAGAGAAAAGATCTTTTGGGGTTTGAATGCCACATTTGTGAAACCAAAGAGCACTAACCCATTGAACTCTGGCAAGAGGAATCCCTTGTTGAGAAAATAAATGGGACCACCAAATGTTCTACTGCTTTATTTATATATTATTACTTTAAAGAAGTATGTTGATATGATAGCTAATAAAGTGTTAACTAATAATAGTACTTTAATAATTATTTAAATAGTTATAGTAGATAAAGATAGTTTGGACTAGTATTGTTTGTTAGTTAACTTGGTCTTGTAATCTTTTTGGAATTAATATGTTGGGGGCCCTTCACTAATTTTTTTATTTTTTATTGTTATTTCCTCTTTATTGTTCCTCATTTTATAAGTGATCAAAGCCCTTTCCTTGTTTGTCAAATTAGAAAAATTAATGCTTACAAATTTTAACTAATTTAAAATAAATTTAATATTTAAATTTTGTTAAGTTACACACATTTGATATTTGTACATTTGTTTAGATTACAATTCTCATGTATATATTTCATCAGATTTGAACAAGACCTTCACCATAAAAACCCTAAAGTAGATCTAGTTTAAATCAATTTAATAATTTGAATATGAAAAATATTCTCCTAAATATTATATACCTTAAGGGATTATCGACTAATTTTCAAAATTGTAAATGAGATAGTCAAGCTATTGGAAAATATAAATATTGATCATTCATTTGGTATTTATATTTATTCTACATAAATTGAAAAATGCATTTTGAAAAAATCAATTGAAATTAAATGATGACAATAGAAATTATAGAATGAACCAAATTAAACAGAGGAAAGTTATAATAATCATGTTAAGTTTTGGATTCACAGATTTCATTATAAATTTATTTATTTATTTGAAAAAATTATAATTATTATGTAGAAAAATAAATTAGAATACGGTTTTAAACAACCAATAACAACATATTATTCTAATTATAGATGGGATAGTAAAGCCTTGAAAATTAGATAATTGTCTCATATTTAATTTTCCTTAATCTACTGGACATAAGTGGAATACAAACTTAGAGTTATATTATAGAAATTAGAATATGATTTCAAGAATGAAAGGACCAATAACAAAGTATTGAAAACATGTATCCAACCTAAAGTATGAAAAACCTATAAATTAGTTTATGATTATCAAGTAGTTCTTAACAATAGATAAGGCACTCAAGCCTTCTAAAACACCAATTAGTATTTCATGTTTGATTTTCTTAAATTTATCCAATGAATGGAAGACAAATCAGAATCCCATTAGATATCAATTCGTCCACTTAGAAAAATTATAACTATTATGTAGAAAAATAAATTAGAATATGATTCTAAGATTGAAACACCCAATCCCAAAGTAGTTCAAACATGAATCCAACTAAAAGAATGAAAAAACTATAAACTAGTACTTGCACCAATGAGGTGCAATAGTTACACCGATAGTAACATATATATGTAGTCCTCCCGTAATGAAAAAATAATGTTTCTCGCTTCAATTGGATTGGAATGGAAAAAGTAGCAATCTTTTATATGTTTTAATTTTAAGAATATTTTAACAATTTTTAGTTTCCCAAAGGTCCATAGTAATTGAAATTCATTTATACTTTTTATTTTCCAAGTCAATCCTATTTATAAGTCATGGTTCTATGAATGAAAATATAGGATATATTTGACATAAAAGATATACACCCTAATAGTCCAATAAAAAAACATGCACTTTATAGTTATGTCTTCAAATTGAGAATGAATTTCTTGGTCATGCTACATGATTCTATTTTCAATCTCTACCAATTAACCTCATCCTAACTTTAAGATGAAATATATACAACACTTATGCAACACAACACATTTTATGTGTCTAGAGAACCCACCAAAACTTTGAAGTCTCAAAACTAAAATCTGACAAGCAGTGTGTAGCCCTCATCATAGGATTTTGGACATATCTTATTGTATTTGAATTGGTGTTGAAAAAGATTATTATCTAAAATTAGTACTGGTATGGAGGTTTGGCGTTAACTATGAGACATATTGCAATGTTTACCTAGGGAGCAACAAGCTTGTGCCAGGAGCATGGCTTTATAAGTCTAATCAACATAATTAAATTGGATGAAAAGATTCATGATTATAAATATAATTTATAATTATTAATATGCAGGCTTGCAACATGAAGGGTTTATTCATTGTTTAATATACATAACTAACAGCTATCGTCAAAATTCTCCAGAGCAAAAATTATCAACGACCAACATTAAACCATCTGAAGCGTTTGACCCTTCTTTCATGCCACCTTCTCAATAACTGTCTGCAAAAGAGCAAGATTAACTTGAGAATTCAAGTGTTGTACTTACTATTACAGAGAATACAAAAACCCAAAATATAACATTAGTCAGAGAATAAAAGGATAAATGAATTATGAAAAATCAAAACAAACATCTAACATTCCAAAAATTCATTGAAGTTACTGAAGTGGAGTTGACTTCAGCTACCAAACCAAGATTTTACTGCTAGGGCATCAACATAAGCATGATCAATTATATCCATTTCCCTATTGAATTCAATTTTAGATTTTGCAGGCAAATATATGAAGAGTATATAAGAAAATGGAGATGGGTTCATAAGCATTTAATATTACCTAAAATGCAACAACAAGAGCTAGCAAATGAGATGGCAGATAAACTTTTATCAGTACAAAATTTGTTTGCGGGGACCCAATATATCATCCATTTTTATTTCACCACAACATGGCTATGGAACACTTCAAAAGCAAATGTATAGGATAGAGTTTTGATGCTATGTAACATTCTCTAAAAAAGAATTTTGACCACAATTTTGTCATCTGAATATCTTGCATAAGAATATTTTATAATTGACCTAACCTTAGTTTGAATGAATAAAGAATGGGTATAGCTTGTATTGACTTGGATGGCGTTTCAAGTACGATAGGACAAACTTTAACAGATAAATTCTATATGAAATCCTTTATGGTATTGTCAAGGTATGGGATTATTGTTAGAATGGAAATTAGAAGGAATAATGAAATTGTTACATTTCAGTGTTCATACCTATTTGTAAAATAATTTATAAGAAATGCTTGAAAGTTGAATAGAGTAATCTATATCTATGTTTGGAATATTTAAACTCTATGGACAAATATAAGTCTATCCGTCCTTCTAGTGTATCTTTTATTGTACTTGCACTATAAGATGCATCAAACAATCAAGGTTACATAACTCTTAGTAATCTCATATTGTTAATATCAGAAATTTGGCTATAACAGTCTGCATTTTGATTGAATTTGGATGTTTATCTAAATGAATTATTTATTTATTGCACCAGCCATTTAAACCCTTCTATAAGAAAGAGTCTAGAGTGATGTTAAGAAAATAATTGTGTGTGTTGTGTGAACCTGGGTCTCTACCTAAACAATTCTTAGTCTGATGCACTGAGAAATTTAAACCCTTCTATGGATAAGAGTTCTGAGAGACGCTCACAAAATAATTTTGTCTACATGTTGTGTGAAAATGAGTTTCTATCTAAACAATAAACAATAATTAGGTTGGTTGCAACATACATTTAATGCCTGAATACCAAAAAGCCTTAGAAGATGTTAATAAAATAACTGTGTTTTGTGTGAATTTAGATTCCTACCAAAAAAATCTTTAGGATGAATGCACCAGTCACTTAAATCCTTGTATAATGGAAAGCATTAAGAGACCTTAAAAAAATAATGTATATATTTTCTGGATCTCATTTTTCCCCTAAACAGTCTTTCGATTGACTACACCAGCCAGTCTAAATAGTTCTATTACAATGACCCTTGAGAGATAAAGAAAATTCTCTCTATTGTGTGAACTTGGAGTTCTACCTAAAGATTTGATTGCACAAACCATTTAAACCCTTAAATAAGAAAAAGTCTTATGAAATTCTAACAAAATAATTAAGGCTGCTATGCTGTAAATAGAAAGAAAAAATAGAATTGTTAATAAAATTGGATAACAATCAACATTAAAAAACCATTACTACTGAAAGCAATAAACTAATGCTCAAATGCAAACTTGTCAAAAGCTTTTCCATTAGAACTTAGAATTTTTTTAGTGTTTGAAAAGATTGAAGCACATCTAAAACAAACAAAATAGGGGTGAAGAGTGTAGGAAACTCTTCTAATCAATGAATGGAGCGATGAGTAAAAGTATGCCTAGTAGTCTTAGGAAAAAAAATTGGTCACTTAAAATATTAATTCTCATGGAGAAATTAAAAGAGGGTGAACAAATGAAATTCTTATTGCAGTCAACTTAATGGATGGAGAAATCCTACAATATAATATACACCAAAATCCCTTGCAATGAAATACATAAAACATATATATATATAAATTCTTCAAAAATGATGGGGAAAAAATAATAGACTATAAGATGTACTCACTATTTTCTGGTTACATCTCGAATCATCCACTCCAGAATGTACAATTATAGCCGGTGCCTATTCCATATCCATGAAAATCATGACCACAAAAAAACAACACAAAATATCAAATGAACTGAAATTCAAACACAGAGAGTACAAAATATTACATTCAAAATTGAAACACAACGCAGGCATGGCCATACCAAAAGCATGCAGCAAATCAAACACAAAAAAAGGAAGAAGAAGAACACATTTCAATTTATCCTGCTTCTAAACGACCTATTTAAAAGAACTGAAGTCAATGTTTTTTTCAACAGGCCTAGTTCTATTTTTTTCTCAATGCCCATTTGAGTGTCGTCAAGGCACGCTCCTCTGAGTACCATTATTCATTAAAGAAAAAAATGGATATGCACTTTGATCAATTTTTTTCTCAACATCCATTTGAGTGTCGTTATTCATTAAAGAAAAAACTCACGCGCCAAATGTTCAAAATTGCCTTAATAAAAAACTGAGGAATGAAAGAAATTTAAAATGGTGAATGCCTGAACCTAAATAACCATGCTCCAGATGTTATTCATAAAAGAAAACTTGGAAGAAATATAATCCTCCCCCAACTCGATGACAACCTCAAAATCAAATAGATAAAGAAAGAAACTAATCGTGACCAAATTGCACTTGCTAAAACTATGAACTCCAAAACATAAAATAACGACCAAAGCCTTAAAAATGTAATGCTGAATGTTGCACATATGAAGACCTACGAGAATGATGCTCAAAGTTGCATAAACAAAAACCTAAAATAACTATGCTTAAAATTTGCCATTTCGAAAGCCTCAAGAAAAAAATTAAAAAGTAAAATTGAGCCTTGCATACCTGTATGGGGTTTTCTTTGGCAATATTTTGTCCTTCAGCAATCCCTATACTGAATAAGTGCCCGCCACAACCTATTGAAGTCTTTCTTAGTGGAAAAACCATTGATAAACAAAATAATATATAACAACAAAACATAGCATATCTTCTTCTGTTCTACCTGCAACAATTTTGCCAGTTCAAAAATATCCCTAGTATTGGTGAATGGGTATTGGTCTCCACAATTGAAAAAGATCGTGTATTTGAACGTCTCTACAAGCGCCGAAGATGTTGCAATCCTTTAGATGGACTCCTCTCAATAGTCAAAACTATTTGGAAGCTTCATACATTGAAGCTCGCATACAAAACTGAAATAATTTATGCACCAGTAACCTCTTTAAAACCATAACTAATGTCCACTCCCTACGTTGGCATTAAAACAAAGACTAATTCACTCCCGACTCCTCACGTTTGCGTTAAAATAGAAAAAGGGGTTTTTGTTAAGTTGACGGAAACTTTTGATGAAAAAAATTTACCAGTACATTTTTTCTGGTATCAGACACTTTCCTGGTATCAGATTGCTTTCTATCAGTTTTCTATTTTCCTTTTTGTTCCTATTTTCTGGTCACTTGACACTTTCCCGTCAATGGATTATGCCCATAAAAAAGCCTATCGACTTAATTAATATATAGTTATCATGTAGATAGATATGACACTCAAGCCTTCCAGAATACCAATGATTATCTTAAGTTTGATTTCCCTTTTTTTTATCTTACAGGTGGAAAATAACTAAGAATCCATTAGATATAAATTCCTCCAATTTAAATATTACAATTTTTATTTAGGAAAATAAATTATGATACGATTCCCAAATTGAAACGGCCAATAACAAAGTAGTTGAAATATGAATCCAACAAAAACCATGAAAACAATCAAGTTTTCCAAAATACCAATGATTATCTAATGTTTGATTTTACTAAATTTATCCAATGAGTGAAATACACCTCAAAATTCCATTAGATGTCAATAACATATGTTAAGACTTTTCCTCACAAATCCCATTAGATGATTGGAAGCTTATTTCAACACCTTTTTTTTTGCAGGGACTATAAGAACTTCCTTCCAACCCACCAACCTCTTTTTGTCCAGAACTTCCTTCAAACCCACCAAATTATAATTATTAGTTCCTGCCACATGCTTAGAACTATACGCATATCATAATTTTTGCGTACTATTTTTTTAATAATATTACATTCTAATATTTCATAAACTTAAAAAGAAAAATATATAGCATTATCCTCATTGGCCAAAATAATTTAGCAACCTAAAAATAAATATATTCAAATTATACAAGGTGGTGAACCATACTTGAAACAAATTTTTTTATTATATTTTATTTTATATTTATATGATATAATTTTTATATTCTAATAACTTTATATTTAAATATACTTTTAAATTGAATTAATACTATTTTTATATTATTTAAAATATTATATTCATATCATATTCTTATAGATTTAAAGATTATACTATATTTATATTTCATATTTAAAATTATGTTTATATTAATTCTATTTCATATAATATTATAATTTATTTATATTTATATATTATTTAATGAAGACACCATGGCTAATAGTAGCTGCAACTATTGGGTTGATGGAGAAAAATGAGCACTTGCTGCAAATGGTGAAGGTTAAAGGAAATCTGTGTGTTTAAATAGAAATTTGGACAAACTTGTGGCCAACGAATTGAATGAAAGGCCGTTGTTGAACAACAAATATAGTAGTCAACTAAGTTTGTAAGGAGATCTTTAAAAACGGTGAAATGTAGTAGACCAGGCGGGATTCCCGTGAAATATTGAAATAAAACGTGTATTCCCTATCGTTCATTTGACTTATTTTTGGATCCTTTTAATTTGAATGGATGTTGTTGTGAAGAGCTTGCCTTTAAAATATTGTGCACTTAAAAGAGTATAAAAATTTAATAAAAACAATTATATTAGATCTATTAGATATGTTTTTTTTTTAAATTAAGGGAGAGGATTTAGTAATTGAGCACATTAATTTGTATTTCTCTAAATTCTACTTAAAAATTACAAATAGTTCCTAATTTTTTGAAGTAACTTATTTAGCAAGTTTTCTTATTATAACTATAGTTTTAGGGCTACATAGCATGTTTTTTGCCAAGGTGTTCAAAAAGCCCCCCACAAAAAAGTGAGATAGTTAAGCACTCAAACTTTGTGCTTTTCAAAATTTTATTTGGAAATTTCAAATAACTCTCAATTGTTTATAGTAGCTTACTTAGCAAGTCCTCATGGGTATATAGCATGCTTTTTGTCAAGTTGTTAGAAAAGCTCCCCCCAAAAGTGAGATAATTAAACACACTAAAATAAAATAAAATAAATATTCAAATTAACCTATAAAGATTTTTTTCCATTGTGCACAAGATTTATAATCCCTTCTATAAGATATTTTGTAATTAGACACCTTGTGTTTAATATATTAACATAGAATTATGTGAACAAATAAAATTTTATATATTAATGATAGTTATAGTCAAAATTAAAATATTAGTTTAAAATATTATATTGTCTAGAACTTTTAAAAATATTTATTATAAAAGATTGCATATATATAGTATAGATATTTGAAATATATTTACTTAAAATATTATTGTGAGTTATCATTTTGAAACTATTTTATTTAATTTGATACACGTGGATATAATTTTTTGCTTGCAATTTTAGTTAATCTAAAAGGAGTTTTATTTTGTTATGAAGAGAGTTATAGTTCCCTCCATATGACCATCTTGTAATTAAATAAGTGTTATTTTTATTTTTAATTATAACATAATATATGTGAATCATTCAATTAAATAAAAAATTAATTAATGTATAAAGAACTTTTTCTTGTTATGAACAATATTAATATAGTTCCTTTTATAGGACCATCTTGTAATTAGACATGCTAAAGATGGAATCATGTGAAAGAAATTTTTTTATATATTAATAATAATTTGAGTAAAAACTAAAATGTTTGTTTGAAATATTTATATTATTTAAGTTCTTAAAAATATTTATTATAGAAGGTTGTATATATTAGTATAGATGTGTGAAATACACCTATTCAAAATATTGATGGGAAATATCAAATTGGAGTGGTTGATTTAGCTAATAAACCATTAGTATGGAATTTTTCTTAGGGAATGTTGTCTACTTTTAGAATGTTGTCTCACATTGTCAAAAAGTAATCCAATTCTAATAGCCAAAATTGGACAACTTTTTAGCCTTAGGATATTGACTTGATTCTGTGGTGTTTTGGGCCTAGAAATTGTCTCATGCCAAAAAATTGTCATTAGGTCACTAAATATTATCTCACATTGGTAAGTTGTCATTTATTGTTGGGATTATGGAAAGGTGTGTATTGAGAGGGGAGGGGTGAATCAATACCCTTAAAACTTTCAAACTGAATCCTTGTAAGTTACATGTCGTTCTTTAACTAGCTATATCAATTGAATTCACCATACACTTATTAACATAGCTGAAATGTAAATGCATGTAATCTAATCAATTAAGCATAAATGAAACTCCATACACATAACACATATATTTTGGTATTACAGAAACACTTGTTAGAAGGTAAAAACTGCGGTTAGGATGAAACCCACAAAGATTCACTTCTACAAAAATAAAGTTGGCTAAGGCTTACAAAGATTGATCACTTCTGGTGATATTACCCAATTAGGAGTAACAATAAGATTAGATAGATCTACCTAGTTAGAGGATTTTAGAAACACAATTAAATGTGCACTCAGTTAAAAGATTTTACAAAAAGATTGTTAAGTCCACTCTGTTAGGAGATTTTAAGTCTGTTACAATTGCTAGAGAGTAATAGTGAAGTGTGATATGTATGAGAAATAAATTACATTGCTGATATCAGATCCATTAAGTACAATAATGAAATCACCTTGGTGTGATGAATATATCCTTATGTATTTCTTGGTAGCCTTAAATTATTTCTGATAAACTGAATATGTTGTCAAAATATTTCCAATATTAACCCCGTCAGATCTTCAGATGTCTCCCAATGGCAGATACTTCATGTGATACATGTCAAAATGACATCTTTACAATACTTTTATAAAAATGATTTGACCTAATTATGGTTTGATACTATCTTATAAAACCTATGATCAATGGTTCAAATGATTAACCTAGATCATCATTACATATGAATCATCTGTTATTAAATGATTACATTCATAATAAATATTCACCTTGATCTAGGTAAACTTTTTCTTTCTCGGTAAAATGTTGTTCACCTTGAACTATGTGTGATTTCAAAATTTTATGTGAACTCTGGATTACTCAATAAATGTTGAGTTTCGGTCTCAGTAATATAGTTACACTCGGTAATCTTGTGTGCTCGGTGAATGTTGTACTCGGTAATCTATGTGCTCGGTGACTACTATGTAGTTATGACCGACTGAACTGCCTTGCTCTTTTAACTGAATCTGTACATGAATACTAATAATAACTCTTGATCCATTTAGGAGTAACATTCTCCCTGTTTGGCATTATAAAATTTTGAACTTGAAAAATTTATAAACCAAAAATGTATGAATTGTGTGAACTCCTCCTTTGACCATGCTCTCAATATATATACAATGTACATATATTTCCCCCTTTTTTGAAAATAATGACAAAAAATGTACTTACAATTTGTCAAATATGTTCTGATGGGTTTTCTTGAGAGTATCCAAGAGGTTTTCCCATTCCTCTTTGAGATTTTCTAAAGCAATCTACTCTAGATCAACTTGTGCATCCATGTCAAAAATGTTCTCAATAACTAAAATCTCAGGGGTGACAACTAATTCCTTTTCCTTATTCACATGCTTTTGCATCACCTTTATGTGGGGTAGTAACTTGGCCTAAAGCTCAGTTACCTGTTCTCTTATCTTGTCCTCTTCCTTCCTTAACTCTTGTCTCAACTGCTAAATATTTGTAACCTTTGTATAATGCTCATAAAATGAAGTGGGCTCGATTGTAAGACTAGTGGAAAGTATTCTTGAGATCTTCATCTAATTATTTTATCTTTTCACTAACCTTGATAGTGAAGGATTCTATAGTACATAACTCTTGCAAAATTGTAATAACCCTTTAAATGATACTATCGAGCTTGGTTATTACCTCAGAAAGTTTGACCTTATTGACTGCCACTGCTTGGCTAATTTTCTCATTCAGTTTGTATTGAATCTTTTGTTCTACTCTATCTTCATTCATCAAATTTGCATAAGTAGTTGTTCCACTGATGGTCTCGGTGAGTAGTGCAAGTTTGTCAATGATGGGGGCAGATTCATCTACATTAACATCTAGGGAAACTTATAGGAGGATTTCCTTGACAACTTCTAGCACCTTGGTGTTCTTGCGTTCTTGCCTCTACTTCTCTTCAGCTGATTTTTAGGTGCATAGCTCTCCATATTTCCTGCAAGCTTTAGGGTCAAGTGTCCTCAAGTCACATGTTGGTATTTCAATTATCTTATCAAGAGTGACTGGACTCTTACTTCCTCATTTCCTCATTTTATTTTTTTCTTCCACACTGGATGTTGAAGATTTTGCAATAGAAACTTGAGCCTTGTACTCCAGATTTATATTAGGTATCTTGGTAGATTTTTGTTCCTCTTTATTTTTCCCAGTTGTTGATTTTGCAATTTTTGGTGCTAGGGCTTGTGACCTAGTGTTTGTGGTAGAAGTGTCTACCATTGTCTCTATTTTTGTTCCTTGAAATTTACATGTTGCATCAATGGTCTCAGTGGTTGCTTCACCTTGTGTAACCTCACCACTATGCCCAGTTTCTTTACCAGTCTTCTCATCCTTTTCTTTAGTTGTATCTTTGTCTTGCTTGGGTGGAGCTTCCTCATTTTGTTTCTTAGTTTCTATGTCAATAGCTTGTATTAGTATAGGCAGATTGCAAGGTACCATTTCTCGTGCTAGCTCAGTTGCTTCTTATTCTCCAAGGTTCTCGATAGAATCTATCATCACTTCATCTTCTTTTGCTTCATTGTCTGGGTCACCTCCTGTTATGTCTTCAAGTAATATTTCTTCATCCCCTAATGTAGTCAACATCTCTGGAATTCCTTCCATGACATTTTTGTAGCCGTTATGAAATCTTCTACATAAGTTTTCTCCTCAGACTACTCAATATATGAGATATGAATAGGTTCATCCTCAACATTTATTGGTACGCTTGCTTGTAAGCTTAGTTGAGGTTGCTCAGTATGAACTACATATGCATTTTCCTTGGTTTGTAATAATGGACTAAGGGTTTTAGTCCATATTCTATTAATTTCTTCATCATCTTGTATTTTTCCTTGTAAAATTTTAAATGCCCTAGCCTTCATAAAAAAAATTCCTGCATATTGTTTCAAGGCTACATCTATCTCGGGGATAGAGAAGTCAAGTTTTACCAAGATTAGAGACCTTTCTCTCATCCTATTCTTAGTTTGAATTGCATAAGTCCATCTAGTAGATACTTTATCATACGACTCTTTAGGTATGCTACTTGCAAACTCAACTGGAAATTATTTGAAATTTATCATCATACCTATTTTAACTTCCTCCAGCTTATCCCGATCCTCAGTTCTCAGGTTGGAATATATGTTCTTCTTGGGAGTAGAAAGTCTTCCAATTTTCTTTATCCCTTCTAAAAATTCATCAGAAGTTTGTTGACCTTTATTTATAATAGCTCAGAATTGTTCAGTATCTTCTTCTTCAGAGTCTTTGTCATTTTTTCTTCTTATCATTTTCCTTCTTGTCTTTGGTTTAAGGATCTCAGTAGGTGATTTTTCTTCTTTATTTTTATGATATGTGTGTTGGAAACTACAATTGAAGTAATTGTTGTATTTTCATTGATGTCAAACCTCAACTGGAAAGACTATTGCTATCTAAGAAAGTAATATATCTATTTGATTGTTGAGAAGGATTAGGGAAAGGTTGATAACAATAGCACCTGAGGAAAGGTTAAGTTATCTTGATACTTCAATGAGTACTGGATTATATTGCACAATGATAAGATATTGTATTTCTTATCTAAGTAAGAAGGAAGACTAGACAAGTAGGCTTAACTGAGAAAAAGTGAAGAAATCTAGTTTAAGCTGAGTGATGTTAGTGTTGACAAAGCTAGTATATGCTGAGTAAATTCTGATGCAATGGGAAGGAGAGGAGGGGCCAAAATAGTGGCACACTCTACCAGATCTACCCTTGCTTAACACACACACAAAAGTAATAACAACAAAGTGAGGGAGAGAAAACAAGATCATTCATATATTATCTTTAATAAATTGATACATGTTGGGCTGTAAGGCCTTCCCGGTTATGGCCAAATATTACAATGAATAAAAAAAGTCCTCCAAAATGAGAGGATATGTGAATAATCCTAATTCTACTATCTTCTATCTTCTCAATCCAAAAACTCCCCTAAACTCTAACCAAACACCTACATTTATACAAGAGACAACAAAACTGAGTCAACCATCAGATCCATAATCAACGGGAGAAACAGTTAGATGTATGACCACATGCTTCCCAATGATGGATACCAACATTAAATCTGTGACCCAAATTAAATGCATAAGTTGACCTCAACAAGAACTCTAAATAAAGCCATTAGTAAACAAGGGTTACCAAGCACCCGACAAGCATCACCGAGTGTTAGGGAAATTACTGAGTGCTAAAGAGATAACTGACCAACATCGGTGAACACAAGAAACTGAGCAACACCAAACCAACTTAGTAAAAGCAGGAACTGAGCAACACAGACAAGCTCAAATATGTTTTTGGTGACACAGGATTGCCAAGGACCTAAGATGATCCTACATTAGACACCTGGGGTTATTTAGAAATGATTCTCTGAATCATTCAGGTATGATCTGAGCTGCGTCCAACTCAGACTATGAAATCCATGAATTGTCTTCCATTGGTCTATTCTTCCACTTTACCAGATATTCCATATATTGTTTTCCACTTGTACTTCTGCCAATTCATTGGTCCAAAATCTGCTCAACCTCTTCATTCTATTTCTTAGGATACTCCATTGGTACTGCCATGTCTTCATCAGGTCCATGATACTCATACAAATCAACAATGTTGAAAATCAGTGATATGTCCATGTCATCAGGTAACTCAATCTCATATGCATTTCCACTATCAAATTTTCTCAAAATCTTTCAAGGTCCAAACTTCTTCATCTTTAACTTCCCATATGTTCCAACAGGAAATCTACCTTTCTTCAAATGAACCATCACTTCATCACCAACATCAAAAGTCTTATGTATTCTAGATCTATCAGCTCTATCTTTGTATTTCTGATTACTCTCTTCCAACTTGATTTTAACATCTTCATGCAATGTCTTCATAAATTCAAAACATTTCACTCCTCCAACACTTCTCTTACTTTTATCAACAATATCCCTTAAATTAGATATACCTCTTGGCTGCATGCCATTCACAATCTCAAATGGTATTTTCCAAGTACTCCTATTCATTAAATTATTTTATGCAAACTCTACTTGTGCCAACATAGAATCCCAATTACTCAGTGTGTCTCCAACTAAACATCTCAAAATATTTCCCAAACTTCTATTCACAAATTTTGTCTGTCCATCAACTTTTGGGTGAAATGTAGAACTATACTTCAACTCAGTGCCAAACTTCCTCCAAAGAGTCTTCCAAAAGTATCCAATAAACTTACTATCTGAGTCAAAGATAATACTCCTCGATAATCCATGCAATCTAACAATTTCCTTAAAGAAAAGATCTTCTACATGTATTGCATCTGATGTCTTTCTACAAGGTATAAAATGTGCCATCTTTGAAAATCTATCTACCACAACAAATATAGAATCATTACCTCTTACTATCTTTGGTAAGACAAGAACAAAATCCATACTGATGTCAATCCAAGGTTTCTCAGGTACAACAATTGGTTTATATAATCTAGTATTCTGACTTACTCCTTTTGCAAATTGACAAACTCCACAACTTTTCACAAATTTCTAAACATCTTTATACAACTGTGGCGAAAAGTATTTCTCCTAAAGCAAATTAAAAGTTTTATCAATGCCAAAATGTCCAGCCAAACTACTACTATGTTTCTCCTTTATCAAATTAGTTCTCATTTGTCCTCTCGGTATACACAACTAAACACCTTTAAAAAATATACCTTCTTGAGTGAAATATTCTTCCCACTTTGTACTCGGTTGATCTTGAATAGCTTCTCTGCACTTTCTCCATAGCTCAAAAAAATCAGGATCAGTTTCATACAAATCTTTCATCTCATCAAAACCAAGAACTTCAATTTTCATCTCGGTCATCAAAGATCTTCTTCTACTTAATGCATCAGCAACTTAGTTAGTGATTCCACTCTTATCCTTTATCACAAATGTATAACTCTACAAATACTCAACCCATTTCATATGTCTCTGATTCAACTTATTCTAACTATCCAAATACTATAAAGCCTTATGATCAGTATACAACACAAATTCACTCAGTATCAAATAATGTCTCCATTTCTTCAGTGCTTGAACAATAACATAGAATTCTTGATCATACACAAAACATTTCCTTCTAGCATCATTAAACTTTTCACTAAAAAAAGCAACAGGTTTACCTTCTTGACTTAATACAGCTCCAATTTCACTACCACTTGCATCACATTCCACTTGAAATACCTTACTAAAATTAGGCAATGCCAAAACAGGCAATTCAACAACCTTCTACTTCAAGGTCTCAAAACTCTTATTAGCTCCATGTGTCCACTTAAATTCTCTTTTATCTCCTCTCATAGTTTCAGTTATAGCATTACAAATTGAATTGAAATTCCTTATGAACTTTCGGTAAAATCTTTCCAAACCATGAAATGATCTTACCTCACTAGCACTCTTAGGTGTAGGCCAATCCAAAATAGCTTCAACCTTTTCAAGATCCATCTTCAAACCATCAACTAAAATTACAAATCCCAAATACATAATTTATTCTTTCATGAATGAACACTTCTTCAAATTTATCAGCAACTTTTCCTCTTTCAATCTCTGCAAAACTTGTCTAACATGAAACAAATGTTCTTCTCTGGTCTTACTGAATATTAGAATATCATCAAGATATACAATCACAAATTTACCCAAGAATTTCTTGAAAACTTCATTCATCAATCTCATAAAAGCACTCAGTGTATTAGTTAAACCAAAAGCCATAACCAACCACTCATACAAACCTTCTTTTGTCTTGAAAGTAGTCTTCCATTCATCACCTTCTCTGATTTTGATATGATGATACCCACATTTCAAATCATTCTTTGTAAAATACTTTTCTACAGTCAAACTATCCATTATGTCATCCATTCTTGGTATCAGAAACCTATACTTTACTATTATCTTATTGATTTCTCTGGAATCAATACACGTTCACCATTCTCCATTATTCTTAGGTGACAATACACAAGTACTGCACAAGGACTCAAACTTTCTCTGATTAAACCTTTTATCCAGTAACTCTTCAATCTATCAGTTCAATTTTTGATTGTCGGTAGGTGTCAACCAATGAGGTGCCTTATTCAGTAAACTAGCTCCAGGGATTAGATCCATGCAATGATCAATAATTCTTTTTTATGGAAAACCATCAGGTACATTATCCAAAATGATTTCACTGTACTCGGTGAGTAACTTATCAATCTCCTTAGGGACACTATCCTCTATTTTCTTACTCAGTTTGTTAGGAACTATAACAAAACATACATCATCCCTTTTCAAATCCTTAACAAATTTTTTTCCTTCCATCAAACAACCTTTCATAGATGTGCAAACATTACTAACAGGTTCTTCAATCAAAGGTAACAAGATTTGTTTTCTTCCATCAGCCCAAATAGTATACTTATGTAATCTCCCATCATATATAGCATGTCTATGATATTGCCAAGGTCTATCCAACAAAATATGACAACAATCCATAGGCATGATATCACATAACACCTTATCATAGTATCTCCCAATTTTTATATTCACATAACATTGTTCACTTACCAAGAGTGTATGCTCATCCTTGATCCATGAAATCTGATAGGGCTTCGAATGCTCCAACCTTTGCAACTTCAACTTTGTGACCATTTCCTTAGATGCCAGATTCTCCGAGCTATCACTGTCAATAATTACCTTCCAAAATTTGTCAAAAACTCTATATCTGGTCTTGAACAAAATTTTCCTCATTGGATCTTCCTTTTTACCTTCATTCCATAGTACTCTTCTTACCATCAAGTTACTTTCCTTCTCAAGTTCATTTGGTGTCTCTTCTTGCACCAAATCATTTCTATTGCTACTAGCCTTCTTACTAGAATGTGTACATTCAAATTACCTATGTCCTTCTTTTCCACAATTGTAACAAGTTCCTCAGAAATTACCTCTACTATAACCACCTTGGTAGTTACTACCTTTACTTCTAGATGAACTTTCACCTTTCCACGCGGTCTTGACTTTGTCCAGATTTGTCTTTTCAGGTTTAGATCTTCCAATTTCACCATTAGATCTACCTCTTCCTCTAGGGAATCTACCACCTTGACCTCTTTGTCTCTGCTCATGTCTTTTGTTCAATTTATCCTCGACCTTCAATGAAAATTGATAAGCCTCTTTAATGTTCTCCTTTTTAACCAGACTGATTTCTTCTTCGATGGAAACCCTCAAACCATTCAAGTACCTAGCAATTATTTCCACTTCATCTTCATCATGTCCAGATCTGATATCCAATCTATATAATTCCTTCGTATATTCCTTTACTGAGCTATCTTTCTACCTTAGACTTTGCATTCACCTCACTAGGTTAATTTGATAATCATAGGGTAAGAACTTTCCTTTCAGCTTATTCATCATTTTATTCCATACCTTGATTTTGTCTTTGCTCTTTCTTTTCTAATCCAACTGTAGATGCTCCCACCACAAGGATGCATGACCTTTCAACTTTGTGCCTACAATTTTCAGCTTCTTTTCCTCAGATACATTCTCATACTAAAAATACTTTTCCATCTCAGTGATCTAGTCCATCAACTCATCATAATCCAATTTCCCACTATACTCAGGAGGGTTAAAATGTGGTGTTGACTTCAAACTTGTCAAGGCCTTCAAGAATCTTTCCTCACCCTGATCCATCACAAGTGCAAGTTCTTCTTTACCTTTTACAACCTCAATTTCATCATCACTCACATCCTCAAGATGTCTTCCTCTTCTTTGGGCTATGTCAATGGCTTTGACTCTAGCACCAAGTTGTTTCAACATGCTTACCAATCTTGGATCCACTTCTTGCCTCCCACGAACCATCTTGAAAACCCTCTGCAATTACAAGTCAGATCACAATTGGCTGCCTCTCAACAATTCAATAAGGGTCAAGAAGGAACCTATAAACCTAGATCTACAGACCTCGATCTAGATCTAACCTCATTCTAATACCACCTGGTGCAATGGGAAGGACAGGAGAGGCCAAAGCAGTGGCACACCCTACCATATCTACCCTTGCTTAGCACACAAGCGCAAGCAATAACCAAAAAGTGAGGGAGAGAGATCATGATCATTCATATATTATCTTTAATGAATTGATACATGTTGAGCTATAAGGCCTTCCCAGTTATGACCAGATATTACAATGAATAACATAAGTCCTCCAACATGCAAGGATTTGTGAACAATCCTTATTCTCCTATCTTCTATCTTCTCAATCTAGAAACTCCTCTAAAATCTAACCAAACACCTACATTTATACAATAGGCAACTGAACTAAGTCAGCCATCAAATCCATAATCAACTAGAGAAATGATAAGATCTAGGACCACATGCTTCCCAATGATGGATACTAGCATTAAATCCATGACCCAAATTAAATGCACAAGTCGGCCTCATCAAGAACTCAAAGTAAACCCATTGGTAAACAAGGTTTACTGAGCACCATACAAGCATCACCGAGTGCCAGGGAAATTACTGACAAACATTGACAAACACAAGAAACTGAGCAACATCGAACCAACTCGGTCAAAGTAGGAACCGAGCAACACAGACAAGCTCAAATATGTTTTTGGTGACCCATGATTGCCAAGGACCCAAGATGCTACTGCATCAAATTCAGTGTTGACCAAAAATTAGTTAAGTGCTGAGGAAGATAGTATTAGCCAAGGAAATACTTTTAGTGGTGACCGGGCTGATAGTGAGGACTGAGGCATTGAACACAATATTGACCGAGCATCGACAATTTACATTTGAGGAAGAATTTAGATTCCTAGCCAACATAGTTGAATTCTTGGATTATGTAAATCATGTTGACTTTATTTATTGATTGTATGAAAGCATTTAATGCACTGTAAAACATTTTACTATAAATCCATAAAGAGATTTGAGATGTTTCTAGAAGGATAGATGAAGAACATAAAGTTGGAAGGATTCGATGAATCTGACCTAACCTTAAGATCTACGGAGGAGATTAAGTAGAAAAAGTTTGATCAACCTAATTGAGTAAGTATTAAGGAAACCTAAGCATGAAGTTGAAGAGAGAGAGGATGCTAGAGTTATTGTTAATATTATTGACTGTATAAGCAGAAAAGGCTAAAGGAGAAGTGTTGTGATTTCTTGAAGGGATTTCCAAGCATATGAGTGATGGAAATGGAAATGGATCACAGTTAGTAAGCCATCATATTTGTATAGAATTGGATTTGATATTTGCAAAGTGAGTTGTGTATTTTCAGATCAATACTACTGTTACTTTCTAACCATTGTATCAGTCAAAATCCTGTTAACCAATGTTGACCTAACGGTCATTTGTATAAATCCTTTGAACAAGGTTGCATTCTAATGGAATGTATGTAAGTCCTATAACAAGGCACACTTTTAACAGAGTGGTTGAAATCCTTTAACCAGGTCACACCTGACAGTGTGTTTGTAACCTTTGACAAGGTTGGCTTTTCACAAAGCTCACTTCAGAAGAGTGAAAATATCAGTAACATGTTACAAAGTGGTTTTCCCCAAATTGGGTTTCCAATATAAATCCTAGTGTTAATGCTTGTGTCAATGTTTTGGGTGTAAACATTTCTATGTTTTGTAAGTAAAATACTATTGGATAGTGGATTGCACTATTATATCTTTCTGTTATGTATTCAATAATGACCAAGTAGTTGTTGGTTGTTAGGTCTGATTTGTTGAAGAGTTTTGAAAGTTGATTTATACATCCAGATTTGAGAACAATTGATTCACCCCCCCTCTCCATTGTTCTAAATCATATTAACAATTGGTATCAGAGCTATTGGTGCTTATAGAGAACAAGTTTAAAGGTACTTGAAGTAAATGATCAGGATGTATAAGAAGGAGGCACTGAAGCTAAATAAGGAGAACTTCCCTACTTGGCAGAGTTTGATGAAGATGCATCTAGCCAATATTGGTGATTCAACAAAGTATTATGTTGAGCATGATTATGTTACACCTGTTGCACCTCTGATTGTTGAGGAGATGAGAGATAAATAAGAGCATAATCAAGCAATGTTGGAGATTGCATCTACCCTAAGCTGTCCTAAATTTAAAGAGATGAAAGACTGCACAAATGCAAAGAAAATGTGGGACACTCTTGCAAACATCTATGGTGGTGACATAAATGTACTAAGGGCAAAAGTTGAAAGCCCAAGAGGTAAATTTAAAGAAATGAAAATGAAAGAAGGTGAAAATATTGCTCAATATTATGGTAGGATAAAAGAAGTTGTAAATGCTATTAGAGGAGCTCATGGAACTATTGAAAATGAAACTCTTATAGGAAAAGTATTGAGAACTTTGCGTCCTATTTATGCCATCAAAATTTTAGCAATTCAAGAATCTTGATGTAACCCTGGCAATGCTCTTACTTTGGAAAGTCTTGTTGGTAAGCTTGCTGCTTTTGAACTTTCTAACTATGATAACTTCACTATTGCTAATGTTGAATATGCATTTAAGTCATAAATGGTTATGAGTAAGTCAAAGAAAGAGAAAAAAAAATGCATCAGTGAGAGTGAAAGTGAAAGTGACACATCTGATGAAGAACTTGAGGATCTTGAAGCTCTTATGGCCAGAAGATTGAAAAGGGGAATAGGAAAGTATAAAGGTAAACTCCCTATCATATGTTTCTCATGTAATAAAGTTGGTCATATAGCTGCAAGATGTCCTAACAGGGATGATAAGGAGGAACAAAGAGATAGCAAGCATAAATACAAAAGAGAAGATAGAGGTTACCGAAGGTACAAGGACTACAAAGGAAAAGGTAAGAAATCTTGCTATATTGCTAAAGAAGAGACTGACACTGATAGTGATGATTTTGAAATTGAGGTAGTCTATGTTGCTATAAAAGATGATTCTAATGAGGATGAGAAAATTGCATTGATATCCTATGTGAACAAAAATGATAAGTGGATTATTGATAGTGGTTGTTCACACCACATGACAGGTCACAAAAGTAAGTTTTATACCTTAGATCATTATAAAGGTAGAAGTGTTAAATTTGGTAATGATGCACCATGTCCTGTTAGAGGTAAAGGATTGATTAAGCTGACTGATAAGATCACTTGTAAAAAATCTTATTGGGTTGAAGGTCTTAACTATAATCTATTGAGTGTTGTACAACTTAATAGCATTGGTTACCGAGTGGAATTTCATCACAGGAAGGCCAAAATATTTGATGCCACTGGTGAACTGATTGGAAATGGAGAACAGACAAGAGGTAATTTGTTCTATCTAGGCCTATCTGAAGAGACACATGTATGATTGCACAACTTGATGATATATGGTTATGGCATAAGTGGCCATGTCATGTTAACTTTGATAATCTGGTAGAAATTAGTAAAAAAAAGAAAGTGAGAGGACTACCGAGATTGAAAAAACTTGAGAATGTAATGTACAAACAATGTCAGTTGGGTAAGATGACAAAGTCTAGTTTCAAGAGCAAGACTTATACTTCTGAGAATGCTTTAGATTTGGTTCATACTAACCTTTGTGGAGCTATGGGTGTACAAAGCTATTGTGGTGCTAGATATTTTATTCTTTTTTTTGATGATTACACCAAAATGATGACTCTAATGTTCCTAAAAGAAAAATCTGATGCTTTTCAATTTTTTTAAGTTGTATTTGGCTAAGGTTAAAAAAGAGATGGGTAGGAACCTGAAGTGTCTGAGATCTAACCGAGGTGGAGAATTCATATCCAATGAGTTCAATCTATTTTGCAATGATAGAGGAATCAAGAGATAGATATCTGCACCTAGAACACCTCCACATAATAGTATAGCAAAGAGAAGAAATGGATCTATCATGGATTGTGGAAGAAAACTGATGATCGAGAAGAATGTTGCACAAAAGTACTAGAGAGAAGCTGTAATTACAACTATTTATACCCTTAATTGAGTATAGATCAAAAAAGGTACAAATATCACACCTTATGAATTATGGCATGGGTAGGCAACTAGTGTAAAGTACTTTAGAGTTTTTGGAAGCAAATGCTATATACTAAAAAATAATAGAAATAGAAAATTTGATGCTAAGAGTGATGAGGGCATATTCCTAGGATATTCCACAAAAAGTAAAGCTTACAAGTGTTTGAACTCTAACACTAACAAAATTGTGGAAAGTGTAAATGTCAAAGTTGATGATCAGTATGCATAAAAAATGAATAGGAGAGCAAGAGAGAACCAGAAGATTACAAATATTTTGTATATATAGAAGAAGGGGAGGCAAGTGACAAACTTGCACCTGATGCAGAGTCTTAGGTAAGCAATGTTGAGCATCAGGGAAAAAATGTGACACAATGGGAAGGATAGGATGGGCCAAAACAGTGGCACACCCTACCAGATCTACCCTTTCTTAACACACATGCGGAAGCAATAACAAAAAAGTGAGGGAGAGACAACAGGATCATTCATATATTATCTTCAATAAATTAATACATGTCAGGCTATAAGGCCTTCCCAATTACGGCCAGATATTACAATGAATATCAAAAGTCTTGCAACATGCGAGGATCTGCGAACAATCCTAATTCTCCTATCTTCTATCTTCTTAATCAAAAAATCTCCTAAACTCTAACCAAACACCTACATTTATACAAGAGGCTACCGAACTAAGTCGGCCTTCAGATCCACAATAAATAGAAGAAACAGTCAGATCTAGGACCACCCACTTCCCAATGATGGATACCAGCATTAAATCTATGACCCAAATTAAATGTACCAGTTGGCCTCAATAAGAACAAAATAAACCCATCGATATACAAGGGTTACCAAGCGCCAGATAAGCATCACCGATCACCAAGGAAATTAATGAGCATTAAAGAGATAACTGACCAACACCAGTGAACATAGGAAACTGAGCAACATTGAACCAACTCGGTGAAAGTAGGAACTAAGCAACATACACAAGCTCACATATGTTTTTGGTGACACAAGAGTTTTAAGGACCTGAGATTCTCCTATATCAGACACTTGGGGTTATTTAAAAATGATTCTTTGAATCATTCAGGTATGATCTGAGCTGCATCCAACTCAGATTGTGAAATCCATGAACTGTCTTCAATCAGTCTATTCTTCCATTTACCAGATATTCCATATATTGTTTTCCTCTTGTACTTCTTCCAATTCTTTGCTCCAAAATATGCTCAACTTCTTCATTCTATTTCTTAGGATACTTCATCGGTACTATGATGTTTTCACTAGGTTCATGATACTCATATCAATCAACAATGATGAAAATTGGTGATATGTCCATGTCATCAGGTAACTCAATCTCATATGCATTTCCACTGTCAAATTTTCTCAAAATCTTGCAAGGTCCTTCTTCATCTTTAGCTTCCCATATGTTCCAACAAGAAATCAAACTTTCTTCAAATGAACCATCACTTCATCACCAACATCAAAAGTCTTATGTCTCCTTCATCTATCAGCTCTATCTTTATATTTCTGATTACTCTCTTCCAACTTGATTTTCACATCTTCATGCAATATCTTCATAAACTCAGCAAATTTCACTCCTTCAAAACTTCTCTTACTTTCATCAATAATATCCCTGAAATCAGATATACCTCTAGGCTATACGCCATTCACAATCTCAAATGGGGTTTTCCCAGTACTCCTATTCACTAAATTATTGTATGAAAACTTTTCTTGTGCCAACACAGAATCCCAATTACTTTGTGTCTCTAACTAAACATCTCAAAAGATTTCATAAACTTCTATTTACAACTTCTGTCCATCCATCAGTTTGTGGATGAAATGTAGAACTATACTTCAACTTAGTGCCAAACTTTCCCCAAAAATTCTTCCAAAAGTATCCAAAAAATTTATTGTCTCAGTCATAAATAATACTCCTTGGCAATCCATGCAATTTGACAATTTCCTTAAAGAAAAGATCTGCTACGTGTACTACATCAGATGTCTTTCTACAAGGTATAAAATGTGCCATTTTTAAAAATCTATCCATAGCAAAAAATATAGAATCATTACCTCTTACTATCTTCAGTAAGCCAAGAACAAAATCCATACTGATGTCAATCCAAGGTTTCTCAGGCACAACAATTGGTGTATACAATCTAGTATTCTAACTTTTTTCTTTTCCAACTTAATAAAATCCACAACTTTTCACAAATTTTTGAGCATCCTTATACAACTATGGCCAAAAGTATTTCTCCTTTATCAAATTAGTTCTCATTGGTCCTCTCAGTATACACAACTGAATACCTTTAAATAAAATACCTTCCTGAATGAAATATTCTTCCCATTTGGTACTCGCTTGATCTCAAATAGGTTCTTTGTACTTTCTCCATGGCTCAAAAAAATTAGGATCAATTTCATACAAATCTTTCATCTCATCAAAACCAAGAACTTCAATTTTCATCTCGATCATCAAAGATCTTCTACTCAATGCATCAACAACTTGGTTAGTGACTCCACTCTTATTCTTTATCACAAATGAATAACTCTGCAAATACTCAACCCATTTCATATGTCTCTAATTCAACTTATTCTGACTACCCAAATACTATAAAGCCTTATGATCGGTATACAACACAAATTCACTTGGTATCAAATAGTGTCTCCATTTCTTTAGTGCTTTAACAATAGCATAGAATTCTTGATCATACAAAGAATATTTCCTTCTAGCATCATTCAACTTTTCACTAAAGAAAGAAACAAGTTTACCTTCTTGACTTAATACAACTCCAATTGCATTACCACTTGCATCACATTCCACTTGAAATATCTTATTGAAATTAGGCAATGCCAAAATAGGCAATTCAACAACCTTCTTCTTCAAGGTCTCAAAACTATTATTAGCTCCATGTGTCCACTTGAATTCTCTTTTATCTCCTCTCATTGTCTCAGTCATAGCATTACAAATTTAACTGAAATTCCTTATGAACTTTTGGTAAAAACTTGCCAAACCATGAAATGATCTTACCTCACTAGCACTCTCAGGTGTAGGCCAATCCAAAATAGCTTCAACCATTTAAGGATCCATCTTCAAACCATCATCCGAGAATACAAATCTCAGATACACAATTTATTCTTTCATGAATGATGAATGAACACTTTTTCAGATTTATCAGCAACTTTTCCTCTTTCAATCTTTGTAAAACTTGTATGACATGCAAAAAATGTTCTTCTTTGGTCTTATTGATTATAAGAATATCATCAAGATATAGAATTACAAATTTACACAAGAATTTCTTCAAAACTTCATTCATCAATCTCATAAAAGTACTCGGTGCATTAGTTAAACCAAAAGGCATAACCAACCACTCTTACAAACCTTTTTTTGTCTTGAAAGCATTCTTCCGTTTATCACCTTCTTTGATTCTGATATGATGATACCCACTTTTCAAATCAATCTTTGTAAAATAGTTTGCTCTAGTCAAACTATCCATTATGTCATCCATTCTTGGTATAGGAAACCTATACTTTACTATTATCTTATTGATTTCTCTGGAATCAGTACACATTCGCCATTCTTCATTCTTCTTAGGTGCCAATACAATAGGTACTACATGTGTGTGTGAAAATTGTACCTAATCTATAGACACAACACTTCAGTAAAACATTAGAGGTTAGCAAAATCAAAATTGTGCAAAATTGAAATCTAATTTAACCAAGCGATTTATTGCCTTCTAGTAGGTGCGAGATCGATGTTCTCAGATTGCTATCAAGATCAGTGACCTAGACGACACCTAAATGAAGGATTTGAATGCAATTGATCTAGATATGAATTAAATGCAATTAATCTATATTTTTGATATTTTCTATGCAATAATAATGAAAAACTGATATGAATCTATGCTAATATGGAAATTGATCTAACAATGATATGAATCTATGCTAAATGATATGCAATGCTCAAAACTAGAAAGATCTCACAATAGCTTGGATTCGCAAAGATGATTCTTCAGACTCCAATTCGACAGTGTGAGAATGCAAATTCATGGATTTTGAGAGAGATCTTTTGAGATGAGCTGAGGCTTTAATTTATAGAAATCTAGGGCTTTGGAGGTGCATGGAAAAAGCCATAAATCACTCAAATAACTTAGGTTGATTTTTGAGTTATTTTTAAATAACAGATAATTAAGTCACAAAAATCATGCAAAAGCATAGTTCAACTCGAATTAGAAGTTTAGATCAACTTTAAAACTCAAAAAGATGTTGAGTTTCAAAACGCTAACAACTTGCATTGATTTTCCAATTTGAGTTTAACTGGTCCTTGAATGTGCACATGGATAATTATGATTTAATAAATAAATAAAGTGATTTATTCTCAACTTAACTGATTTTTGAAATAAAATAATTAATTTATGGGTTAATTAACTATTTTATCAAACTTTTATTAAAAACTATATTATTAAATAATGACAACTTGCTTTAATCAATTAAATAAGAATTTAATCAATTATTCATAGGATATTGGATTTATTGTCAAAATTAAATAATACAATTAATAAGAGATAGAATTAAATTTAATTAAACAATTAAGTGGCAAGATATTAAATCTAATTAATTAAATATGAAAATATTCAATTAATCAAACTTAGGATAAATGTGATTTATCGCCAAATAATCATTAAATTAAAGATAATTAAGATAATTAGGAATATTGCTAGGAATATTCCCCGATGCAGAATTTAAGATAATCAATTATGATTCGATGATGTTTAGATGTGCCTTAGGTTAGGACTTTGATGTCGATTTTGTTCAATTTGTAGATGTAGGAGGTTAATGAACTTATAGCCCATTTTTGGGGTATTACATTTTGCCCCTCTTTGAATTACTGTGCGAAGTGTAGTGGTTCAAAGATAGTCTGTGTATAATAAAGACATGAAACTGATTTGAAATTGATAATTGATATGAGACAAAAGCTAATTGATATTGATTTGATATGAAGATAATAGGTCTTAAATGACCAAAGATAATGTTCACTATAGCAGCGATGAACTGAGGATTGTGAAAAAAAGTGTCAAAATGCCTGATTCCGAACCTTAGGATTACAAAGAAGTGAGTGACCGGTTCTAGACTCGATTGTCTTAGCAGAACTAGCAGGTATCACATCTGAACCCTTCAGTTGCCGAAGAACCAAGGAAAGGACACTATGATTCGATGGTTGCAAAAACTGATACAGATTACAAGATTAGGAGGATACCAAATTGATATGGATCGTCGAATCTGATATGCCCCAAGTGATGATAGATTTGCCCCGAGCGATCTTTTGATGAATCAGCAACTAGACATGGTTGTTGTCTTGATCACTGATGAAAGGTATTGATAGAAATTGATTTACAGACTTTGAATGATGTGCAATACCATGCCCCCTTTCGGATGAAAATTGAAATTTGACAAGAAAAGTCAGTGTTGATAGTTTAGAAGCATGCTAATTGATTTGAGAAGTGGTTAAACACGTTCAAGAAAACATTCTGCATCATTAGAAGGTCCCAAAAGATCAAGTTTGACTAGGTTAAACTATGAGTTGACCATAGTTGACCAAGTTGAAATTTTGATAGTTTCATGTAAGATAATCAGTTAAGTTGAATACTAGATTTCTGTGATGATCGAAGGTCGAATATGCAAGCAATAGACCGCCCTAGGCCCAAAATTTTTAAATCATGATATTGACATATTAAATGATCTCAGATTTGAATTTTGATCCTGAAAATGGATTCAGAACGTCGAAATTAGCCAGGGGTGCAATTTTCATGAAAAACGAAGCACTTTTGAAAATTAGGTCAAATGCTATATAAAGGCCTGAAGGGTCATTTTCAATTCATTTCAACCATTTGACTTTGGAGATCGTGCGGAGCCCTCTGAGCAAGAAAATGGTAGAACAGTGAGATCTAAAGGTTCCTATGAGTTTGCATCGATTTGAGCACAGCCAGAGATACTAGAGACCCCGATAGTATGGACATCCGGTAGGTGGACCTCTGTGCCCCTCAGAAAATGCAAATTTTTCATGTTCCTAGCATTTTTAAATTTTTTTCGTACGTGTTTTGCTTTTTTAATTTTTGCATGTGTGAAAACTCGTACGAGTCTCAACCTAGACTCGTACGACACTTCATTTGAATTTCCTTTGTCGTTTCAAGTCCACCCAAGTGTCGTATGAGAGGGACCCTTGTGTCGTACGACATTTCACCGGGTCTCTCAAAACTTGTATGATCCTGGGTGCAGTGTCGTATGACCATGTATTGTTGTTTGGTCTTCTATGGAATGTCGTATGACATTTGATGCCAGTTTGGACTATCGTATGAAAAATAGAGTGTTGAAAACTGACTTTTAGGGCCAAATTTTAACTTTTTTGATGCCTGATTCTGATATCTGACTAGTTGACCTACCTTCTGAAGTACCTGACTATCCAATTTCTGTACTATTAGCCTATTATTGAACCCAATTTCTGATAGAATGCCCTATTTTGGTATGATATAGGTGACATATCCAGATGTACACATCCGACATTCATACCCAGCTACCCAGAGATTATGTGTCGCGCTTCTGGACCCGATGAGGGTTCATCTCGTTGCCTGTGGATTTGAGTATTTGATTCATTTACATGACATTAGGGAAAATCATGGCCTTTTAATTGCCTTGATTAAGAGATTCCATTCGGAGACACAGACATTTCATTTACCTATTGGAGAGATGACTGTGACTCTAGAGGACATCTATAGGATACTGTGCATTCCATTTCATAACAGTCGGCATCCTGAGTATGTGAGTTCTAGTCAAGGTGGTCTTCATGCCTTTAGGCATCTATTTGGAGATGATACACAGTTGACGGGGTCCATTTCCTGGGAGGCCCTTATACAACGATATGGTTAGATGCACCGTTTAGAGTGCATTATTGCTGGTATGATTGGGGAGCTCATCATGCCAGGCCATCAACAGAATAGATTTTTGATGGGATGGGCTCTGATGGTAGCACTACTTATGGCTACACCCACTGAGCTTGCCTAGGGTCAATGCCTCTTGGCACATATGTTTTCAGAGATGCATGAGATCGTGTATTAGGATTGCAAGAGCTTTGCTTTAGGAGCTCTTGTATTAGAGATATGGGCCTGGGAGCATATCCCAGTATTGAGACCAATTTTTCAGACACAGCAGCAGCCATAGGAGTCAGTGATATATACATATGCTGGTTATGTCACACAGGTCTGGATGGGTCATACCGAGTACTTTCGGTGATGTCTAGATGACATGACTTTTATTCATTGGAGGCTATATTTGCAAATAGAGGTCTGGCCCGCTGCGAGGGAGCAGTATAGTTTTCTTTTTCAGAGTCGAGTGCTTATTGGCCACTCTCCCACTATTCTGGAGAGATTTTTGATTAGCAGAGTGTGGCATCAGTATGGACACAGACAAGATGCCCCATGAGAGTACACTGCATATGCTTGCATTGTGCGTGAGATCAGGCTCAGATGGACACTGAGGCTCTCCTATTACTTATGTGTAGAGGAGTATAGTGCCATTATAGGCAGAGATTGGGACTACCAGCCACAGGTTGTCGATGCAGGAGTGATAGACAGATACATTGCATGGCTTGCAGATCATCCCATTCATAGATTCTCAGATCCTATGGAGTTGATACCCTCCATGGAGGAGGTGATGGATGTTACAGGAGCTCCTATGGTACAGGGCCTGAGACCATAGGTAGTGCATCCTACACCACCTAGATAGAGAGTGACAACTCCATTGTAGAGATCATCTAGGTATATAAGGCCTCCTTGTCCTTCTACTTCTCCCATAGGTACATCCACAGGGTCACATAGATGATCCAGGGGTGAGAGGGGTACTTTGGGTAGTGTCGGTGTGACAGATGAGGTGTTGGCAGGTGAGCAATTTGCAGGTGGTGATGCAGATCCCACATAGGTAGAAACCACTTTTGATTTTGGTGTGGAGGTTAGACGCCATAAGGTGCATAGATCAAAGACCATTGGACAATAGCTAGACCAGCTAGCACAAGATACAGAGATGCCAACAGCTGTAGCAGAGCCTACTGTTCCTCTCACTTCATCAGAGATGATTAGACAACTCAGAGCTTAGGTCAGGGACCTAAAGGTACAAAGTTCCAGATGGGAGGAGAGGTTTTGGGAGGCAGACAGGCAGTGCACTGAGCTTCATGTAGAGATTCACTTAGAGGTTCAGAGACTACAGACAGAGGTGACCCATTAGACCTCACGGGCCTCTTGTTATGTATCTACATACTATGCTATTGTTCCTGCTGAGTAGAGAGTACCTACATACTCTGAGTACATGGCAGCCTCAAAGGGAGCTAGGGCACCGAGGGTAGAGGTCATACCAGATGCACCACCACCTCCTCCACCAGATACTGATGAGCATGGTGAGAGTTGATTCCTGTGGTCATGTTTTGTTATATTCTGTTCTTTGTTATCACTGATATACCCTTCTAATTCTGATAGCTTTCTGGAGCTCATTCTTTTGTACATTATGCTAGTAGTGCACCTCGAACACATTTCAAGATTTTTGATATATATTAGATTGATATTTTGATTGTGACTTCATTTGTACTTGTCATGATGTGGATTTATGATGATATCATGCTATTTTTATGCTATGATTAGTGTAGAATGTACATATGGATCGATGCAATGCAATGATTTCTTTCATATGTATGGATGTTATGCAAATGTAATTGATTATGAAAAGATGTATGTATGATTTATGCTTATGCAATGAATGTAATGTATGGTAACAAATGATAATGATATAAGATGTAAATGCAGTGATACACATGATATGTTTTTGCAAGTTGATGAAGATAAGTACTCAGTCTTATGTCAAAAGGATGTTTAACCTTGGAGGGTTACTGGTCGCGGTTTGATGAAGAGACCTTCGAGTGAGACTCAGCTCATGTTAGATGTGAAGAATTGATATGAAGAATCATTTAAGTTTTGAAGTTTGTTTAGCCCTTGTGAGATCATGCAACATGCAAAATGCAAAGAGACATGCAAAATGAAATGCAACCTAAGACCTACGACCTAGTCACTGATCATATGTCGATTTGTTATCATCATTGAACTTTTAGGTAACTAGATAAATCAATACAATGCCCACTACCTAAAAAAAACCATAGACATATGAATATTGATTTGTATGCGCAAAAATCAATACAACACCCACTGGTCAACAACCATGGATATATGAATATTGATTTTTTTTTCAGAATGTTGGATTAGATATAAGCACCAAGGCACAAATGCTAAGATGACCTAAATATCTTGTCCATTTTGATATAGAAATTTGTATAAGCATCAAAACATGAACATCATGATGACTTGAATATGCCTTGCATTACAAACACATCAAATAGCTAAGAGATTATTCTAAATCCAATGTGAATTACCTGTAGTGACCCTTTATCATTCACATCCTTAGGTAAGATCATGTTTCACAGTAGGAGAAAGAACTCACTCAAAAAGACAATAGTTAGATCAAACTTCCTTGAATTTTCTGGGTATCAATGGTCGAGGTACACATGGCCATCCAATTCAAGATAGAGGCTCTTATAGTCAGACACCATTTCAATCCAACATTTCCAAAGACATTAGATTTTCACATACAAGCAGAAGACAAAGAAAAGATTATGCCCCTAGTCATCACTCTCTAAATCCTATAAAGGACATCATCGAAGAGCTCAGAGGGACATAATATGCAAAAATGTCAATGCGAATCAGTAAGCATACAAGGAGATAAAAGCATGAAAAGCACAGATTGTTTTTAGTTTGATGTTTGATTGTGTTGTTGTAGATGCAAAATCCTGTCTGGAGACAAGACAGACTTGACTGAGTCAAATGAAGCTTCAAAGGACTTTGAGTGGATATGATACATCTAAGATACATGGGAGACCATATGATATGACATTGATTGCCCCCAAGTGTTAAGCATTGATAGGATATAGACGCTTGTGCTAAGGGGTGTACAAACTGACTTATTGAAAACTGGAAATGTAGAAACAAACCAGGAGATATGTACAAACTAAAGCAAGATTGAAAGCTAGGAAAGACCAAGATTGCATTGATAGATGGAGCGTATTGAAACAAGTGGTGCCCGTTTGCTGGGTTTTCACCATCTTGGCAGAGATTCTATTTTTTCTACCAAGGTGCCTGTTTCCAGGTTTTCACCAAGGCACCTTTTTTTTCTTTTTCATTTTTTTGTATTTTTTTTTTTAGTACTTTTGATATTTTTTTATTTTTTTGTGAATCATCAAGGCACCTATTGCTAAGTTTTCACCAAGATGTTCATTTTTTAGGACTTTTTCTGACTTTTATAATTTTTTCAGGACATTTTACCATAGACTGAATGTCTTAGACATAGAATTTCTTCAGATGGAGAACATTGATTGGTTCTCAGAGCTATTCTCCTTCATTCATTGAGAGTTGATAGGCACCAGAGCTAAAAGTAGTAGTGATGACAAAGGGACCCAACCAGTTGGGTTTGAACTTCCCCTTGCATTCTTGATGTGATTGATTTTTAGGATTCTCTCTCAAGACTAGATCGCCAACCTGAAATTCTCCATGTCTAACTTTCTTGTTGTAGCCTCTAGACATTCTCTTTTGATATACTCTGAGATGATCATACATTACTTGTCTGTGCTCATCTAGTAGTTCAAGTTCTTGCAACCTAGACACTCTATAGTCATCATCAGTTACTAGACCATGTATTCTAATTCTTAGGGATGGGATTTCAACCTCAATAGGTAGTACCGCTTCAGACCCATAAACTAAAGTGAAAGGTGTAGCCCCTGTAGGTGTTCTAATACTTGTTCTATAGGCCCATAGAGCTAGATTAATCATGAGATGCCAGTCTCTACCAGTTTTGTTTATGGTTCTGTGCAAGATCTTTAATAGAGTTTTGTTAGAAGCCTCTGCTTGGCCATTCCCTTGTGGATAGTAGATAGAAGACCAATGTTGGGTGATCTTGAATTTGGCACATAGATCATCTAGGTCTTTATTCCTGAATTTCCCACCATTATCTATGATTATGGAATGAGGTATCCCATATCTGCATATGATATAGTTCAATATGAACATAGATATCTATTTCCCTGTTGCTTGTGTCAAAGGGACCGCCTCTACCCATTTTGTAAAATAATTTGTGGCTGTGATTATATGGGTATGTCCATTAGAAGAATGGGGATGAATCATCCTGATAAGATCAAATGCCCATTGATGGAAAGGCCATTGTGTTGTAAAGGGGATTAGATCCCTTCCTGGAGCATGAATTAGGTTGCCATGCACTTGGCACTTTTGACAATTCTTAGCAAATTTGGTAGCCTCTTTCTCCATTTCAGGCCAATAGTACCCAACCCTAATAAGTTTTTGAGCTAGTGTTAAACCATTCGAGTGTGACCCACAAATACCATCATGGACTTCCTCTAATGCACGTTGAGACTCTTCCCATTCTAAACATCTAAGTAGCATACCATCTAGACCTCGTTTGTATAGATTGTGACCAATGATGACATATCGGGAGGCATTACGGATAAGGTATCTCTTTTCATGGCGGTTGAAGGTATCAGGGATGATTTGGTCTTGGAGATAGGAAAATAAGTTTTTATATCGGGATGAATCATGACCTACAATAGTGCAGATCATGCAGGTTTCAAGGGAGTCATATGCAGGATAAGATAGTACTTCTACCAAGAACTCATAGCGTAGCTCATGTTCAGGTTGCTGTAATAAAGTAGATAGTGTTGCCATTGCATCGGCAGCCTTGTTCTCCGTTCTAGGAATTTGCTCAAATGTGATAGATATGAAATATTTCCTAAGATCATCTACCATTCTCTTGTAAGGAATGAGCTTTTCATCTTTAGTTTGGTACACATCATTGACTTGATGAATAACAAGTTGAGAGTCTCCATGAATGTGTAGCTCTGTTACTCTCCATTCAATTACTATTTTCATACCATTCAAAAGGGCTTCATATTTTACAATATTGTTTGTGCAGGGGAACTTTAGTCTGAATGCTTTTGGGATGGAGTATCCTTGAGGAGTTATGAACAATATGCCTGCTCCAGATCCATTCTGTGTATAGGAGCCATCAAAGAACAATTTCCATTCTCTAGAAGATAGGTGCATAATAGAGGAGTCTGGAAATTCCATTTGCATTGGTGTGTCATCAAACATGGGTGCATCTGCTAGTTGATCAGAAATAACTTGACCTTTTATACCTTTTCTTTCAACATATTCAATGTCAAATTTGCTTAGAAGCATGACCCATTTAGCTAGTCTACCTGTGAGGGCAGCCTTGCTCAGTAGGTATTTTAGTGGATCAATTTTTGCTACTAGATGCATGGTATGAGCTAACATATAGTGTCTCAGTTTTTATGATGCAAAGATCATAGTGAGACAAGCTTTCTCAATCATAGAATAGTTATTTTCATACACCACCAATGTTCTTCTTATATAATAAATGGCTCTTTCCTTTTTCTCATCATCATGTTCTGCTAGCAATGCCCCCAGTGATGTGGCTATTGCGGAGACATATAAGATCAATGGCTTCCCATGAATAGGAGGCATCAAGATAGGTGGATTTGATAGATACTTCTTGATATATGGTTAAAGTTGTTCTCACATTCTTCATTCCATGCAAAGGTCACACCTTTATGTAATGTTTTTGTAAAAGGCTGTGATATGTCTGCTAGCTATGATATGAATCTTCTGATAGATTGAACTCTTCCTTGCAATGTCCTCATTTGACTGATATTCATGGGAGGTTGCATTTCTATTATAGCCTTGACTTTAGCTGGATCAACTTCAATGCCCTTCTTTGAAACTATGTATCCTAAGAGCTTTCCAGAAGTGACACCAAAAGCACACTTCTTAGGATTTAGTCGGAGACTAAACTTTTCCATTTTGTCTAGGATCATGCTCAAGTCCTTTAGATGTTTACCTCTAATCATAGATTTTGCTAAAGTGTCATCAACATAATCTTCCATAGTTCAATGCATCATGTCGTGGAAAATAGATGTCATCGCTCTTTGATATGTAGCTCCAGCATTTTTAAGCCCAAATGGCATGACATTCCAACAAAAGGTGCCCCATGCATGTGTGAAAGCAATTTACTCTTGGTCCTCTGGAGAAATTTTTATTTGATTATATCCAGAGAAACCATCCATTAAGGAATACATCTCGAAACCTACAGTCATGTCCACTATCATATCAATGTTAGGTAGTGGAAAGTCATCCTTAGGGCATGCTTTATTCACATCTCTAAAGTCTGTGTAGACTCTGATTGACCCATCTGGTTTAGAAACAAGTACAATAGTAGAGATCCACTCTGCATAGTCAATAACTCAGATGAATCCAACATTTAGGAGCTTCTCTAATTCAGCTTTTACCAAGAGTGCAACATGAGGATGCATCTTTCTCAATTTTTGCTTGACAGGTTTGACATTTGGAGCAATAGATAAATGATGCATTATAAGATTGGGATCCAATCCTGGCATATCTAAATATTTCCATGCAAATTTGATCTTCTTCTTTGTTAGGAATGTTGTAAATTTTTGCTTCTCTTCTTCTGATAATGATTGTGCTACATGTACCAATTGTGGTTCCTCTGTTGTACCCAAATTGATGGATTGAGTGGGCTCAATTAGAACTAGAGATCTGTCCTATAAATGACTCTGAAGGACATCAAATATCTCATCCTTAGGCACCTCAGAGAGGTTTTCACCTTTGGATACATCTTTTATTTTTACTTTTGTAGGTTCTGAGACTGCCACAAAGTGGTTTTCACCCTTAGAACTCTTTTTCTTTTTATTTTTATTCTTGTTTTTTTGACTAAGATATTTGATGTCCAACTCGGTCATGCTAACGCTCGGTTCACTGATGGAAGTACTCATAGGCTCAACTGCATTGAGGTAGCAAGCAAGGGCATAGTCATTCAGGAAGGTATAAATACCATGGCTTGGATTTGTGGAGGTTTGATCAATAAGTTCTAGATATTTGATAGTCAAAGTAGGGAAAGATTGGGAGATAGTGTTTACAGATATGGATCTATCATCATTGGTCCTAACCTGACACTCAATTCCAAAGGTGATACTACAACTTAAGACATTCAATTCATGAATAGGCTCAATGTCATCATGGGAGTCCAATTCAGCCATAGGTGGATCAGACTCGATAGGTTCATCATTTCGCTCTAGACGTACGTTGGTTTGAGGTGCATATTGGCGAATAACATCAACATGTTTCTCTATGATAAGCTCATCTGGTTCTGGGATGACTCCCCATTCATAGTCATTAGATTCATCTTCTGATTCAGGATCTCTAGGAAATCTTAGAACATGAGTAAAGTCAAGGTGAATACCCCAAGAAGGAATACCCTCAGATTCTGATTTGAATTCATACTCATGGGAATCTATCTCAGAATCACTACCACTTCCCTCTTCTTGATTGTTTTCAAGATTAGCTAGTTCTTGTGTTGCAACTATCTCTTGATTGATAGTAGGTTCTTGTGTTTCTACTACATTAATTCTTTTGATAGGATCATCTTTATCATCAAGAAGGTCTTTGATCTCTTTAGGCAATTTTTCATAGGGGATGAGTTCTGAACTATCTAAATCACTATCAGATGGTTCTATTTCTTCTTTCTTAAGAATAGGTTCCCCTAGTGCGATCTACTCTATGACATGAGAGCAATTACCTTTGAGGTGATAGGGTTTCTTCTTAAAGCCTATGCCAACTTTGTTTTTATTTTCTCTACCAGTATGTGGGAGAGGTACCTCAAGACCTTTTCCTATGATTCCTAGAGGTCCTTTACCTGAATATCCCATCTTAGCTATTAATTTATCTCCTAGACCATATGACTTGGAAGGGAGTTTTGAGACTGCAGAGTCACTAGTTTAAACGACTTGAGATTCAGGTTCATCTTTGTACAGCCATGATAGAACAGCCTCATCCTCTTCAAATTCTTGCTTGGATACTTGTTCTGCTACAAAATTCTTTTTATATACTTCAAGAGGTTCTTTAGATTCTGGTTTGGATTGTTTCAAAGATTGCCCATAAGACTTAGGCAAGATAGGGAGAGATGCCAAAGATAAGACTGGCTCAATAGTATATTCTCCCATACCATTTTCTTTGATATTAACCTCTTTTGCAAAATCTTCCATTTTAGATGTGGATGCTTCTTTAGTTGGTTCAATGGAAGATTCTCTATTATTAGGTACAAGCTTATATGCACTTTCCTTCAAGGTGTTGTAAGTTGTATTTAGATCTGCGGGGATAGTAACCTCTACTCCTTCATAAGGAAACTTCAAACATTGATGGTATGTAGAAGGAATAGCTTGCATTTCATGTATCCATGGTCTCCCTAGAAGGACATTGTAGGCCAAAGGTAGATCAAGTACTTGATAGATGGTATCTTTGATAACTGGACCCACTCTGATAGGTAAGACAATGGTGCCTTTAGAAGATCTTTCTTGTTCATCATAGGCCTTGATAGTTATTTTCTTTCTAGGATCAATAGCCAATTTTGAAAATCCTAATTGTGTGATCAAGCTGTAAGAACAAATGTTTAGGCCAACACCCCCATCTATCAACACACATTTGACCCTACGGTTCTGGATCAAGACTTCTATATGCAAAGGCTGATTATGCAGGTGACTCAAGGAGTTGTCATCTTCCTCTAAAAAGGAGATATATTGTGGAGATGTAAGATGTCCAACCATAGTCTGGAACCTGTCTAAATCAAGGTCATCAAGAACATCGGAATTGAGAAAAGCTTTATCGAGAATGGCTCTATGAGCTGGAGATATTCAAAGAAACTCAAACATGGAGATTTTTGCATTAGTGTGTTGGAGTTGTTGAACAATGCTATAAGATGTAGGCCTTGTATCCTTTGGATTGGAAGATTTGGAAGTAGCCTTCTGTTTAGAAGCAAATGAAAGGTTGAAGGGCACCTTAGGGACATTTGATGAATCTAGGATTTGTCCTTTCAGATGCATTGGAGCCTGTGATCGAGTAACTACGTTAGCTAAGGAATGATCTCTATCTCTTCATACAATTGTGATGACATTGCAACTTTCAGAGAGACATGGTTCAACCATATTGATGACAACATTATTTCCAGGGTAGGCATAGTTGACTTTTGCTCCCATATTAGGCTGAGAAGTTGAAACTTCTTGACCATGTTTCAGAAATGGTTCCGTGAATTCTATATGATCATTATTGCTCTTGGGATTGTCAATTGTGATGTCTCCACTATCGATCAGATCTTGAATGGTATGCTTCAAGTGGTAGCAACTACTAGTTTTGTGACCTTTACTCTGATGGAAATCATAGAATTCATTTTCTCTCCACCATTTCAGTTTGGGGTCCTGATCATTTGGTTAGATTGGTGGTAAAGAGATGATGTTATTAGCCAGTAGAGTTTTCATAGCTGATTCTAAAGATTCTCCTAGAGGAGTAAATTTTTTATGTTTATCCCATTTTTTATATTTTGGCTTCCTTTGAGATGGTGGAGAAGAATTTTGATCTGAAGCTTTAATGGCTTGATTGCCAAGAGTGAGATTGTAGGCTGGTGCCTTTGATGGGGCACAGATAGTGTTAACAATGCCATCTGTGATGATGCCTTTGTTCTTGTTCCAATTTTTGTTCTTGTCTTTAGAACTAGATCCTGATTCGTACTTGTCTTTTTGAAGTGTGATTTCTCCTTTTTTCACAAGCACTTTTTCGATTTTGATAGCATTATCCACCATCTTATCAAAAGATGTATGATCTTGCATTTGTAGAGGATAATTGATATCTAGAACAAAGTTGTTGATGAAGATTTCCAGTTTTTCTATTTCTGGAATAGGTTTGGCATATAGAGAGAACTTCTTCCTCCATCTCTTGAGAAATGTTAGGAATGGTTCCCCTGGGTATTGTTTGAGATTACAGATATCGATCATGGTGACCAGGTGCTAAATATTGTAGGAGTATTGTTGATAAAACAATTTGATCAACTCCTCAAAATTTTTGATAGTAGAAGGCAATTTTGAAAACCAATGAATGGATGCTCCCCCTAGAGATCGAGGGAAGAGGTGCATAAGGTAGGTTGGTTCATTCATGAACTCCATTCATTGTGTACAAAATTCCCTGACATGATCTTGAGGGTCAGAGTGCCCGTCATATTTATCATACTTCGGCATCTCCACTCCTTTTGGAAATGGTGGCATGTACAAGTCTTTGTCAAATGGAAAAGGACATAGAGCCTCCATGGAGAACTCTTTAGGTTCCTTCTCTTTCTTGAGATTGTTAAGTTCAACTTGTATAGCATGCATTTGTTTCATCATAGCTGTGAGTGGATTCTCTTCCTCATGTGTAATGATGTCTTCAATATTAAAGTTGGGAGGAAGTTTAGCTCCTTGATGAGCTAATTGTAAAAAGTATGCTTGTCTATCTTCTTTCAAGAAATGCTTTATCATTCGTTTGAAGTTATCATCATTTTGATATTGAGCAATTTCTTCAGGTGTGGGTTCCTGATCTGCACCATGTTGAGATTGAGCTCTTTGAGAGCCAAAATTTGTCCCTGCTTGAGACATGGTAGGAGTTTGTGGACTCCCTAGATTAGATTGATGAGGGGTATGTTGAGTACCTCCGTGAGTAGATGGAGTAGGTATGTAACCAGATTTCAATCGATAGTTGCCAAGACCATCATCCTCGTAAAGACATAAATTGATGAGTTGCTTAAGAGTTGGAGTTTGGAGAGTGGTGATAGATTTCTTGTGAGAGGAAGCTCTAGTCTCCACCATTCACCTCAAGTGAAACAAAAGAATAAGATCCAGATAACCGAAGAATGAATTGAATCAAGATGATCAAATGATGCAACCTTGTCAAGGTTTGATTGATTTGAAGATTTGATTAGATGTGGATGAAGGATACTGTACCTTGGATGTATGGGTAGGTTCCCAAAAGATAGCGGACAAGATATCACAACACTTAGTCATTTTGATGATTGATTGAAGATTGATAGTTATGACAAGGTTTTGACACAGGATGATAAGGACTCAAATCAATTAAACAGAAGGCTAAATCAGATTCAAAAGGCCACTTTAGGAAAATGATTGGACTCTTAATAGCTATTGATCTATTCCTAACATAGTGATTCATTTGACAGATTTTGAAATTAGGCTGAAAAAGCTAAATATTTGGCAATTTTGACAATTTTTTTACAACTTTCAAAAATTTCCCAAACAACACTCTACAGACTCATACGACAGTGGGTATGTTGTGAAATGACAGTTGCAAAACTCATACGATAGTTGGGTAGCAATGAAATGACAGTTGAAAATCTCATATGACAGTTGGGTAGCAATGAAACGACAGTTGAAAATCTCATACGACAGTTGCAAGATTTTGACTTTGAGAATTTGTTGGCATGGAAACTCGTACGACACTGGGTACTCAATTATATGATAGATGGGTTGTAATGAAATGACACTTGATGGAAACTTGTATGACTTTCTGACCTCTTGAGATGACTTTTGACTCCAGAAAAGGATTTTACTTCAGATTTTGCAAATTTTGAGTTTTTAGATTTGAATTGTTTGCAAATTTCAATGTCCAGATTTGAGGATTGTAACAGATTTGTCCATTTTCAATAACTAGATAGATAAAAAAGCACACAAAATAGCAAGCAAGTGATTTCAAGCATGTCTGAAAACAATGAACAAGGGCAAAAGCAACCTTGCGCATGAACAATCAAGTGACTTATTCGTTCTAATCCTCAGAAGCGCTAATTGTGTATGTTCCAAAAATGTTTTTCAATAACGCACATATACCCTATAAAATGAAAATTTGGCCTCGCTAGGGTTTTTAGTAATGGTTTGACTTTGCAACTTTTATGATCCAAAGGGGTGAACTCCAATCCCGGTGCACCAAGGTTTTGACACAGTCCAAGAACTTAATCTTCAGGAGCTGCTAGGGAGATCTGACAACCCAACAATGAACCATACCTGTGGAGATTTCTTCCACAAGGGCATTTATATAGCGGCTGTCACTACCATGATGAAAATGGCTATTACTGCTTGAGGTTCCGTCAATGTAGTTTTCCTTGTGAAGGGATTGTCTGCTACGGTTAACCCTCTCTAAAGGTGACTCACAATAGTATACCACAATGGGACTCAGCTCCAGATCCAAGGTTTTTGATGCCTCTTCACTTTTAACCCAAACAAAGTTTGTCTCACCAAGGTCTATGATATCAACCCCACCTGATCTATCAACCCCTCCAGAGAGAGAATGTATCAATCAATAAGGGAAGATGCACTAACCAATTTTGATTCACCAAAGCTCATGATGTCTACCCCACGTGATCTATCAACCTCTCCTGGGAGAGAATGTATCAATCAATAAGAGAAGACGCACTAACCAATTTGAATGTGAAATGCAATAAGTATCCGCCCTACCTACAAGGATTATAATGTCAAGAAGGATTTCGTTGGGAATCCAATCTCTCAAGAATCATGAATAGTGTTCATAGGGCCTAATTACTATGTGAGCATAGATGTATGTTTCCAAAAGCAAATCTACCAAAAGTATCCAAAAAGTAGAAAGAGGAACACTTAACGCTTAAAGTGAATATGAGATGAGTCCATAAGGTGGAACACTTAACACCTCACACAAGCTAAAAATGAGTCCCCAACTTAGAAAACAAGTGAGTTCCTAAAAGCACAAAAGGGTTGCCAAGTGGAACACTTAATGCTTCTGTCCTGTTGATCCCTCCCCTTTATGGCACTGAGATTGCAACCAGGGGGTGGACTGAGGGGCCGGTAGATTAGCGAGTCCAATAGCCCAAGATAGCAATCAAGATCAATCACAAGTATCTGAGACTCCTTAATGAATACTTAAGGGATCACAACCTAGTAAGTGTGTAAAACAAAAGCATGAAAAGAATCACCCAAGCTAGACACACGAGAGATTTATTTTAAGCCCCAAATCAAAATATTATCAGCACAAGTGGAATACCTGAGATCCTCGCAACACGCTTAGTAGATTTTTACTTGATTTTAGCAAACTTTACACTTTTTCCAATCAAAACCAACAAGAGTCAATAAAAAATAGAGAATTCCAACTGTTAAGATTAGCTGTTAGTCAAAATCCAAAAATCAAATCTGACAAACTGCCTACAAAAATGAAATGACAGTTAAAACCTGATGCTGAAACTTGTACGATAGTGGGTATGCTCCCAAAAGACAATCTGGAAACTCGTACGATAGTGGGTATGCTCCCAAATGACAGTCTGGAAACTCGTACGACACTGGGTGTCTAATCAAATGACAATCCAGCCTCCAAATGATAGTGGGTGCCTGATGAAATGACACTCGGTCAACTGTCATACGACAGTGGGTTAAAAATCATATGACTTTTGTCAGAAACTCGTACAAAGATTGCACGGACAAAAAATAAAAATCATATTTTTGCACAGAAACCGAGGAGAAAAAGATAGAAATTGATAGAATTGAATTGGAAACCCGTTTCAGGGCCCCACAATGGGTGCTAGAAATGTGTGTGTGAAAATTGTACTCGATCTATAGACACAACACTTTAGTAAAACATTAGAGGTTAGAAAAATCAAAATCGTGCAAAATTGAAATCTAATTTAACCAAGCGATTTACTGCCTTCTAGTAGATGCGAGATCGATGTTCTCAGATTGCTATTGAGATCAGTGACCTAGACGACACCTAAATGAAGGATTTTAATGCAATTGATCTAAATATGAATTGAATGCAATTAATCTATATTTTTGATATTTTCTATGCAATAATAATGAAAAACTGATATGAATCTATGCTAATATGGAAATTGATCTAACAATGATATGAATCTATGCTAAATGATATGCAATGCTCAAAACTAGAAAGATCTCACAATATCTTGGATTCGCAAAGATGATTCTTTAGACTCCAATTCGATAGTGTGAGAATGCAGATTCATGGATTTTGAGAGAGATCTTTTGAGATGAGCTGAGGCTTTAATTTATAGAAATCCAGGGCTTTGGAGGTGCATGGAAAAAGCCATAAATCACTCAAATAACTCAGGTTGATTTTTGAGTTATTTTTAAATAACAGATAATTAAGTCACAAAAATCATGCAAAAGCACAGTTCAACTCGAATTAGAAGTTTAGATCAACTTTAAAACTCAAAAAGATGTTGAGTTTCAAAAAGCTAACAACTTGCATTGATTTTCCAATTTGAGTTTAATTGGTCCTTGAATGTGCACATGGATAATTATGATTTAATAAATAAATAAAGTAATTTATTCTCAACTTAATTGATTTTTGAAATAAAATAATTAATTTATGGGTTAATTAACTATTTTATCAAACTTTTATTAAAAACTATATTATTAAATAATGACAACTTGCTTTAATCAATTAAATAAAAATTTAATCAATTATTCATAGGATATTGGATTTATTGTCAAAATTAAATAATACAATTAATAAGAGATAGAATTAAATTTAATTAAACAATTAAGTGGCAAGATATTAAATCTAATTAATTAAATATGAAAATATTCAATTAATCAAACTTAGGATAAATGTGATTTATCACCAAATAATCATTAAATTAAAGATAATTAAGATAATTAGGAATATTGCTAGGAATATTCCCCGATGGAGAATTTAAGATAATCAATTATGATTCGATGATGTTTAGATGTGCCTTAGGTTAGGACTTTGATGTCGATTTCATTCGATTTGTAGATGTAGGAGGTTAATGAACTTACAACCCATTTTTGGGGTATTACACTACATAAGGACTCAAACTTTCTCTGATCAAACCTTTATCCAACAACTCTTGAATCTACCAGTTCAATTTTTGATTCTCAGTAGGTGTCAACTAATGAGGTGCCTTATTTGGTAAACTAGCTCTAGGGATTAGATCCATGAAATGAACAATACTTCTTTTTGGTGGAAAACCATCAAGTACATTATCAAAAATGATTTCACTATACTCATTGAGTAACTTATCAATCTCCTTAGGGACACTATTCTCTATTATCCTACTCAGTTTGTTAGGAGTCACAACAAAACATACATCATCCCTTTTCAAATCCTTAACAAATTTTCTTCCTTCCACCAAACAAACTTTCACAAATGTGCAAACATTACTAACAGGTTCTTCCATCAAAGGTAACAAGATTTTTTTTCTCCCATCAGCCCAAATAGTATACTTATGCGATCTCCCATCATATATAGCATGTCTATCATACTGCCAAGGTCTACCCAACAAAATATGACAACAATCCATAGGCATGATATCACACAACACCTTATCATAGTGCTTTCCAATTTTTAGATTCACATAACACTGTTCCCTTACCAAGAGTGTATGCTCATCCTTCATCCATGAAATTTGATAGGGCTTCGTATGCTCCAACCTTTGCAACTACAACTTTGTGACCATTTCCTCAAAGGCTAGATTCTCCAAGCTACCACTGTCAATGATTGCCTTCCAAATTTTGTCATAAACTCTACATCTGGTCTTGAACAAATTTTTCCTTACCAGATCTTCCTTTTTACCTTCATTCCATAGTGCTCTTCTTACCATCAAGTTACTTTCCATCTTAGGTTCATTCAGTGTCTCTTCTTGCACCAAAGCATTTCTATTACTACCAGCCTTCTTACTAGCATGTGTACATTCAAATGACCTATGTCCTTCTCCATAATTGTAACAAGTTCCTTAGAAATTACCTCTTCTATAACCACCTCAGTAGTTACTACCTCTACCTCTAGATGAACTTTTACCTTTCCACTCGGTCTTGCCTTTGTCCATAATTGTCTTTTAAGGTTTAGATCTACCAATTTCACCATTAGATCTACCTCTTCCTCTAGGAAATCTACTACCTTGACCTCTCTGTCTCTGCTCATGTTTTTTTTTTCAATTTCTCCTTGGCCTTCAAAGCAAATTGATATGCCTCTTCAATGTTCTCCAACTTAACCAGACTGATTTCTTCTTAGATGGAAACCCTCAAACCATTTAGGTACCTAGCAATTATTTCCACATCATCTTCATCATGTCTAGATCTGATATCCAATCTATAGAATTCCTTAGTATATTACTTTACCGAGTTATCTTTCTACCTTAGACTTTGCATTTGTGTAACTAGGTTAATCTGATAATTATAGGGTAAGAACTTTCCTTTCAGCTTATTCACCATTTTATTCCATACCTTGATTTTATCTTTGGCCTTTATTTTCTGATCCAACTACAGATGCTCCCACCACAAGGATGGATGACCTTTCAACTTTGTGCCTACAATTTGTACCTTCTTTTCTATAGATACATTCTCATACTCAAAATATTTTTCCATCTCAATGATCTAGTCCATCAACTCATCAGAATCCAATTTCCCACTATACTTAGGAGGGGTAAAATGTGGTGTCAACTTCAAACATGTCAAGGCCTTCAAGAATCTTTCCTCACCCTAATCCATCACAGGTGCAGGTTCTTCTTCACCTTGTATGACTTCAATTTCATCATCACTTACATCCGCAAGATGTCTTCCTCTTGTCTGGGTTGTCTCAACAACTTTGACTCTAGTAGCAAGTTGTCTCAACATGCCTACCAATCCTGGATCCACTTCTCACCTCCCACAAACCATCTTGGAAACCCTCTACAATTGCAGGTCAGATCCTAATCTGCTACCTCACAACAATTCAACTAGGGCCAAGAAGGAAGCTACAAACCTAGATTTGCAGACCTAGATCCAGATCTAACCTCGCTCTGATACCAACTGATGCAATGGGAAGGATAGGAGGGGCCAAAAAAGTAGCACACCCTACCAAATCTACCCTTTCTTAATGCACACGTGGAAGAAATAACAACAAAGTGAGGGAGAGAAAGCAAGATCATTCATATATTATCTTCAATAAATTGATACATGCCAAGTTGTAAGGCCTTCCCAGTTATGACCATATATTATAATGAATAACAGAAGTCCTCCAACATGTGAGGATCTATGAATAATCCTAATTCTCCTATCTTCTATCTTCTCAATCCAAAACTATCCTAAACTCTAACCAAACACCTACATTTATACAAGAGGCTACTAAACTAAGTCGGGCTTTAGATCCACAATCAACGGAAGAAACAATCAAATCTAGGACCACACACTTCCCAATGATGGATACCAACATTAAATTTGTGACCCAAATTAAATGTACCCATCAGCCTCAACAAGAACTCAAAATAAACCCATCAGTAAACAAGGTTTACCAAGCACCAGACAAGCATCACCGAGTGCCAGGGAAATTACAGAGGGCTAAAGAGATAACCAGCCAATACCAATGAATACAAGAAATTGATCAACACTGAACCAACTTGGTCAAAGAAAGAACTGAGCAACATAGACAAGTTCACATATGTTTTTGGTGAAACAAGATTGCCAAGGACCTAAAGAACATGTCGAGCAATAGGAGAATGCTACCAAGTATTAGGAAGAGGTTGCCAAGCATTCAGAAGCTGAATCTGACAATCTTGTTGGTGAACCTGAAGAGGAAGAAGAAAGGAGAGAAAAACCTATTTTGGCACAATATGTAAGGAGACATCACAAGCTTGAACAAATCATTGGAGACAAAGAAACTAGAGTTCTAACCATAACCAAGTTAAGAGATCCTACATGTTTACTGTGTGAATTCAAGCCTAAGAAAACAAGAGAGGCACTAGAAAATGAACACTGGATCCAAGAAATGAATGAGGAGATAGACCAGATAGAGAAGAATGATACCTGGACTCTAGTGCCAAGATGATAAAACAAAAATTGCATTGGCACAAAATGGGTGTTCAGAAATAAGTTGAATGAACATGGACAAATCACAAGGAACAAAACAAGGCTAGTATGTTGAGGCTACATACAAGAAGAAGGGATAGATTATGGGGAGACATTTTCCCTTGTAGCAAGATTGGAAGGAGTAAAAACTTTACTTGCATATGTTGTCTACAAATATTTCAAGGTATACCAAATGGATGTCAAGTCTTCATTTTTAAATGGTATATTAGAAGAAGAAGTGTACATTGAACATCCAGAAGGATTTGTTGATCCAAACAAGAGACACATCGTTTGCAAACTAAATGAGGCACTGTATGGACTGAAGCAAGCCCCTAGGGCATGGTATGAGATGCTACACAACTACCTAATAGAGATTGGATTCTCAAGGACAAATTACACAAGTAATCTATACATGAAAGATGAAGAAGGTAAAGGAATCTTGTTGGATAAGATTTTTGTAGATGATATTATATTTGGTGGACAAGATGCATTGTGTAAGAAATTTTCAAATGAAATGCAAATTGAATTTGAAATGAGTATGTTTGGGGAGATCAAATTCTTTGTTGGTTTACAAGTATATCAGATGGAGAAAGGTATTTTCATCACCCAGTCTAAATATGTTCATGAGATACTGAAAACCTTTGGTATGGAGGATTCAAAGCTAGTAAGTACTCCCATGGCTACTTGAAAAAAAATGTCTAAGAATGATGATGTTGTTGAAGTAAACCAAACTTTGTATAGATCCATGATTGGAAAACTACAGTATGTTGTTCATAGTCGACCAGATATTTCTCTAGCTATTGGGATTGTGGCAAGATTCTCTACCAATCCTAAGGAAACTCACATGATGGTTGGCAAAAGGATAATGAGATATTTGAAAGGGATTGTATATTATGGATTGTTTTACAAGAAGGATGAAATATTTGAACTGAGAGTGTATACTGATGCTGATTGGGTAGGAAATGTGGATGACAGAAAGAGTACTAGTGGTGGAGCTTTCTTTCTTGGACATAGATTAGTTTCCTGGACAAGCAAGAAACAAAATTGCATTTCCCAATCTACACCTGAAGCCAAGTATGTGGCTGTAGTAGTGAACTATTCAAACTTGGTATGGATAAAGCAATTGTTTATAGGCATGAAAGAAGAGATCACTGAACCAGTTGTCATCTATTGTGACAACACAAGTGCTATCAACATATCTAAGAATCTAGTGATACACACAAAGACCAAACACATTTCCATCAAGTATCATTACTCGAGGGAATTGGTGCAAGATAAAGAAGTCAGAATGGAATATGTGAATACAAAGGAACAACTAGCATGCATATTCACTAAAGCTTTACCTAAAGAATCTCATGAATATTTGAGATGACAATTAGGGGTTCTTCCCCTAACTGAGGCTACCTAGTCAAGCTAGGAGCACTACATCAAATGTGCTATAAAGAGTATCTGACAAATTGATGCAGAGAAAGGTCACACTTTAGGAGCAGCCTAAAGTTGTGAAAAGTACATAAAAGTTGATAATCAGTCATAAGAAAATATGACAGAGGGAGAAATATTATTACTAAACTGACAAGATGACATCTACATTTGAAGGATGTATGTTTTAGTTTCTACTTTGCAATTATTGTCAAAGAGGGAGATGAATAAGATGAAAACACATGGTGAGATTTCATGGAATATCAAGTAAGAGGGAGAGATTCAGAGGAAAGAATGTTACTATGTGGACGGTCATGTAAGCAAGGCTATTTGATTTTGAATCAGAATGAAGCTAAGGATATTATAAATATTTCTAATGGATAGAAAATTTTTAGATTGGTTGGTGATTCATTTGTTATTCATATGGTGTTGCCATCAATGCCAAAGAGGGAGATTGTTGGAAACTGCAATTGAAGTAATTGTTGCATTTTCATTGATGTCAAACCTTAACTAGTAAGACTGTTGCTATCTAAGAAAGTACTATATCTATTTGATTGTTGAGAAGGATTAGGGAAAGGTTGATAATAATAGCACCTAAGGAAAGGTTGAGTTATCTTGATACTTCAATGAGTACTTGATTATGTGGCACAATGATAAGATAATGTATTTCTTATCTAAGTAAGAAGGAAGACTAAACAAGTAGGCTTAACTGAGAAAAAGTGAAGAAATCTAGTTTAAGTTGAGTGATGTTAGTGTTGACTACGCTAGTATATGCTGAGTAAATTCAGTGTTGACCGAACATTAGTTAATTGTTGAGGAAGATAGTATTAGTCGAGGAAACAGTTTTAGTGGTGACCAAGCTACCTAGTGAAGACCGAGGAGTTGAACACAATATTGACCAAGTGTCAAAAATTTACCTTTGAGGAAGAATTTAGATTCCTAGCCGACATAGTTGAATTCTTGGATTATGTAAATCACGTTGACTTTATTTATTGATTGTATGAAAGAATTTAATGCACTGTAAAACATTTTATTGTAAATCCATAAAGAGATTTGAGATGTTTCTAGAAGGATAGATGAAGAACATAAAGTTGGAAGGATTCAATGAATCTGACCTAACCCTAAGATCTATGGAGGAGATTAAGCGGAAAAAGTTTGATTGACCTAATTGAGGAAGTATTAAGGAAACCTAAGCATGGAGTTGAAGAGAGAGAGGATGCTGGAGTTATTGTTGATTTTATTGACTATATAAGTAGAAAAGGCTAAAGGAGAAGTGTTCTGATTCTTGAAGGGATTTCTGAGCAGATCAGTGATGGAGATGGAAATGTATCATAGTCAGTAAGCCAACATATGTGTATGGAATTGGATCTGATATTTGCAAAGTGAGTTGTATGTTTTCAGATCAATACTAATGTTACTTTATAACTATTGTATTAGTCAAAATCCTTTTAACGAAGGTTGACTTAATAGTCATTTGTATAAATCCTTTGAACAAGGTTGCATTCTAATGGAATGTATGCAAGTCATATAACAACATGCACTTTTAATAAAGTGGTTGAAATCCTTTAACCAGGTCACACCTGACAGTGTGTTTGTAACCTTTGACAGGGTTGGATTTTCATAGAGCTCACTTCAGAAGAGTGAAAATATTAGTAACATGTTACAAAGTGGTTTTTCCCAAATTGGGTTTCCACTATAAATCAGGTGGTGTTAATGCTTGTGTGAATGTTTTGGTTTGAACATTTCTGTGTTTTTCAAGTTAAATACTATTGGATAGTGGACTGCATTGTTATATGTTTCTATTATGTATTCAGTAATGACTGAGTAGCTATTGGTTGTTAGATCTAATTTGTTGAAGAGTTTTGAAAGTTTATTTATACATCTAGACTTGAGAACAACTAATTCAGCCCCCCTCTTTGTTGTTCTAAATAATATTAACAATGTGTAGGTCAATGTAGCTATTGTTAACTTCACTACACCTTTATTCAAAGGTGGTGTACTACTAGTTTATGAACTTATCCTTCTTCAGGTTGAAGTATCAACCTATTTACCTTTACCTTTTGTAGTCTTAGGTTGATCTTCCTATTCATGTTCATCGAACTTGGTGGCCTATTCATCTACATCTTCAAAAACTCATGCATGTTCCTCAATTTCCTCTTCAACCGATTTCTCAAAATATTCATCAGTTACACCAAATTGCTTCTTCAAGGATTTCACCATTTTATCCTTTTTCCTTCCCATGTTTTCTACTACAAATCCCATCTTTATTCTAGAATTTTCCTCATCGTAGGTTCCAAACCATGTAGCTTCTTTATCCTTAGACTTAGAAAGTAAAGCATTAATTTCTTTTGTAGCTCGATCTATATCAATTTCATATTTCATGGGGGGTAGCCAAGTTGTTCTTGGTTCAACTAATTTAATTAGGGTGATGTTGGTGTCCACCAAAAATAAAACGTGATCCTTATATTTCTCAACTAGTTGGGCCAGAATCCTAGTTCTTTTCTCCATTCTCTCCTTGAATTAGGTTCAAAATTCTTGTCTAGGTTTCTAATGAATTAACTTATTTGTACACTAACTAGTCCATTGACATCCCATTATACATTACCAACTGATGAAAAATAGTTTTGTAAATAGAAGAATGTACATACCAATAATGAACCAAATTTGCATGTGTTTGATCTAGTAACTTTGATGGTTCGCATATTTTCTTCTAATTGGCTCAGCATCAACTCGGCTAGGTCGGGTTGCAAACCCTTCTTCACAATTTTATGTGCGATGTCAACTGCTCTGTATGAAACACTATTCAGTATACTCAACTAGAATATCTTATATGTAATGACATAGGCATTGAATCTCATCGCATGGTCATTGATTGTGTTTATTCTCATGCCTCTATCATCCCATTCTGCTCTGATTAACTTCTCAATCTCGGTCTTTGGCAGATGTCTTAGGGGTTTTTCTTTGTCATTCATGGGATACCTAGTAACCACATGTATAAAATCCTTTATGATCCTTATTGGTTCATCAAGCCACATATTTCCTTCATGTACTTGGATTAGCGTGATTCTTATCCATTCTATCCTAAATTCCTTTAGAAAATATAGGGCATTGGTTAACTCTTTTACCTCTAGGTGTTTGTGATCTTCCTTCAGTTTTTCATTAGTGTAAATCTCTTAGTAGCTGGACTAGAGTTTGAAGTCTCCTATCTCTGTGATCTTACAAATTGTATGATCTTATATCCTTTACCAGTAAAAACCTAGGCAGAATTGTAGAAAATGCTCCTTTGTCATTGGGTTGTGCAGCAATATTGGGGTGCAGTTTGTATCTTGGTTCTTCATCCTAGTTGCTGACTTGATCAATGTGACCTTGTCACTATCGGTCTTCGATTTTGCAAACTTTGATGAGGATTCCATTTTGTTAATAGATTTAGGGCTTTTCATAAAATTCAAGAAAATAAATCGATACACTAAGAACTTACTTGAATCTTTCTCAAACTGCTCATAATGTGATCAAATCAATGTGAATGACTTGGATTCAATTTTCTCAAATCTCACTCAAATCACTCTGGTTTTCTCTTGTATCCAATGTGAAGAAATGATTTTATTGCCATGTATTTATAACAAAAAACCTTGATCCGTGGATAAAATACTTTGCCAGATACTACTTGGTCAACAATAAAATCACTTGGTTAACTCAATGATTCCTTAGCTTGGTGAACACTATCAATACTCAGTTGACTGTGCAACTCGGTTGTCTCTATCACTTTCACCAATTGGAATTTTCTCACTCGGTCCAGCTTATTTGACTATACTCATTTCAAGTTAACAACATATAATACCCTATTGCATCTTAATTCACATTGATTTGGTATGCACACAATATATAAGGAATTGTTGTAATATATAACCGATTGAAATTAAATTCCATACATGTTTTTTCTTATATGGAGGTGTTGAGATCACCTAATCCAATGGATGAGGTGTCATTGACTATTATGCTTCTTTCAACATTGTCATCTATTTCTCTTCTCCGCATTTGGTTCCTTATCCTCATGACTTATTCAATGGTGTTCTCACTTGCATTAATACTTAGTTCTAGTGCTCGGTCTCTACAGTCTCTTCTTAAATGAATGAACTTATGACAGTGTAGACATGCTATTCCAGAATTTGTCTAGTTTCAAGATTTTCATCTCTAAAGCATTCTCATGTAGTTTGCTACTATATGTCCATATCTACCACATGTTGTGCAACCGGTCCAAGTGTTGTAATCCCAAGTATATGCATTACCTTGTCTTCCCATATGTCTTGCTTTGTCCTTTCGATTTCTAGACTTGTCTCATTTTTGTCCTACATTCCTATGATATATGTCCATGCATGTTACAAGTGCGACATTGATTTTCCATGTAGTGTTTATTATATGATTTATTCAGCTTTGATCTATAGTCATGTACTTGATGTCCATACTTGTTGCAATTGTAACAATAACCATTAAATTTAGGAATACATTTTGCTTTTCTTCTGCAATTGATGTGTGTCTTGGTTTTCCACAGTGATAGCATGAGAGATTCTTTGGCCTTGGATTGCCATAGGCACTCTTTTGTTCAGCTTGTCTTGATGACTCTTCCTGCTCAATATAGCCTAAACCGATAGTGTTGTCAAGTCTTGTTTGACTATTTAGAAATTCATCCATCCTTTTAGTACTTTCTTTATCTTTCTTTATCATCTCATTATGTTGTTGTTAAATCTTTACTTCATTTTCAATCTTTCATTTTCTTCCTTCAATTCACCAATGTCTTCCAATTTTCTAGTAAGCTCACTATTCACTTGGTTGACTTCTTGGCTCATGACAACCATGTGATTAGAAATTTCAAAATGATGTCCAGTGAGTCTCAATATTTCAAATTCCTTTTCTTCCAACTTTTCAGTCATTTGTCTTCTATCTTCAATAGCTAAATTCCTTTCTTATTCAACATGTCTTATGTTTTTAATGACATCAATCATTCTTACCATTTGAGTTTCTTGCCCAATCTACAGTGCTTTCACTTGTTTGATAAGGTGTTTGTTCCTTTAAGACAAATCTGATATGGTTCCTTCAAATGCATCAGATATAATTCTAGATCTAGATCCAAATCTAGATCCTTCAAATGGATCCTCTATCTCTTCTTCTAGATAGTCAGTCTCATTGAGCCAAAATGCCATTTCCTTCTTTTTAATCAGAAACTCTTTTAGTTTTTCTTTGGCTTCCTTAAATTTTTTTATGAGAATCTGCATCGCCAATTTATGATTTTCAATGGTCTTATCAAGCTTATACCTTTCCATCCTTGAGATATTTTCTCTTCAATGTTTAAACTTCTTCATCAAGAGAACTATCTCTGATACCAATTATTGGGATTATGGAAAGGTGTGTACTGAGAGGGGAGGGGTGAATTAGTACCCTTAAAAACTTTCAAATTGAATCCTTGTAAACATATTGTTCATTAACTATTTGTATCAATTGCATTCACCATACACTTACTAACATAAATTAAATGTAAATGCATACAATCTAATCAATTAAGCATACATGAAACTTCATACACATAACACATGTATTTTGGTATTGCACAAACCCTTGTTAGAAGGTAAAAATTGTGGTGGGGATGGAACCCACAAAAATTCATTTCTACATAAATAAAGTTTTTGATTAAGGCTTATAAAGATTGATCACTTCTCATGATCTTACCCTGTTAGGAGTAACAATAAGATCAGCTAGATCTACCTGGTTAGAGGATTTTAGCAACACAATTAAGTGTGCAATCGGTTAATAGATTTTACAAAAATACTGTTAAGTCCACTTTGTTAGGAGATTTAAGTATGCTACAATTGCTAGAGAGTAACAATGAAGTGTGATCTGTATGAGAAACAACTTACATTGTTGATATCAGATCCATTAATTACAATAATGAAATCACCTTTCTATGATGAATATATCCATTTGTATTTCTTGGTAGCCTTAAACTATTTCTGATAAACTAAATACTCTATCAAAATCCTTCCAATATTAACCCTATCGAATCTTCACATGTCTCCCAATGATGGCTACTTTATGTGATACATGTCAAAAATGAAATCTTTACAATACTTATATCAAAATGATTTGACCTAATTAGGGTTTGACACTATCTTAGAAAACCTAAGATCAACAATTCAAATGATTAACTTGGATCATCATTACATAGGAATCATCAGTTATTAAATGATTACATCCATAATAAATATTCACCTCGATCTTGGTAAACAATTTTCTTTCTCAGAAAAAAGTTGTTCACCTTGAAGTATGTGTCATTCCAAAATTTTATGTGAACTCTAGATTACTCGATAAATGTTGAGTCTCGATCTTGGTAATATACTAACGCTCAGTAATCCCATGTACTCGGTGACTGTTGTACTTGGTAATCTCTGTGCTTGGTGACTACTATGTAGTTATGATCAATTGAACTATCTTTCTTTGTTTACCGAATGTGTACATGATTAAAAATGAAAACTCTTGATCCATTTAGGAGTAACATTTCTATCATAGTGAAAAGAGGCTTTCATATTGTACTTTTCTAATAGGTTGAAGCTAGAAATGCTTGCAAGATGATTATGGTGCAATCAAAATTAAGGAATAGTTTAATTGTAAGCTTGGAAAACTTGAGATAACTAAGAGATTTGATTCTCCCATTTTGTCATTTTGTTTTTGAATAGCATGAATTAGAGAGGTTTTCTTTCCAATGGCGACAATGACAAAAACAAAAATTGGAAATAGACTTAAAGGGTGTTGAATAGGGTAGATATGGTATAGTTGGAAATGACATGCAATTTAATTGATATTTGGTTACATGTCATTTATACATTTGGTTTTCAAGGGTGGAAAGAGTTGTTTAGGTTTGGTATTAGTTGGTATTCTTCTCTGATTATTCACATGGTCTTTGTTTGCATGATTTTTTCTTGACATAAACTAAATCAGTGGTAGAGTACTTCCTTTGGGGGATCCCTAGTAAATTGTATATTTTTTTTTATGTTGGGTCAATACACAAAGTTGGGTACCAATTCCATGAAATTCTGCTTCCAAAAAATTTTGGCATAAGAAACAAGCACCTATTTTTAAAAAATTGTGTGCCCATTTAGGTTTGAGAGGTCGTTCCATATTTAAAAATTAGGTACCTATTTCCTATTGAGCACCCAAAGCTAAATGGGCACTAGATTTTTTACAAATCAGGTGCCCGTTTTGTAAATCTTTTTTTTTTTTTGTTTTAACCATTTTCCATGTCATTTTCCCAACTTCAAAAATGGGATTAGGTTTTGTAGAGCTTGGGTTCCCATTTCAACTTCTCTTGCCAACCCCCTTAGTCATTTTTCTCCTATTTCAGGTATGTACTATTTTTTATTATTATTTTTATCATAAAAAATTATAGTTTCAAGTTATTTTTAATTAAAAAACATAGTTTAATATTTTTTTATAAATTATTGTATAAATTTAATTATATTTTACATTTCAGTTAGTTCTTTCAAGTTTTAATTTGCTTTGTAAATTATCATACCAAAGTAGAAAACTATTAAAACTTTTAATTTAACCCTAGGTAGTAAAACAAAAACATAAACCTAGACACAATTGAATTACAAAACCCTAAGTAGAAAACCAAAACATAAATTTAGACATGTAAATAAAATAACAAACCATAGGTAGAAAAAAAAATATTTACCTAAACAGAACTAAAGTAAAAAATTGTACCTATAGAAAATGTAAACCTACACAGTTCTAAAATAAGAAACTCTCTCTCTCTCTCTCTCTCTCTCTCTCTCTCTCTCTCCTCTTTCACTCTCCTCTCCCTCTCCTCTTTCTTTCTCATCTGTAGAGAGAGAGAGAAGAGAGAAAGAGGAGAGAGAGAGAGTTTCTTGTTTTAGAACTGTGTGTAGGTTTACATTTTCTACAAGTACCATTTTTTATTTTAGTTCTATTTAGGTGAAAAAAATTTCTACCTATGGTTTGTTATTTTATTTACATGTCTAATTTGATGTTTTGGTTTTCTACTTAGGGTTTTGTAATTCAATTGTGTCTAGGTTTACATTTTTGTTTTACTACCTAGGGTTTAATAAAAAGTTTTAATAGTTTTCTACTTTGGTAGGATAATTTACAAAGCAAATTAATCCTTAAAATAAGTAACTAAAACATAAAATATAATTAAATTTACACCATAATTTACAAAATAAAATTAAACTATGTTTTTAAATTAAAAAATAACTTGAAACTACATTATTTTATGAAAAAAATAATAAAAACAATAGTAGATACCTGGAACAGGAGAAAAATCGTTGAGGGGTTGGTAGGAGAAGCTGAAATGGGCACCCGAGATCTGTAAAACATAATCCCATTTTTGAAGTTGTGAAAATGACATGGAAAATGGTTAAAACAAAAAAATAAATAGATTTATGAAATGTGCACCCGATTTGTAAAAATCAGGCACCTGTTTTGCTTTGGGTGCCTGATACGAAATAGGCACCCAATTTTTAAATATGGCTCAGGCTCTCAAACCTAAACGAGCACCCAATTTTTTAAAAATGGGTGCCCATTTCTTATGCCAATTTTTTTTGGAAGCGAACTTCCACGAAATTGGTACCCAAATTTGTTCATTGACCCATGTCAGGGCATTGGAGATGTAAACATAATAATTACACATGATTACAAAGTGATATTTTCCAAAAAGAATAAAGTATGATATATGCATTGGAGGAGTAACCAATGCTAGCACCACTTGTAGAGATGATTCTAGAACATCTAGCACCACTTCTATAATTGTATTTAAATAGATCAGAGTGGTATACATGCACAAAGGGAGATTGCATGTGTGAAGCAAAAATTGTAGATAAGGTGATGTGAAGAGAAACCTAAAGAATAGAAAGTGATTTTGGTTCTGAATTGAATCTATCGAGCACTGAATTGATATTGTGAGTAGTACACAATATGAGGTAATGAGTTATTGAGCATAAAGAGTCTAATATGCATATGACTGATGCAAGTTTAACAAACAAGTTTGTGTTATTGATTATAGAGTAATTAGAATTGTAAAGTCTCTTAACCAAGAAGATCTTAATAGATTTTATATTATAAATCCTTTAACTAGGTATAGTTCTTAGATTAGAATTGTTAAATCCTCTTATAAGGTAGACTTAACAAGTCTTAAGACTCTTAACTGGGTCAATGCTCTTAACAGGGTAAGCTATCAAAAATAGCTAACATTGTAGGTCTAACCTAGCAGACTTTTTACTACAGTAGTGAAGTTTGGTCAGTGTCATCCCCACCACAGTTTTTATCCTCTAAAAAGGATTTATGTGATACCAATATGAATGTGTTATGAGTTACTTGTTGTCTTTTATATGTTTTATATGATGCATGCAAAAGTTATAGATTCAGAAAATGTTTAAGGAATAAAGTTCAAAAAGTTTAAAAGTGTTTTACAGTACTGATTCACCCCTCCCCTCTTAGTACTTACCTTTCCATACCTATCTAACAATTGGGTAGGTGATATTGATCGTAGATGATCCATTAGTGTTTATGTGTTTACATTATTTGGCAGTGTAATTAGTTGCATGAGTAAGCAACAGACTATGGTTTCTTTATCCATTACTAAAGAAACGTATATGGAAAATAGTCATGCTTGTAAAGAATTCATTTAGATTAAGAGATTGTGTTCAAGTATAATAATAAAATAAGGAGAAGTAATAGTTTATTGTTGTATTCATAGTGCAATGTATCTAGCGAATAAATTGACATTTCATGCCAGAGCCAAGCACATTGATGTTCAATATCATTATAAGAGATATGGTTGAGGATGGTAGGGTGAATTTGGTTACGGTAGAGACTTTGATGAGTGTTTAATATTCATTAATAAAATTTGTGAGCATAGAGAAGCTCAGATTATGTTAAGAGCTTATGGGAATCATAGCTCATAGCAATCAAATGATGATGTAGATACTCCCTTTTCTCTTTCTTGAAAAGTTTTTGAAAGTGGGAGATTGTCGAGAAAATGTGTCTCAATCTTGTAGAAACTTTGAAACCAATTTTGAAGGCCTTAAAGGCTCTATACAGAGTCAAAAATCATTAGGGACAACACTACATGTCCCATATATAAATTACTTTGAGATAAACTTCCAAAAATTGATTATAATAGAAAATCGAGTACACTACTCAAAAGTTATGGCCTCTGGAAGTTGGGTCTCTTGAAATAGAAAATGTAAAAATATGTCAAACATGTAAATGAGTTGTAAAAGGGAGTTACACCTGTTGGTGTGTATTGACACATCATAGTGACTATTTTATTGGAGATAAGATGAGAGCCTCTTCCTAGGGTAGTTTCATCCCATGGTTTTGTAATACCGTCTGACGATTTCTTAAACTGTATCTCCTATATATTAGGTGCATGAGATATAGGGTTTATATAAGAGTCTTATAGTTTTCTAGATACATATGGATCTGTGGTTGGTCATACTTTTGAAAGAAGCTTTCTCTTTAAGTATATTGTAATATATTTTTACTTTCTAATTAATACATTGGGTTGTTTTTGGAGTGTGTAGTTTTTCTCCCAAAAGGTTTCCCACATGTAAATCTTTGTATTGTGGTGTTAATTTTATTTATCCTTATGTTTCTTTTTGTTAAGTTTTGTAACTCTAAAAAAGATCTGAGAAAGTTTTTACATTATTCTCCACTTAGAGTTAGTGTAGGAAGTTGTTCTACAACTTAACTTCCTTACAACTAGGATGAGACTCCATTTTTGCTATCTCACAATAGGTAACATTTGAAACTTTTATCTTGGTGAAGTTGTTGATAAGTTTTGTAAATACAAGTATAGTGTTTGCATCTTTTATTTTTTTTTCTTTTGTGATTTTTTTGTCATCTTTGGTCACATAGCTCTATAACTTAATGAAATAGATGAAGACAATTAGAGATCCAGATTCTACTCCTTTCATAATTTCCAAAAATGAATGAAATAAGTTCCCCAAATCAGCACTAGTTGTTATCTCTTATTTTAGAGTTGGAAAAATTATAAGATAACAATAGTGGGCTACACTTTTTCAGACATGTTGAATTTTGCATAAATAACACATTTTTAATAAAATATAATGATTTAAGCCTTGCAAGGTTCCATTTGAATGAATTAATCACAAATGGTTAGCTCAAAGCCTCTTAGATTAAGAAACATTAGTATAACATCTATGCTCCTCATTCATACCTACAATGGAGTCTCCTTCGCACCTATTAAAATGCTAACAAAAAATCACTTCAACTTTATCTTTTGGCAGATCAAATGAATCCATTTGACAAACCTATCTATGTATTAAGGTACTACTAAGAAAAATATTTCCAATGATTATAATGTTAATATATATTAAGTTTATTATGAGTATCTATTTTTAGTTTTAGTAAACATAGATATTTCGTCATATGTCTACATCTATGTTTGATGCTTATGGAAAAATAGTAAATGAGATAAAATTTTTTGAAAAAATATCTATGGTCTAGGTATTGATTTTATCTTTCTATAAAAAAATTAATTTTTTTTTTGGATAAATACATGAAAAGTTATAAGCTATGTAGTCAAGGTATGTCAAAATTACACTCTAAGTCAATGTCAAACGTTAATAAAATATGAAATAATGTGATAATATCATAAAACCAATTGCATGCCCTCTGTATGAATGTAACAAAACTAAATTTGAAAGTATCACAATGATATCTAGATTTTATAAAAAAAAAGTTATGCTCTATGAAAACAATGTAACTCTTTGAAAATGACATTTGCAGCAACATACCAATTTTTGTGGGAGAAAGAAAAAACATTCAAATCAATTCAAAAATAAAAATAAAAAATATATTAGAATCTAGACAGAAAATTCTAAAAGACTCTAATTTACTTCATCTTCCGATTTCAAACTAGTTTAACGACAATATACATCTGAATGTGAAAGTTTTTTTCAAAATGTAAAGTTCAATGTCTGTTCAGGCAAAAAAGTGTAACCCACTATTGTGGGTTCACCCATCAAGATAAAAATTATGTATTCTTGATAATTTTGGCTGCATTAATTTTCAATTTTTTTCTTTCTATTACTTTGAGAGAAGGGTTTTTATGTTCTCTACTCATTCTTAATTGAGTTTTGAGATCAAGGATTTTTGTTTCTTCTTGACCTACTTAACTTTCATTTATAGCATTCATGTTTTCTTTTGGTTTCTGTAAATCCTTTTCATCTTGGTTTATCCATGCCTTGAGGTAGTCATTTAGATTCTTCTAACTACCATTTGTTTTTGTAATTCAAGCTCAAGTTTCAAAATACTAGTCTCATATTGCTTCAAACTATTATTAGTTCATTTATAATTGGGTCTATATGACATGATTCACTCCACTAAGGCCTCATTGTGGATTTGTAAAAATATGACCTAGACATGGACCCCTTTGGTAACCTTATGCCCTCTAAGAACCAAATGTGCCCTCCCTTGTTGCCCCAATAAGATCCTATTGAAGTGTCTAGGTTGCTAACTTTGGGTAATACCCAAGCTAATCATTTGGCTTCCTAGAGAAACAAAAAGAAGAGTTATACTAATCCTTCCCAAAAAAATGTAATAGAATGATTGGTGGTTAAACCCCATAAATGTAAAACCCCTCTTGACCTCCTCGTTCTATCAAAGAAAAAGCCTAGTAAAGCCCCTGCTAACAAGGGGATCACAATAAGCATTTTGGAGGACAATGAGGAAAACAAAGTTGAAAGGGTAAAAGGTATTAAGATTGAGGAGAAAACCCCTAGGTTGCGAAGTCGAAGTCCTAACAGATGTAATGTCCCTACTTTTGGCTTGAGTATTTTATGCTTAAAATGTGAAACAAGTGTTAGTGTATATATATATATATATATATATATATATATATATATATATATATATATATATATATATATATATATATATATATATATATATATATATATATATATATATATATATATACACACACACACACACACACACACACACACACACACTAGTGAATTAACAAGGTGAATAAATATTAAATCATCTAAAATACTAAACCCTTATTATGCCCACCTAATCCTTAGAAGGAAACTCTCCTCAGATTTTCCTAATTCTCTAATGAGAATAAATCTCAATTAGGTAACCATCACATCGGGAATATTTTTCTAAGGCCTCTGGAATCTCTTTTAATGAGCATAGTCATTAACCATTAATACTTAGCAGAGATCCCACCTCAAACCGAGCCTCTTATAATCTCTTACATATGCATATGACTGACCACTATAATATATATTATCTCTAAGAGATTCTTTATAATCTCTCTCTAGATTCCTACTCGAATCACAACATTCTTTAAGAATGCCCTCTGCCAAGCTTAGCTTGGTCTTAATAAATTTAACCACAATCCTTCTCTAATTATTAATTTATCTTAAAATAAATATGATTCTCCAAATAGTCATGCTTTGGTACCCTAATTAATTCGATTTAGTAGTTACCTCTGAAAGCCAATGTAGATTTTGCTGTAATGAATACTTCTTTGCAAATGGATCCTTTCAATCTATATCATATATATTCCCTAGGTTTGGTGTCGCTCCTGTATTTCTTTGGGACGTAAGCAAGTTCGTATTTCCTGTGATAAGATATGTCCATGATATGGGCATCTAGGGTTGGCAGTGTTGTTTTCTATTTAGTCTGTCGTTGAGGATGTTATGTGTCTATCTCTTGAGCTATCACCTTGTCTCCCTTGTCATTATCATGTTTCTTCTCTGTTTTGTCTTCTCCTTGAATATCTATTTTCTTTTGTCGCCACCTATATCCCATCCTTGTTTCTTGTCGAATATTAAGTAACCCAATTTTCTGAGGGTCACAACCTTATACGCGAAGGTATACTGAATTGGTTTGTTTGTCTTTTAATTTGATTATGTAAAACTTCATCGTGAGTCTTGTCTCACGTTAATTTATCATACGCCAAATAAGATAAAACAATTTATTATTAAATAATAATAATCATTACATTTTGTATTGATTTATATTTCAATGCAAATGTTTAGTATTAATATTTTATATTTATATTTAATATTTAATATCTAATATTTAGTATTCTATATTTAATATTACATTCGGTGTTGATTATATTTCAATTCTAATGTTTCATATTAATATTTTATATTTATATTTAATAAAATTTAATATTTGGTATTTAATATTAATATTTAATATTTTAGTATTTTATATTTAATAATATTCAATGTTTAAAATTAATATTTCATATTTAATGTCTTATTTGTCTTATAATTTTATTATTGTCAAGTTTATTAATGATTATTACATAGATTAATTCTTGTCCCTCTGTCCCAAATTTTCTTGTCCTAAAGCTTTTTAATAACTTCTTCTTTTTCCCAAGTGACATTTTTATTTGGTAGTCCTGTTCATTTGATCAAGAGTTCTCTCGCAACTCTACTCCTCAGTGTCTTTTACCTGGTCTTGAGGATTACCTCGGGTTCTAAAATGAGTTTCCCTTCATCATCAAGCGGAGGTAGTTCTATACATGGTACTATTTGTTATCCTAAAAACTTTTTAGTCTTGACACATGGAACACATTATGAATTTGGCTATTGCTAGGGAGTTCCAATTTGTAGGCTACTTTGCCAACCTTCTGGATTATCTTGTATGGCCCATAAAATCGAGGCTTAAGTTTTTAAGTCCCATTTTTCTTAATGGAGGTTTGTTTGTATGGTTGTACACATAGCAACACTAGATATCCTTCCACAAAGGATATTTTGACTCTTTCTGTTCGCATAGAGTTTTTGTTAATTTTATGCATTATGCAAGTTGTCTTTTAGTGCATCCATGATGTCGATGTTTCTCTGGGTGAATTATTGTGCACTAGGTACCTTTCTTTCTAGTATGATCAATCCTCCAAAAGTGGTAGCTTCATACTCGTATAGTGCTTTGAATGGACTCATTCCTATGGATAAGTGATGTGTAGTATTATAACAATATTCTCCTAGATGTATCCACTTAATCTAGGTTGTTCGTTGTCCTATCACATAGTTTCTTAGGGATCCTTCTATCCATTTATATACAATCTCAATGTGTCCATCAGCTTGAGGATGATAATTGGTACTAGGAGTGAGTGATGTTCCTATTAGTCTAAATAATTCTTGCCAAAATTTGCTAAGGAATTTACCGTCTCTGTCACTTACAATATTTTGGGGTAACCTATGGAGACAGAAAACTTCTCTAAAGAATATTTATGCTATATGGGGTGCTTTTTATTCTCTACAGAATGGGAAGAAATGAGAAAATTTCATTACCCTATCCACAAATACATAGATACTATCCTTTCCTTGAAATTTGGGTAGTCCTATTATAAAGTCCATGGATATGCTTTCCCATTTTTCATTCAGAATAGGAAGTGGTTGTAATAGCCCTGCTTGATATGATTGTTTGGTTTTATTCTATTGGCAGGTCATGCATTCTTGTACATATTTTTGTATGTTCTTTTTCAATCCTTTCCATGAGTATCTCTCCCTTATATGTTTTTATGTCTTATAATATCTTGGGTGACCTACCAGAGGGTTCTTATGGTATTCCCTCATAATGATTCCCTTCATTTGGGATTGTGCAGTTATGTATATTCTTCCTTTGTAGAAGATAATGTTATCTAGAACTTGGAAGTCTTCATTAGGTACATTCTCTTCCATAATTTTAGTTGCAAGAGGATCATGGACATATCCTTCTATTATATCATTTTTCCAATCACCTGAGATACTAGAAATAGTATTGACGTGGGGGTGTCTTGACAGTGCATCAGCTCCTCCATTTTTTATGCCTTTCACATATTCTAGATAAAAATCATAAGCTTGAACCTTTCTTACCCATTTTTGTTTTCTATTGTTTAGATCCTTTTGGTTTAAGAAGAAATGTAGGCTATTATGATCTTTTTTGACTATAAACCTTCCGCAGACTAGGTATTGATGAAATTTTTCCAAGGCATGCATTATCACCAATATTTATTTGTCATGTATAGAATAATGTTTCTATGCTCCCATAGGTTTATGACTTTCAAAATCTTAGGGTGTTTCTTCTGCATTAATACGGCTCCTATACCCTCTCCTGATGCATCACATTGTAATTCAAAAGGCATAGAGAAATTTGGTATAACTAGTACTAGGGATAAACTCATGACTTCTTTCAGTTTCTCAAAAGGTTTTTGTGTTTTATCTTTCCATGTGAATTCACCTTCCTTTGTTAGGTCTGTAAGGGGGGCTGTAATCTTTGAGAATCCTTTAACAAATTGACGATAGTAACTGCATTGTCCGACAAAACCCCAGAGTTGGGTGAGGGTTTTTGGCTTCGGCCATTCTTTGATAGCTTTGATCTTTTCCTCATCCACACTTACTCCTTTTTTTATTTTATATCCAATATATAATATTTCTTGTAATCCAAATTCACACTTAAAATTTTTAGCATATAGTGATTCTCTTTCTAGAATGCTCAAAAACTCTTCAATATGTTTTAGATGTTCCTCCCATATTTTTATATAAATAAGGATATCATCAAAGAATATGAGAACAAACCTTTGCAATTATTGTCTAAAAGTATGATTCATGCAAGTCTGGAAAATTGTTGGTTCATTCTTGAGTCCAAAAGGGAGTACTAAGAATTCAAAGTGGTCGTAACGGCATCTAAACACTATCTTTGGCACATCTTCTTCCCTCATTCTAATTTGATAATTTATCCTGTACTTAGACCAATTTTAGAAAAATAGCATGCTCCATGTAATTCATCCATTAATTCATCAATTATAGGAATAGGCTATCTATTCTTTATAGCTTTTTGTTTAATGCTCTATAATCGATGCACATTCTCATGGTTCCATCTTTTTTCTTGACAAGTACCACTGATGATGCAAATGGGCTACTACTAGGCTGAATATGTCCCATCTCTAAAAGTTCTTTGATAGTTTTTTCAATTTTGTCATGCCCATATTTCTATGAGCAAAAACACATCAACTTTTTTTTTAAAGGGTTAAATTAATAGTTGATTAAAGGTTAATGGTTCTCAAACTTCGGTGATGAATATAATTATTTAAAGTATAAAACAATTACGGGTGTGATCAACTTACTATAATGCAAATTATTAATTTATCATAGTTGTCTTCTTAGAGATAACATTATTCCGAATAATCTTATTTATCGAAATAATCTAATCAACTAAATTTAAATCCTCCAATAAATTTTCACAATATAATGATGTAAGGAGGCCCATTAAATTACAATAATTTACATAGCTAAAGACTTGAGTTAAATTACATTTATTAATAATTCACCCAAGGTTTCCATTTTTATTTAAAGGATAAAATTTCTTTAATAATCCATCTACCATCGAATAATTATCTAATCTGATAATTTAAATTCCCTACCCAAGGACTTATTAAATTAATATCCATATCAAATAAATTAACATAATAGTATCTTAGAAGAAATTCTCTAATTTAGAATTTATTCATTTTTAAAAAAGGATTACAAAATAGTAATTTCATTTAGACAAATAATCTTAATAAATTTAAGTACATAATTTCAATATAAAAAGAAGATAAGTCAAAAGCAATTAACAAGGAATAAAATAAAATAAAGTATAAATGGGGGGAAAGTTAATCTCAAAATGGGTGTTGACTTTCCTTGCCCAAATCCTAATCCTGAAATTAGGGTTAAAGAGGAAAAGAAAAGTCTCAAAAAATCCCAAAACCTTCATTTCCTTCTCTAAAACTTCCCCTCCCAAACCATAATGGGGAAAGGCTCTTTTTTTTTCTATTCTCTATTTGCAGGTGTGTGAAGAAGACAAGGATTGGGGATGGCTCAAATATATGGTGTATATTCATAATCATAAATACTTGTTGTGTATATTCTTATGAATATACATCTTGCATATTTCTCAAATTCAACCAACAAATGCAAATGGAGGTCTCCCATTTATTCTGGTATACTAATCTCATCCTTTTTTTTTGTTTTAGATTCATACAATTTCGTATATATTTTGTAGGTGTTTTTTTTTAATTTTTTAAAACAAAAAATGATAAAAAAAAAACACAGGGGGGGAGCAGTGGCTCAACCCACACCACCTCACGACCGCGTTGTGGCCTTGCCACAGACACGGCTGAGGCCGTGCTGTGACACAACCACAGACGTGGTCGTGGCCATGGCTGTGACCATGTCATAGTCGTGACCAAACTCGCGGCTATGACACAACCACGGTCGTGGCCGAAGCCACGGCTTGACCCTGTGCTACCCAACCTTAATTTTTTTTAAATATATATATATATTTTTATAATTTTCTTTTATAATTAAAATTTTTCTTAAGTTTAATTTTTTTCTCCTTTTTTTTTAAAACATTTGCAATGTAAATTTATAATATGACTTTATTAATTTTTTTTTAAAGAACAGTAACCAGCATACTAATGATTTTTTTTAATAAAATTGTAGGATACATAAAATTTAAGGAATGTAGATATTCCAAATTTTACTAAATGATATCATAATGATCATAATGTCCTTTTATTTTTTTAAATGCTCTAATACATGTATAGATATATTTTTCAAGAAATAAAATAAGGCATTTAAGCACATGCATCATGCATATATATTTTTAAAAAAAATGAGAATAGTGTTTCCCATTTGTTTATAAGATAAATAAACAGTAACAAAAACAAAGTGAAATAAACATACATATTTTTTTATATAAAAGAAAGAAAGAATCATTCTTTTCAATCTCGTATTAAATAGATTAAACTAGAAAATGTAGCAGCAATTTAAATTAACTCTACTCTATTACTTGAAAAAAGATTCATGGGTTTTTAACTCATTGATTTATTTCTTTCTTTCCTACTTTCTTGAAACAACATTTATTTGCTGATTAAAATGTCATAAATGCAAAAATTTCATTCTTTTACTATAAATTTATGTAGAGAATATAACTATTTAAAACAATCATTCTAACTTAGAATTGAAGAACTATTTTAAAGGCAACTACTAATGTTCCAACAACATTACCTAAAATGATGAAATCTAAAATTTACTTAAACAATAATTCTGCACTAATTGTTTATTCATTCATGAACATTATTAAATCTTATATTCACATTGCAACTCCAAGAAATATAGAGATGTATTATTTTTTTGAGGAAATCTATCATAAATTTGAAGTACAAGACATAACCCAATAACCTATTTTGTTTGCAATTATTTCAGAATTAAATCAAACCAAGTAGAGAACTTTAACATAGAAGAAACTATTCTATATACATGTATTCCTTACAAGGAATACAACTTCCAAATAACATAGTAAAATATCAAATAAAAAAAAAAAGCTTGTTTATTTACAAAAATCGCATGGGAACCTTAAAACCCCTTTTACAATAGGTAACTTCTTTCACATATAAGGAGAGGACCATTTCCACTTTGAGCACATCCTCAAACTTTCAGCATCAAGTAACAAGGCTCCAAATCTTGCAATACAAACATGGATGGACCATGGGGAAGCTCACCTCCCAATCAAGGCCTCTAAGAGGCCACCCTCGAGCTAGGGGAACCAACGCATAGATAGGAAACATTCATGCATACCCAACAATAACAACAACACAATTATAAACACATTAAAACTCCCAACCATGGTTATGAACAATGGGTCTCATAATGACCCAAATCTTGGGGTGAAGGTGGACTAAATACCAAGGGGAGAAAGCTGATTTCAAACAAAGAGACAAGCCTACGCATGGCTTTCCCAAATACATATCTTAACCACATTTTCACAAGCCCAAAAAAATTTCTTATGACCCCCAAGGCATCAAGCCATACAAATCCCTTATGTTCCCCAAAATAACAAGAAAATAAATGGCTACATGGAGCCCATACTTCCATGCTTTTTCCTTCTCCTTTCCAAAGAGAGACTCTACACCCATGGTTGTCCAAGAAAACCCTTCACCCCCAAGGCTACTCTTCTCCCCATGGGTGAGTTTGGCCTTAAGACTCCCATTAACATCACAAAATAAAACAAGGAACTAAATCACAAAGCTTCAAAATAAAAACACAAGTATATCTTGCAACAAATTAAGCACAAGGTTTACATATGACATTTACTCACATACAAAGAAATATTAAGATACTCAACAATAAGAAATCTAGTAGACCACATATCTCCATTCTTCTCACATACAATATAAACAACATAAAAATTCATGGTAGAGCCACCAACCTAAGTCCAAGCAATAATGGTGAGAGTTGAAGATGAGATCCCTTTTGTCCAAACTTTTTCCTATCCAAGCTCCTCCAAAATTATCTATTCTCTAAGTTAGAGATTGGGTGTTCAAACACTTCCAAAAGAAGAGTCCCCTCTAAAAAAGCCTCCACATAACTCCCCACAATCCCCTTGGGATAAGGTTTCCTTCCTATTGGGTGGTCTTTCTTAAGATCCTTACAAGCTTTCTAAGAATGGCCTCTTACAAAGGTAAGCTAAAAGGGTGGGGAAAGGACTACCATTCTAATGGATGGCGTTCTTACCAAAACTTGGTCCCAATAGTTGATTTTCGGACATCTTGGAAAACCAACTTTTGGATGAGTCATTTGGTCAACTATGGGTTGTCCTATGGTGAAAAATGATCCTTACCCATAGGTATACTAGGTGGGCTAACTAAAAATGACCTAAACACACCCCTCGACACTTTTTTAACCCTCCAAAAGCTCATGATAAGTTCAAATTCGAAATTCATGAAGTGACACTACCTCAAGCTCTCTAACCAAAGGATTTCACATGGCGATCCTCAAGGGTACTATCCTAGGATGATGGGAATCCAATCCTCAAGTGGACATGTCATGGCCACAAGTACACTTACAAGTGTCATTTGACACAACATGAATTACACATCACAAGCCATGTGGCATATCCACTTGGGCATTCATAAAACAATTTACATTTACAATTGAACAAATGAATTCAATACACACATGCTCATTACGCTCACAAATAAAACATGATACAATGAGGTTTTTCCTCTTATTAGATGTAACCTTGGCTAACTGAATTAAAATTAGTCTATGCTTTGGTTCCCCGAATTTAACCATGGTCTAATTCCCTGCACACTAAAATCCAACATCAATAGTCCAAGGAAATATACATATAAATTCATAACATACATGATCAAAATAATTCATCTGCAATATCCCTAATTAAGGCATAATACACATGGCATAATAATTCATCTAAGACATACATATATCTCATCATGTAATAAACAATTACATCATTTAATAAAGCTCATAACTTCATCATTGCATCAATAATTCATTTGCATAATTAAATATCATCATGACATCATAACATTCATAAAATCAAATTAATCACACATGTAGAAGCATAATGATATCACAGTAATAATCAAAATAAACATAACATAATGTGCATCTAACCTCTATAGTGATAAAATCCATAATATAAAGTGTTTGAAAACCATCAAAATGTAGTATGAAATAAGTCTATCTCAAATGCAGAAACTGAAAGACTATGACGGGCTCAGGGTGAGGCCTCACAAATTTCTTCCTTATATTTGTGGGGGTGTCTAGAAGGGGCTGTAATTACTAGTTTTGCACCTTCTTCTAGCTCTATGGCATGTTCAAAACCACTTTTGGGGGCAAGACTTGGTTGAATATCTTCAAATGCTCTCTTGTATTTCTCCAAGATAGGATAGATATCTCCATGGAATGTTTGTTCATGAGTGGGGGTTTTATCTAAAACCATACACTGAGCTACCCACTCCCCGTGGTCATGTTTCAAAATCTTCTCCATTTTATTACATGATACCATCTTTTTGGTTCCATCTAACATTCCTCTTAATGTTATTTATTTTCCATCAAGTTTAAAGACTATTTCACTTGATCAGGGCCATACATGATAAAACATCCTAGAGAATTTATCCATGGCATTCTAGGATGATGTCATTTTGTATGTTTTCCACATAAAGATCTCTTTTAATTATATGCTCACCCGTGGTAATTTTATCTTGAGTAATAATTTTTGCACAATGATCTATGGATACGTTGGCTAATGCTACTCTAAAGACCTAAAAATCCTGCATATTTAGCCTCCTCTTGGCTACCAAATTCTTGCTAATGAAATCATGGGAAGCTCTTGTATCTACTAAAGAAATCACCTTATGTCCCTTGAGTGTGCCTTTAATCTTTAAGGGCCTATTTTCATTTTCAGAGATAACTACTAAGGTCCCTTTCCCTAATTCCCCAATTTTTCCCTTTTTACTTGTCTCTTCTATTTCTTTTACTTGCCTTATTATGAATCGATGACCACATTCCCAAGGTTCTTTACATTTGAAGCATAAATTATTTTGGATCCATTTTCCCTTTGTTGGCATCTATGACCTATGCTCCATGGTCTTTTACACAAATAACATGGTTTTTCTTGGTTATCCTTCCTTGTTTCTTCGCCTCAATGAAATTTCCTAGAATTGAAGTTTTTGGATCTTTCCTAGAAATTGTTAGTTTTAACTTTTCTTCCTTTTTTGATGGCTTCTTCTAGGGTCTGTGGTTCGAAAGGTTTCACAACATTTCTTGTGGTTTCCCCGATTCTATAACATATGAGTGATTCTCTTTTGGGGAAGATTAGGAATCATTACTTATAACCCTTGGAATTAACACGTGAATTCATCAATTGTTCCACTTTTCTAAGATGTGTTAATTCCTTAAAATAGCACTCTGAAGCTTTTTCATAAAATCTTCTAATAAGTTTTTGGGAGAATTCCCCATAGGATTTTACATTTTGGTGTCCTAGGGAGGTGAGACTATGGTTCCACCATTTGTGTGCTATTCCTTCTAAGTGGGTTATTGCAAATTGGAGTGCATCTTCTTCTGTCATGGGATTTAGGGTAAAAAATGTGTTCAATTTTTGTAACCACATATGGGCTGTAATTTTTCATGATCCATAAAAGTTTGGAAGTGTTACCTTGTTCAATTTGTATTATTTACATACCTTCTAGATGTCTCTCTCCATTTATCTTCACAAAATTCTCTATAGGATACCACTTCTCTAATATGAGGATCTAACTTTGCATAAGCCCTCGCTATGTCTTTAGTTCGGGTCATGGGTTGTTCTATTCCTTCCTCTTCTATTGGGGACCCTTCTCTTGGAAGGAATGGAGGTTGGGGTACCCTGATGTTTGATGTTATATTTTTGTCCTCTGAGTGATTTGAACTAGTCTCTTCTCCTTGCTGGGAATGGATTTTTAAATTATTGATTAAATTTCCCATGCTTGTAGGGCTTGATTTGATTTCTCCATTTGACTCATTAATGTTTTATTTGTTTTTTCCATATAAGATCTCATCTCATTAGCTAAGTCATTCATTGTATTTTTCTTTCTTCTTTTGTAAGATTTCATAAGCCTAACTCATAAGATGATAGGATTATGCTCTGATACCACTATAATATCCCTGCTTCTGGCTTGAGTATTTGATGCTTAAAACTTGAAACAAGTGTTAGAAGATGAGGACATAATATAAAGATATATGAATATTAAAAAAATTATTGGTGAATTAACAAGGTGAATAAATATTAAATAATCTAAAATACTAAACCCATACTACGCTCACCTAATCCTTAGAAGGAAACTCTCCTCAGATTTTCCTAATTCTCTGATGAGAATAACTCTCAATTAGGTAGCCATCAAATCAAGAGTATCTTTCTAAGGCCTCTAGGATCTCTATTAATGAATGTACTCATTAGCCATTAATACACAGAAGAGATCCTACCTCAAACAGAGCCTCTTATTTATTACATATGCATATGATTGACCACTATAATATATATATTATCTCTAAAATATTCTTTACAATCTCTCTCTAGATTCCTACTAGAATCACAAAATTCTTTAAGAATTCCCTCTGCCAAGATAATTTGGACCTCTGAGTCTCCTATTAGAGGAACTCAACATTCCCTAGGATGTTGGCAAGTGATATTTTGGGAGAAATAGAGATCACTTGAGGGTTTTCATTTATGGAAACAAATATGTTGGAGTGACCACATGCATAGAGTTTTGGTAGTGAAGTCACATTCATGAAAATGACTAAGTACAAAATTAGGATAACAGTATACTGTAAATTTGTTTTGGTCAGTGAAGGTAATATATGATGTATTATGGCTTGTGAAGTTAGTAGAAGATATTTAGGGATATGTTAGACCTTTTTTTAAGGTCGCATGTGTTTTGGTGATTAGATCAGTGAGATACAGTGTTGTGAAGGTATGCGAAGATAGAGAACCAGTTAAATAGGGCATATGAGAAGTTGTGATGATTAAGGAAAGGTTAGTTGGTATGGTAATGTGCTAAGTCAGATATAAGTTGTATATTGCTAACACTTTGGTAATATAAGATTTCTGACTCTATATTTACCATTTTTATAAGTATTTACTATGATTTGTGATGTATTTTGAGAGCTGACTAGATGGAAAAATTAGTATAAGTATAGAGTGTTTTTTGGAAGTGATAAGTGCTATTGTAATGATAATGTGATGGATGAAAATCTGAGAGTAGAGAGTAGATGCGAGATCAATGTTTGATAGAGCTATAACTAGAACTATCTAAGCATAGAAAGTGCTTGTATTGTTCACTTTTGGAGAACACTTTGTGACAGTATTTATATTGTAAGAGCTATAAGCTCACCATCTTTAATAGGATTTTTGTATACCCCTAATAGGGTTTTGTATTCTTCTAGTAAGGAAATGTACTATTTAATACTCAGCTCCTAATAGGGCTAGATCTCCTAATAGGGATACAATATTTTAGTACATAGTTGTGGGTACCATCCCCACCAGGGTTTTCTCTTGGCCAGGGTTTCCTCGAAAACAAATCATGGTGCCATGACTTATGTGTTGTGCATTTATATTCTCTTCTTTTTAGCATTATTATGGTATATTTACAATTGGTTGAAGTTTAAATAAAGTGTTGTAATACTGATTCACCCCCCCTCTCAGTATTACCTAATCCTAAAAATTGGTATTGGAGATATAGGCCCTTGGAGAGAAAGCCTAACAGCTTATGGGAGGTCAAAATGGATTCAAAAAATTTTCAAGAGAACTTTGAAGTAGCACTTGATGACCTGGACAAAGAGAAGGCTGAGAATGGCGAATTGAAATTCAAATTGAGAAGAGAAGAAGGTTTCATAAAGAAACTAAAGGTACAACTTGAAACTTCAAGAGTTCAAAAACAAGACCTTATGGACAAGATTAAAGAGGATTCAGACAATGAAACATCAAATCAAGTAAAGAAACTAGAGTAGGAAAAAAATCAAATCAATCTTCTGATGATTAAAGAAGTTTAACATTAAAAGGATGCAAGAAACAAAGTTGAAGAGACACTAAAAGAAGAAGATGTGTAGAGAGGAAAAATAAAGACTAAAATTGATCATTACAAGGATAAATGTTAGGAATTGGAGAAGTACAATTAGATCATTAAAGGTGAACTCACTAGAGCCAAATTATGCATTTAGAAGTTACACATGAGCTGTGATAAAATTGATGACATTTAAGAGAGAGACAACAACCTTAAGGAGACATGACTAGAATTGGATTCAATGAAGGTGAATGTTCTAAGACTAATGAAGAAAAAAAAGAAGTGAAGACTGAAGAAAGACCTAATTTTGAAGAACCTAAAGATTAGATCAGACCTTTCAGAGGTAGATTCTTTGGATGCAACAAAGTTGGACACATGAAGAGAGATTGTAGAGGTAAAGGCCCTTTCAAACCCTTTTCTAGTTATTGCTATAACTATTATGATTATGGACAAAAGAAAGAAGAATGTAGAAAACTAGATCAGTCTAGGTACAAACAAGATTATGTCAAAGAAGAATCAACAGCCAAGATCACATGTTAAAAATGCAATAACTATGGGCATACTACAAGGTATTGTAAGCTACAGGTAAATCAGGATAGAAGGAGACTGCATATATGTTACAAATGCAACAAACTTGGACACAGCGAAGTTTTGTAGATACAATGGAGAGGAAAACATAAGAGGACTAAAAGGACCAAGAGAACCACCTCCTATGGTTATAAAGAAGAATATTGGTGATAGTGGTAAAAGTTTTGCTAAGTACATGAATGAGCTCAAGAATCATTTCAAGAAATCTAAAAATAAAGAGGATGACAAGATATGGAAGGTGAAAGATTTCAATAGAGAAATGGTTCAAGGAGAGACGATAGATACTACTGTGTCTTCACATGATGATTTCATTGAGACATCGACCTAGAAGGTTGCATGGCCTTTGGGGGAGCATTGGATGCAGATAACATAATCTATGTAGCACTTGATTATGTGGAGTAAGCTCATGCAAGATTAGATTTGTTGTGTATAGACACTGTGGAGTTTATGTTTGAGGGTGCAACACTTGGAGATTCATATTTTGTAAACGTGAGTTTTTGTTTAACTGGACAAAATGTGAAGTTGAGCTACTTGTGATTAATGCACTTACTCAAATTGCAAAGGATAAAAGAGCTTGAAGCATATCATTTCTACACCATTTGATAGTCACTAACCAAGGAGAGTAGAGTTGTGAAGCATTTTTGTTATCTAGCAGATATATTACGTGATCACTTGAAGCAAAGTTTTGGATTTAGCATGTTAAAGGTATTTAGACTTTATACTCTTTCAGAAGTTATGTATGCACCCTTAATCTTTGATGTTGTGGATAGACCTAGGTATAAGTTTAAGAAACACCCATTCAATTCTTGTGAGGATGATCTGGAAGGAGCATTTTTGCAAACCCCTTACAGTGTGTTGCATGTCAAGGATATTAGGGGATATATAAAATTCAAATATGAGATCATAGGAGATGTCAATCTCTATATTGAATTGGATGGAATGATATAAGAAGATGGGAAGATGGTAGAAGAGTTTAAACACTTGGAAGACCAATCCATTATCAAGTTAACCCTACTGAATGAGTTCCATGAAACTGAATGGTTCAAGATAATCCTAAGTAGAATCCATGACTAATTTATATTGATTGGAGAACAACCAGTAAAGATATGTGCTCAAATGATTCATGAGATAACCAGATTGGATAATGATGGAGCCCTCCTAGTAGTAGAGAAGAATATCAGAAAATAAGTGGAAACCCCAACCCATTCTAAGTCGGATAAGAGAGCTATGACATTAAATGACATCTATCATCAAGATGTGAGGTTGGTAGCTATGATATTAGGTTACAAAATGTTCTATAGAAACAAACCTAACTTAGTATCAACTAGAATTATTATGATGGCTTATAGATGTATACACCTAAAAATGTTCATCTAGACTATTAGCCCCTTGCTAGCATTATTTGCTAAAATCATCAATTGCTTATTCTTGATCAAATCCTAGTTCTATCATTTATTCAATTATTTTCTATGGGCTAACCATCTTATCCTAAAGTCTTTATTTAATTAAAAGGAGTTTCCTCCTCTTTTAATTAAATAAAAAGCCCCCCACTTTTCCTCTTATCCTAAGTTGCACACTTTTTTGTCTCATATGGGCACAAAAGTCAACTCTTATTTTCTCATTGGAGGATATTTGTGCACATGGATTGCTCATATTTGATGCTTCACCATTGATTAAATATTTTCCCTCTTAATCTCCATGGTCCATTCTTTCTCATTTCTTATAAAAGGAGAGCTCTCTTCTTCATTCTAGATCCCCAACTTTTTATACTAACCTTATGTTGTAGGATTTCTTGGAGACTTTATAGCTTTTTGAAGACATTGTTGCATCCATCTTTCATTTCTTGCATCATAGTTTCATATTTATGCTTTCCTAGATTAGCTTCATTTCCATGCTCTAGATTAGCTCACATAGATTAATTAGCTTGGATTGTAACACTTGCATCTTTCTTTTCATAGCTTAGCTTGCATTCTCATTCCTAGCATAGCTTGCATTACATCTCCATTTGATTCTTGAGGATATTGGCATTCTTGCCCTTGTCTCATTGAATCTCCCACTGCATGGTTTACTAGCAAGGTTACTGGCTTAATAGCTTTGGCTGAGAGCACTCTTAACACCCTTGCACTCCATGCCTAGGGAGCTCTAAATTGATTTCTCAAGGTTTCCAATCCATGGATTCTCTTGGAAGCAATGATTTAGAGAAGTGCACATTTTAGTGTGTACATTTTTGGCGCCCATCGTGGGGCAAGACAGCTCTGTTTTGTCCTTCTTTTCTTGTATTTTTGTTGTAGGTTTCGACTGTTTTTATTTTTTTATGATTTTCATATACTATCCGTACTTCTGTGCGTCACTATTACAGAATCTTGCACGAGGTTTCTCTCCATATTGCACAAAGATTCACTGTTTGTAGCACTTCTGCATGTGATGAAGTACTTTCTTACACGGTCCTGTGTATTTTCTCACGTGAGCTAGTGCACTTTCTCGCGTGAGCTAACGTACGCTCTTGTGTGGGCTTGTGATTTCTCATGCATGGTTCTGTACTTTCTCGCGTGGGCTTGTGCGTTCTTGCATGCGGTTTGGGGCTGTCTCACGTGAAATTTTGTGATAGACAGAGACCAGAATTCTAGATTTGTAGTTTTGTTTGCTATTTTTAGTTTTCCTACTTTTTTGAAAATTTTAGCATTTTCAAAATCCGTGCCACTCTGGAAAACACTAGCACCCATTTTTTTTGAAATTTTCACATACGGTATCAAAATTTTAAGTGTGATATATCGTTGGAAAGCTCTTTCCAAGCCTAATCCAACCATGTTGGTTTCATTTTCAAAATTTTCTATTTGATGAGCTATTTTACTTGTAGATTATCTAATTTTTTATGTGCTAACCATTATGGAGCTAACAAGTCATGCTTGTAGGTGCTCTCATTTCTTAAAATTATTTTCTCAAAAGAATGCATGTCAAAGCTTCAAATGCACAAGGGCTACTAATGGTTTTTGTAGGGCTGCCCAAAGCATAAAAACCCAATCAAGTGCTTGTTATTTATTTCATTTCAAGTGTGGCAATTACTAGTTGTTTCATTTCTTGGGCACTTAATAAGATCTTGTTGTAGGAATCTTTTGGTGGTAGGAGAAGTATGCTCTTCACCCTTGTGGTGAACCAGAAAATCTTGACCCATCTTTGGATCTTGAAAGAAAGAGGGTAATTGAACATTTTCTTGGTGTGTTTGGGAGAAAACTTTGAGATAGGGGAGTATTCTCTTCACCTTTGTGGTGAAACAAAAACTTTGAACCTCAAAAGTCAATCCACTCTTTGTTTAGCATTAGGATCCTTTAGTGGGCCTGCTCTTGAGCAATCAAGAGGAATGACCCAAGTGGGGACAAGCTAATGTTAAGCTATTCCAACCCACTATAATCTCAAGGCTATCAAGGACACAAAACCTTGGTAGACGTAGTGCTTGTCTTCACTTGATGTGAGTACTTGTGGGATTGTGACCACGAGGAAAGTATTGAGAAAGAATGCTTAAGGTACTCTTGAGGCCATGAGGTCCGTTACTTGCCGCAAGGTAAGGAGTCCCTTTGGGGAGTAAGAGGGGTGCTATGAACGGAAGCCCTTACTAAGAACCATAGATAGAAGCCACCCTATTTTTCCACTTAGCTTCTTGGTGCAATGATTGATCCAAGTGGAATAACCCAGATCACCCCAAGATTACTCAGCATCTGTGTTCCTTTGGTTGTGTCATTGACACCTCCACGACAAAGCCAACATCTATTGTGAGCAACCACTTTGTGTGAGGCAATGAAACATCAAGTGTGGGCCAAGTTGCTAAGTATTGAGCCTTTGTCCTTCTAGGTAGTAAGTGCTTGAACTATTCTCGTTGTTATATACCCATGCAAACATTCTTGAACATACAAACATCACGATAATGCTCATAGAATTTTTCATTTCGATATCCCAATTGCTTGTCTTGGCAAGGTTGCTTTTGCTCTTACACAAGTGTTTGATGACATGTTTGATCACCTAATATTTGCAAACTTGTCTACTTCCTGATATTATCGTGCTTGAAACCAAGAAATTGTACTTGCAACCTACAACATTTGACCAAATTGCTTTCCAAACTGAGTTTTTCACGTTCACTAGTCAAGAGTCGCACTGCTTACCTGGAAACTATCGCACAAACTTATTTTTCTATCTCACAGTTGTCTGCAATCTGAAGCTGATTCTTGCCATTCCTAGTCTTCCTTGGTCAGTCTAGGTTGGATCTTAGGTGCTGTGACATGTTTCTCAATATCCAAATGAATTTCAATGGTATCAAATTGCAAAAAATGACTCTTAATCTTCTTTCTTCCACTTCTTCCATTTTTATCCTTTCTCTTCTTTCTTCATGATTCTTCCTAAATTCTTCATGTCTTCTTGATTCTTTTTCTCTTATTTTCTAGTGTACCTTCTTCCATTTCATCTCTTCTATTCATTTCTTCCATGATTGATTCCTTCTTTTCTACAACCATGAATTTAAACTACCTTGTTATGGAACCTCTCCTGAGAATGGATGATCTTGAACTCATTGCTCAATTCAAAGAGTATCTTTATTCCTCCAAAAATTGCATGGATGATAAACTTATGGAAAGTATAGAAGAAAAATTGATTGAATTAGATGCCTTTGCTAGAATCCTACGCATGATCCTAGTATGCCATCCTACTTCCAAACATTCTTCATCTTCTAATTCTTCTCATCCTTCCTCATCCTCCAAATCTTATCATGACTCTTCTAAGTCTTATTCACATCCTTCATTAACCAAGTCTTATTCCTCTACTAGGTCCTCACCTTCTTCTTCTTCACAATCTCGCTCCTCTTCTACTTCTCCCAAGAGTCTTACTCCTCATTATGAGCAATATGGTAGTCCTTGTGATACCTATGACACCTCTATTCCTAAGAGTCCTCCTAGTCGTAGGCTCGTGCTTACTAGAAATGGGTCACCACATTGGATAGATCATGATGGTGATCCATATGATTTATATTTTGAAAGAGAGTTTGATGTGTTCTATAAACAACACCTCGATTATGACCCATCTACCACTATTGAGGACTATAAAATGCATCGTGTTGATATGAAATGTCAATATTATAAGAATCCTTCCTCTGAGGACTCTCATGCTAAAAATAAAGATGACACTCTCAAGCAAGAACATTTTGATGATGTACCTTTGTCTTTTGATGGTTCCCTTCCATCCCCTACTTCCTCCAATACCCATACATTTCCTAAAGCTTCCAAGTCTTCCAAATCTTTCACAAATCCTTCATCCACAAAAGATCCTAATACTTTTCATGCGGTTCCCTATAGTTATCCTCAAAGACTACCTCTTAAAGAAGCTCAAGCTAACCTTCACTTGGCTGAAAATACTTTCAATAATGCTAAATCTAAAGAGCCTAATCCTTTATGTGCTATAATGCCTACTTCAGCTAATCCTTCACCATCTATTCCAAAATCTTCCATGCAATTCCAACATGCTTCCTTGTCCTTAGAAGTGGCTCCATGTCAAGAGGACTTTAAAAATGATAAAGAAAAGAACATAAAGAAAGATCAAGATCAAGAACCCTCCATGTCATCCAATCCTTTTCATGACGTCTGTGATCCGCTTCATGGTTCTTTTGATCCTCTATGCTCTTCCGCATTAATTCCACCATCTCCTAAGCAAGATCAAGCTACTACTTACACCGTTGAGCTTATTGACAATCAAAATAACCTTACTACACTTGTGCTTTCCAAAGATGATACTTCCATTAAGGTTATTAAAAATGGCATTGTTACTTCCAATGTTAAGCCTATTGAAAATCAAGAAAAAAATGATGTGTTTATGCTATCCAAAGATACTTGTCAAGATCAAAGTCTTCCATCTTCTTGTTCTACCACTCCATGTTCCCCTCCACTTTCTACTCTTCCTAAGTCTTTGCAAGCTTTGAAAATTCCTATTGAAGAAGTTGCTTCTATTCAAGATGTTCAAGATCCTATTTAGAATCCTAATGCTCACTCTAAAGATGCTGATGTCCTTGGCTATCATATAAATGCTGATGAATTGGTTGATTATCCTTTTGCATCTTCCACATCCATCCTTGGACTTCCTCCACCAATACCAAAGGCTTCATGTCTTCCTTCCATCTTGGGCCCTTATGTCCCTTCACTTTCCCCTCCTAATTCTCCTAATTTGTCATCCATCTTGGGTCCTTACATCCCTGCATCTCCTATCCTTCCTCAAGATCAACATAGATGCATACCCTTGAATCCTTTTCACCCACCCACCCATCTAAACCAATCATATCCTCCTTCTTCCCCAAGTCCCAAGTCTTTTGGAAGAAACTTGAATGTTCAATACAAGAAAAAGAAACACTACAAGAATCCACACAAAAAAAAAGATCACCATGTCTCCTCTAATCAACATGGATACATAAAGTCAAAAGAGATATCTAAGAAGAAAACTACAAGACAAGTATGGGTTCCAAAATTCATCATTGAAGATATTCTCTCTAAATCATCAAAAAGAAATAAAAAGCCTAAGGCTATATGGATTAGAAAGTCTCTCTTGAAAGAGTCTAATATTGAATGAAAAGTGAAGTTGACATTCAAGCTTCCAAAGGCTTTTGCTTCATCTTCTTCCAAAAACATTCTTTCATTCCATGTGCCTGAACCACAACCTTTGCTAAATATTCACCATATTCCTTCTCGTATTCCTTTATTCACGTTTCCTCCATCCTCTCACCACCCTTCAAGGTGTGTGTTGACATTGATCTTGCCTTCCTTTCCATATACCCTTTCACAATCCTTCCATTCATTATCCTTCTACCTTCTATCCTTTTTCCTCATTTGCCTATTCCTCCTATCTTCCAACCTCACTCACTTTACATGAAACCTTATCCTCCATTTTTCTCTTCCATCTTCCTTTCCCTATCAACATCTTTGAGCATATCATTTTGAATCCTTGGCATATCATGGTTTATCCTTTCAAGGAGCATTATCTAAAAAGCTTTCCTTCTTCCAAAATTTATAAAAAAAAAAAAAAACAAATAAGAAAAAAAAAAAAAAAAAAAAATTTATTGAAAATGTGCCTTGGTGGAAACCTGGAAACAGGTGCCTTGGTAGCAAAAGTAAAGATAAATAAATTCATCCTATGGTGAAAACCACTCCCTTGTGGCACCTTGGATAAGTACCATGATGAAAACCTAGCAATCAGGCATCATGCATAGTTCTTCTACATATTTCATCCATTCCATCTTCTCTCTTTGATCTTGGCAATATTGACTTATACACAAACATTTGGCTATCTTGTGAGCTATCTTATGATGATCTTTCTTTCATTCCATTCACATTTAGCCTTCATATTTGTCTTCCTCCATTTGTTCTAGCCTTTCGCTATCCTTTTCCGCTTTGGTCTTGATCTAATAAAAAAGAGTAAAACACGATGCTATAAAGCCTCTTGACATGTCTACTCCTTTGTGACTTATCCCATGCTGGCCTTTCTTTGCTTGTCCAAATGTGATTTAGATGACAAGTTTTTTCCTAGCTTGGGTACTCTTGAGGAGTTTGCCTTTGAAGATTTCTTCCCTTCATTCTCCTTCATTCTCTTGTCTTTCATCTCTTCCACCAGCTTACTAATCCCTCTTGTCCTCCACCTTCCTAGACATTAAGACTACACGATGTGATCTTGCTTGGGACTCCGATGCCCACTCTATCTGGGGGCATCTTTTGTACATACTTATTGATCTTGAAAAAATCCAAAGAAATGATATATTGTCAAAAATTCTAAAAATTGAAAAATGTCCTAAAAAAAAGATCATCTTAGTGAAAACCTAGCAATAGGCGCTTTGATGTATCTTCAAAAAAATTATATATTTCAAAAATACCAAAAAATCAAAAAATTCAAAATCCCAAAAAAATAGTCACACTTACCTAATTGTGTTTTTCAACACTTTCCTAGCATTGAGTGTTTCTCAACACTTATCAGATATCCTACCTGCAATCTCGAATGATGCAATATTTCTCACTAGTAGATGCGATACTCAAAGTTTGACTCTATGACCTACACACACACACTTAAACACTTGAATTGCTAAAATTTGCTTGACTTTATTTCTTTGTGTGTTGTCTACGATGATTTCTTTGATAAGTGTTCTTTCCCTAAGAAGTTTTTGATGATGCATAGCTAGAAGACTGAGGGCATGAGGACATGTTTTATTGCTTTTTCTATTTGTGGGTATATTTTGTTGGTCCTAATTGTCATTAGAATTTATTCTTGATCCACTTGGCACCTAGGATCTACAAGGTATTATCCCTGACTATTTACACGAGTGCATGATTATAGTCATCTTGACTTTCCTTGTGTCTCGATGTGAGTATAATCTTTCTATACCAAACTTAGGGAACCTCACTACACTAGTCATCTTGACTTATATGTCTTTGGTGCCTAGGTGGAATTTCCACATTCCTATCTGATATAGATCATATTCAAATCCACATAGTTATACTAGTGTGCATTATATGATCTTGTGACACTACCAATAATGCTCGATGATGAATATTAGAGTCTAATGGTTTTGTAACCTTGCAAGTAAACCAATTTTCATAATAGCTTGCATTTTTAGGTTCATGTTAGTTTAGTTTTGCATCTTGCATATGGAGAGAGCTCTCCTTTCATCTTCACAGACTTATTAGTCAAACTGTGCTCACTTTTCACTTCTTCCCGATCATGTCTTTCACTTCTTGTCTTTCATATCACATCATTTTCTCTTCATTTCGGGATCGAAACCAAAATCCAAGTTCACCTTGATCATCCAAATCACATTTCTCCTTCTTTCGTGTAGTTGGTTGACCTTTTTGAGGCCTGATCCTTTGATCTTCATTGGGGTATCCTTTCCTTCTTCATTCCCATCTCTCTCACCCTTCTAGTCTTTTATTCACATTTCATTTCATCTCTTTGAGGTCTTGACTGGGGCATATCTTCACTACTTGATGGTTATTCTATCATCTTTTCACCTTTGATTATGATTTCTCTTTCGATCCCGAGGGGGCAGACACATCATATCCTATTGGCTATTGTCTAGAGAATATGCTTGACCATTCCATTTTCTCTGATCGATCTATCTTTATGCTTGACATGTTATTTCTCATCTCGAGTTCTGATACTGTCCATCTCTTTCCTAAGTGTTCAGTACTGTCGCTACCAGGCTGACCCTGTAGGATTTACTATCTCTCTGCACTTCATTCTTTGGAGTCAGATCTCTATTTCTTGCCTTCTTGGCTGATCTATTCTTTGACATAATGTGTTCTCAAATTGATCACACATTAGTCAAAGAGGGGAAAATGTATACACCTAAAAATAGTCATCTAGACTATTAGCCCCTTGCTAGCATTATTTGCTAAAATCATCAATTGCTTATTCTTGATCAAATCCTAGTTCTATCATTTATTCGATTATTTTCTATGGGCTAACCATCTTATCCTAAAGTCTTTATTTAATTAAAAGGAGTTTCCTCCTCTTTTAATTAAATAAAAAGCCCCCCACTTTTCCTCTTATCCTAAGTTGCACAGTTAAAGTATTATTCCTATTTTATAAAAAGAAGAAAAGCACTTTTTGTCTCATATGGGCACAAAAGTCAACTCTTATTTTCTCATTGGAGGATATTTGTGCACATGGATTGCTCCTCTTTGATGCTCCACCATTGATTAAATCTTTTGTCTCTTAATCTCCATGGTCCATTCCTTCTCATTTTTATAAAAGGAGAGCTCTCTTCTTCATTCTAGATCCCCAACTTTTTATGCTAATGTTATGCTGCAATTTTTCTAGGTCACTTTGGAGCTTTTGAAGATTTGGAGCATTCTTGGATTTTGCATCTACATGCTATCATAGTTTCATTTCTTTCATTATCATAGCATTTATAGCTTCATATTTAGTTTAGTTTCCTTAATGCTTTAGATTACTTCATCTAGCTTAATTAGGTTGCTTTGTAATACTTGCATATTTCCTTTCATAGCTTAGTTGTATTGTTCCTTCATTTTCATATCTTAGCTTGCATTTTCATTCTTAGCATAGCTTGCATTTCATCTCCACTTAGATTCTTGAAGATATTGGCATTCTTGCCCTTGTCTCATTAAATCTCCCATTGCATAGTTTACTAGCAAGGTTATTGGCTTAATAGCTCTAGCTAAGAGCATTCTTAACACCCTTGCACTCCATGCCTAGGGAGCTCTAAATCTATTTCTCAAGGTTTCTAATCCATGGATTCTCTTGGAAGTAATGATTTAGAGAAGTGCACTATTTAGTGTGTACAATAGAATAGTTAAGGAAAACAAGAAATATAACTTATGTGAAGCTCGTACACAATATTTTTTAGATAATGTGAAGGTTATAAAGAAAGACAAGACTAAGGTATTTAGGTTTGGATCACTATCGGTTCATATGTGCATCCACATTATACACAAATTCCCTAACATGAACCCTACAACATGGAAAGATGATATACCTACTGGAATTCAGATCTCTAAGAGTTGTCGAAGACATGACAAGAATTGGGTAGATGGAGAACTATTTTCTATGACCAAAATCCTACAAAGGAAGATGAAAGAAATATATAGGATACTTGAAGATCTAGTTGAGAAGTATAAGGACACTATATGTTTCATGGTTGAAATTGATTGTGTGTGCTTTGAGGCAGTTGAGCCTAGGAAGAAATGGTGTTACCCTATGGTGTATGAAGTCACTTTTGAAGTTCTAACTATGCTAGTAGACCATGTATTAGTAGTAGAAATAGACACTTCTAAAGAAAGATGGGGAACAAATAGGTAAAAGTATGAAAAGGTTAGAGAAGAATAGAAAAATGTCACAAGGAAGAGAAAGATTAATAAAATAGTTAAGGATATCATTGCGAAGGTAGGAATCACTAGGCACCAGTTGAAGAACATAAGGACAAAGATGATAGAAGCATCTTCCAACATGGAAATTGATGCACCTCCTCCCTCTGATGTAGAAAAGACAGAAAGTTATATTCCTAGTGTGATAGACTTATCAGTCACTCCTGAGAAGACTGCAGAAGAAGTGGTACCTGTGAACACTCCTAGAAGATCTACCAAACAAAGAAGTCCTAAGAATCAGAAGGTAGAAGTTGAAACAAATAAGAAAGAAGAAAAAGTAAATGAGAAGGAAGAAGAAAAAGTAGTTTAGAAGAGGCCACAAAATCTATGGAAGCCAGAAATTCAAATGTTACAAAAGAGAGTGATAAGAGATGGGAACTTGAAGACAATAAATAGATACTATGAAGGGTATGACCCTGAAAATCAAGCAATAATTGAGAACACTATAATTGAACACTTGTTAGTTTTCAAGAAGAACTTGTTAGAGATATAAGGAAGCATTCCTAAGGAGTTGTATATAAAGTTAGAGATTAGAAAATAGTTGGCATAGTCCGAAGATGAGAATATAAGAAACAAGGTCATTGAAGACATGTTACTTGTTGTCTCTATACAAGAAAGGGAGAGGATAATTAAAGGATTGAAACCCTTGTTGATGACTGAGGCTAGATTGGTGAAAATAATTTGGCAAGGAAATACAATGAAGTCATAGAGGATACTCAAAAGGAACTAGATCAATTCCTTATGAGTGATATGCCTAAGAGGACCTCACCTCCCAAGGTTACCAAGCCTACACCTTTGGGAATGGGAGAAAGTTCCAAGATAGCAGAAGAAAGTGAACAAGAAAGTGAAGCTAGCGTGCAACCATACTTCTTTGTCGCTGGTGTGCCTGTGACCCTTAACACCTCACATGATGTAAATGACCCATTTCAAGACAATGAAGATAATGCGATGTTAGTTGAAGTAGAAGGACAAATAGAGGAAGAGCATATAGAGGAAAAACAAGAATAAAAGGAACAGGAGAAGGAAATACAACAAGAAGAAAGATAGGTAAATAAGCAGAAAAATTTGTTGAGGTAAGAGTGGAGCAAAAGCAAGAAACTAACATCTCCTCTACTCTATTGTTCGAAAGTATGGACAAACCAGTAAGTGTAGATATGGAGAGAATGGATTGGGATGAACTCATGAGGTTATTCTTCATGGCATCTGTTTAGGCTAAGGAAAGGTCAGTACAAAAAGGAGATAAAAGGGTGAAGGTAATAGCTAGGGAAGAAGAGACAATAAATAAATTAGTTCCTACACCTAGTGTTTTTCAAGGTAAAGATGATGCAGAGAACCTAGGTATGGCATTGGACAGCTTTGACAGTCACTTTGAGTCATTGTTGAAAACCACAAAGGATAAGGACTAAAAGAGAAGAATTTCTTGGAGAAAAATTTGAAGGAATTTTGTTAGTCCATCTTATGGGACTTGGACATTCTAAAAGAAACTACACATAAGGCTAAGAACTGTGTAGCACAAGGAAGAAAGATATGTAGTCACTGCATAAATCCTTGTAGACATGTGAAGAACATTTAAGACATCATAGCCAAGGACAAGGCTACACTTGACATCTTGATGGACAGTTGTGAAACTTCTTCACAAACTGTGGTAGAAATGGATAAATAGACATCCAAGGTTTTGGATAAAATAAGTGTTCTAAATGCAGAGAAATTGAGAGTAGTAGGCAAATTTGGTTTGTTGAAGAGTTTAATAACTCCCAAGCTATCGATTCTTGAAGCTCATCTCTCAGAGATGGAGGAAATAGAAGGATCAATGTCTATACCCACTGATCTGAAGCAAGAAGAAACAAAATATTATGCACTAAATAGACTAATCCATGTCAGTGAACTTTTGATTAAGTCATGGGCTGAGGAAGTGAAGACCTTGGAAGATTCTTTCCAAGATATTCTAAATCTGGTGAGTAAGCACTAAGTCTTTTTGTGCTTAGAAATTTTGAAATTTGGCAAGTACCTTTGCCATTGATGTCAAAGGGATACAAAGAGAAGAGAAAAATGAAGAGAGGAAGAGAAGAGAAGAATGAAGAGAGTAAGAGAAGAGAGGAAGAGAAGAAGAAAAGTAAGAAGAAGAAAAAGAAATTAAAAAAAAAGAGAGAAAAAGGGAAAAAGAAAAAGAGAATAAAAGTATATGTATATAGAAGAAGGAAGTTAGTGCTCTTGACACTTAGTCATTTTTTGCTAAGTGTTTCTATTAAGTCCAAAGGGAGAGATTGTTGGAAAGTGATGTTTTGGGAGCACTAGGGATCACTTGAGGGTTTTCATTTATGGAAACACTTATGTTGGAGTGATCGCATGCATAGTGTTTTGGTACTGAAGTCACAATCATGAAAATGACTAAGTACTAAATTAGGATAACAGTATATTATGATACTATTCTGGTCAGTGAAGGTAATATATGATGTATTATGGATTGTGAAGTTAGTAGAAGATATTTTGAGATATTTTAGACCTTTAATTAAGGTCCCATGTGTTTTGGTGTTAAGATCAGTGAGATACAATGTTGTGAAGGTATGAAAAGATAGAGGGGTATGTGCAGGATCATGGTATGCCAAAAAGTGGCAATGTGAAAAAGAAGTCATGATTGATACTATTTGAAAAACAACTATAACTTTCAAACAATATAAAATTTTTGAAATATGAAATATTTATCACATTCTATGCTTCACCTAATATAATAATAATAAACAATTATTTCAATTTGATGAAATTTAGACTAAGTTAAGGTGGTCAGACACGAGAATTTTTATATTCAGAAAAATTTATAGGAGAACAATCAAAATTAATTATTACATGGAAAAAAAATACAAAAAAATATACATCACACCTGGACACGAGTCTACTACTTTTATCTAGAATCTTATAAAAAAATATTATCATTTGATTTTGTTTAATGTGGTCAGACATACACCTACTTGTTATCTTTCTAGTCCTGGCTGATAGACTTATTGAAAAATAGCTATAACTTTCAAAATGTATAACATTTTTGAAATCCAAAACATGTGTCACATTCTATGATTTTCCTACTACAAGAAATTTTTTTAAAAAATCAGTTTGATAAAGTTTACACTAAGTTAACGTGGTCAAATATGGGAGTTTTTGTATTTTGAAAAAGATGTAGAAGAAAAATCATAATTAATTATTTACTTTGAAATAAATTACAAAAAAATATGTGTCACATCTAGACATGAGTCTACTACTTATATCTATAATCTTGTAAAAAAAAATTATCATTTGATTGTGTTTAAGGTGGTCAGACATACACCTACTTCTTATTTTTTCCTGAAATTTTTGTACTACTACATTGAAATTTCAAATTTTTAAGATATAGAATAATTATTTTTTAAAAAAAGGCCTAGTATCTTAAAAACTAAATTCAATTTTCTACAGATTCTCTTCTTACATATTTTTAATATAATATTTATAACTTGTCCAAATTTTTATGTCAACTTTCCTAAACTTGATTTTCTAAATTTTCATTGCCACTTAAGGGCCTAGTTTGACATACCATGATCCTACACATACCCAGAGAACCAATTAAATAGGGCATATGAGTAGTCGCGATGATTGAGGAAAGGTTAGTTGGTATGGTAATGTGATAAGTCAGATAGAAGTTGTATATTGCAGACACTTTGGTAATATAAGATCGTTGACTGTATGTTTAGCATTTGTATAAGTATTTATTATGATTTATGATGTATTTTGAGAGCCAACTAGATGGAAGAATTAATATAAGTATAGAGTGTTTTGTGGAAGTGATAAGTGTGATTGTAATGATGATGTGATGGATGTGAATCTGAGAGCGGAGAGAAGATGTGAGATTAGTGTTTGAGAGAGCTATAACTAGAACTATCTAAGTATAGAAAGTGTTTGTATTGTTCACTTTTGAAGAATAGTTTGTGACATTATTTTTATTGTAAGAGTTGTAAGATCACCACCTTTAATAGGGTTTTTGTATACCCCTAATAGGGTTTTGTATTCCTCTAGCAAGGAAATGTACTATGTAATACTCAACTCCTAACAGGGCTAGATCTCCTAACAAGTATACTATATTTTAATACATAGTTGTGGGTAGCATCCCCACCGAGGTTTTCCCTTGGCCAGGGTTTCCTCGAAAACAAATCCTGGTGTCATGAGTTATGTGTTGTGCATTTATATTCTTTTCATTTCAGCATTATTATGGTTTATTTATAATTGGTTGAAGTTTAAATAAAGTGATGTAATACTAATTCACCTCCCCTCTTAGTATGACCTAATCCTAACATAGGAATGGCCTCTGCCAAGCTTAGCTTGGTCTTAATAAATCTAATGACAATCCTTCTAGAATTATTAATTTCTCTTAAAATAAATATGATTCACCAAATATTCATGTACTTTGGTATCCAAATTAATTCAATCTAATAGTTACCTCTGAAAGCCAATGTAGATTTTTGTTTTAATGAATACTTCTTTGCGATTGGATCCATTCAATATATATATATATATATATATATATATATATATATATATATATATATATATATATATATATATATATATATATATATATATATATATACATACATATATATATACACATATATATATGTGTATATATATATATGTATATATATATATGTATATATGTACATATATATATGTATATGTATATACATACATATATGTATATACATACATATATGTATATACATATATGTATATACATATATGTATGTATATATATACATATATGTATGTATATACATATATATATATACATATACATACATACATATATATACATATATATACATATATATATATATAGATATATACATATATATATATATAGATATATATAGATATATATATATGTATGTATATATATATATATATGTATTCCCTAGGTTTGGTGTCGCTCCTATATTTCTTTGGGACATAAGAAAGTCCATATTTCCCATGTTAGGATACATCCACGATATGGTTGTCTATGGTTGGCAATTTTGTTTTCTATTTATTCTATTGCTGAGGATGTTATGTGTCTATCTCTTCCATTTTCACCTTGTCTCCCTTCTCCTAGTCATGTTTCTTCACTATTTTGTCTGCTTCTCCTTCAATATCTATTTTCTTTTGTCGCTACATATATCCCATTATGGTTTCTTGTCGCATATTAAGTAACCCGATATACTCAGGGTCGCCACATTATACATGATGGTATACTGAATTGGTTTGTTTTTATTTTAATTTGATTATGTAAAAATTCATCGCGAGTCTTGTCTGACATTAATTTATCATATGCCCAATAAAATAAAATGATATTTTTAATTAATAATATTCATTACATTCGGTATTGATTTATATTTTAATGCTAATGTTTAATATTAATATTTAATATAATTTGATATTTAATATTTTAGTATTCTTTATTTAATATTACATTTGGTGTTGATTATATTTCAATGCTAATGTTTAATATTAATATTTTATATTTAATAATATTCAATGTTTAACACTAATATTTAATAAATTTAATGTCTTATTTCTCTCATAATTTTATTATTGTCAAATTTATTAATGATTATTACATAGATTAATTCTTGAGGTTTATTACAATAGACTAGATAAAAAATTGTTGGAGCCCTCCTCAAAAGGGAAAATTATTATGTGTGAGGAAGAAGATAGCTCATCTAATGAGATTTTTTTTTATGAGGATGATAGTAGAAATAATTGTTATAAAGGGGAAGAGTATCGTGAGGACCAAGACATTTCTATTGAAAATCACGATGATGAGGAAATTGTGGCTTCTTAGGACAATGAGGAAGAGAACCAAGATATGTAGGTGTTGGACAAAGATGAGATTGCTTGGGATAACCCCTTATTGGTGTCATTTAAAAACAATTGATACAATAGAAAGAAGGATGATCATAAAAAGTCTTTCTATTGATAATGCTCTCAATTATGCCATATAGATTATGTTAGGAATGGGAACACTCAGAGGGGGGGGGGGGTGTGAATCAATATTCTATAATTAATTTTTGATTCTTGAAACTTAACTCAATTACTTAAATACTAAGATGAATAGTAAATCAAGTGAAGTATTCAACCATAACACATAACACAAGATATGTTTACGGGGAAACCTTGGCCAAAGGAAAACCTCGGTGGGAATTAATACCCATGAATAATTGTACTAAACTTATGAACTTGTTAATTTTCCTTTGCCTTATTAGGAGCAGACATTATAAAGATGAGTACAATGACTCGGTTAAGAGTCTAATAGAACAAACCCTGTTAGGAGTGGAAGGCTCACTGCTAGAGTTCACTACTCAATGAAGAAGGATACAACCTCATGGTTATAAAATATACACTATATCTGCAATGGTGAACTTTTTCCTTAATACTGTTGTCTGATCAGTTCCTTTTATGTGCTGATGCTCTAACTTCTTCTAGAGCTTTATCTCATACTGATTATAATCGCATACATTTTCTGTTCTTTATATCTTCCATACTCTATCTCATCATCTCATATCATAGTCAATTACAAAAGCGCATGTCATATATATACATGATGAATGGGCGCAATCAAAACTAACTACTACATTGGCCTAAAACATAACACATACAATGCTTCCAATTTAATTTTCTCAAGCATATTTACATACAATTATATTAACATGTTTAGATCACTATTACAATAGGCACATAGCCATTACAAAATAAAATGATACACACTAAACAAAAACTATCTATCAGCTCCATGCTATGTTCTTTTCTACCGCTTAATGATGATATCACTTAGACTTGCTGTAACTTATCCATCCTATCAAATCCGACCATGTGTTCTTAGACTTAGCATAATAACATAATGAAAAACTTATATCCAAGGGCGCATACCAAAACTTGGTCATATACACGTGCGTCGATGCTATGATCATCAGGTGCTTCTCTGTTTGTTTTGTCTTCCATACTTAGCCAAATTATGATCTTCCAAGTTAGTGCGCTGACTCCAAAACTTCATATGAGTTTGTTGCCATAATAAAAACATAAAACTTAGTCATATATACTAGTAAAGTCAACTTGCCAATAGATCATAGATGAGATCGTGAATAGAGTGGTTATGGGTATCACCACTAGAAAGTTCAAGATTAGGAGACAACTCATAATTGTGGGGTGCAATGTTGAACTACACTCATTGACTTGTAGATAGGGAAGTTAGACACTTGGTTAGAGGTGCTTTAGGAGACAGAAAAATATTGAGCCTAACTGAGGCTCTTAGCAATTCTAAATGATCTTTTATTTATGTTTTAGTCTATTTCTTGCTTGCTATTTACTTGGATGTTATTACTTTAAAACAATGCTTACTTAGATTTTATTACTTTAAAGAAGTATGTTGATATGATAGCTAGTTTGGTGTTAACTGATAATAGTACTTTAATAATTAGTTATATAGTTGTAGTTTGTTAGATAGTTTGGACTAGTATTGTTGGTTAGTTAACTTGGTATCATAATCTTTTTGGCATTCATGTGTTGAGAGCCCCTCACTAATTTATTTTTTTCATTTCTTGTGCTCTACATTGTCCTTCATTTTATAAAGTGTCAAGACCCTTTCCTTGTTTATCTAATAAAAAAAAATCAATGCTTATAAACTTTCACTAATTTAAAATAAATTTAATATTTAAATTTTGTAAAGTTACATACATTTGACATTTGTACATTTGATTAGATTACACTTTTTACGTATGTATTTCATCAGATTAGGCCTTCAATATAAAAAGCCAAATATTATATACCTTAAGGAACTATAAACCCAACTATTATATAACTTAAGGGACTATAAGTAATTTTGAGAATTGTAAACGAGATAGTCAAGCTATTGGAAAATATAGATAATGATCATTAATTTGATGTTTGAATTTATTTCACATAAATTGCATTTTGAAAAAAATGAATTGAAATTAAATGATGACAATAGAAATTATAGAACAAATCAAAGTAAACAAATTGAATGTCTCAAGACTGAAATAGCCAATAACAATCCACTACAAATATGAAACCACTAGAAAGCATGAAAATACTAAAATTTAAAGTAGCTCAAGTGTTAGATGAATTATGGAGTTTTTTGGAAAATAGGTTTGATTCACTTGAATTTATTTGACATGGGTTGAAAATACTTTAAACAGATGAAAGTTGTAATAATTCATAGATTTTGATTTAGAGATCTCATCATATATTAAACAAGCAATAAAAAATATTATTCCAATTATAGATTGGATAATAAGACTTTGGAAATTAGAATATGATGAAAATCCTATAAATTAGTTTATGATTATCAAGTAATTCTTAACAATAGATAAGACAGTCAAGCCTTCCAAAATACCAGTTAGTATTTCATATTCGATTTTCTTAAATTTATCCAATGAATGGAAGAAAACTCAGAATCCCATTAGATATGGATTCCTCCACTTAAAAAAATTACAAATATTATGTAGAAAAGTAAATTAGAATACGATTCTAAGACTGAAACACCCAATTCCAAAGCAGTCCAAACAAGAATGCAACTAAAAGCGTGAACAATCTATAAATTAATATATATTTATCAAGTAGATAGATATGACAATCAAGCTTTCCAAAATACCAGTGATTATCTCATTTTCGAATTTCCTGATATTATCCCACAGGTGGAAGACAACTAAGAATTCATTAGATATAAATTCCTCTAGTTTAAATATTATAATTTTTATTTTGGAAAAGAAATTAGGATATGATTCCCAAATTGAAATGGCCACTAAGAAAGTAGTTGAAACATGAATCCAACATAAAGCATAAAAACAATCAAGTTTTACAAAATACCAATGATTATCTAATGTTTGATTGTACTAAATTTATCCAATGAGTGAAAGAAGCCTCAAAATTCCATCAGATATCAATAACATTTGTTAAGACTTTACCTCACAAATCCCATCAGCTATTAATTCCTCCACTTATAAAAATTACAATAATAATTAAATAGATCCAAAAATCCTAGCAATGTTGTGTGGTATCAAAGATATAAAGAGAGGTCAACTTCAATCAATGACATTTGTCACACGAGATGATTGGAAGTTTATTTCAACACCTTTTTGTAAGGAAACTGAAAACTATAAGAACTTCCTTCCAACTCACCAACTTCCTTTTGTCTAGAACTTCTTTCAAACCCACCAAATTATAATTATTATGTAAGAAAATAAATTATGATACAACTCTAAGATTGAAACAGTAAATAACAAAGCAGTTAAAACATTAACCCAAGATAAAGAGATTATAATCGGATATTACTCCTTCCGTCATAAAATTATAATTATTATATAAATAAACAAATTAGGATATGGTCCCAAGATTGAAACAGCTCAAACAGATTGAAGTTAAAATAATGCATATTAAGACTTCCCTTCATAAACCTCATCATAAATGATTTCTTCCACTTCCAAAAATTATAAATATTTGTAGAAAAATAAAATAAGGTATGAATCCAATACTGAAATAGTCAATAACAAAGCAGTTGAAACCTGAATTCAACGGCAAGCATGAAAAGTAGAAAGACAAGATAGTCAAGCCTTTAGAAAATACAGATAATTGTCTCTAAATTTAGAACTCTTAAATTTATTCTACATAAGTCAAGGGAAACTCAGACAAATAAAAGTTATAATAATGCAAATTAAAACTTCGCTTTCCATATCCCATCAGATATCAATTCCTCTATTTAAAAAAATTACAACAATGAATAAACAGATCTGAAAACCCATATAATTATAACTATCAAGCAGTTCACAGTAATAGATGGACAGCCAATCTGATGGAAAATATAGTTGATCATTTTGAATTCACCTGACATGAATGGAAGACAGCTCAGACAGATGAAAATTATTACAGTACATGTTTATCTGAAAACCCTAACAGTGTTCTCTGATATCAAAGGTGTAAAGAGAGGTCAAGCTCTTCCTCATCTTCTTCAATTATAACAGTTGTCACAGAAGATGATTGGAAGCTCATTTCTCCACAGGGAGGCTCAAAACTGTAACAACCTTCTTCCAAACCACCAACCTCCTTTTGTCCACCACTCTCAAAACTGTACGAAGTTCCTTCCTTTTGTCCAGCACTTTCCAAACTGCAAGGATCACCCTCACCAAACATAGTAACAGTGGATGGCCCATTATGAGCAATAGGCTGAAATACTACTTCTTTAAGCTCAGTCTTACTTCCACCACCATTATGGACAATGGGCTGCAATACTGCTTCTTTAAGCTCAGCCTTATTTCCACCAACATTATGGGCAATGGGCTGCAATACTGCTTCTTTAAGCTTAGCCTTATTTCCACCACCATTATGGGCAATGGGCTGCAATACTATTTCTTTAAGCTCAGCCATACTTCGACCACCATTATGGGCATTGGGCTGAAACACTGCTTCTTTATCCTCACTCTTATCTCCACCTGATTTCAGAGCTCCAAACAAACTTGTGCTGACAGGATATTGCAAAAGTCCCAATTGGGCTGAAGAATGTTGGGGGTTTGTGTTAAGAGAGGGGGATAGTGATGAATGATGAAGATCTGTGGTTGATGAGAGGCCATGCATTGAGGAAATGGAAATTGGTGGGCGAGGTGCTATTCTGCGCCATTTCTTGTTGTGGTGGTGGGCAAAGATAGAGCTGAAAAGGGTGGTGGTGGATGTGGGTGTGGGCATGGGAATGGGTTTTTTCTTGTAATTGTGGGCATTTTGGTGGCCTCCTAAAGCTTGAAGGTTACTGAATTGCCTAGAACAATGGCGACAGGAGAATACACGCCCGCGCGATAACAGTGAAGTCTGAGTTGGAGTGCTCTCTTCTCCCATTGCTTTATTTGAGGAAGACACCATTGCTGATATCAGCTGCTGGTTGATGGATAAAATGGGCACCTGCAAATGGTAAGGTTAAAGGAAATTTCCGTGTTTAAATAGAGATTTGGACAAGCTTGTGGTCAATGAAGTGAATGGAAGGCCGCTGTTTAATAGTAAATATAGTACTCATTTGAGTTTGTAAGCGGATCTTTAGAAATTGTGAAATATCACGGATTAGGTGGGACAGTTAATCAATTTTGACTATTTAACATTTTTAGTCTAGAAATCAGTCTTTGGTGTGTGCTGTTTAAGCTAATAGACCTTGGTGTGTGCTGTTTAAGCTAATCTATTAGAACTCCCATGAAATTTTGAAAAAAAACGTGTATTCCCTATTTGTCCATTCTACTTGTTTATTAATGTTTTTAATTTTAATGGACACGCTTTTGTGTAGGGCTTGCCTAAAAATACTGTCCACAAACTGTGCAGTGTAAAGCATGAAAATATTATAATCAGATATTAATTTTTCTATTGGAAAAATTAAAATTATTATGAAAAAAGTAAATTAGAATATTATTTCAAGATTAAAATAGATTAAATAGATGGAAGTTATAACACTTTTAGTCTAGAAATCAGCCATTAGTGTGTGCTGTTTAAGCTAATCCATCTGGACTCCCATGAAATTTTGAAACAAAACGTGTATTCCCTATCTGTCCATTCTACTTATTTATTAATGTTTTTAATTTCAATGGACGCGCTTTTGTGTAGGGCTTGCCTTAAAAAAACTGTCCACAAATTGTACAGCGTAAAGCATTAAAAAAGTAAATTAGAACTTCAAGATTAAAATAGTTCAAATAGATGGAAGGTATAATAATGCATGCTAAGACTTTGAGTGGCAAACCTCATCATATATTATTTCTTCTACTTCAAAAAATTATAAATATTTATAGAAAAATAAAATAGCATAGGACCTCAGTCTGAAACAGCCAATAAAAAAGTAATGGAAACACGAATCCAACAACAAGTATGAAAAAATCATAAATTAATTTATAAGTACCAAATAGACAGATGAGATAGTCAAACCTTTGGAAAATACAGATGTCATCCAAATTTAGAACTCTTGAATTTAAGGAGGGCAGCTCAGACAAATGAAAATTATAATTATATATGTTAAAATATCAATTCCCATTAGATACCAGTTCCTTCACTCAAAAAATCACGATCATAAATAAATAGATCATACATTATTCCTTCCACTTTAAATAATTATAAATATTTTGTAAAAAAAAAAAAAAGATCTGAGTTTAAGTCTGAAACAGCCAATAATAAAGCAGTCCAACAGTGAATCCAACAAGCATGAAAAGATCATAAATTAATTTATAATTTTCAAGTTTGGAACTCCTAGATTTACCCCACATGAATGGAGGACAATGCAGACAAATGAAAGTTGTAACAATGTATGTGAAGACTTGGCTTAGCAGACTCCATTAGATATCAGTTTCTCCACTTCAAAAAATTACAATTATAACAGAAATGAAAAACTACAATTATGACAGAAATGAGAAAATCATAAGAAAGCAATTGAATTATGAATCCAACAACAAACATGAAAAGATTATAAATTACTTTGTAAGTATCAAGTAGACAGACGAGACAGTCCAGCCTTTGAAAAATACAAATGATCATTCAAGTTTAGAACTCTTGAATTTACTCCATACCAGTGGAGGGCAGCTCAGACAAATGAAAATTATAATTATATATTTTAAAATATCAATTCCCATTAGATATCAAGTACCCCTGGTACATTATTGGCAAATTCCTGTTTTGAACTTATTAACTGTTAATATTTAATATTATTAATAGAAATCCTTCCTCTTATTGATCAAAAAAACAAAAAAAAAATTCTTTCATTTGAAAAAATCACAATCATAAATAAATAGATTATAGATTATTCCTTCTACTTTAAATAATTGTAAATAATTTGTAGAAAAAACATAAGATATGAGGTCAAGACTGAAACAACCAATAATAAGGCAATCTAACAGTGAATCCAAAAGCAAGCATGAAAAGATTATAAATTAATTTATGATTTTCAAGTTTGGAACTCTTGAGTTTACCCTAGATAAATGGAGGGCAAGTCAGACAAATGAAAGTTGTAACAATGTATGTGAAAACTTTGCTCAACAGATCCCATCAAATAACAATTTCTCCACTTAAAAAATTACAATTATAACAAAAATGAAAAATTACAGTTATAACTAAAATAAAAAACCTATAACAAAACAGTTGAAACATGAATCCAACAATAAACATGAAAAGATTACAAATTAATTTATTAATATCAAGTTTAACCCACATGGGTGGGAGGCAACTCAGACAAATGAGAACTATAACATGCATGTTAAGATTTTGCTTGTCAGATATCAAAGATCTGAAAACCATAATAATTTCATGTGGTATCAAAGATGTAAAGACAGGTCAAGCTCTTCCTCCTCTTCACTCATAACAATTGTCACACAAGATAATTAAAAGCTTGTTTGTCCACTGCTTTCCAACTGTGACAACTTCCTTCCAACCTACCAACCTCCTTTTGTACACTACTTTCCAAACTGCAAGAATATTGTTCACCATCATCAAACATGGTGACAGGCCTATTATGGGCAATGGCCTGAAATACTGCTTCTTTACTTGCACTCTTCCACATGATTGAAGAACCCCAAATACAGTGGCAGGCCCATTTTGGGCAATGGGCTGAATTACTGCTTCTTTAAGCTCAGACTTACTTCCACCACCATTATGGGCAATGGCCTGAAATAATGGTTCTTTAACATCAGTCTTACCTCCACCACCATTATGGACAATGGCCTGAAATACTGGTTCTTTAAGCTCAATCTTACTTCCACCTCCATTTTGAGCGATGGGCTGAAACACTGCTTCTTTACTCTCACCCTTACTTCCACATGATTGAAGAACTCCAAACAAACTTGAGGTGAAAGGATGTTGCATAAAGCCCAATTGGGCTGAAGAATGTGGGGGAATTATGTTAGGAGAGGGTGATACGGAGGAGTGATGAAGATCTGCAATTGATGACTATGAGAGGCCATGCATTGAGAAAAGGCCAAGTGAAATTGATGGGCGAGGTGCCAATCTGCGCCATTTCCTGTTTTGGTGGTGGGAAAAGATAGAGCTGAAATTGGTGACGGTGGGTTGAGGTGTGAGCATGAGCTTCTTCTTATTGTTGTGGCCATTTTGGTGGCCTCCTAAAGCTTGATGGGTACTGAATTGCCTGGAACAATGGCGATAGGAGAATACACGCCTGCGCAATAACGGTTCTCTCATTGCATTCATGGCTTTGTTTGACGAAGACACCATTGCTAATAGCAGCTGCTGGGTTGATGGAGAAAAATGGGCACCTACAAAATGGTGAAGATTAATTAATTAAATTGGAATAAGAATTAATTTTCATTTTTCTAATTTTAATTTTTAATTTTTAATTTTTAAACTTATCATTTTTTTGCTGGTTTTTTAATTAAAAAATATATATATTTTTTAACTTAAATATTTTTAAATTAAAATATGTATTATTAGCTTTAAAAAAAAATTATTAAAAAAATTGTAAAACAATTTCTTTAAAAAAAAATTATAAAAAATTTAAATAATGAAAAAAAATTGTAAAAAAATAAGATTGTAAAAAAAAAATTATAATCTCTTAATTGTTCATGCACAGACCCAAAAAAAACTTATACATTTTGATGTAATTTTGAATCCATGAAAAGCTTATTCCTAGAATAAAATGAATTCCACCTTTTTTTTGAATTAACAGTAAATATAATAGTCAATTATATTTGTAAGGAGATCTTTAAAAATGGTTAAATGTAGCGGACCAGGCGGGATTCCCCTGAAATTTTGAAACAAAATGTGTATTCCTTATCATTCATTTGACTTGTTTTTAGATCCTTTTAATTTGAATAGATGTTGTTGTGAAGAGCTTGACTTTAAACAATTGTTTAGTAATAAAATTTAAATAAAAATAATTAGATTCACGAAAATAAAAATTGGGGATGTACATTAATTTGTATTTCTTAAACTTATATTATAAATTACAAATATTTCCTAATTTTTTTAAAGTAATTTATCTAGTAAGTTTTCCTATTATAACTAAGGTTTTAGGGTCACATAGCATGCTTTTTGTCAAGGTGTTTAAAAATGCCCCTTAAAAGTGAGATAGTTAACCACACAAACTTTGTGCTTTTTAAAATTTTATTTGGAAATTTCAAATAACTTCCAATTGTTTTATAGTAACTTAGCAAATCCTCCTTTTACAACTAAGGTTTCATGGATGCATAGCATGTTTTTTGTCAAGGTGTTAAAAAAGTTCCTCCCACCCCCCGCCCCCCCCCCCCCCCCCCAAAAAAAAAAGTGAGATAATTGAGCACGCTAAAATAAATATTCAAATTAACCTAATAAGAGTTTTTTTTCCCACTGTGAACAAGATTTATAGTCCCTTCTATAAGATATTTTATAATTAGACACCTTGTGTTTAATATATTATCATAAAATTATGTGAAAAAATAATTTTTTTTATATTAATAATAATTAGAGTCAAAATTAAAAATATTAGTTTAAAATATTTTCATTGCAGGAAAAAATATGTTTTGAAGGGACCTGAAACCCCTTACAAGTTAAATAAGAAAGATAACAGCATTAAGTTCTCTGAAAAGAAATAGGACTGGAAACAAGTTTGCCAGATCTAGAACCGGCATAACAAACAAAAAATCAGAAACTAGAAACCCTACCTAGCAGCCAAGAAACCCAAAAAAGCTAAGAAACCACATAAGCCTCTTTCTTAGCCTCTGAAATCTTCTTGATTACCGCATTGAAATCAGAAAGCTCAAGGATCCTGTTTTGAATCTTCTTCCTTTTAGTGGACCCAGTGTGTTTTCCGAGGCCAGCTTCATCCGCATCCTCATTTTCATCATCAAGCTTCTTAGTAAGGGGACCAACATCCAGTTCCATCTTGATTGTCATGAAACACTCCATCATAGATCTCATAAACATGTTATTGTCCAGCATGTGCTTCTTCAGAGTGTTCTCCAGATTATCAATTTTGACCTACACATCCTACATTTTTTTCTCACCCTCATTGACCTTATTCACATCCCTCCCCTTCGAACTAGTAGCCAAACTCCCCTGCAGAAGATCAACCTTGGCAGAGAGAGAGAGGACTTTCAAGTTGATGTTGGATATTGCTAATGTATGGGGAGGTGATTGAGACATTTTATATGTTTAATCACTATGTTACTGAATGTACATTCATACTGTTGTCATTTGTGTTTTTTCTTTGATGTCAACATATGTTTCTATGAGGAGAACAAGCTGGTGTACACACTCAAATGGTGCACTTCTCTAAGTCATTATATCCAAGGGAATCCATGAATAGGAAACCTTAAAAAGTGACCTAGAACTCTCTATGTATGGAATTGCAAGATCATTTAAAATTTGCTCTCAACTAGAGCTATTAAGCTAATGACCTTGCTAGTCAACCACACAATGAGAGATTCAAATGAAGACAAGGGCAAGAATGCCAATATCCCCAAGAATCACTATGAAATGCAAATGCAAACTAGATTAAGATGAATATGCAAGCTAGAAATGAGAGGTGCAAGCTAAGCTATGGAAATGAAAGTACAAACTAAACTATGAAAGGAAAGATGCAAATGTTACAAATCCTTCCTAATTAGACTAGATGAAGTAATCTAAAGCATAAATGAAATCTATACTATGAATTCCATGATAATGGAACTAGAATGCAAGAGATAAACTATGAAAGCATGTAAAATGTAAGCCAAGAATGCTCCAAATTTTCAAAAGCTCCAAAGTGACCTAGAAAACCTACAGCATAACATTAGTATTCAAAAATGCATATGAAAATGAGGAAGAGAGCTCTTCTTTTATAAGAAATGAGAATCAATGGACGATGGAGATTAAGAGGCAAAATATTTTATCAAGGGTGGAGCATCAAAGAGGAGCAATCCATGTGCACACATATCCTCCAATGAGAAAATAAGAGTTGACTTTTGTGTCCATATGAGACAAAAACTATTTTTCTTCTTTTTATAAAATAAGAATAATATTTTATTTGTGCAACTTAGGATAAGAGGAAAAGGTGGGGGCTTTTTATTTAATAAAAGGGGAGGAAATATTCTTTTTAATAAATAAAGACTTTAGGATAAAATGGTTAGCCCAAGGAATAATTGAATAAATGATAACATGGGATTTGATCAAGGAAATTGATATATTTGAAAAATGTTGATTTTTGAAAATATTGATTTGGGGATTTGATAAATTACTGAATGGGGGCCCAAAGTCTAGGTGGCCATTTTAGGGTGCATACATTTGCCCCTCTTTGACTAATGTGTGATCATTTTGGGAACACATGTGGTCAAAGAAGAATTGAAATGTGAGATCAATTTGGGATCACAAAACAATCCAAACATGTGATCATTTTCGGAATAGGCCAGGACAAAAATAAACTAGTTGAAAGACAAGACCAACACCGTTGTTGTTAAGTGATAGTCAAGTCTCAAAATAAAAGATAAAAATCAAAAGACAAGATCAACACCGTTGTTGTTAAGTGATAATCAAGTTTCAAAATAAGAATCTCAAGCTGAGCTAAATGATAAAGCTGAATCAAAGATTGAAGCTGATAGGTACTGCCCCCTCAGAATCGAAATCGAAATCAGGTAGAGGAGAACAACAAACTAATAAATTTGATCAAAACACTAGAAATCATGATCGAAGATGAAGCATAATAGGATAACCATTAAGCAATGAAGAGATGCCCCGATTTGACTAGGAAAGATATAGGATAAAGATGAAGTCAAACCTCAAAGAGGTGAAGTGAATGAAAATGAATGAAAGACTAGAAGTTTTGAAAGAGATGGGGAGAAGAAATGAAGATGCCCTAGCAAAGATCGAAGGATCAGGTCTCAAATGGTCAGCCAACTGTGCAGAAGAGGGTGAAAGTTTTGAAATGTGATTTTGATTATCAATATGAACTCAAATTTTGATTTCAAGTCCAAAAATGGATCCAGGATGTCGAAATTAGCTAGGGGTATAATTTTCACTCAATTCTGAGGTGTTTTGAAAATTAGGTCAAAAAGTCAAAATGCTATATAAGGGGTAAAAAGGTCATTTTCAAAATCATTTGTCTTTTAGTGATTTGAGAATCTTAAGAGCTGAGAGAGAGAAAATGGCCCAGCAAGCAGCAGTTCCAATTCACAAACATCGATTCAAGCACTCCCGGTTGCACAACCGGCCTCTACAGTATGGTGCCCCAGTATGTTTTCAGAAAAAACTTGCCCTTGGTAGAGTCATTATGAGCATTTAATGCATTTTAAAACATGTTTTAAAAAATTTTAAATTTTCAAATTTTAAACTTAGGCGAAAAGTCGTGCAATACTTTACAAGTATCGCACCCTTTGAGAGTATCTATCGCGTGATACTTCGTAGGTCCATATAGTATCGCGTGGGTATGTAAGCCAATATCACATGATAATAGGTGAAATATCATGCAATCCTATGTGAAGTATCACATGCAAAGATAGTATCATACTACTACTGAAGAAAGTATCGTGTGATACTTTAGCAAAAAATAGTATCTCCTAGTGTAAAAATTTGACATGTTTTAGTGTGTTTGAGCAAAATGACATGGGTCTAGACAATGTTTTCTTTTTAAGATGTTTTGTACTGATTTTTAGACATCCATCATGATATGTGCTAACATCTGGCTTGAGTTAATGGTTTTTAGGAGGTCTTTTCGGCACTACTCATTAGAGTGCCAAAGGTGATGGGGTTACGATTTATCCAAGATCTGGATGATCTAGGCAAGGCAGATCTGAGGGCTATGGGCTTTGGGTACTTGCTACAATTGCCCTACATTCAAGTGAACCATGGGTTGTTGACTACGCTAGCTGAGAGATGGCATAGTGAGCACAACACCTTCCATCTACCTATTGGAGAGGCATCGATCACACTAGAGGACGTCTATCAAATTCTTCGAGTGCCTAGCCATGGTGATCCTGTAAGTATAATCATGTTTATAGATAGTCATAGATGTAACATTTCCAAATAATAGAAACTGACATGATTATTTGATGACACAGGTATACCATGATCAGGATGCTACCGAGGGATGGCGGGCCATCCAGGGCATGTTCCAGGATGTCACCATTATAGATAGATACGTCAACTGGGATCGATTGATGGATGATTTTGGCATGGACTTCCTAGTACCTTGCATTGTTGCATCCATTATAGCACAAAGCCTTATTACTGAGAGGAGTCAGAAGGGTTTTCCATTGGGATGGGGCAGGTTGTTGGTAGATCTAGTAGCACACCCACATTGGATGGCATGGGGCCTGGCCATCCTAGTAGACATGTACCACGAGTTACATGAGATAGTCTATAGGGAGAGTAGGACATGGGTATGTGGTGTGATCTTAGCACAGGTGTGGGTGTGGGAGCACATCGCTATGGTGCACCCATGAGTACAACTAAGGGAGAGAAGACATCCCTTCATTTATAGGTATACAGGGTTCCTGTCACAGCCACATAGCAGGGATGTGACATATTACAAGAGGATACTAGATGAGCTTACCTCATTTGTATTGAGACCTTACAGGGCAATGGAGCCATAGGGGGATGCAGAGGATGAGCTCAGCTATATGTTGTGCACCTGACCACTGGTAGGTTGGCACCCAGAGATTGTGGAGAGAATTTTTATCACTCACGTATAGAGGTAGTTTGGTCGCTAGTAGCGGGTATCGACTGAGACCACCATGTATGCACAGGCCAGGGATGAGGAGAGCCATGGTTGGCTGCCAATGTTGGATTACTAGCAGGTAGTATATGATATAGGTGTGATCCGGAGAGAGCCATGGGACTATCTTCCAGACATGGAGGATGCAGGGGTTGATGTAGCCTACAGAGTAGAGTGACGGAGGGTTCCAGTACCTCTATTCACGGTACCTGATGCATAGCTAGGAGCTTAGGGGGATGATGGAGATGATGGGGACAGAGGAGATGGAGGGGATGGAGGAAGAGGGAGAGGGAGAGTGAGGGAGATAGGGGAGGGCTCTCAATTAGGTGGCCATAAATGGTCATGGGGATAGAGCTCTGTTGATGAGGGTGAGGATGTGGTGAGACCAGCTCGCTGATAGGTAGAGGCTAGGTAGGATCAGCCTACAGGAGGAGAGGACTTGAGAGCTAGGATACAGGCTCTAGAGACAGAGATCTAGCAGCTTAAGATCACTATAGCTGTTAGAGAGTAGCAGCTGATGGATTTGAGGGCAAAGAGAGAGATCAACAGTTGGTAGATCTCAGGGAAGAGATAGCATGCCAGGAGAGGGAGGCATAGGTGGATGTACTAGAGATCTAATGGGAGGTGGTGAGAGCTATGCACTATCATGAGCTCTATCTTCAGGCTATTCCAGAGGGTCAAAGAGCACCATCATACTCTCAAAGGGTAGGGATGTCTGATATGGTACCAGATAGGACAGTGGCACCACCTCCTCCTCCACCAGCTCCACATGATGGTGCTAGCGAGTCCTAGGTCTAGGGCTTAGGTGTTTAGATGTTGTAGACATATCATGAGACTTTGATCCAAATTTTGGGATCCCATATTGTATATTGTATCATGACAATATATATGAGATTTACTAGATTTGCGATATATCTTGTGTGTTTGTCTCACTTGTGATGGATGTATTAGTTTGTATATTATCTTGTCATATTTCTCAAAATATATGTTATAAATGCTCATGTATATGCTCTCTCATAGATGTATGTTTAATTCTCATGTGTATGATATAGAATCATGTTTTTGAAAATGATCTCTTTAGGATATAGATATGATGATAAGATTAACCCCTTGTGATGATAGGAATAGAATGTGATGTGAAAGACAAAGAGTGAAAGACATGATCGAGAAAAGGAAAGGTGAGCGCAGTTGACCGACTAGTCCGTAAAAGATAAAAGGAGAGCTCTCTCCATGTGCAAGATGCAAAACTAATCTAACATGAACCTAGAAATGCAAGCTACTATGAAAGTGGTTGACTTGCAACGTCACAACGCTAATAGACATCTAATAATCATCATCGAGCTTTATTGGTAGTGTCGCAAGATCATACAATACACACTAGTATGACTATGGGTACATGAATATGATCTATATCAGATAGAATGTGAGAATCCCACCTAGGCACTGGGGTATGTGCAAGAAGATGAGGGGCCAAAAAGTGGCGATGTGAAAAATATTCACTTTTCACTCATCCAAAAGTGCATGAAAGTGCTTGTTGAATTTTTAGTAGGCCTGGGTGTCAGTAAACCTGGGCAAGCCTGCCACCAAAGCACATTCCTAATCAGGTACCCGATAATATCGGGTACTTGATATTTTTAGGTACCCAATAACTATGGCATATATCCCGCACCCGCGAGCCCTATTCTTCATTTCCTAGCATGATTTTATCATTTTCTAGCTGCATTTTTTTGATACCCGATATATTTTTGGATACCTGATATTCGAAACGTCAAATTCGACTTCAAGCATATTTGGTAAGTAGTTAATTGTATATTTTTATTAATTTATTTCATTTTCATTGTAAATGTAGTGTTTTTTTTAAAAATAGGGTTTTGTATTTATATTTGTATTAATATTTGAAACTTAGATTTGTTTTTTATTTAATCAGGCATGGCTGACAACAATGAAGAAAATAACCCTCCAAATAACAATCCCAAAAACAATCCCCCATATCTAAACCCTAAATCTTTACAAGATTTGATAGAAGAAAATTTGAACACAATACGAGGTTTCCAAAACATCTATCAAAATATACCTACATTAGCTCCCATGCTTACCACACTAAATACAATTGTTGGAAATATTGACACACTCACGCAGCAACATAATGCTACTCTTCATTGGCATGATGATATGCATGATCAATTTGATGACGGGCTTGACCATGATGGAATTGCAGCCCTTAATATAACTAAGGAAGATATAGCTGCCCTTTTTGTCGATCCTAAAACCAGAAATATCAGTTGACCCCAAAAAGCCCAAATTATCAATAAAATGGTCCACAAATGAAGCAATGCGCACAAACTTTTGGGATCGCTAGTGGATGGTTTTTGATAAACCACCACATAGCAATTTGGAGGTCCCATTTTATTTCCTTAAAAAATTGTATGCTGAGTTTGTGCTTGGTCAACATGTTGATTATTAGAGTATGAGGCCAAACATGGGCGTAGGCAAAGGAGCTCCTCAAACTAGGCCATCTTCCCAGTGTCAAAAGGCCACTACCTTTGTCCCCCCCACTGATGTTGCACCCCCTCCTTCAGTGCAGCATCTTGATATCATTAGAGAGGCCACTGAATGGACTATTAGGGAAATTCATTTACTAAGTGATCAGTTGATCACACAGACTAGGTCAGTGTTGCCTCCTGTGGATGCTGCTGGTGCATCGACATCTCATCGGAGTTCACATGTACACGAGCCCCATACGTGCATTATGTGCAAGCATATGTGCCTCGAACCGCTTACTGATTCTGATATATATCAGTTTCATGATATTGATGAGGGAGATATAGGAGAGGCTACTGCAAAGGCTGCAACACCTCATGGAGAATCTACATCTCATGAGAGTGCTCAGGAGGTGCACGTAGAGCCATTGACTCCTGTTGATACGGTAAGAGTAAACATTATAAATAAATTTGTCACATGACTTATTTAATTTAAAAATAATTTATTTATTTAGATTAGTTTTAATGATTGCATGCACTTATGTATATATATTTTTTCCATTTATGTTTAGTCAATGACACAGGAGGAGGTGAGACAAGTGGATGAGTCCACACTTTCGGCCATTTCATTTGGCCTTGATGACTATATGGTATATTATAAATTATGAACCCATTAGTTTTTTTTTATATCATTTGGTGTACATGGTTAAATCTCTATCAATTAGAGCAATAAAATTCATACATTTACTAATATATATTGTCATCTTATTGTGTTCTTGCAGGCTACAGCCAACGTCAGTGGGGGGCATGAGGGGGTTCCTTCATTAGGTGTCGACAAAGGAAAGGTAGTTAATTGTTTAAGATTAATTATGCATGCATATGTATGCCACTTGTGTGTAGTAATAAATATTTTACTTGCACTTTATTGTATAGGGTGTGGCTATTGATGATGTCCCGACACCGGTTCGGTGGCCTAGGGTTACAGGCGTCTCGATTCGGAGTGATAGCCAGATTGTACGTAGACTTTTACATATTGTTATTTGTATTTTGTAACTAGGGTTGCTATGATGAAGTACAATGATATATAATTGACAATCTTTTTACTCTCATAGGTTACTCCGACTGTGAGGGAGGTCCCACGAGAATCTTTCATTTCTTTGTTGACCCAACCCACTATTCCAGAGGAGGGATCACCAGATGTAAGTTTTAATTTTAGTTCAATCAATTTGTAATTTTATTATGCTATCATCCTATTTTGTAGATTTATTACTCTATGTTGCACCAGTCTACTAATCTCATTATTGCAAATATATATTTATAGGTCAGAGTTGGTATTGTTGGCATGGTCCCTTCGCTACCCAAGACTTATGTTAGGACACTTGATCATGGTAGGCAATTGAGAGACCAGGTACAAATTTATTTGTATTCAGTTATAATTTTAATTAAATTAGTGTTTGAAAATTATGAATTATATATATATATATATATATATATATATATATATATATATATATATATATATATATATATATATATATATATATATATATATATATATATATATATGTACAAATCATATAAAGTAAGCAATCTAACTTCGGTTTGAACTCATTTTTTATGCAGGATCAATCAGAGCCCAACACTTCTTCAAAGAGGCTACATTTTGATGATCCCCCTATAGCATAGGATGCAGTTTTAGTTTTGTGGTCATTTAGAGATGACACTTGGCACATTTTGAGATGGCATATATGCCACATTGTACACCTTAAAACATTGATCTTGTAGAAATTTTGAAATGGCATGTGCTATATTTGTATATGGACATACTTTTGATACATTTGATACATATATAGAACATATTCATTTATATGTTATATTTGCATCATCTTTTGTATATACATATTTATTAGTCATGTTTGTGGAATTGAATGGTGAAGTTATATCTTGACTATGATTATCATTATGATTTAAATTATATCTTGTTGAAGTTACATTTGTTTTTCTTTACTCTGGAATACCCTGTTCATGGAGCTTATTATGTTTGAGATTTAACTTCTTGTTGGTGAACAGATTTGTCTTCGAAAGAAACACTTACAAAATGACCTTTAAAGCCCAAACAAAAAGACTCAACCAACACCAATAGTTGGGTCACTTCGCTATTGAGAAGCGTAAGCGCCCTTTGAATTATCTGAGTACAACTCCCCATGCAGGATTTACAATGAATCAACTAAACTATGAATAATAATGCTTTTAACCTGAAAGCAATAAAGGCTTACAAACATCTATTCATAAACATGAGATAGATGCGAAGGGACTAATTTACTGAATAGTGCCATCTGGATCTTATTGCAACACAAGTGTTAATGCGTCTGTGTTTTGATTGGACACTTGGTGCTATAACCAAAGCATGTCATTTCTGGCTCTCCACAAACATACCGCTTCATGCAAGTGACACCAATAAATATTTTATCGAAGCCATCATACATATGTATTTTGGGATTCAATTACGAGCACGTCCTCCTCAATTTTCCCACCCTGTGAACTTGAAGCCAACATCTCTGAATCATGACTGATGTCAACACAAAGAACTGCATTATCATGCATCATGAAGGCATCATCAGCTTGGTATTGAAAATCGCTCTTGAGTTTCCCACTAATATAGTCCCAGTCCTCTATGAATCCAACAACCAAAAAGATCACTGCCCAATCGTGCTTAGTGCACCTTGGGGTCACTTGGGTCGAGCATGGTCGTGAGTGTTTCCATGACTCTATGGGTAGAATGGGGTTATCACTGGCATTTACCTGGCCAACCAGAGCCGATGGAGTAGATGGTTTGATGCCAAGTGGGACTGTTTGAAAGATACAATGCTGAGCCACTTTCAACTGACCCTCACTGCAAGTTTTGGCATCGACTGAGATCGCCTTGCCAAATGCAAATGAAGTCGAATCGCCCAAAATTGAGAGAGGTTATTGTAGACCTTGAAAACATGATCTCATAGCACCTAATAGTTTGTCGATAGCTCTCACGAGGTCTGAGATATGAGCCCCAAAAGATCACTGCCCAATCGTGCTTAGTGCACCTTGGGGTCACTTGGGTCGAGTGTGGTCATGAGCATTTTCGTGACTCTGTGGGTAGAATGGGGTTGTCACTAGCGTTTACCTGGCCAACCAAAGCTGATGGAGTAGACGGTTTGATGCCAGGTCGGATGGTTTGAAAGATACGTTGCTGAGCCACTTTCAACTGACCCTCACTACAAGTTTTGGCATCGACTGAGATTGCCTTGCCAAATGCAAACAAAGTCGAATCGCCCAAAACTGAGAGAGGTTATTGTAGACCTCAAAAACATAATCCCATAGCACCTAATAGTTTGTCGATAGCTCTCACAAGGTCTAAGATATGAGCCCCAAAAGATTGCTTCCCAATCATGCTTAGTGCACCTTGGCATCACTTGGGTCGAGGGTGGTCGCGAGCATTTTTGTGACTCTGTGGGTAGAATGGGGTTGTCACTGGCATTTACCCAGCCAACCAGAACTAATGGAGCAAATGGTTCAATGTCAAGTTAGATGGTTTGAAACATACGCTGCTGAGCCACTTTTAATTGACCCTCATTGCAAGTTTTGGCATCGACTGAGATCACCTTGCCAAATGCAAACGAAGTTGAATCACCAAAAATTGAGAGAGGTTATTGTAGACCATGAAAACAAAATCCCGTAGCACCTAATATTTTGTTAATATCTCTCACGAGGTCTGAGATACGAGCCCCAGAAGATTTCTGCCCAATCGTGCTTAGTGCACCTTGGGGTCACTTGGGTTGAGCGTGGTCGCGAGTGTTTTCATGACTATGTGGGTAGAATGGGGTTGTCACTGGCATTTACCCAGCCAACTAGAGCCAATGGAGTAGATGGTTTGATGCCAGGTCAGACGGTTTGAAAGATACACTGCTGAGCCACTTTCAACTGACCCTCATTGCAAGTTTTGGCATCGACTAAGATCGCCTTGCCAAATGCAAATGAAGTCAAATTGCCCAAAATTGAGAGAGGTTATTGTAGACCTCATAAACATGATCTTGTAGCACCTAACAGTTTGTTGATAGCTCTCATGAGGTTCGAGATACGAGCCCCATAAGATCACTACCCAATCGTGCTTAGTGCACCATGGGGTCACTTGGGTCAAGCGTGGTCGCGAGCATTTTCGTGACTCTGTGGGTAGAATGGGGTTGTCACTGGTGTTTACCCAGCCAACTAGAGCCAATGGAGTAGATGGTTCGATGCCAGGTCAAATGGTTTGAAAGATACGCTACTAAGCCACTTTCAACTGACCCTCACTGCAAGTTTTGGCATCGACTGAGATCGCCTTGCCAAATGCAAACGAAGTTGAATCACCCAAAACCGAGAGAGGTTATTGTAGAACTTGAAAACATGATCTTGTAGCACCTAACAGTTTGTCGATAGCTCTCACGAGGTCTGAGAAAGGAGCCTCAGAAGATCACTGCCCAATCGTGCTTAGTGCACCTTGGGGTCACTTGGGTCGAGCATGGTCGCAAGCATTTTCTTAACTCTGTGGGTAGAATGGGATTGTCACTAGCATTTACCTGGCCAACCAGGGCTAGTGGCATAGACGGTTTGATGCCAGGTCAGACGGTTTGAAAGATATGCTGCTGAGCCACTTTCAAATGACCCTCACTGCAAGTTTTGGCATCGATTGAGATCGCCTTGCCGAATGCAAATGAAGTCGAATCACCCAAAACTGAGAGATGTTATTGTAGACCTCAAAAAATGATCTTGGAGCACCTGATAGTTTGTCGATAGCTCTCACGAGGTCCAAGATACAAGCGCCAGAAGATCGCTGCCCAATTGTGCTTAGTGCACCTTGGGGTCACTTGGGTCAAGCGTGGTCGCAAGCATTTTCGTGACTCTGTGGGTAGAATGGGGTTGTCACTAGTCTTTACCCAGCCAACCCGAGCTAATGGAGCTGACGGTTTGATGCCAGGTTAGACGGTTTGAAAGATACACTGTTGAGCCACTTTCAACTGACCCTCACTGCAAGTTTTGGCATCGACTGAGATCGCCTTGCCAAATGCAAACAAAGTCGAATCACCCAAAACTAAGAGAGGTTATTGTAGACCTTGAAAACATGATCTCATAGTAGCTAACAATTTGTCAATAGCTATCACGAGCTCTGAGATATGAGCCCCAGAAGATCGCTGCCCAATCGTGCTTAGTGCACCTTGGGGTCACTTGGGTCGAGAGTGGTCGCGACCGTTTTCATGACTCTATGGGTAGAATGGGGTTGTCACTAGCATTTATCCGGCCAGCTAGAGCTAATGGAGTAGATGGTTTGATGCTAGGTCCAACGGTTTAAAGGATACGCTGCTGAGCCACTTTCAATTGACCCTCACTACAAGTTTTGGCATCGACTGAGATCGCCTTGCCAAATGCAAACGAAGTTGAATCACCCAAAATCAAGAGAGGTTATTATAGACCTCAAAAACATGATCCCGTAGAACCTAACAATTTTTCAATAGCTCTCACGAGGTCTAAGATATGAGCCCTAGAAGATCACTTCCCAATCATGCTTAGTGCACCTTGCGGTCACTTGGGTCGAGCGTGGTCGCGAGCATTTTCGTGACTCTGTGGGTAGAATAAGGTTGTCACTAGCATTTACCCAGCCAACCAGAGCTGATGGAGTAGATGATTTGATGCTAGGTTAGATGGTTTGAAACATACACTGCTGAGCCACTTTCAACTGACCCTCACTGCAAGTTTTGGCATTGACTAAGATCACCTTGCCAAATGAAAATGAAGTCGAATCGCCAAAAATTGAGAGAGGTTATTGTAGACCATGAAAATAAAATCTTGTAGCACCTAATAGTTTGTCGATATCTCTCATGAGGTCCGAGATACAAGCCCCAGAAGATCGCTGCCCAATCGTGCTTAGTGCACCTTGGGGTCACTTGGGTCGAGCGTGGTCGCGAGTGTTTTCGTGACTCTGTGGGTAGAATGGGGTTGTCACTGGCATTTACCTGGCTAATCGGAGCCAATGGAGTAGATAGTTTGATGCTAGGTCAGATGGTTTGAAAGATACGCTGCTGATCCACTTTCAACTCACCCTCACTGCAAGTTTTGGCATCGACTGAGATCGCCTTGCCAAATGCAAATGATGTCGAATTGCCCAAAACCGAGAGAGGTTATTGTAGACCTCAAAATCATGATCCTGTAGCAGCTGATATTTTGTCAATAGCTCTCATGAGGTCAAAGATATGAGCCCTAGAAGATTGCTGCCCAATCGTGCTTAGTGCACCTTGGGGTCACTTGGGTCGGGCATGGTCGCGAGCATTTTCGTGACTCTGTGGGTAGAATGGGGTTGTCACTGGTTTTTACCCAGCCAACTAGATCCAATGGAGTAGATGGTTCGATGCTAGGTTGGAGGGTTTGAAAGATACGCTACTAAGCCACTTTCAACTGACCCTCACTGTAAGTTTTGGCATCGACTGAGATCGCCTTGCCAAATGCAAAGGTAGTCGAATCACCCAAAACTGAGAGAGGTTATTGTAGACCTCAAAAACATGATCCTGTAGCACCTAATAGTTTGTCAATAGCTCTCATGAGGTCTAAGATATGAGCCCTAGAAGATTGCTGCCCAATTGTGCTAGTGCACCTTGGGGTCACTTGGGTCGAGCGTGGTCGCGAGCGCTTTCGCGACTCTGTGGGTAGAATGGGGTTGTCATTGGTGTTTACCTAGCCAACTGGAGCTAATGGAGTAGATGGTTCGATGCCAGGTCAGATGGTTTGAAAGATACGCTGTTGAGCCACTTTCAACTGACCCTCACTGCAAGTTTTGGCATCGACTGAGATCACCTTGCCAAATGCAAACGAAGTCAAATTGCCCAAAATCGAGAGAGGTTATTGTAGACCTCAAAAACATGATCCTGTAGCACCTAATATTTTTTTGATAGCTCTCATGAGGTCTGAGATACAAGCCCCAGAAGAATGCTGCCCAATCGTGCTTAGTGCACCTTGGGGTCACTTGGGTCGAGCATGGTCGCGAGTGTTTTCATGACTCTGTGGGTAGAATGGGGTTGTCACTGGTGTTTACCTGGACAACCAGAGCTGATGGAGGAGATGGTTCAATGCCAAGTCAGATGGTTTGAGAGATACGCTGCTGAGCCACTTTCAACTGACCCTCACTACAACTTTTGGCATCGACTGAGATCGCCTTGCCAAATACAAACGAAGTCGAATTGCCCAAAACTGAGAGAGGTTAATTTAGATCTCAAAAACATGATCTCGTAGCACTTTCAAGTTTGTCAATACCTCTCACAAGGTCTAAGATATGAGCCACTTTCAACTGACTGTTAGTGGTATGTTTGAAATTTGAACTGTGAAATTAATCATGATTAAGCTTGTTAAATTTGATAAAAAATAATATCCTTAAAGCATTACAAACAACAATCAAACATGTAAGAATTCAAACCATGCAAATGACATAAGTATATGACATGTAAGATCTCTTCTTGGCACTATTGGCCACCCATACATGATTTTGGTCATAAGTCCTTATGAAGAGTTTTAGGACATTTAACTTTTAAATCAAATTGATTGTTACAAATTGCCATTATAGGCTTCAAAAGATCTCAATTAATGATTAAGGATCCTTTTGTCCTTCTATCTCTAATTGGATCCATGGTGACCATAGGAATCTTCATAGGTGCTCCTACATAAGTTACATTCCACATACAAAACCAAGTTTATTGACTCAAAATACAATCTAAGAAAGGTCAAATTAATGTATTGAAATTAAGCTTAACAAACTTAGAAAATAATGCACTAAGTTAACTTATTACCTAGTCAAGTGTTCCTGAAGGGTCATCTCTTTGCTTCAGGGTCTCCAATAGTGCTTCATGATCAGCAGTAGTAATAGTCCAAAGTTCTTTTGTCTTTGGTCTTCCTTGATGCTTTGACAACTTGACATTTGTTGCTATAACAAGGTGTGAATACATAAGAATAGTTTTGTGTTTCTCATAGTCTTCAAATGTGGGAACTCCATTCTTTCTAATCATGTATGTTCGCAGCCATGTTCCCACAACAACAACTATACCAGTAGGATATGTGAACCCATCACCATCTGTCATCGGTTGTACAAGCTTTTGTTTACCTTGTACACAACGTGCTAACCAATAATCTGACCTCTCATCATTCCCTTGCGGTGCAACCAATGCAAAAACATCTCCTGGCTTCAAAAGATCTGAAAGATGGTCATAGTCAATTGAAGTGTCCATGTCATCATTTCTTATAGAGAGTGTCAAAGATAAAGGAGTCGGATACTGTGGAACCCATGTATCCACCCACTCACTTGACTCGCAATGATCCCAATCATACTGAAAACACATGGGGCAAAAACAAGCCAACTCTTGTGTCCAAATGGTCCATGTAATACTATTGGAGCTTCAGAATGAATGCATTTTTGAAGAGTCTTTCACTATTTGACAATCCAATCTATCTCCTATAGTTCCCTCCTCAACCAACCAAAATAATCTACGCACTGTAGAATCAAGAGTCCCCCCTGTGACAATGCTAAAGTAAACTAATCAAAAATAGAATGAGCATCAATAAGTACAGCAGCTGAAATCCTCAATTGCTCCTTAACTAGAGCTCTCTTGACACATGCACCTACTCTGTCATGCTCCCCTTTCCCATGCATTGACTCAAAAAAAATCTAAATATGAGGTACACCTCTCTCCACATGCATTCTACACAACCAATAAAACATTCTGGCATTCTTAAATTGACCAGTGCAATTATCCAACCAAATGAGATGCCTATCCATAGCAATACCATTTCCCTACAAGAAGTCAAAATAGTTCTGGAAACAATGTTGAAAAAACTCATGAGAGTGAGACCTGTCGTCGCTCATATAAAAATGGTACTCTCTGATTATCTTTCGCTCATCTTTTGTGCTATCAGGGGAATGTCTATATGTGATGTGTACAAAAATAGAAACCTGAATTGAATTGTAATATTGAGCTTGAGTCTCATTTTGGGGCTGCAATGTATAGTTCTCCGCAAAGTCTACAACAGATATAATAGTTCCAATGGGGAAAGTGTCCTTACATGTCTTGAATTGTTGATCCAACCATTGAGACCTATGACTATGCCTTGCATACTTGTAAAAAAGATTTTTTTTGAAATCTGAGATAAAATCAGCAACATTGTATTCTTTTGCAACTAACTCACATTTAGAGCCTTCACTTCCACTCTTCAATGTATATTTCACTATTTCATATACCTTTTTTTGGACGACTGTCTTTCCAAAATTGTGTTCCAAACCCTCATGAAAACATGTTCTAAACTTGGACAAGCCACCACATTCTAAGCACTTGGCATTTAATCAATTTTTTTTATAAAATAAACAACCATCATCTCTATGACATAAAAATTGATCTAGCAAGTCTCTTGATGATTTGGGAAGACCACTTGCACCACAATCCTCTAGCATTTCATTAGTATGCAATTTAGAATGAATGGACTATAATAATTCATGATGCATTGAAAACTCAACATGATATTTGCAACAACATGTATTTCAAATCTTAAGGGGTACATAATAAAATGGCTTCATGGATTCAAAAGACCTTTGTGATATTTTCAATGTTGGATGTGTCTCACAAAATTTTTTATACAACATTGTTTGACTTACCTCCACATAATGTTTAGGATGTGGAGTGCGGTCTTGATTGCCAACTCTCAACTTCAAGACATCCTTCACATTTGGTGACACTCTTGAGTTAGCATCCCAAAATTGTTGAATTTCATCCTTGACAATGTCTGTTAGCTTCTTATTGAAATGTGGAAGTCTCCCACCATAAGCCCATGTATCAATTTGAAGCGGATCATCAAGTCTTTCTCTTCTTGTAAGTGCTCTACCCAAAGTTTTACGGTCTATATTGAAGTCAACACAAGTTTGTCTCATCAAACGAGCCTTTCTCAACTGATGACTTACTAAGGAGGTTGTAATAACCCTCCAAGCAACTCTCTTGTCTTTTTCTCTGCTAGTCTTCCCAATGTTATTGAGAGCATTGAAAAGATTTTTCACAACAATTGCATTTCTCTCCATTTTTTTGTTCACACGAATCTTCAATTTCACAAGCACAGGTCTCATCTTTTGCATCTTTAACAACTACACAAAAATTTGACATTTCTCAACCAATTTCTTGTTTTGAAAAAAATTATCATAAAGTCTTGAAGCCCACAACCTAATGGTTCTATGTGACCTCTTTTCTTCCCAATTATTCATAATGTTCTCCTCAATTTCAATTAACCATTTAGGTGTTTTTGAAAGCCCTGAATTTGAAGATTGATTATCTTTATTACAAGGGACTTCATTTCGCATATAATTTGGAGATGTCTAACATTCATGTCATTCTTGTGCAACATTTTCATTCCCAAAGTCTACATTTTCAATCTCCATCTGTGCATTTTCAAATTGAACATCCTCTTCACTTACAACTACATTTATGGGGTCACCTCGATTAATGGTTAACATACCTTCTCTCCTTCTTCGGTGATTTTCCTTATCTTTTTCCCTATATGCCTGAATTTCATCATCTGTCAGCTTCCTCTTACGTTTAGCCTTTTGATGACTAGTGCTTCCCATGGCGAAACCACAAGTCAACAAAAATCAAACAATGGGCCCCAAATCACATTTTTTGTTTTGCAACGCGTGAAAAAAGTATAAAATCCCATGATTGTCTGCTCTATGGGGACAGGGAATATTTTCGTCAAATATTGCCTAGCAAAAATTGGGTACATCGGGTACCCGATATTCCCCGACTGATGAAAAAATGGCGGTAGCAAATGAAACCAATTGAACTTTTACATATATTTATGTATATAATATATATAAAAAAGAGGCATATGATATATATAATTTATATTATATATGTACTAATGTGGTCGGCTAAATCTTTGTATTAAATGTGCCCTTTACAGGTGTCGTAAACCCTAGCTATGCAAAAATGGACGCTTTGAAGAATAGTTCATTGGAGGCAGAGAGAGACTCCCTAGGGGTCCTAACACGTGATAAGGGGTCATGGGGACTCCCTATGGGTCATGATGTGTCAAAAGGGGTCACGATGATTCCCTAGGGGTCCTAGTACACTTTATCACACGTTAGGATACCTAGGGAGTCCCCGTGACCCCTTTTGACACATTGGAATTCTCAAGTGTGTCATAAGGGGTCCTCTTGACTCCCTAGGGTTCCTAACATGTGATAAGGCATACTAGGACCCCTAAGGAGTCATCGTGACCCCTTTTGACACATTGCAATGCTCTAGTGTGTCTTAAGGGGTCGTAGGACCCCTTAATACACACTAGAGCATTCCAATGTGTCAAAAGGAGTCATGACGACTCCCTAGGTGTCCTAGTACATGTTAGGACCCTTAGGGAGTCCCCCTGACTCCTTTTGACACATTGGAACACTCAAGTGTGCCTTAAGGGGTTGTAGGACCCCTTAAGGCACATTTGAGCATTCCAATGTGTCAAAAGGGGTCACGGGGACTCCTTAGGTGTCCAAACATGTGATAAAGCGTACTAGGACCCCTAAGGAGTCCCCGTGACCCCTTTTCACACATTGGAATGCTCAAGTGTGTCTTAAGGGGTCCTACGATCCCTTAAGGCACACTTGAGTATTCCAATATGTCAAAAGGGGTCACGGGGACTCCCTAGGTATCCTAACACGTGATAAAGCATACTAGGACCCCTAAGGAGTCCCCGTGACCCTTTTTCACACATTGGAATGCTCAAGTGTGTCTTAAGGGGTCCTAAAACCCCTTAAGGCACCCTTGAGCATTCCAATGTGTCAAAAGGGGTCAGGGGGACTCATTAGGGGTCCTAACGCGTACTACGACACGTAGGGAGTCCCCGTGATCCCTTTTGACACATTGAAACACTCAAATGTGCCTTAAGAGGTTGTAGGACCCCTTAAGGCACACTTGAGAATTCCAATTTGTCAAAAGGGATCATGGGGACTCCTTAGGGGTCCTATTATGCTTTATCACGCGTTAGGACACCTAGGGAGTCCCTGTGACCCCTTTTGACACATTGCAATGCTCAAGTGTGCCTTAAGGGGTCCTACAACCCCTTAAGGCACACTTGAGCATTCCAATGTGTCAAAACGGTCTAGGGGGACACCCTAACGGTCCTAACACATACTAGGACACCTAGGGAGTCGTCATGACCCCTTTCGACACATTGGAATGCTCTAGTGTGTCTTAAGGGGTCCTACGACCCCTCAAGACACACTAGATCATTGCAATGTGTGAAAAGGGGTCACGATGACTCCCTAGGGGTCCTAGTATGCCTTATCATGTGTTAGGAACCCTAGGGAGTCAAAAGGACCCCTTAAGACACACTTGAGCATTCCAATGTGTCAAAAGGGGTCACGGGGACTCCCTAGGGGTCCTAGTATGCGTTAGGACCCCTAGGGAGTCCCCTTGACACCTTTTGACACATTAGAATGCTCAAGTGTGCCTTAAGGGGTCCTACGACCCCTTAAGGCACACTTGTGTGTTCCAATGTGTCAAAAGGGGTCAAGGGGACTCCCTAGGTGTCCTAACATGTGATAAAGCATACTAGGACCCCTAAGGAGTCCCCGTGACCCTTTTTGACACATCGGAAAGCTCAAGTGTGTCTTAAGGGGTCCTAAAACCCCTTAAGGCACACTTGAGCATTCTAATGTGTCAAAAGGGGTCAGGGGGACTCCCTAAGGGTCCTAACACGTACTAGGACACCTAGGGAGTCCCCGTGACCTCTTTTGACACATTGGTACGCTCAAGTGTGTCTTAAGGGGTCCTAAAACCCCTTAAGATAGACTAGAGTATTCCAATGTGTCAAAAGGGGTCACGGGGACTCCCTAGGTGTTCTATCATGTGATAAAGCATACTAGGACCCCTAGGGAATCATCGTGACCCCTTTTGACACATTAGAATTCTCCAATATGTCATAGGACCCCTTAAGACACACTTGAGCATTCCAATGTGTCAAAAGGGGTCACAGGGACTCCCTAGGGGTCCTAACATGTGATAAAGTGTACTAGGGCCCCTAGGGATTCATCGTGACCCCTTTTTATAGATTGGAATGCTCAAGTGTATCTTAAGGGGTTATAGGACCCCTTAAGACACACTTGAGCATTCCAATGTGTCAAAAGGGGTCACGATGACACCCTAGGGGTCCTAGTATGCCTTATCACATGTTAGGAACCCTAGGGAGTCAAAAGGACCCCTTAAGACACACTTGAGCATTTTAATGTGTCAAAAGGGGTCACGGGGACTCCCTAGGGGTCCTAGTACATGTTAGGACCCCTAGGGAGTCCTCCTGACCCCTTTTGACCCCTAGAGAGTCCTAATGCATTCCAAAGGGTCATGGTTCCATAGAAGTTGCATTTTGAACCCTAATGACACCTTAACATGCCTACTGACCCCATTTCGACATGTGGTCTCCTGAGAGCTCCCCATGGACGCCTTTTGCATTTTCCTAAGAAAAAGTCATCCAAATTTGGTACATAGGTCCTGTGACATGTCTTAATAAATTTGAAAGGGTCACCGTTCCATAGAAGTTTTATTTAGAACCCTAATGACCCCTTAACAGGCCTACACACCATGATTTGAAATGTGGTCTCCCGAGACCACCCCATGGACCCCTTTTGAGTTCTACTAGAAAAAAGTTATCCAAATTTGGTATGTAGGTCCTCTGACATGTCCTAATGCATTCCAAAAGGTCACCATTCTATAAAAGTCACATTTAGAACCCTAATGACCCCTTAACAGGCTTACCGACCCTGATTCGACATGTGGTCTCCTCAGAGAACCCCATGAACCCTTTTTGAGTTCTACTAGGAAAAAGTCATACAAATTTGGTACATAGGTCCTCTAACAAGTCTTAATGTGTTCCAAAGGGTCACCATTCCAACCAAGTTTCATTTGTAACCCTAATGACCCCTTAATAGGCCTACTGACCATGTTTTAACATGTGGTCTCCTAAGAGCACGCCATGGACCCCTTTCAAGTTCTACTAGGAAAAAGTCATCCAAATTTGGTATGTAGGTCCTATGACATGTCCTAATGTATTCCAAAGGGTCACCATTCCATCAAAGTTTTATTATGAACCCTAATGACCCCTTAACAGGCCTACCGACCCCATTTCGACATGTGGTCTCCTGAGAGCACACCATGGACCCCTTTCGAGTTTTACTAGGCAAAAGTCATCCAAATTTGGTACATAGGTCCTATGACATATCCTAATGCATTCCAAAGGGTCACTGTTCCATCAAAGTTTCATTTGGAACCCAAATGACCTCTTAATAGGCCTATCAACCCCAATTCAACATGTGGTCTCTCGAGAGCACCCCATGGACCCCTTTCTAGTTCTACTAGGAAAAAGTTATCCAAATTTGGTACGTAGGTCATTTGATATGTCCTAATGCATTCCAAAGGATCACCGTTCATCAAAAGTTTCATTTGGAACCCCGATGACCCCTTAAGTCACCTATCAACCCTAAATCGCACAATGGTCTCCCAAGAGCACCCCATGGACCCTTTTCGAGTTTGACTAATCAAAATTCATCTAAATTGTGGATTTAGGTCCTTTGACATGACCTAATGCATTCCAAATGGTCACCGTGCATCAAAGGTTGTCTCACGAGCCCTGATGACCCCTTAAGATGCCTAGCGACACTGAATGGACATGTGATCTCCTGAGAGCACCCCATGGACCCTTTTCGAGTTCAACTAGGAAAAAGTCATTAAAATTTGGCACATTGGTCCTTGGACATGCCCTATTGCCTTCCAAATGGTCACTGTATATCCGAAGTTGCCTCACAAACCCTAATTACCCCTTAAGACGTCTAGCGACCCCGATTCGACCTGTTGTCTCATGAGAGGATCTCTTATAACTTAAATCAAATATTAAAATAATATATAAAATATTTGAAAAAATATAATATTTAATAGACTAAATATATAATATATATTATAAGATATATTAGATATTACATTTAATATATATTATCAAATATACAATATATTAATGTCCTATTCATTTTATATATTATATATATTAGACATTATATTATATACGTGCAACAATATTATATATATATATATATATATATATATATATATATATATATATATATATATATATATATATATATATATATATATATATATATATATATATATATATATATATATATATATATATATATATATATATATTATGTAACATTTATATTATAATATAAAAATATTGCATTTAATTTAAATCTGAATAGACTATATACTTAGGTCGTTTAAATTGATATTATCGAATATATAATATAAATAAATAATATATATAATATATATATACTATATAATATAAAATATAAAACATAAATATAAAATATATAAATTATTGATTGTCAGGGTGAAAGAAAAAAACATCAAAATTAAAGGGAAATAAAAAAAGAGTGGGAGGGGGAAACTTTTCAAAATTCAAGTTCAAACAAAATCGGGTACATGAAAAAATCGGGTCCCTATTTTTTTCGGGTACCCGATTAGGCTTGGTAATAGCTTTGGAAACCAAAGCCCCATGGTCAATGCTGAAGGTGTGCAAAAAATGTGTTTTTTCTCTATTTTTCTTATATCGACACTTCGACCATTAGGTTGACGACTTTTTTTCCACCCAATTTTGATAAAATGAAAAGGGTTTCTTTGGATGATTGTCAGCTTTCCATCGATATAAGTGCTGTCAGATTTTGAATTCGGTAAGTATTTATTAGTTATTTTCTAGTTCACTTACGTCTAAAGTCCTGATTGACATACTGATGGAAAAATAGCTATAAATTTCAAACCGTATAACATTTTTGAAATCCGAAAGATGCGTCACATTCTATGCTTCGTCTAGTATAAGAAAAAAGTTTTTAAAAATGAATTATGATAATTTTTCAATGAGTAAAGGTGGTCAGACATGAGAGTTTTTAAATTCTAAAAGTGTTGTAGCAAAAAAATCATAATTAATTATCTGTTTGGAATAAAAATACCAAAAAATATGCGTCACATCCGGGCATGAGTCAGCTACTTATATATATAATATTATAAAAAAATATTATCATTTTCTTTTGATTAGGGTGGTCAGACATACACATACTTCTTATTTTTTTGCTGAAATGTTTGTAGTGCTGCATTGTAATCTATACTTTTTACCAATCATATTAATTTTTTTTCAAAAAAGGCTTAGTAGTTTAGAAACCACATTCAATTTCCTACAAATTATGTTGTTACAACTTTTTGATATTAGGTAGATAACTAGTTCATTTTTTCACGTCAAGTTGACTAATCTTGATTTTCTGATTTTTTATTGCCACTTAAGGGCATAGTTTGGCCCCTCATGATCCTGCACATACCCACCAAAGACATATAGGTCAAGATGAATAGTGTAGTGAGATTACATAAGTTTGATATGAAAATATTATACTCGCATGGAGACACAAGGAAAGTCAAGATGACTATAAGTATGCACTTGCATAAACAGTCAAGGATAATACCTTATAGATCCCATTGTCAAGTGGAACAAGCATAAATGCTAATGTCAGGGAGGACCAACAAAATATACCCACAAGAAGAAAAAGCAATAAAACATGTTCTCATGCACTCAATCTTCTAGCTATGCATCATTGAAAACTTCTTAGGGACAGGACACTCATCAAAGAAATCATCACAGATAGCACACAAAGAAATAAAGTCAATCAAATCTTAGTGAGTTGAGTGTTTAAGTGTGTGTGTGTAGGTCATAGAGTCAAACTTTGAGTATCACATCTACCAGTGGGAGATATCATATCATGCTAAACTGTAGGGTAGGATATCTGATAAATGTTGAGAAACACTTGATGCTAGGGTAGTGTTGAAAAACATAGTTTGGAGAGTGTTGAGAAACACTGTTTGCAAGATGTCCTAAAGACCAAAGCATCCTAGAGACCAAAGCTAACATAGTTATGCCCCCTAGACAAAGACAAAGACCAATTCTAAACCAAGGCAACAAGGTCAAGGAATGATGGAGAAAGGCTAAGTGTCGAGGACGCATGCTAAAAGACAAGGGTGCAAAGGCCTCAAGTAGCGCCTGGTTCCAACTTTTCACCACTTGGAGATTTTGTTCATTTTTTCAATTTTTTTATATTTTTGCTACCAAGGCGCCTATTTCCAGGTTTTCACCAAGGCACTTTTTCTATTTTTTTGAATTTTTTGCATTTTTTGATTTTTTTGTATTTTGTCAAGACTTTATATGCTTTTTAAGATTTTTTCAACATCATATATGAATTTTTTTCAATTTTTTTTAGGATCAATAAATATGTACAAAGGATGCCCCCAGATAGAATGGGCATTAAAATCCCAAGCAAGATCAGATCATGTAGTCCCAATGTCTAGCAAGGTGGAGGACAATAAGGATTAACAAGCTAGTGGAAGAGATGAAAGACAAGAGAATGAAGGGAAGAAATCCTCAAAGGAAAACTCCTCAAGAGTACCCAAGCTAGGGAAAAATTATCATGTAAAACACATTTGGACAAGAAATGAAAGGCCAGCATAGGATAAGTCATAAAAGCGTAATGCAAAAGAAGGAAAGGATGCAGTCCAAAGGAGTAGACATGTCAAGAGGCTTCATAGCATTGTATTTTACTCGTTTTTAATTATCTCAAGACCAAAGGGGAAAAGGATAGCGAAAAGGTAGAATGAATGGAGAAAAATAAATATGAAGGCTAAACATGAATGAAATGAAAACAAGATCATCATAAGATAGCTCACAAGATAGCCAAACGTTCATGTATAGGTCAACATTGTCAAGATCAAAGAAAGAAGACAGAATGGATGAAATATGTAGAAGAACTATGCATGATTCTTGATTGCTAGGTTTTCATCATAGTACTTATCCAAGGCACCACAAGGGAGTGGTTTTTACCATAGGGTGAATTTATTTCTCTTTACTTTTTCTACCAAGGCGCCTGTTTCCAGGTTTTTACCAAGGCACATTTTCAATTTTTTCATTTTTTTTTTTTTGGAAGAAGGAAAGCTTTTCAGATAATACTCCTTGAAAGGATAAACCATGATATGCCAAGGATTCAACATGATATGTTCAAAGATGCTGATAGGGAAAGGAAGATGGAAGAGAAAAATGGCGGATAAGGTTTTATGTAAAGCGAGTGAGGTTGGAAGATAGGAGGAATAGGCAAATGAGGAAAAATGATAGAAGGTAGAAAGATAATGAATGGAAGGATTGTGAAAGGGTAGATGGAAAGGAAGGCAAGATCAACATCAACACACACCTTGAAGGGTGGCGAGAGGATGGAGGAAATGTGAATGAAGGAATACGAGAAGGAATATGATGAATATTTAGCAGAGGTTGCAGTTCAGGCACATGGAATGGAAGAATGTTTTTGGAAGAAGATGAAGCAGAAGCCTTTGGAAGCATTAATGTCAACTTCACTTGTTTATCAACATTAGACTCTTTCAAGAGAGACTTTGGAATCCATATAGTCTTAGGCTTTTCATTTCTTTTTGATGATTTAGAGAGAATATCTTCAATGATGGATCTTGGAACCCATACTTGTCTTGTAGTTTTCTTCTTAGATATCTCTTTTGACTTTATGCATCCATGTCGATTAGAGGAGACATGGTGATCTTTTTTTGATGGATTCATGTATTGCTTCCTTTTCTTGTATTGAACATTCAAGTTACTTCCAAAAGACTTGGGACTTGTGGAAGAAGAAGGATGATAGGACTGGTTTAGATGGGTGGATGGATGAAAAGGATTCAAGGGTATGCATCTATGTTGATCTTGAGGAAAGATAGAAGATGGAGGGATGTAAGGACCCAAGATGGATGACAAATTAAAAGAGTTATGAGGGGAAAGTGAAGGGACATAAGGACCTAAGATGGAAGGTAGACGTGAAGCCCTTAGTAGTGGTGGAAGAGGTCTGAGGATGGAAGTGGAAGATGCAAAAGGATAATCAATAAGTTCATCATCACCTATATGACAACCAAGGACATCAGCATCTTTAGAGTGAGCATTAGGATTTGCAACAGGATCATGAACATCTTGAATAGGAGAAACTTCTTCAATAGGATTGTTCAAAGCTTGCAAAGACTTAGGAAGGGTAGAAAATGGAAGTGAACATGGAGTGGTAGAACAAGAGGATGGAAGACTTTGATCTTGACAAGGAGCTTTGGATAGCATAAGTGTATAATTTTTTTCTTGACTTTCAATACACTTAATATTGGGAGTAACAACACCATTTTCAATAACCTTAATGGAAGTAAGGTCATCTTGATTGTCAATAAACCCAATGGTGTGAGTAGTAGCTTGATCTTGCTTCGGACAAGACTTAAGACATGGTGGAATAGAGTGTAAAGGATCAAAAGAACCATGAAATGGAGGAGATATATCATGAAGAGAATTAGATGATATGGAGGGTTCCTAATCTTGATCTTTCTTTATATTTTTTTCTTTATCTTTTTTAGAGTGCTCTTGACATGAAGCCACTTCTAAGGACAAGGAAGCATGTTGGGATTGTATGGATGAATTTGGAAGAGATGGTGAAGGACTAGCTGACGTAGGCATTATAGCATGTAAAGGCTTAGGCTCTTTAGGTGTAGAATTATTGAAAGTATTTTCAGCCAAGTGAAGGTTAGCTTGAGTTTCTTTAAGAGATAGCCCTTGAGGATAACTATAGGGAACCGCATGAAAAGTATTGGGATTTTTGTTGGATGAAGGATTTTTGAAAGGTTTGGAAGACTCGGAAGCTTTAGGAAATGTATGAGTATTGGAGGAAGTAGGGGATGGAAGGGAACCATCACAAGACAAAGGTCCATCATTAATATAATCTTTCTTGAGAGTGTAATCTTTATTTTCAACTTGAATGTTCTTAGAGGAATGATTCTTATAATATTTACATTTCAAATCAGTGCGGTACATTTTATATTCCTCAATAGAAGTAGATGGATCATCATCAAGGTATTGTTCACAGAACTCATCAAAGTCTTTTTCAAAGTCAGAGTCATATAGATCACCATTGTGATCTATCCGATGTGATGACCTATTTCTAGTAAGCACGAGCACATGATGAGGAGGACTCTTAGGAATAGAAGTTTCATAGGTATGACTATATGGTTCATCATCATAGCCATCATAATAGTCATCATAGTCATCAAAGGTGGGTGTGTCACTCTTCATAGAAGAGGTATCACAAGGATTACTATATTGCTCATATTGAGGAGTAAGACTCTTGGGAGAATTAGAAGAGGAATGAGATTGTGAAGAAGAGAAAATTGAAGACCTAGTGGAGGAAGAAGACTTGGATAATGAGGAATGCAAATAATGTCTAGAAGAGTCATGATAGGACTTCGAATGTGAAGAAGAATGAGAAGACTTAGAAGATGAAGAATGTTTGGAAGAAGGAGGTCATGATATGATCATGTCTATGATCCTAGCAAAGGCATCTGATTCAATAATCTTTTCTTTTATTATTGCTTTAAGTTTTTCACCCATGAGATATCCAGAAGGACTATTGGAGGAATAAAATTCTTTGAATTGAGCAATGAGTTCAAGATCATCCATTCTCAAGAGAGGTTCCATAACAAGGTAGTTGAAATTCATGGTTGTAGAAGAGAAGGAATCAAGCATGGAAGAAATAGAAGAGATGAATAGAAGAAGGTAGACTAGATAATAAGAGGAAAAGAATCAAGAACACATGAAGAATTTAGGAAGAATCATGAAGAAAGAAGAGAAAGGATGAAAATGGAAGACTAAGAAGACATGGAAGAAGTGGAAGAAAGAAAACCAAGAGTCATTTTGTGCATACCATTTACGTTCATTTGGATGTTGAGCAACATGTCACAGCACCTAAGGTCTAACCTGAACCGACCAAGGAAAACTGGAAGTGACACAAATCAGCTTCGGATGACAGACTAGTGACACAGCAAAAATTGACTCTATGTGACAGTTTCCAGGCTAATAGAGCGATATAATTTCTCCAGGTGATATTTTGCATAAGGCAGTGCGATAGTTTCTAGGTAGCTGGTACGATAGAATGTATAATAGGCAAGCGATACAATAGCAATGATGAAGTATCATGTGATATTTCTCAGGAGGGTGTGCGATGATTTTCCAGTATCATACGACTCTTGACCAGTGAACATAAAAAAACTCAATTTTGAAGGCAATTCAGTCAATGTTTTAATTTGATGGTTCAATTTTTTGATTCCAAACATAGTACTAGCAGTAATCAGACAAGTTTTCAAATAGTAGGTGATCAAACATGTCATAAAATACTTGCACAAGGGAAAAAGCAACCTTGCCAAGACAAGCAATTGCGATATCAAAGCAATAAAATCCTATGAATGCTACAGTGATGTTTGATGTTAGAGAATGTTTACATGGGTAGATCATAGCAAGAACACTTCAAGCACTTACTAGCCTAAAAAGTCAATGGCTCAATACTTAAAACAACTTGGCCCACACTTGATGTCCCATTGCCTCACACAATGTGGTTACCCACAATAGATATTGGCTTTGTCATGAAAGTGCCAATGACACAACCAAAGGAACACAGATGGTGAGTAATCTTGGGGCGATCCAGGTTATTCTACTTGGATCAATCCTTGCACCAAGAAGCTAAGCAGCATAATAGGGTGGCCTCTATCTATGGTTCTTAATAAGGGCTTCCATTCGTAGCACCCCTCTTGCTCCTCAAAAAGGACTAGGACCTTGCGGCCTCAAGAGTACCTTAAGAATTCTTTCTCAACACTTTCCTCATGGTCACAATCCCACAATTACTCACATCAAGTGAAGACAAGCACTACGTCTACCAAGGTTTTGTGTCCTTGATAGCCTTGAGTTTATAGTGGGTTAGAATAGCTAGAAACAGGCTTGTCCCCACTTGGGTTGTTCCTCTTGATTGCTCAAGAGCAAGCCCACTAAAGGATTCTAAGAACTAAACAAAAGGTGGATCAAATTATGAGGTTCAAGGTTTTTGTTTCACCACAAGGGTGAAGAGCATACTCTCCTATCTCAAAGTTTTCTCCCAAACACACCAAGCAAATGTTCAATTACCCTCTTGCTTTCAAAATCCAAAGATGGGTCAATATTTTCTGGTTCACCACAAGGGTGAAGAGCATACTTCTCCTATCACCCAAGAATTCCTACAACAAGATATTATGTTCCTATGAAATGAAACAACTGGTAATTGCCACACTTGAAATGAAATAAACAACAAGCACTTTTTTGGTTTTTTATGCTTTGGGCAGCCCTACAAAAACCATTTGTATCCCTTTAGCATTTGGAGCTTTGACATGTGTTCTTTTGGAAAAATACTTCAAAAAATGAGAGCACCTAAAAGTACAACTTGTTAGCCCCACAAGGTTAGCAAAACCAAAATCCAAGTGAAATCTGCAAATTAAATTTGACTAACCACAACAAACTAAACCACCAAGCTAATTAGATCAAAACTCATCAAGAAAGGACCAAGAAACAACTCACTGCTAGGTACAGGTGACAGTACAGTCACCAGAAATATCATGCGATACTTTATAGTATACTGGGGTGATAATATATTTTTGGGCGATACTTTACTGTACCTACAAGTGACAAAATGTTCCAAATAGTGTGACATAATGTCTCAAATGAAGTGATACTTTAATTGGTAAAGTATCGCAACACCATACAGAAACTATCATACGATACTGGCAAACTATCATGTGATGAAAAATAAATGAAAATCTAGCAAATTAAGGACAAAACAATAATGCTCTGCCCCACGGTGGGCACCAAAAATGTACACACTCAAATGGTGCACTTCTCTAAGTCATTATATCCAAGGGAATCCATGAATAGAAAACCTTAGAAAGTGACCTAGAGCTCTCTATGTATGGAGTTGCAAGATTATTTAAAATTTGCTCTCAGCTAGAGCTATTAAGCTAATGACCTTGTTAGTCAACCACACAATGAGAGATTCAAATGAAGACAAGGGAAAGAATGCCAATATCCACAAGAATCACTATGAAATGCAAATTCAAACTAGATTAAGATGAATATACAAGCTAGAAATGAGAGGTGCAAGATAAGCTATGGAAATGAAAGTACAAACTAAACTATGAAATGAAAGATGCAAATGTTACAAATCCTTCCTAATTAGACTAGATGAAGTAATCTAAAGCATAAAGGAAATCTATACTATGAAAGCCATGATAATGGAACTAGAATGCAAGAGATAAACTATGAAAGCATGTAAAATGTAAGCCAAGAATGCTCCAAATTTTCAAAAGCTCCAAAGTGACCTAGAAAACCTGCATCATAACATTAGTATTAAAAAATGCATATGAAAATGAGGAAGAGAGCTCTTCTTTTATAGGAAATGAGAATCAACGGATGATGGAGATTAAGAGGCAAAAGATTTAATCAAGGGCGGAGCATCAAAGAGGAGAAATCCATGTACACAAATATCCTCCAATGAGAAAATAAGAGTTGACTTTTGTATCCATATGAGACAAAAAGTGTTTTTCTTCTTTTTATAAATAATGCTTTATTTGTGCAACTTAGGATAAGAGGAAAAGGTGGGGGATTTTTATTTAATAAAAGGGGAGGAAATATTCCTTTTCATAAATAAAGACTTTAGGATAAAATGGTTAGCCCAAGGAATAATCGAATAAATGATAACATAGGATTTGATCAAGGAAATTGATATATTTGAAAAATGTTGATATTTTAAAATATTGATTCGAGGATTTGATAAATTGCTGAATGGGGGCCCAAAGTCTAGGCGACCATTTTAGGTGCATACAGCTAGTTATTATAGTGTACGAACATTGTACAAATGTTTCAGATGCCACGAAGTCAAATGAGAGTTCAAGAAGGTGTTGTGATCTTATATCCAAGTGTTGGTTCCTGGATAGGATTTTACACTCCATGAGATACCAATATGCTTATGACTGATGTTAAGGAGTGGTTAATTCCAAATATGAGAAATTTGTAAGCAACTGGACCAAGTATAGGGACAATCACTAATACATTTGGGGTGACATTGCGACGGCCATTTGCGACGACAGGCAAATGTCATGTGGTTTTGCTCTTTTTTTTTCAAATATAGCCCGACACCGTCGCAATTGCGACGTTGTCGGGATATAAGCTTAAAATTTAAAAGGAACGTTGTCATGTGTGTTTTGAACAGCGCCGTAACCCTCCGTGAAATCACATCACGATATAACGGCAAACAAAATAAGAACGTTGTCATTTGTGTTTTCAACAGCGCCGTAACCCTCCGCGAAATCACATCGGGATATAAGGGCAAAAAAAACAAGAACGTTGTCATTTGTGTTTTCAACAGTGCCGAGAGAGATTCCCTCCGTGAAATCACAGCTACAATTTCTGAGTACGTTGGGTTTATTTTTCTTTTGTCATTATTATGTAATCTGGTATTCAGCTGTTAGAGAGCTAAAATACCCAGAAATGAGGACATATCTATGTTGAATTTATTGTTAGCGGCTTTGGTTATTTAGAAGTTTAATTTTATTTGTTCATCTTTCAAGCACAAACGTTTTGTGGACCGTAACGTCTTCATTGTTTCGGGTATGCAGTGAAACAGCCCTAACTTGCAATTGCGATGTTGTTGGGATATAAGGGCAAAAAAAAAAAGGAACGTTGTCATTTGTGTTTTCAACAGCACCGTAACCCTCCGCGAAATCACATCGGGATATAAGGGCAAAAAAAACAAGAACGTTGTCATTTGTGTTTTCAACAGCGCCGAGAGAGATTCCCTCCGCGAAATCACAGCTACAATTTCTGAGTACGTTGGGTTTATTTTTCTTTTGTCATTATTATGTAATCTGGTATTCAGCTGTTAGAGAGCTAAAATACCCAGAAATGAGGACATATCTGTGTTGAATTTATTGTTAGCGGCTTTGGTTATTTAGAAGTTTAATTTTATTTGTTCATCTTTCAAGCACAAACGTTTTGTGGACTGTAATGTCTTCATTGTTTCGGGTATGCAATGAAACAGCCCTAACTTGCGACTACCTTCACGGTACTTGTGTACATTATCATGTTGTCTTTACAGTGACTGTCCTCATTCAAGTGGGAATTACACAAGGGACAGTCACTGTGAGATGTCCTCATTTGTGACAAGGACAGTCACACTTAGGACATCTCATAGTGATATTCCCTTGTGTAATTTCCACTTGAATGTATTGCTATTGAACCACATTAATGCTTTTCTTCTTCAACAAATGAGGACAGTCACTGTAAAGACAACATGATAATGTACAGAATTACCAAAAAATGATCTTGTTAATTGATGTAACACTTTGTCTTGCTCACTCCCTATCCTTCACTAGGGTCTCTTTAGGCCAATGTTTTGACTTGATAGGGTACTTAACTATCCCTACACTCTTTAGGTATCTCTACCCAAGATCCCACTCCTTCAACTAGTGCACACCAACAAGAAATACAACGAACTCTGCTCAATACCAATCTAGCTACTAGGACACTCCTAGTCTTGTCTTCACAAATTGAAACACATTCAACTAGAACTTTACTCCATGGAGAGGCTGGCCACTAGGACCTCTATTGGTTTCAATATTACTCCTTCACCTATACTTTTCATCAGTACTTCAATCCGGTTCATCAAACCATGCATGCCAATTGCACCCAAAAATAGGCTGCTAGCAATTAGGCCTTTGTCAAGCCTTTTTGTTTATATTAAGCCACCTAAAGGGCTTAGGATTCAGATGCCCTTTATTGAGAACTCCAAGATATCTAAGGTCTTCTCCTCCTAGATTTTTTGTACACCAACTGCTACAGCCATGCCTGAAAACAATTATTTTGACACAACTTGGACAGTCTGACTAAGAGTTTGTTTTCTTAGCAGCCAAAGAAACTCACCCAATCTTCTAATTTGACTTGGGGCTTCTTTAGATGTGTGTCTACCTCTCCATGAGATTTTAGTTGAAGCAACCAATGCATTCAACTTGTTGTAATCTTCTTGTAATGATTTGTCATCCCTAACTGTGCTCAACTGACTCACCTAGGACATCATTGCAAACATAGAAAATGAGCTTCCCAGGGCCCCTCCTTCCAAACATATAGTACATGGAGTCTCCTCACCCATTCCAAGAGCCCGTACAAAATTGACAATGGAATGATGAGCTAAGACTCCATTTGTTCAACCTGCCTGGTTCAAACCAATGATAGGGTACTTAACAAAAGAATTAACAAACTAGTTGGAATGCTTCAAAACTCAAAAAAAACACAACACAGAATAAAAAAACAACTTGTACTAACTTTTCCAATAGACACTGCGAGCTATCTAATCCATTAATCAACTGAAAACAAAGAAACAAAAAAACTCAAGAATTCACTAAAACTGTGTTACTCTACAAATCTTCTTAATTCCAAATGTTTTTCCCCCCAACCTTTTGCACAGATTGATGGAGGCCTCTTATAGTTGATCTGATGCCTAATTCAATGGTTTCATATAGTTACATAACCATCTTACTCGAAAATGCTCCCTTGCACAAATGTTGTCAATGTTGTGAATGACAACATTGACAACTTGTTACAACCTTTGGGATTTTGGTTCAAAACTTATTGTTCAAACACCATAAGACCCTAACCATGACTTAGTTAGGCTATTTAGACCTCACATAGGCCACTTCTACACTTCTTTGCCCAATTTGACCCTTAAATGCTTCATTCCCACTTTTGCCACAATATTGGTAACTTGGGTACAAATTGGCACTTGCCTTCACAAAGGTCACACATGAGGACATCTCACAGTGATCGATTGTCCCTTGTGTAATTGCCACTTGAATGTATTGCTATTGAACCACATTAATGCTTTTCTTCTTCAATAAATGAGGACAGTCACTCTAAAGACAACATGATAATGTACACTCACTGTAAGGACAGTCACAAATGAGGACATCTCACAGTGACTGTCCCTTGTGTAATTGCCACTTGAATGTATTGCTATTGAACCATATTAATGCTTTTCTTCTTCAACAAATGAGGACAGTCACTCTAAAGACAACATGATAATGTACACTCACTGTAAGGATAGTCACAAATGAGGACATCTCACAGTGACTGTCCCTTGTGTAATTGCTGCTTGAATTACACAAGGGACAGTCATTGTGAGATGTCCTCATTTGTGACAAGGACAGTCACACATGAGGACATCTCACAGTGATTGTCCCTTGTGTAATTGCCACTTGAATGTATTGCTATTGAACCACATTAATGCTTTTCTTCTTCAACAAATGAGGACAGTCACTCTAAAGACAACATGATAATGTACACTCACTGTAAGGACAGTCACAAATGAGGACATCTCACAGTGACTGTCCCTTGTGTAATTTCCGCTTGAATTACATAAGGGACAGTCATTGTGAGATGTCCTCATTTGTGACAAGGATAGTCACACATGAGGACATCTCACAGTGATTGTCCCTTGTGTAATTGTCACTTGAATGTATTGCTATTGAACCACATTAATGCTTTTCTTCTTCAACAAATGAGGACAGTCACTCTAAAGACAACATGATAATGTACACTCACTGTAAGGACAGTCACAAATGAGGACATGTCACAGTGACTGTCCCTTGTGTAATTGCTGCTTGAATTACACAAGGGACAGTCATTGTGAGATGTCCTCATTTGTGACAAGGATAGTCACACATGAGGACATCTCACCGTGATTGTCTGTAATGTCCCCTTTTTGGCTAACTTGGAAAACAGGAACAATTACTCCACTTCTCAGACTTACTCTATCAGATACTTACAATTAAACTAAGTAATGGAGGTTACTTAAGATATCAACCGCTATTTCAGATTCAATCACAATATGTGTGCAAGATGATATTGATACCAATATGTTTAATAGCACTGTCGGATATAATGATATGAAATATGCTATGAATATGATGTTTCCTATCACTTATAGTGATAGTATAATGATGGTATGTCTGATATAAACAATATCGATATACAATCAATAAGTATTGCTTACAGCAATGTATTTGCTGTGTCTGATATGATGATGTAATTATGCAAATGTGTAATATCGCTATGAGTGATATGTTGCTATTTCAGATTCTGAATTATATGCTTGCAACTTCAAATATTGATGCTGTTTCTGACTATCCTTTCTATCTATGCAATCATGGTGTTGTCTCTGATCTGCAATGATAAACTTGAAACCAAACTGCCAAAGGCAGATGCTCTATTGAGTATATCCAAATATGGATAAGTAAATAAAGTTCTAATGATGCCTTGAGTGACTGACGAGAATGCATTCTTATATTGTCTTTAACAAATGAAGAGATGCTATGAATGAGACGTGTCTTGTTTCTTCCTCCATGTCCCTTTGTTAAGCACACCTTTCCATAATCCGACAGTTCACATAATATTATTTCATTATTTTCTGATCATAGATAACTCCCAGATTGACTCAATATCAAATCTTTTTATGAAGGTAATCTTCCCTAATTGGTAGTGCAACCAGTAGTTAACATCCATTGTGTTTGTATTAGTTTGGTCTAACTATCATTAGTATTTAGTCAATCGATATTAACTCTTGCCTTATCCCATATTGTTATGATGATATCCAATCTTTCTACTCTGATATAAGTCGATATCATTTTATGATAATTGTCCATTTATTGGTTGATTGCTGGTAATGGAGTTTGATCTTCAAATTGACTTCCATTCCTGTTAATACTTAAGGATACATTGTACTTATTATCCATGACTGATGCCTCATTCATCAATAGCTTGTGATATAATCACTGATGCTTTTGTGCTTCTACAAGATGTGGTTTATCTCAGACAATCGATAATCTTTCAATCCTTTAGTCGATATCCTCCTATGTGGTGTCTATTGATATAGATAGTAGAATTCAATCTAGTTTATGTTATTGTCATGATAACATAGGAAGTGATGGTGCATATTTGCTAGCGGGTCTTCATGTTTGATATTGCTTTATCGGATATGTCATTGTCTAAACTTGTGCAATTAATGATTATTTATAATATATGAATGGTTATCCTTCTTGCTTATCAATACATCTTCTGAAACCCATAGCGACCTATCCCTTATTCATATCATGTTGATCTTGACTTCATAGTATTTGGTTCATTAATCATCCTCTCATGGTATCGATGTGTAATGACTAGTGATTGTTGTATCACTTCTTCGTTCCTCATCGTGATAGATAATGCAGATGTTTAATGTAGATGTATATCGATTACAGATATTCGATATTGCTTTAAACGTTATTATTATTATTATTATATTTATTAATGTTATTGTTATTATTAAATATTATAATTAATGATGTTAGTAATATTAATAATATTATAATAAATATTATTATAGTGATAACATATTGTTTTATATTGAGAGGTTTATTAATATTATTTATATATTAAAATTATTATATCAATAATTGATTTAATATTATTACTTAATATATTATTATAATATAATATATATAATTTATTAATAATTATTTATTATTAATTTATATTATAATTATAATCATAATTATATTATTTATTAATATTTTAATATTATTTAATTAACATATTACTTATTATGCTAACTATATATTATTATTATCTTTTGATAATAATTATATATTATTGTTATATACCGTTAATAATAGATTATTATATATCATCTAATCATTTTATTATTATACTAAGTTCAATATGTCACGGCTCATGACATTGTCCCTTCTGTAATTGCCACTTGAATGTATTGCTATTGAACCACATTAATGCTTTTCTTCTTCAACAAATGAGGACAGTCACTCTAAAGACAACATGATAATGTACACTCATTGTAAGGACAGTCACAAATGAGGACATCTCACAGTGACTGTCCCTTGTGTAATTGCCACTTGAATTACACAAGGGACAGTCATTGTGAGATGTCCTCATTTGTGACAAGGACAGTCACACATGAGGACATCTCACAGTGATTGTCCCTTGTGTAATTGCCACTTGAATGTATTGCTATTCAACCACATTAATGCTTTTCTTCTTCAACAAATGAGGACAGTCACTCTAAAGACACCATGATAATGTACACTCACTGTAAGGACAGTCACAAATGAGGACATCTCATAGTGACTGTCCCTTGTGTAATTGCCACTTGAATGTATTGCTATTCAGCCACATTAATGCTTTTCTTCTTCAACAAATGAGGATAGTCACTCTAAGGACAACATGATAATGTACACTCACTGTAAGTGTACATTATCATGTTGTATTACAAATGGACCTTATGTTGGTTGGGATATAAGTGCAAAAAAAAAAAGGAACGTTGTCATTTGTGTTTTCAACAGCGCCGAGAGAGATTCCCTCCGCGAAATGAAGCGGGTTATCATTTGTGTTTTGAACAAAGCGGGTTGTCATTTGTGTTTTGAACAGCACCGAGAGAGATTCCCTCCGCGAAATCAAGCGGGTTGTCATTTGTGTTTTCAACAGTGCCGAGAGAGATTCCCTCCGCAAAATCACAGCTACAATTTCTGAGTACGTTGGGTTTATTTTTCTTTTGTCATTATTATTTAATCTGGTATTCAGCTGTTAGAGAGCTAAAATACCCAGAAATGAGGACATATCTGTGTTGAATTTATTGTTAGCGGCTTTGGTTATTTAGAATGCTTCCCCACAATACTTAATTACACAAGGGACAGTCACTGTGAGATGTCCTCATTTGTGACAAGGACAGTCACACATGAGGACATCTCACAGTGACTGTCCCTTGTGTAATTGCCACTTGAATGTATTGCTATTCAGCCACATTTATGGGCCCGTTTGGACCACGACACACAGTAGCATCTACAAAGAAGAATATCCCAGGTGTAACAAGTTGTAAGAATATACCAACAGTTCTAAGAAGTTCCCTAGCACGTAGTAGCATCTACAGAGAAGAATATACAACATGAGGGCAGCCACTGTAAAGACAACATGATAATGTACACTCATTGTATGTGTACATTATCATGTTGTCTTTACAGTGACTGACCTCATTCAAGTGGCAATTACACAAGGGACAGTCACTGTGAGATGTCCTCATTTGTGACAAGGACAGTCACACATGAGGATATCTCACAGTGACTGTCCCTTGTGTAAGCCACTTGAATGTATTGCTATTCAACCACATTTATGGGCCCGTTTGGACCACGGCACACAGTAGCATCTACAGAGAAGAATATCCCAGGTGTAACAAGTTGTAAGAATATACCAACAGTTCTAAGAAGTTCCCTAGCACATAGTAGCATCTTCTAATTGTCTATACCACTTCACAAGGTATTGTTTGCACACATTGTTTTTGGTTCTTTTGATGACCCTTGTTTTGAAATTGCTATTAGGCCTTGTAGCTTATATGTTTTGACTGCTGGAGAGCTTCTAAAGCTAAGCAAGAAGACCATTGCACGAGTTATAGCCGCGCGCTCAGGTTTGAAAATTGTATATTTTTTAATCTAATGTATATTTTAATCCTTTTGCCATGTCATGTAATATGTCTTGCCTTGTAGCTTATATGTTTTGAAATTGCTGTTAGGCCTTGTAGCTTATATGTTTTGATTGCTAGAGAGCTTCTAGAGCTAAGCAAGAAGGCCTTGTAGCTTATATGTTTTGTGTACTTTTGACAATTTTGCTTAGTCACTGAAAGTTGTAGACCGAAGTTTTCATAGCCCAATTTTTGCTTCCTGCAAAGAACGATCATGTCAGATAATATAAGTGAAGAACAAAATAGGGAGACAATCGCTAGATTGTGGTCTAACTTGAAAAGAAAAGGTGATGGAAAATGTTATTGTCCCTGCAAAATTTGTAAGGGCTTAAACCGTAGAAGATTGCTAATCAAAACAGTTAAGAGACATTGTAGGGAGAATGGTCACATTGAAGGGAGGCATGACTATCATCCACTGGTAAGTTGTTCATTATATCATTTTAACAATTTATATACATATGAAATCACTTGATGATGAGTTGAAGATCATGGTTTATTTATGTTAATCAATTTTATATAGGTTGATCTCCCCAGGGAAGTACATGATATGGAGGAACATGGGGGTGCGAATATCCAAGGTGAAGATAATGATCCCATGGAAGATGACGATCATGCGCCAGAAAACACAATTGAAGATGATGGTATAAATACATTGATCCATGACACATTTAGTCCAAGCGGATCTGATCATGATGATGATGATAGCCTTGATGTACCTCTACTTGAGAAGGCATACGAGCCCCTATACAAAGACTCCCAAACAACTCTTCTCTCTGCTGTATTGTTGTTGTTGAACTTGAAGGTTATGAATGGTTTATCCAACATAACAATGTCACGTATGTTAAGGTATGTCATATATGTCTTTATAGTTAACAAAGGGTGAATAATGTACCACTAATATTGTTTATATTAACAACTTATATTTTTTGCTGTAGATTGATAGGCGAGTTTTTGTTACCACCATCAAATATTCTACCTCGCTCATATCGAGAATTATCTGCTATTATGAAAGATATTGGAATGGAGTATCAAGCAATACATGCTTGTCCCAATGATCATATTATATATTATAAAGAACATGAATTTGCAACACAATGCCCTGTATGTCATACGAGTAGATATCGAACAGATCGAATAACAAAAAAGGTGCCTCACAAGGTTCTTCGTTACATCCCCATTATTCCACGGATGCGACAATTATTCAGGTGTACTAGCTTGGCACAATTTATGGATTACCATGCACGCAATAGAAGTCGAGATGACATTATTCGAATCCCTGCGGATGGTTCGGCATTTATGCACATAGAGGAAAAGTGGCAACACTTCAAAGAAGAACCTCGTAATCTCAGGCTTTCATTGGCAGCGGATGGTGTCAATCCATTTGGAGAGATGAGATCTGTTTGCTCGGTGTGGCCTGTTTTTGTTATCAACAATAACATTCCTCCGTGGATGTCAATAAAGAGGGAGCACATTATGTTGGCAATGATTGTTCTAGGTATTTTATCATTTGATAGTTATTAATTTACATGTACTTACAAATCTTACAGTAAAATGGTCACAATAATTATGTAATGTTACTGTTCATTCAAGTAGGTAAATATCAAGTTAAAGATATGAATGTATATATTGAGCCTCTTATTGACGAGTTGGTGGAGTTATGGAACGGTGTCACTATGTATGACGTGTCTAGACCAATAGGACAAAGACAATTTCAATTCCATGCAATACTTGTATGGACAATACATGATGCCCCAGGGCTAACACATTTTTGTGGTATGTTATAGTGAATTCAAGTTGCGCATGATAATTCTAATTATAAAAATCAACATATTTAATAATCCAATTATATCATTATCTTGTAGGTCTTCAAACAAAGGGAAAATTTGCATGTCCAGTTTGTGGTCCAAAGATGAAATCTCGTCATTCAAAAAGTTTAGGAAAGCATGTGTTTGATGAGTACAGACACTTCCTCCACAGGAATCATAAGTATCGAAGTATGGAAAAACATCTTTTCAATGGGAAAGAAGAGACTACATCAAAGCCACGAAGAATGACACCTCGCCTATGGAAGTTGGAATATAATAGAATTAATCGTCGAGGTAATGTCGTTCCACTTAATGGTTTATGTTTGTAATTTATATATTTCTATTGTGATTTTTGTTTACTAATTATGTAATTGATGATCGTGAAGGTCGTCAAGGCACTACTGACAACCTTCCAAAGGGACTAAAAAGCTATCCCAGACAATTTAGTAGGTTGCCCTACTACGAGGACCTACAAATTGTGCATTTGTTTGATCTTATGCATGTTGGAAAGAATATAACAGAGACATTGTGGAAAATACTGGATGGAAGGCGTGACAAAGAAAAAATTGTCAAAATTTGTAATGACATTCATGAATCCAATCATGCACTGAAGAATTTCATTCACTCAAATAGCAATAGAGATCAGATTAATATAAGTGCCCTTCCTTGGTTATTAACGGAGCAGCAAAGTGATGCCATAAAAGAAGTCATACGAAAAATTCGATTTCCCACAGGATTTGCTGGGAACATAAGCAATCTCATATCAAAGAAAAGTGAATTTGGGCCAGGGCTCAAAATGCATGATTGGCATACTTTCATCAAGGTAAGTTATGTTCTTCTGTATTTACAATATATTCATAAACTACGTGTACTATTCATTATGTTATGTTAGAAAATAATGAAATGATTGGTTTATAATTACTGCAGTACGTGCTACCTCTATCTCTCCCAGAGCACTTCAACAATAACATCAAACAAGTGATATATGATCTTGGAAAATACATGAGGTAAGCAGTAATATCTGTTCAATTTGTTGTATATATTTATTATATTCGCGATTTGTTTTTCTTGCTATGTAATCTATTGTATATTATTTTGTAAAGTCTCGTATTTATATATTTTTTGTGACTTGAATCTCTTAATGTAGGTGGTTGTCATCTAAAGAAATCCATAAAGAAGATATAAACTATTGGAAGAGAAGAATTCCTCATTTATTGTGTGAAATGCAAAAGTGTCTACCTCCAACTTTTTTCAATGCACAAGAACACTACCTCATACACCAAGTTGAGGAGATTGAATTGTGTGGACCTGCACACACTAGGTCAATGTGGATGGTTGAGAGGCACTTGAAATCTTTGAAGGCTTTGGTTCGACAAAGAGCACATCCTGAGGGTTCTATGGTAGAGGGATACATGGTATACCAGACTATGGTGTACATTACTGAATATCTTCCTAAGTTTGCTTCAAATATCCATGTAGATCGCATTTGGGATCTCGACCCTTTTCAAAAATTCAAAGGGGAGTACTTGATGGGGAAAGGTAGATTGAGGAAAGTGACAGGTAATAAATTATAAGATGTTATTGTAATAAATTATTTCTTAATCTTCAAAATAAATCGGTTGTAAGTCGTCTATTTTTTTTTTGTACAGTTGCTCGAGAGTGGGATGCACTACATTTGTATATTGCAAACAATCTTGATTGGATGACGGTATGGATTGAACGATGTCAACATTCTGGTCACACATTAACATGGGAAGGTGTATCTTCATTGGTTAAAGAAGCTCATCGTAATGGAGATTCTAATGTTACGCAAAGGGAAATAGATTTAGCATATGGTTTAAGAGATTTCCAGGTACGTACAAAATTATTAATCACCCGTATGTTTATCAACTCACGATATAATAATTTTGACATGTTTCACATATTATTGCAGGTTAAACACCACAAGGGTATGTTCTGTAATGGTCAAAAATTTCGCGTCAAAGTGTTGGATGACACGAAGAAAACTTGTGATTCTGGAATAACTGCAGTCTTTCAAGTGACTAATATTTCATCTAGAAATGACTTAGATCCTCAAGAGTCTAAAAATCAATACTATGGCATTTTGGATGATATACTTGAGTGCGACTTTAGTTCCTTCAAATTAGTACTCTTCGTTGTCAAATGGTACAGGCTACGACTTAATCCAAATGATCCTAATAGAACTGTTATTGAACATGATAATGGATTTACAATGGTTAATACAAGGTCGTTTGAGCCAGTTGGGGATGAGCCCTATGTTCTTCCAAGCCAATGTGAACAGGTATTTTACTCAGAGGTTTCACATAAACCGGGTTGGTCATTTGTTGTTAGACATGAACCGAGAGGAAGGCCGATAAAGTATAATGCGATGGAAGAAGAAGATACCGAAGAAGTAGAAGATGATGTAGATGATGATCACGATCGACAATTATTGGATGATGTTCCTGAGACAAATTTTCATGAAGAAGAAGAAGAAGATGATGCTGCTACTGATGATGATGATGAAGATGGTGTTGATGTTGATGATGATGATGTTGATGATGACGACAACGACGAGGACGACGAGGACGATGATGATGACGACGATGACGACGACGATGATGATGATGATGATGATGATGATGATGATGAGGATGATGATGATGAAATTTAAAGGTATGCCATCAATCCTTAATGTATTTAATATTCATTTCTTGATAGAAATATATTTGTCTTAAATGGTTACATAGTTTATTCATTATCTATTTAAAAGCTATAAGTGTTATAATGTGTACGTTTTAATGTTTTTAATTTTTATGTGATGCTTATGATGGATGTGATTATGATTATGATGTGATTATGCTCACGATAATTGAATTACATTTGCAGGAAATTGAACCCCTTTCAAGAGCATCCCGCACAGTCTCATGGATCGACAGGTATAAGTCAATACACCTTATAGAAAGTCTATTTAATACACTTATCAATAGTAAGATTGATGTCTTCTAAGATCTCTCCCATTTGTAGGTACCAGCAAATAGGTATTTGTCAGAAGTGTCTTCCTCGAGTGAGGGAAATATAGGAATAGAAGAGGAAAGTGAGACATGCAGTTTATCTAGAATAGGGAGATTAACTAGAGGTCAAAGGACTAGAAGGAAATTCAATAAACACATGAAATTTTTCCTTGCTCAAGGGGGGTCATGTTCTTAGGATGATGAGACGAAAGGCGACATCGAGGTGCCCTTGAGGTACCAACATCTACAGAAACATTGGGTACCCAAGGAACTTCCTCCAATAAACATTGATTTTTGTGTTAATGAGAGGATATATCGCATAGCACCATCATCATTACATGGTTTGGGCCTATTTTCTATGGATGGCATAAAGGTGTCTTACAACAAAGTTTCTGAATTGATGGAGTATGTTGGACCATGTTACGATTATAAAAGTTGGATGCATATTGTTCAATATAAAAAAAGTATGCGTAGGTATGCACTCTCGGCAAATTATATACAACAGCAAGACAATAATCAAAGTAAAAGTGTGGCTATATACATTGATGGAAGGCCAAAAGCAACAGGGAATATTGCGGGTTTTATAAATAGTACATGACCTGGGTCAACTATAAAGCAACCCAATTGCATATTTGAGGCGCGCGAGGGAAATCGTGTATTCATCTGTGCGATAAAATCAATACGTGCAGGGGAAGAGCTGCTTATTGATTACAATTTGAACCGCATAGATACAAACGAGGCTACTATCATGGGGGTGGTACATACTATTAAACCAACTTCTAATCAATGACTCCAACATACCATTTAGTTATTAAATTTTTGGCTAACATTTTTATACTTGATCTTTGACACAGGGGCACAATATGGAGCAACCGCCCGAAGGTGATGGTGACGATATTCCTAGCTCATCTACACATGAGCAGGTAAAATTCATTGTAATTGTGCAAACTAGATAGAAGCAAAATGTTATTTTTTTTAATGTTATTTTCTTCATTGTTTTGGAGTAATTTTGATAATACTAATACTATTGTTTTCACAGAGGGCCGGTGGTCGGAGAGAGGGAAAGCAACCTGCAGTCCCTCAGGAGTCCCCCCTTGTGGACCCTTTTTTTATTGATTTAGCAGAGACCGATGACCCGATTGGTTCCATTAAAAAGCTGCTAAAGAAAATTGGGAAAGAACTTCTACGTTTGGTATCCATACATCCTCAGACTCAGGAAATAAAAGACAGGGCAGCTGAGTTGTTGCACACTTCTGAAAACTTTAAAGTAAGTATTAATGAAATTTTTAATTATTACAAGAGTTCAATAATGGTTTTTATGTTATGCTCTTTTATGACATTAATTAAAATATGGATGCATTGTCTTTACAGAGTTATTTGTGTAATTTTGAACCCCATTCCCATGATGAGGCCGGTATTGCAAGTGGTTCGGGTAGATCACATGTTCCATTCCCCACTTGTGTTTTCCACTGAATATATATAGGAATGATCATAATCATTGACAATACATGCTCGAACAATCTTTTTTTTTAATGCTCTAACAATCTTGTCCATGCTAGTCCACGCGTTCTATATTTATGCATGCTCTAACAATTTTATTCTTCAGCTCCTTTCCATGATGATATGACAACGCCGCCTCCATCCAGGACAGCCACAAATGTCTTGCCGACTGCCATGTCAACAACACACAGCCTAAATGCACCAACTGTTGCACCATCTACTGGTACACAAATCCCTCTTTTTCTCTCTTTTGTTATGTGTTTAAGTGTTATGTGTTTACGATGTAGATCCCTTGATTGTGTTTGTGCCATGGGTGCTCTGCACCAATTTATTTCCCTTGAAGTATTATTTCTTGGAGGCATTTGATAATGGTTTTCATTTTTTGCAATAGGAGATGCAACAAGTCCCGATGCAACATCATTTCCTGGATGTTCCCGTGTTCCTAGTACGGGAACGGTGAAGGATTGCGTATTGATCATCAGTGACGATGAAGGCGTTCCCTTAAAAGTATCCAAACTTCCAGGTACTTTAAAGTTATTATTATTCTATAGTGATATAATAGTAATTTAGTTTTTGATCACTCTTCATCGACTAATGATCCCATGATTATTTTGTAGGGAATGATATTTTTTGGCGAAAACTTGGTGACGAGTGTTTGCGGATATTCGGGCCTACCATACGTACATGGTGGAACATCATATCCTAACTAAAACCCCAAACCACTATTTTGATTTCATATCATTGCTAGAATAGTTTTCCTTTTCATCAATTTCTTGAACTATATTAAAGGTAGCTTCTCTTCATTTATGAGTCTAACATGTTTTTTTTTACTTAAAAGGTGGAATAACCAAGATAAAAAGTTGAAGGATGATCTTGTAGATAGTATGACCCAGCTTTTTGGACCTCGTGCATTCGAGAGAAACAAGCTCCTTGAAAGAGCTGGTTTATGTTTGAAGTATATTAGGGACCAGTACAGGAAATATTTAGAGGTTAACCCAAGGCACGAGCGTCCGCCCTGTGTTCTTGAGGCTGAGTGGCAGGGTTTGATTTTGGATGGAAAGTATAAAGCCGACATGAAAAAAGGAATTACGCCAGTAGAGAGTAGAGCAAGGTATTTGATACTTTTGAGAATGTAATTATGTACTAATTAACCTCTAAATTTTTCCTATATTGGTCTCTAACATATTTCAAACTTTTCATAGATTGCCTGACACATCAAAGGCAACAAAGGCAAGATTAGAAAAGCACGGGACACACAAGCTCGGCTCTGGTGGTTTTTCCAAACTTCAAGCACGAGTTGTAAGTATTAGTAAATGAAAACTTGTATCAATTTTTTTATATATTGCAAGGAAATTTTTTTTGATCAAACAATGCAAGTAAAATTCACCATACCAAGAAAAAATGTAGGGGTCAGAGTTCAATAGATGCCTCACAGAAGAGGACAAAAGAATTGGCTTCCAACAAGGCTATAGAGCCGTGGCTGAACGGCTACGAGCTGAAATTAGTGTGCAAGGTTCAAATAATGATGCATCTGAGCCACAGGTAAATAAGCTAAATGAAATTTATTTCAAATTGAATACTTTACCAATTAGTCTATTTGATGTTAAGTTCTAATATAAAGTGAGTATATCTGTTTTAAGAAAGCAATGATAACAATGTGTAGGATATTGGAATGCAGCCTGACAATCCTTCTACACAATCTATGCATAATGAAGGTTCGCATGATGTGCATCCTAGTGGTGGAGGTATACATTTGCTATTAAAATTTTTATATGTAATTACAATTGGTGTTTGGATTAATGTAACATTTTGTATAGCAACTGTAGAGGATCGAGGGGTCGGTGCTCATGAGCATGTTGAGGTTGAGTCTAGACAAAATGATGTGGCCAGATCAGGTAATTAAAGAGCGCCACAGTTATGTTCTTTAAAATAATTAAATACTTGTAACAATTATAATTAAATATTTTAAATTTAACTCTTTTATTTGTTATTGTAGAGGACCCCCCTTTGCAGCAGCATAGGAATTTGAGATCATCAAGAACAAAGAACAAAACAACTGATGAGGGGGGTATTGATGATAACACTGATGCTCCTCTTAGAGCTTACATAGAAAAAAAAATTAGAAAGAGAAAAAAGAAATGATTGTCATCTAAATACCTTAATTGATAATGACTGAATTTTATGTCTCAATGAATTTAATTATGTGCTAATGAATGTTCATGAATTATGTGTTTATTTTCATATTGATGAATGTTGTGTGCTAACGAATCTAATGTGTTAATGAATGTTATCATGTGATATTGATTGAATGTTACATTTTATTAATAATTGAAAGAATGAATGAATGTTAGATGTTAACGGGGAATGTAGAGTGATGTTAGGGGGAGGGGGGTGGGGCCAAATGAGCTTCCACCTTCACGTGGTTGGCCCTGTTTAGTAGAGAATATTAAACTATATTCTCGAAACAAAGTGAAGCTCAATAAGATACTAAATGAGTCAAAATGGTTATCAAGGTCCTCTATCCATAAGATACTTGTAGTCAAAATGGTTATTAATAAGATACTTGTAGTCAAAATGGTTATCTAGGTCCTCTATCCATTCCATAAGTTCTTCACCATTCAAACTTCCTCCATAACAAGGAATGTGCTCTAGGTTAGTCATGAAGCCTAGCATGGACTCTCTGTCAGATAGAGCCACTATTTCAGAGCCTTTTTTGTGCATTTCCTTCAAGCACTGTACAGTGTACGGATGTGAAAGGGAGGGCAGACCAGTGTGGAAGTTAGAGTATTTATATCTTATGCTTTGAGAGTTTATTTGGTAGATTCAAGACACCTTATATCAAAGTTATTCCTTTTTCTTATCTGTTGTTCTGTCAAACCCTCATTTTTTGAGTTATTGCATTCAAATGGCCTTAACTTGCAAATAAACCATAGGATATCCTCTGTTCTTTGTAAAATGCAAGTTAAGGGGGTTTATTTTCATATTTTAAAAGCTTTGGAACAGGATACTAAGCCAGAGAATTTCAAGAGCAAGCCCTAGGTCAAGAATCTCAATGTTCTTGACTAGGAGTTGATGGATTATGCAAGATCAGAGGGTAGCGGCAAGTAAAGGACCTCAAACCTTGTTGAATCTAGATCTTTAGAGCATGGTGGACATCTTCAAACTCTGATCTTGGTTTCATGCACCCATTTTCAATGCCTTGTTTTGGAACCCACACCCAAAGGCATGCATTAGGTCTGCGGACTCAATAAGGACATTGATATGCTCTGGAGTGGAGTCAAGGTTTGGGAGTTGGAGGATTGTTAGAACATCAAAAAGGGTACTCAAAAAACATATAAGTTCATAAGGTCCTTTGTCAAATTGAAGAGTTATTGCTGCAGAACAGGTTTTGGAGACCTACTAGAGTCACTAGGTCTATTTGGACCCGTTTGGACCACGACACACAGTAGCATCTACAGAGAAGAAGTTTGGTATGCAATGGTCTTGAAACCTCCTGAGAAATTCTTGGTATGCATTTGTGTGGTGCAAAAGCTTCGTTGAAAGAGAAAAAGAAGAAAAGAATAGAAATGATTTTTTTTCTTTTTATGTCATATACTGTAACCAGCTACTTATAACTTGCAAAAATTATTATAACCATTTGAAATTGAAACTTAGTTTAATGTGAAACTGAGAACTGCTTTATTAGAGCTTTCTGTGATTTAGATTCAGACATCAAGAACATTGTTTGCCTAATATTGTGATTAATGTTTATTTATTAATATCTCATACTGACAAACAATTGATAATTGTAGGGAAAACGTCATTGGGGGTCTTTGAGGATCCACCAGAAGCCAAGGAGAAAATGTATTCAAATGCTAAAGATGGTGTAACAGTCCTTACAGCTGTTGAACCTTGCTGTGTACTTCATCTCCGATTCTCCAAGTTCAACAGTACTGTGGTATTCCTTTGGATACTTCTAATGGTAAATTTCAGACATCAAGTTCTTTTCGTATGAAACTACTACATTTGTAATCTGTAGTTTTAAACTTTTAGTTTATAAATGTTCATCAGCTTTAGTTCGTATGCTGCCATTTCAAGTATGATTAATGAAGTTACCTTTATCACAGGATGAAAGTGAGCAGTCAGCATACTGGTACGGAGCTGGCAGCATTGATACGGTGACTAGGGCATCGTTTAATGGTGGTATTGTGTTTTCCCGTATTTAGGGCATCGGCCTTTTGAAGCATTGCCTTCATCTTTCTTAAGTCTGAGTTTTAAGTTTGTTTATCTCTCTCGGCGCTGTTGAAAATACAAATGACAACGTTCTTGTTTGTTTTGCCCTTATATCCCGATGTGATTTCGCGGAGGGTTACGGCGCTGTTGAAAACACAAATGAAAACACAAATCCCTTGTGTAATTGCCACTTGAAGGAGGACAGTCACTGTAAAGACAACATGATAATGTACACTTACAGCCCGTGTACATTATCATGTTGTCTTTAGAGTGACTATCCTCATTTGTTGAAGAAGAAAAGCATTAATGTGGCTGAATAGCAATACATTCAAGTGGCAATCACACAAGGGACAGTCACTGTGAGATGTCCTCATTTGTGACTGTCCTTACAGTGAGTGTACATTATCATGTTGTCTTTAGAGTGACTGTCCTCATTTGTTGAAGAAGAAAAGCATTAATGTGGTTCAATAGCAATACATTCAAGTGGCAATTACACAAGGGACAATCGATCACTGTGAGATGTCCTCATGTGTGACTATCCTTGTCACAAATGACTATCCTTGTAAAGACAACATGATAATGTACACATACAATGAGTGTACATTATCATGTTGTCTTTACAGTGGCTGCCCTCATGTTGTATATTCTTCTCTGTAGATGCTACTATGTGCTAGGGAACTTCTTAGAACTGTTGGTATATTCTTACAACTTGTTACACCTGGGATATTCTTCTCTGTAGATGCTATTGTGTGCCATGGTCCAAACAGGCCCATAAATGTGGTTGAATAGCAATACATTCAAGTGGCAATTACACAAGGGACAGTCACTGTGAGATGTCCTCATGTGTGACTGTCCTTGTCACAAATGAGGACATCTCACAGTGACTGTCCCTTGTGTAATTGCCACTTGAAGGAAAAAAGCATTAATGTGGTTCAATAGCAATGTATTCAAGCGGCAATTACACAAGGGATAATCACTCTGAGATTTCCTCATTTGTGACTATCCTTACAGTGAGTGTACATTATCATGTTGTCTTTACAGTGACTGTCCTCATTTGTTGAAGGAAAAAAGCATTAATGTGGTTCAATAGTGATGCAGAGTAGTCAGGGATTTTAGAATATACAAATATACATCCTTAACTCTCATTCCACCAAGGAAGAAGGAATTCCAATGGTTGAAACGTGAGTTAAGGTCTTTACATCAGTCAAACCCTGAAAATGAGGGTTTGTAAACAATGCACAAAAAATTTGAAATAACTTAGATATAAAACAAAGAGAATCAATCAAACCAACTTCCAAAGCATCAGATGTCACTATTACAACTTCCAGGCAAATTTTATCATCCAACCACCATCCGTACAGCCGTACAAAGTTCATTTTTCACCAGAAATGCACTAAAACAGGGTTATTTTTATTTTTTATGAAAGCAAAATGATTACAATACTGGTTCTCTGTCTGTCTTCGACCATTTGAAGCCTAAAATAGGCTCTCCAAACGTTGGTTCAACCATCTAGGTGGTTAGAACAGTTTATCCAACAAATGTCAACTTTGCTAAGCAACTTTTAAAGTTGCATTACAACTTTGCAAACAACTTTGCCGAGAAGGTTAAAAATGTGTTGTGAAACTTTAGGAACCTTATTAAAGTTATTTTGGACCTTCAAACTTCTTAACAACATCTAAAAGACACCTAATAAACACTTACTATGCTCATTTCATCCAAGGACTCAAAAGATGCCCAAGGTTTATAAGTCACCAAGGGGTCTTGTGTCCAACAAGTGGATGTTTATAAGGAGATAAGATCAATCCTTAATATTTATTACAAACCAAGAAAACATCTAAAACTCCTATTCTAATTTATTGTCATTCAAAAAGACTCTGATTTGTCATTCAAAAAGACTCTGATTTGTCAATCAAAAGGACCTTTCACCAGTCAATCCTTCAAAGCTCCAAGGTGAAAATCTTATGTTCCAATTGATAGGATTTGACTCCTTGGCTTCATGGCAACTTCCTTCAATCATGGTGTCTTTGGCTTGCATTAGGGATGCCCCTGCATCAAATAGCAATGCATTCAAGTGGCAATTACACAAGGGACAGTACATGCCCATTAAAGTTGGTGTTTTGTTATCCAGCATGACAATGGAGACAACATACTCTGTGTCAATTTTACTAATCAAATTTCCCTCCGCCAGGCAAAGCAACAATCTGGGTATGATAAGGTGAAATTTTGTAGTCCTTTTGGGTATGATAACAGTTCCAGTTTCCAATAAGATGGTTCATTTTTATAATCTAGCTTCAATTTCTCTTGTGAAAATCTTTTTTTCATTTTATGGGTGGTAAAATATAATTATTATGCTAGAGGTGTGTACTTATGGATGATAATGAAACAAAATGATAAGATTTAAGACTCTTGTTTTTTTTTTAAATAGCAATTTAAGTTTCCTTCTATTATAAATTACTATTTTTCTATTTTTTAATGTATCTTTCCAAATCTTTTATATCAATTTTATTTATGAAATATAAATATATTAATAATGTTTTAGTGTTTTTAGGATTAGTTTATATCAATTCTATGTATCATCATTCGTCATTCAATTGTCAGTATTATTAATTTAGACTGTGCAATTGTAGAACTACTCGAATATGGGTTGGATGGATACTCAAGCAGGGGAACCCTCCTCAAATATCTCAAGCAGTGAACTTGGAAAAATGTGTCCTGAAGGAACCCTTTCCATCAGAGAGATAAAAGTACAAACAAGTAAAAGAAGCAGGCTCTGCAAATATGTTTTTGAGAAGAAAAATGATAGATTATTCGAGTATGGTTCATGAGGTATATCTAAAAAGACATTTTTTTTCTTATTATAATAAAAGAGGAAGTTGTGAATGTCAAAGTTGAGTGAAACAAAAATTATTTTCATCAAATTTTATTAGGCTTGCTTTTGGGAATAGTTTCTTACAATATTGCTATTAAGATTTTTATTGTGTAGTTTTTAGATTAGGTTTATAAAATTATATTTCATGAGTAGTGATTCATATTAATCAATTAACGATACTTTTGGAAGGTATTTTCAATGTGTCAAATTTTGATATTTTTACAAGAATTAGATTGTGTAATTTTTTTAATTAAAGTCATTGACTCATATTTCATAAATAATAGTTCTCATGAATCCATCTCTTATAAGATTAAATAGTCTATTTAGGAAGTATTTCTGATAGTATGTCAAATTATGATATTACTATTACCATTAGATTGCATGGCTTTGAAGTCAACCTCGTTGACCCATATTCTTCTCTGTAGATGCTACTATGTGCTAGGGAACTTCTTAGAACTGTTGGTATATTCTTACAACTTGTTACACCTGGGATATTCTTCTCTGTAGATGCTACTATGTGCCGCGGTCCAAACGGGCCCATAAATGTGGTTGAATAGCAATACATTCAAGAGGCAATTACACAAGGGACAGTCACTGTGAGATGTCCTCATGTGTGACTGTCCTTGTCACAAATGAGGACATCTCACAGTGACTGTCCCTTGTGTAATTTCCACTTGAATGAGGACAGTCACTGTAAAGACAACATGATAATGTACACTTACAGCCCGTGTACATTATCATGTTGTCTTTAGAGTGACTATCCTCATTTGTTGAAGAAGAAAAGCATTAATGTGGCTGAATAGCGATACATTCAAGTGGCAATCACACAAGGGACAGTCACTGTGAGATGTCCTCATTTGTGACTGTCCTTACAGTGAGTGTACATTATCATGTTGTCTTTAGAGTGACTGTCCTCATTTGTTGAAGAAGAAAAGCATTAATGTGGTTCAATAGCAATACATTCAAGTGGCAATTACACAAGGGACAATCGATCACTGTGAGATGTCCTCATGTGTGACTATCCTTGTCACAAATGAGGACATCTCACAATGACTGTCCCTTGTGTAATTCAAGTGGAAATTACACAAGGGACAGTCACTATGAGATGTCCTCATTTGTGACTGTCCTTACAATGAGTGTACATTATCATGTTGTCTTTAGAGTGACTGTCCTCATTTGTTGAAGAAGAAAAGCATTAATGTGGTTCAATAGCAATACATTCAAGTGGAAATTACACAAGGGACAATCGATCACTGTGAGATGTCCTCATGTGTGACTATCCTTGTCACAAATGAGGACATCTCACAATGACTATCCCTTCTGTAATTGCCACTTGAATGAGGACAGTCACTGTAAAGACAACATGATAATGTACACATACAATGAGTGTACATTATCATGTTGTCTTTACAGTGGCTGCCCTCATGTTGTATATTCTTCTCTGTAGATGCTACTATGTGCTAGGGAACTTCTTAGAACTGTTGGTATATTCTTACAACTTGTTACACCTGGGATATTCTTCTCTGTAGATGCTACTGTGTGTCATGGTCCAAACGGGCCCATAAATGTGGTTGAATAGCAATACATTCAAGTGGCAATTACACAAGGGACAGTCACTGTGAGATGTCCTCATGTGTGACTGTCCTTGTCACAAATGAGGACATCTCACAGTGACTATCCCTTGTGTAATTAAGTATTGTGGGGAAGCATTCTAAATAACCAAAGCCGCTAACAATAAATTCAACACAGATATGTCCTCATTTCTGGGTATTTTAGCTCTCTAACAGCTGAATACCAGATTAAATAATAATGACAAAAGAAAAATAAACCCAACGTACTCAAAAATTGTAGCTGTGATTTTGCGGAGGGAATCTCTCTCGGCGCTGTTGAAAACACAAATGACAACCCGCTTGATTTCGCGGAGGGAATCTCTCTCGGTGCTGTTCAAAACACAAATGACAACCCGCTTTGTTCAAAACACAAATGATAACCCGCTTGATTTTGCGGAGGGAATCTCTCTCGGCGCTGTTGAAAACACAAATGACAACGTTCCTTTTTTTTTTTGCACTTCTTTCCTGACCAACATAAGGTCCATTTGTAATACAACATGATAATGTACACTTACAGTGAGTGTACATTATCATGTTGTCCTTAGAGTGACTATCCTCATTTGTTGAAGAAGAAAAGCATTAATGTGGCTGAATAGCAATACATTCAAGTGGCAATTACACAAGGGACAGTCACTATGAGATGTCCTCATTTGTGACTGTCCTTATAGTGAGTGTACATTATCATGGTGTCTTTAGAGTGACTGTCCTCATTTGTTGAAGAAGAAAAGCATTAATGTGGTTGAATAGCAATACAATCAAGTGGCAATTACACAAGGGACAATCACTGTGAGATGTCCTCATGTGTGACTGTCCTTGTCACAAATGAGGACATCTCACAATGACTGTCCCTTGTGTAATTCAAGTGGCAATTACACAAGGGACAGTCACTGTGAGATGTCCTCATTTGTGACTGTCCTTACAGTGAGTGTACATTATCATGTTGTCTTTAGAGTGACTGTCCTCATTTGTTGAAGAAGAAAAGCATTATTGTGGTTCAATAGCAATACATTCAAGTGGCAATTACACAAGGGACAATCGATCACTGTGAGATGTCCTCATGTGTGACTATCCTTGTCACAAATGAGGACATCTCACAATGACTGTCCCTTCTGTAATTGCCACTTGAATGAGGACAGTCACTGTAAAGACAACATGATAATGTACACATACAATGAGTGTACATTATCATGTTGTCTTTACAGTGGCTGCCCTCATGTTGTATATTCTTCTCTGTAGATGCTACTATGTGCTAGGGAACTTCTTAGAACTGTTGGTATATTCTTACAACTTGTTACACCTGGGATATTCTTCTCTGTAGATGCTACTGTGTGCTGGGGTCCAAACGGGCCCATAAGTGTGGTTGAATAGCAATACATTCAAGTGGCAATTACACAAGGGACAGTCACTGTGAGATGTCCTCATGTGTGACTGTCCTTGTCACAAATGAGGACATCTCACAGTGACTGTCCCTTGTGTAATTGCCACTTGAATGAGGACAGTCACTGTAAAGACAACATGATAATGTACACAAGTACCGTGAAGGTAGTTGCAAGTTACGGCTGTTTCATTGCATACCCGAAAAAATGAAGATGTTACGGTCCACAAAACGTTTGTGCTTCAAAGATGAACAAATAAAATTAAACTTCTAAATAACCAGAGCCGCTAACAATAAATTCAACACAGATATGTCCTCATTTCTGGGTATTTTAGCTCTGTAACAGCTGAATACCAGATTACATAATAATGACAAAAGAAAAATAAACCCAACGTACTCAGAAATTGTAGCTGTGATTTCACGGAGGGAATCTCTCTCGGCACTGTTGAAAATACAAATGACAACGTTTCTCTACATTATCATGTTTCCTTTACAGTGACTGTCCCTTGTGTAATTGCCACTTGAAGGAGGACAGTCACTATAAAGACAACATGATAATGTACACTTACAGCCCGTGTACATTATCATGTTGTCTTTAGAGTGACTATCCTCATTTGTTGAAGAAGAAAAGCATTAATGTGGCTGAATAGCAATACATTCAAGTGGCAATCACACAAGGGACAGTCACTGTGAGATGTCCTCATTTGTGACTATCCTTACAGTGAGTGTACATTATCATGTTGTCTTTAGAGTGACTGTCCTCATTTGTTGAAGAAGAAAAGCATTAATGTGGTTCAATAGCAATACATTCAAGTGGCAATTACACAAGGGACAATCGATCACTGTGAGATGTCCTCATGTGTGACTATCCTTGTCACAAATGAGGACATCTCACAATGACTGTCCCTTGTGTAATTCAAGTGGCAATTACACAAGGGACAGTCACTATGAGATGTCCTCATTTGTGACTGTCCTTACAATGAGTGTACATTATCATGTTGTCTTTAGAGTGACTGTCCTCATTTGTTGAAGAAGAAAAGCATTAATGTGGTTCAATAGCAATACATTCAAGTGGCAATTACACAAGGGACAATCGATCACTGTGAGATGTCCTCATGTGTGACTATCCTTGTCACAAATGAGGACATCTCACAATGACTGTCCCTTCTGTAATTGCCACTTGAATGAGGACAGTCACTGTAAAGACAACATGATAATGTACACATACAATGAGTGTACATTATCATGTTGTCTTTACAGTGGCTGCCCTCATGTTGTATATTCTTCTCTGTAGATGCTACTATGTGCTAGGGAACTTCTTAGAACTGTTGGTATATTCTTACAACTTGTTACACCTGGGATATTCTTCTCTGTAGATGCTACTGTGTGCTGGGGTCCAAACGGGCCCATAAATGTGGTTGAATAGCAATACATTCAAGTGGCAATTACACAAGGGACAGTCACTGTGAGATGTCCTCGTGTGACTGTCCTTGTCACAAATGAGGACATCTCACAGTGACTGTCCCTTGTGTAATTGCCACTTGAATGAGGACAGTCACTGTAAAGACAACATGATAATGTACACAAGTACCGTGAAGGTAGTTGTAAGTTACGGCTGTTTCATTGCATACCCAAAACAATGAAGATGTTACGGTCCAGAAAATGTTTGTGCTTGAAAGATGAACAAATAAAATTAAACTTCTAAATAACCAGAGCCGCTAACAATAAATTCAACACAGATATGTCCTCATTTCTGGGTATTTTAGCTCTGTAACAGCTGAATACCAGATTACATAATAATGGCAAAAGAAAAATAAACCCAACGTACTCAGAAATTGTAGCTGTGATTTCACGGAGGGAATCTCTCTCGGCACTGTTGAAAATACAAATGACAACGTTTCTCTACATTATCATGTTGCCTTTACAGTGACTGTCCCTTGTGTAATTGCCACTTGAAGGAGGACAGTCACTGTAAAGACAACATGATAATGTACACTTACAGCCCGTGTACATTATCATGTTGTCTTTAGAGTGACTATCCTCATTTGTTGAAGAAGAAAAGCATTAATGTGGCTGAATAGCAATACATTCAAGTGGCAGTTACACAAGGGACAGTCACTGTGAGATGTCGTCATTTGTGACTATCCTTACAGTGAGTGTACATTATCATGTTGTCTTTAAAGTGACTATCCTCATTTGTTGAAGGAAAAAAGCATTAATGTGGTTCATTAGCAATGTATTCCCAGCATCTGTACCTGCATCTCTCTTATATACTACAAGTTACTTGCCATCAAAAATTGCAGTTCCCTCACGTGACATTGATGGTGAAGTGTTCTTTTCAAAACCATCATCTGTGGTTACCAATGCTCCTGTTTTAGGCAATAAGTTTGTTGCATTCCATGAGCCATTGGTCAAGTTTCTTCTACGAGCTTCTGATGCCTCAAAATCTAAGCAGCGCCTACGCATGCCTCGTTGTGGTTGATTATCATTCTGTACATGAATTATAATGAGTAATCAGTTTTGGGCCTTGGAATCTTGTATGTAACATGCACAGGCATTTCATGGCTAAATGAATCTATTTAAAAGCATCAACTTTTCTTACATGATGCTGGATACATAAGTAGAACAAGCGTATATCAAATTGGAAGCAATCAGAACTCCACAATGACATATTATTTAGAGTACTCTTCAGTTTAAGTAATAATGCATATATTGACACTGTAAAGACAACATGATAATGTACACTCACTGTAAAGACAACATGATAATGTACACTCACTGTAAGGACAGTCACAAATGAGGACATCTCACAGTGACTGTCCCTAGTGTAATTGCCACTTGAATGTATCGCTATTCAGCCACATTAATGCTTTTCTTCTTCAACAAATGAGGATAGTCACTGTAAAGACAACATGATAATGTACACTCACAGTGAGTGTACATTATCATGTTGTCTTTACAGTGACTATCCTCATTTGTTGAAGAAGAAAAGCATTAATGTGGCTGAATAGTGGCAATTACACTAGGGACAGTCACTGTGAGATGTCCTCATTTGTGACTGTCCTTACAGTGAGTGTACATTATCATGTTGTCTTTACAGTGGCTGTCCTCATTTGTTGAAAGAAAAAAGCATTAATGTGGTTCATAAGCAATGTATTAAATTAATTTTTTTTTTTTAATCCACCCATGGGCGTTGCAATTGCGACGGAAACCCGTCGCAAGGCGATGCAGGCGCCCGTCGCAATTGCTTGGGAGGTCCGTCGCGATTGCGACGGCCCTCCGAAGCCATGCGACGGGGGGGCGACGGCCATGCCGCTTCTTAAATCTTAGCCACATTGCGACGGATAGGTGTCGCAATTGCGACGGATACCCATAGACGTCGCAATTTGCGACTAAAAAATAGCGACGTCTATGGGTGTTGCTATTGCGACACATAGCTGTCACAATTGCGACACATAGCCGTCGCAAAATGGCCCAAAATGTATTAGTGAATACTACCCTCTTCACTTCTGGCTCTACAAAACCAAGGCGGGTACACCTGATCCAATAGATAAAACTTTATTCCCTACTCAATACTGGATCTTACAATAGATATCAGTGAGAAAGTACTAAATAACAACCTATTATTCATTGACTCTCCATCACTGGGTAGAAAAACTTATATAAAATAAATACAACTTTTAAATGACTGGTATTAATTGAATGTTTTAGGATTAAAAGATTTCAATCATTCAACACAAAGGAAAGATAGGAAAATACAGACCAGTGCCCTATCCATTGGGAAAAATATGAGAAGATAGAATGAATACAAAGATATTCTAAGAATAACTATTCCTTGAACATAAATACAAAACACTCCAACTCTTTCTTGCTTATAGATAATCCTCAAATAAATTCATTAAACATGTATCCCACCCTGAGTAGTATTTAATCCAATCCTAGATTAGAACTCAAAGCCAAACACATACATATAAATCTCAGAAAGACTCAAAGATTTATAGAGTAAACTCAAAGGAGAGATAAAGATTTGAAATTTGTATTAAGTATAACTTTGAACATTGTATACATCATTTTTTGAATAATAAGCTTGCAGAATAGCAGCTACAACCTACACTTCTTCTCTATTTCTTTGATAAGAATGATACAAAATTTACAATCCTCGACTGAGGGCTAGGGTTCCAGAATATCTATCTTTTTGACTCCTAAACTATCAATGCCTAGAATGATCATGGAAGAACCTTTATATACAAGGAAATGCAACAAGCTATCGATCATTCTAGGGTTTACAAAATTCCTAACCTAAAAACTTTACAACAACCTTATTTTGTTATAATAAATACACCAAAGAAACATATGAGATATTTGTAGATGAGGCACCTTGCCTTATGTCTCTGATGCTATCCTTGGCTTCTTTCAACAAATCTGATTGCAATATTTAGCTGTCTATCTTGCAATGAATGCCTTTCTGCATCTCAACAACCTTGACTGCTCAAAAAGTAACTATCTTGCTTGTTTAAGAGGTTGGAAAAGTATTTATTTTTTCAACATGAGGTATGTACTGATACCTTCATTTATTGTACACCTCTTCACTTGGGAATTCAAAATTTGCAAACTTAGCCTTCTTATTTGATAACTGTTCCCACTCATTCTCCATTTGGTTGACCTTGTGTTGAATAGTATCGAACATTGATTTTGCATTTATTAATACCTTGATGATGCTGCTAAAAGAATAGGTGTCACTTAAGACACCAGTCACCCTCTCTGACAAGAGTGCATCCATCTCTTCTCTCCACTGATATGATTCTTTCAATTTCCCTTTTTATGTGATAATTGTAGGGACCAGTTCATAATTTGAAAGCATCAATTCTCCTCTCATCAAACTTGATTTTCTTATGAAACTATCCAAAATGATGCCATACTGCACTATTTTCTTCATAGCCTGATGTGTTAGTTTAATAAGTGGATTAGGTTCCTCTTGGCCTTTTGATAACATATGGAAAAGATTCACATTAGGAGGCCTCTCAATCCATTTCTTCAAAACTGGTGACATCTCAGTCTTCTTCTTATTCAAAGCTACAAATAAATCATGTAACTTGCTAACATGATTATAGAAAATTGAGGGCTTTAAATCATATGCAAATTGCATCATTGCATCTGTCATTTTCTCTTCATACTTTTGGTTTTCCAAGGTTGTGGCCTTCACATGTTCATCCTTTTCCTTTTCCAATTGCACCCTTATTTCCCGTAATTTATTAGCTTCGTCACTTAATCGCTGCTTCTCCCAAATAACTCTTGCATCCATATTGGTGTCTGGGAATGGTGATGGTGGAAATTCAACAATTGGGCTTGATGAAGAAGCAATTATAGGCCTTTCAGAGATTTCCAATTGGGGAGACTTGTGATCTTGGGGTCCTGATAGCTCAGCAATCAATTTGTCCTTTTGAATTAGCTCTATCTTGAGCTCATTGTAAGATTTGAGGACAGTTTCAAATTTGAGCCTGAGATCCTCTTTTTCTTGGGCATCTTTCTCTTCCACCTTGACATTGAACTTGGCAGTCTCTAAAATTAGGTTTGAAGCTTCTACTCCAGAAGTCTCACCCACTCTTTGTACCAACAGATTGCCTGCATATTCCGTAGAGAGGGCCTCTTTCTTTCCTTTGTTCTCGTCCCTCTTAAGGGACCACATTACTAAGGCTGCATGATCTTTTGAGAAAGTAGTTCCTCTAGCAACCTGTTGAGCCTATTCTATTGTAGCAAGAATCTTCACCTTGCTTTTCCTGACTTGATAAAAAAGTATTGCATCAGCAATGTCCCACTCTGGTAGAATTAGCACCCCTATAGTATGGACCATGGCCCTTCTCTCCTTAGGAGTAATCTTTTCAAATTGCTTCATGAGTTCACCCTTGGTCTTAGTTTCAATTTCTATTATACTCCTATCAGGGAACTCCTCCTTTCTCTTTTCAAAAATTTCCTTAAATTGATTTATTTTCATTCTCCATAGAAATTGGGAGAATGCCCTAGTTTTGACAAATTTGTCATTAGCGAGAAATGAATCACTAGTGGCTTGTTTCAAAATAGGGTACATTTGTTTACCCTCAAATTCAGAAATAGTTAGATCCATGGCCACCTCCTTAGGTGCCTCTGGCATCCCTTCTTGCAACTCATCATTAGAAACAAAAATGTTTCCCTCACTACTCATCTGAACTAGTTGTTCTTCTACCCCATGTTCATCTAATTGGATAGGGGACTAAGAAGGAGAATAGACATTCTCTCCTAGCCTTGATTCTTCTTGTCTTTGCCTCTTAGGAGAGGGTGCCTACATTACTAGATCATCTATGGGTCTTTTTTCTCTTGAGGTGGAGGGAAGATCCTCACCTCTTTATTGTGGTGGAAAAAGGATACTGTAACCACTTCTCTTCTGTACAATGTATGTTCCCTTAGGAGTCAATTTCATGTACCTTGGCTGACTCAAAATTTGTTTGGCCCTTTCAGGCTCTACCTTACTGACCATGATTTTCTTTTCATTCACTACATGCATAACCCCTTCAAAATGTTCCATAAGGGCATCTACTTTCCTAGCCCAGGGTTCAAATCCCTTCAGTGGGTCATAAGCCTTATCAAAGTTCCTAATGAAATCTACAGTCTTTTTGTAGATGACCCACTTCTCCTTCTTAATTTTCTGAGTTTGAAGGTCAAACTCATTTCTTATTATATCTTCAAGAAAATTAAATTGGTGTTCTATGAGAGCACATCTTACCTTGTCTTTGAACATTCCTAATAGAAAACCCTCTGTGTCTGCACATCTGATAGTGGCTGTTGTCATTCTGTAGGGTTGCAAAAATTTATTCAAATGTACCCATCCTCTAGTAATAACATACTGATGAGCTATTGTGATATTAGGGAAAAAGGTCCCTCTTCCCTTACCAGTGAGAGTGGTTTTATGTAGGTCCCTCTTGCCCTAGAATCAAAGTCAAAGACTTATAGAAAGCATGTGCTCTCTTACTAAACAAGTCTAGCCTAAAAGGCTCTGGTGTGATTGCACTAACAACACATATTGATCCAATTTCCTCCAAAAATTCCCTTAGAGGCCCTGCTCTCAAATAATCCCTCTGTGCCTCATATATCTTTGTAAACTCTATGAAATCTATTTTCTCCAACCCAACAGAAGGGTCATTTAGTGTTAATACCTCCCTAATCTCATCATTTGTGATGTTGATTAGGTCTTTCTCATTTATTTCCTTGACACATTTTGTCATAGGATCATAATGCTTAGCAATTTGGATCAGGAACTCTGCATCCATGAATACTCTAGGAACCACCAACTTCCCTATATCAAATTGCCAAATATTACTAAGGGGGGCACAAGAATTTCTTTGTGAGTAGGCTGACCTGAATAAAATAAGACCATTATGATCTTTACCCACCCTAGCATCTCTCATCCAATTTCCTTTATCATGGAGTCCTTCAGCTACTAAGTCCCTAGGGTTTCTTGGGACCAATTCCTTGAGTCTAGCTGCATCAGATATTCAAAGATACCCCTATCTTTGTATTCTATCTTACCAGACAAGTTCCTTTTTGGCAGCATTTTGAAACTAGGTCTTTTTAGAACAATATAAAACCCAAGAAACCCCTAAATATCTATCAACTAGAAACACAATTCCTCCTATAATTTCTTTATAGACTTCAAAAGACTCCTGAATTCAGAAAAGTTTTACCTACCAAGCACCTGAGAGAACTTCTCTTAAAATCACTCCAGAGGAAAAACCAATGTGCTAGGAAACTTATGAGAGTGGTAAAGAGAAACAATGATCGAATTTTTCTATATAATGTTTCCAACCATTTACAATCCATTTGCACGTAGCTCAATAAATCTACCATTACTGAAAGATGGCGGCCTTAGCACTCACAGGATGTGAAAAACATTAGAGTAGAAATTTGAATTTGGGCCATTGATTTATTTCCTTTTAGGTGCATCAGATGGTTGATAAATTTAGAAACATAACCCTTCGTTACTTTTCCCCAAATTAGTTCTCGACCAATGAGAACATTTTAATATAGCCATGTGAGGTAATATACAACTTAACTTCATCTCGATCAAAATGGATAGGTGTCACCCTATCACTAAAGTGCAAGCATAATATACAAGCATCTTTCTTGAGTAGTGCAATGATAGCCACAAGATCTTTTGCCAACCTGTAGCATTTTACCACCTTCTACAATGATGGCCCCACAATTTCCTTTAAAAATTTTATCGAATCAGGAGATTCTAGGTTGGACATGTCAGCAAGCTGAAAACCCTGTTGTTATCCTTAGTGTCAAGCATGCTGATAGCCTGACATGTCATCACTACCCTTGGCCAATCAGAAACACCCAAGTCATCAACAAAGGACCCACCTTTTACTTCCTATCATCAAACAAGATCAACGATTTTCGCTATACTGCTGACCTTAAAAATCATGCACTTTATACAAGTGGTATAATGACAACCATGAGATCTTATTGAACCTTAATCATCCAAGAAAACTAGACCCACTATGACACCTCACTTGTCTTTCTATCAAATCAGAGTATGCCATGTTGCAAAGAACCAGCAAGTGGGCCTCCTTACTTTTTCTTCCTCGGCACCCCAAAACTCTGACAATTGCCACATCATAATTTATTGAAACCAATAGAAAATGAACATGTTGGTGTGACCTGGCACTTTTAGGACCCAGATCATACTTCATTCCTTAAAGAGAATCGAATGGTCATCGCTATACCGTAAGCTTAAATTCCTTATATCTTTCATCAATGATATAACGACAACTGTAAGATCAATTTGTTGTTTAATCTTTTGAAAAGTCTGACCCCACAGCTGCTATGTCACCAAAGACAGATGTCAATCCTAGAGAAAAGTCATGGAGACTGACAAGTCAGAACCTGCCACTGTCAGTGAAGCTTTGATCGGATGCTTGTCACTAAAGCATGATACTTAAAAGGTTATCAACTTAGTCCAATGATATAATGACAGTCGTAGGATTAATCCAGTGTTTAACTGCCAGCATACCCCTTTCCTAGATGGTCCCACTTGGATAGATGGCACTTTGTCACTAAAGTGCATGCCAGACATTCTGACAACAGATAGTCTTGTGGTTTAATGACAACCACTCAAATTTAAAGGGTTGACACCTAGGAAAAAATCACCGAAAACTTAGGCTTTGAAAGAAAAGATTAAAATGTACCCCATCCGACAACCTAATGACACAACATGAAAAGGGGTCATTTCTAAAGGGGTGGAAAATAGCACATGCATTTTTTGGAGAATTAGTGAGCCAAAAAATGTAATGTTAAAATATAACAAGGCCTAAAACCAGCTAGGGCTTTCATTAAACGTAGGGTTTTAAACATGAAACCCTGCCATCAGGTCTGTAACTTGGATTATTTTTTAAAGTTTTGGCATGGAACTAAAAAAATTTAGAACAGTGCTAACACCAAGATTGCATCATGTAATATTTCATATTGGATGAGTTATAGAGGTTTTCGTGAAGACTAGTTACTAAACAGTGAGAATGGAAGTTGACAAAGATAGTCTTTGTATTTCTAATGTATCTTACAAAAGGTTTGGATTCAGTGTATGCAAGCTTGAGGGATGAAATACAAGGTAATGGAGAATGTTCATTGGTTAGCGCAAGGTTCAAAAAATTGGATGACGTCAACTGTGGCATGTGTTCTAGAGAAGATTTATTTGGGATCTGACTTCAAAGATGTAGCTTGCATTTCAGTTGAGGATTATGAATTAAAGATGTCGATCCTCAATTGATGTAATGTAGTCATTTTATGCTTGTCTTAGATACCGTGTGTATCTTAGCAAGGGTTTATGTAATTGTTTGTACTTAGGAAAGCCTTATTGGCCGACTTGATCATGAGAATTGTAATAGGGTATATATGTAAGATCTTTTCTTTAGAAAAGATATGGATGAAATGTATGTGACACAAAGAGAGTATGAAAGTTGCGAGCTTGTGTTTGTTGATGTAGAGAAGAGGTTTACTTGTGCACTTCATTGGAACTGATCAAGCAAAGACAGTTTCTGCCAAACAGTTCAAATGATTGTGTATTTCTTTATATACACCCGTGTTGCGAACAATGAGTTGTGAAGGTGGATTTAACATTTTTTGGGCAGCGAGCCTAGGTAGTGAACCCACCCTTTCTTTTTGACTCCTAACAAGGTCTGTCCTCTAACAAAGATTGTGTACTATAATGTTTCAATAAGCTCCTAATAGGGATAAATCTTCTAAGAAGGATATTATACTCTTAGTACGTCATTTGTGGGTGCTAATTCCCATCGGGGCTTTTACCTTTAACGGGGTTTCCTTGACTCCAAAATATTGTGTTATTGTGTTGGCATTCATTGTGTTCATTAGATTTGATATTGCTACTATTCAAAGTTTAAAAGTTTAATAATATTCTATACAACTAATTGAGCTCCCCTCTTAGTTTTATTATGGATTTTTATTCCTAACAATTGGTATCAGAGCTTTTTGTCCTCAAAGAGAAAGCTTAATAGCTTGAGGTGATCTCAGAGATGGCATTCGATAGGAAGGATAGTTTGAAGTTTGATCCTGAAAAATTTGACAGTTGGAAGAACAAGATGTGAACTCATTTTCTATGTTTGGACATCAACTATTGGTTAATTACAAAGAATAATGTAGCTATGAAGATTGAGATTGATTTTCCATTAGCTACTGATGATGAAAAGAAGGTATTTTGAAACAACATGGTCACAAGGGAAGCACTAATCAGTGCACTATCTGAAGGCTAGTTTACTGAAGTCAAAGACTTGGATTCAGCACATGAAATTCAGAAAAGATTAGAAGCATTATATATGAAGGAGACAAATATATCAAGCAAGAGAAGTTATAGAACTTGAAAACAAAGATGGAGAAGTTGCAAATAAAGGATGATGAAAGCATAAGGGCTTATGTTCAAAGGGTTACAAAAGTTGTGGTTTGAATGAAAAATTGTGGAGGCACTTATGATGAAGAAGAAGTTGTTGCGAGGATCCTTAGATCATTGAATCCTGTGTACAAGTTCAAGGCTATGTCTATTCAAGAAGAGACTATACGTTTAACTCTGAACTTTAGCAGAGAGATGTTGATTGCAAAACTAACTACCTTTGAAGCTGCTAAAATGGGAGATTTGGTACCTAAAGTTGAATCTACATTCAAGGCATCTACACACAAGAAAATGTTTGTACTTCTAAGAACCAGTAGTGAAGACGTAAAAGATGAGCTTGGTGAGTATGTTGAGGAATGGGAACAGATAATGGTAGAGGAAAGAAAGATGGATGAACTTGTTGCACTGATTTCTAGAAGAGAAAAGAGATGTAAGGCAAAATTTGAAGGAAAGTCATCCTTGAAATGTTTTTAATGTAATAAGGTAGGTCATTTTGCATCTAGATGTCCTACAAGAGTTCCTAAGTACAAGCCTAAGTTTTTCAAATCTAAGAAGGATAAGGAATGTTATTATGCCAGTGAAGGCATTTTTTATGATGATGATTTAGATTATGAAGAGATTGGATTTGTTAATATTAGAGATGAACCAGTACATGAAGAAAAGGCTTTAGTATCTCATGTTAATAAGAAAACTAAATGGATAATAGATAGTGTTTGTTGACATCATATGACTGGAGATAGAAACAAGTTTGTTAAATTAATGAAGTATGATGGTGGTGTTGTGAGATTCAGAGATAATCTTCCTAAACCTATCATAGGTGTAGGATCTATTACTTTGGATGGAAAGACTAATACTGATAATGTGCTACTTGTTGATGGACTTAAGCATAACTTTCTTAGTGTAAGACAGTTGATGGATACAGAGTTTCAATTAAGTTTTGTGAATGGTAAATGTTTTATCAAAAGTAAGGCAGGAAAGTTGATTGCAACCAATACCAAATCTAGAGGTAATGTATTTGAATTGAATACATCTGGAGCCTCTTGTTTTATTGCAAAGGTAGATGACAATTGGTTATAGCACAAAAGATTTTGTCATGTTAATTTTGATAACATTGTGAAGGCAATTATGGCTAATGCAATAAGAGATCTACCGAATATTGTGAAACCATCTAACACTATATGCAAAGAATGTGTTATGGGAAAATAGACTAGAAGAAGTTATAAAAGAAAAGCATATACATCAAAAGGAAAGTTGCATCTAGTACATAAAGATCTATGTGGACCTACAAGGACAAGATCATACTATGGTGAAAGGTATTTCATACTTTTTTTTATGACTTTTCTAGGATGATGTGGGTTACTTATTTGAAAGAGAAATCAGAAGCATTTGATAAATTCAAGTTGTTCAAAGAAAAAGTAGAGAATGAACTAGGCTTAAAGATAAAATATTTAAGGTCAGACAGAGGTGGAGAGTTTACTTTAGACTTATTCAATTTATACTGTGAAGAGCATGGAATAAAGATACACACATCTGCTCCTAGGACTCCACAACAGAATGGGATAGTAGAGCGAAGGAACAAGACTATACTTAATATTGCTAGGATAATGTTGCTTGAAGGAAATGCATCTCATATGCATTAGAGAGAGGTTGTTGGGATAACAGTATACAAATTGAATAGAATTCAAATTAGAGAAGGTACAAGTAAGACTCCTTATGAATTATGGAACTTGATCATACTCCTACTGTAAAATATTTTAGAATATTTCGTAGTAAGTGTTATATCAAGAGAGATGATGAGATATGAAAGTTTGATGCTAGAAGTGATGAAGGAATTTTCCTTGGTTAGTGTACTAAGAGAAAGGCTTATAAATGTTTCAATCTAAGATTGTGAAAGATGATTGGAAGTAATGTAACAGTTACATAGGTGGATTTTTCCATTGGAGATATTGTTATATATGGTGGCTACTAGGTGGTGTCCCTTATGCCATCTCATCAAAAGAAATTTATTTTATTTTATCCTATGTTTGATGTTTGAATTGAGCATAAAAATATGCATTCAATGGAGGTTAATTCACAATCTTGAACTCCTATGTTTGGCCTAGTGGTCATGTGCCACCTATGGAAGTTTCTAGGGGATACCAAAATGTTCTAAACTATGCAAGTTTTTGCAACAATTTTCTATTCTTCATTATTTGAAATGTGTGACCTTAATCCATCAACTCTTTTTTGCAAGTGGAAGTCAAGATTGATGTTCATTTATATTTTCTAGAATAGAAATTCCATTAGATAAATAATCTAGTTTTAATTTTCATTCCTAGAGAATAAAAATACAAATAACCAATGAATAAGTATTTATTTGGAATAGTAAGAGGAAAATAAAAACCACCTATAGATGCAAATAATTGTTGGATTAGAGCATTAGAGATGAAAAAGACAAGGCTATTATTGGTCTTTCTCTTGCAAACTCTAAACTTCATCATATAGATTTAGATAAATCTTTTACAGATATTTGGGATAATCTAAGAAAGCTATTTGGAGCAAGAGAAGTTAATTCAAAGTTTCCATAAAAGATTCATTTATTGAGGTTCAAAATGGAAGATGAAATCACAATTCAAAATCATATAATGATTTAAGATCTCTGATTAGGAACCTAGTAGAGGTTAAGGCTCCAAAAGACAATGATGATGCCAGACCATCATGTTAAATAGTTTTCCCTCAAAATGCAATAATTCTATTTTTACACAGTCAAATCACTTCATAAACTCTAGAAGATAGGATTTCAACACATCTAGCAGATGAAAAGAGGATGAAGGAAGGTATAGAAGAAGATCATCATATAGATAAATCATTATACTCATGAAGTAATAAGAAATGGTCAGATAAGAATAAAAGAAATAATAAATGTTTTTACTATAATAAAAAGGACCATACAACATGGGTTTGTATAACTAGAGCTAGTGATGTTATTAAGAGAAAAATGAAAGAATAATTTAATGAAGGAAATGTTGATTTTGTTGAAGATGAGGATACATGAGATGATGGAGAGGTCATTAATGATTCTTATGCTTCTATTAATCATAATTTTCTCTTTGAACCTTCACATCTATAGGTTGAAAACATAAGAGGATGGAGGAACCTCCATCATATCAAGTTAGCTTCTCTCTTTGAGATGGTGTTCTACATGAGAAGTGATTTTGGTAATTTTAGGTTTTTGTTTTGATTTACTTTCTAATGCTAACAAATTTGAAGAATGCATGTCTTTTGAAGGTTCATTTGGAGACATGTTTGGGATAAATGGTATTGCACTCAATATGGATTTTTTTCTAGTGAGCTTCAATTATATGATTTAGAATTATACTCTTTCTCAATCACTATACAATGATAGAGATCCATTACATCTCTTAGATATCATTGTTAAATAATTAAAGACTATAATTTGAGAGTTTGAGAATGAGATCTTAAGAACACAACCTAATGATACACCTTTATGAGGGTCATAGAGGAAGAGCAAGGGAAAGAAGAAAAGGCCCTTCGCATGATAAGTCACAAGGGAAGTCAAAGAAAGGACCCTCTCAATCTGAAGGAAAGAAAGATTGCTGGTACTGTGGAAAGCCTGGTCACTTGAAGAAATATTGTTGGTCTCAAAAAAATAAACAAGTAGACTCAAATGAAGATGGCAGTAAGGAAGCTAATGTTGCAAGTAATACTTTACAAGATTCTTTAATCTTATGTTTGGATAATGTTAATGATTCCCAGGTAATAGATTTTGGGATCCCATAGAAAATATTTTCAAGATTATGTTCAAGGTAATTTTGGATAGGTATATTTGGGTGATGATGAGCCCTATCCCATTGTCAAAAAGGGAAAGATAAAGATCAATTTTCCAAATGAAAATGATTGGATGCTATAGGAGGTAAGGCATGTTCCTCATTTAAGAAGAAATTTAATTTATGCAAGACAACTGGGTAGTTAAGGCTACATAGTCATGTTTAGAGACAGTGTCTGGAAGGTAACTAAAGGTTCATTAGTACTACCTAAAGGTGCAAAGGTAGGCACATTATATCTATGTACTGGTAACACTTACTCTACCTTAGTTGCTACTAATAATGTTAATGAAGGGAAAGCTACTGTAGATGTTGTAAGAACATATTAAAAAATGTGGCACCATAGCCTTGGGAACATGAGTGAGAAAGGGATGAAAATCCTTCACTCTAAAAATCTATTTCCTAGATTGAAAAATATTTATTTAGAGTTTTGTGAATATTGTGTTAATGGTAAAAATAAAATAGTTATATTTCTGAGAGTTGGGAAACAAAAGAAGAGTGAGAAGTTAGAGCTAGTGCATTCAGATTTATGAGGACTGGATCAGGTATCATCTCTTGGTGGCTCTCATTATTATGTTATTTTTATAGATGATTGAACTAGGAAAACATGGGTACATTTCCTGAAAGAAAAATCTGATGTTTTTGAAACATTTAAGAAATGGAAAGCTTTGGTTGAGAATGAGAAAAGAAAGAAGTTGAAGTGTCTTATATATGATAATGAAGGTGAGTATTGTAGCACAATGTTTGAAAATTACTATTCTATCAATGGAATTCGAAGGAAGAAGACAGTTCCATGAACCCCACAAGAAAATGGTGTGTGAGAAAGAATGAATAGGACAATCATGGAACATGCAAGGAGCATGAGATTGCATGTTGGACTGCCCCTTCATTTCTGGGCAGATGTTGTAAACACTACTGTCTATTTTATAAACAAAGGACCTTCAACCCCTTTGGATGGCGGTATTCTAGAGGAAGCATGAACTGGTAAAAAGGTAGATTATTCATTTCTAAAAACCTTTGGTTGTGAATCATTTGTCCATGTTGACAAAGAAAATAGAACCAAGCTTGATGCTAAATCTCTAAAACCTAGCCTCTTTGGATATGGAGTAGATGACTATGGTTATCGGTTATGGCATTTTGAAAATCATAAAATAATTAGAAGTAGAGATGTTATATTTAATGAGAAGGTCATGTATAAAGAACAATTACAAGAAAAGAAGCATGAACGGGTCAAACAAGAATATGTGGTGTTGGATGAGATTTTTGAAAATGAAATGCCACTGGTACCTGATGCTCAACAACATGTTATCCCACAAAATCTTGTAAGTGTAAGACATTATACAAGGTCAAGTAGACCTCCTAAAAGGTTTTCTCCTTCTTTGTATTCTATTTTATTGATTGATTCTAGTGAACGAAAAGAATATGAAGATGCAATGCAGGTGGATGCCAAAAAATAGTGGAATCTAGGCATGAAAGAGGAGATGGACTCCTTGTTGAAAAATAAGATTAGGGACTCAGTCCCTTTACCTGAAGGAAAAAAAACCTTTCCTAACAAATGGGTTTATAGAGTGAAGGAGGAAGATGGAGGAAAGAAAAGGTATAAGGCCATACTTGTGGTAAAAGGTTTTGCACAGAAAAAGGGTATAGATTTTGATGAAATATTCTCCCCTATTGTGAAAATGACTTCAATTAGAATTGTACTAAGTCTTATGATTGTAGATGACTTGCATCTTGAACAAATAGATGTCAAAAAATATTTTCTCTATGGAGATTTGGAGGGGGAAATTTACATGCAGCAACTAGAGGGATATGAGGTCAAGGGTAAGGAGAATTTGGTGTGCAGGTTAAGGAAGAGTTTGTATGGCCTAAAGCAGGCACCTTGACAATGGTATTTAAAATTTTATAGTTTCATGGCTGAACAAGGTTACCATAAATGTCATTTTGATCATTGTTTATATTTTAAGAGATTCGATAAAGGGAGATACATTATGATGTTACTCTATGTTGATGACATGCTTGTTGTTGGGTCTAATATGCAACAAATAAATGAACTTAACAGAAATTAGCAAGGTCATTTTCTATGAAGGATTTGGGTGCTACTAAGGAAATCCTTGGTATGAGGATAACATGAGATAGGAAAAATAGAACCTTGAATTTGTCCCTAAGTGAGTATATAAAGAAGGTGTTAAAAAGATTTAATATGCAGGATGCAAAAATAGTCAGTACACTTTTGGCTATTTATTTCAAATTGACTAAGGAAATGTGCCCAAATGAATAGGAAGAGGTAGATAAAATATCTAAAATCTCATATTCATCAGCTATTGGCAGTCTGATGTATGCAATGGTATGCACATGACCAAATATTGCTCATACAGTGGGAGTTGTCATCAGGTATATGATCAATCTGAGTATGGAACATTGGAATGCTATCAAATGGATTCTTTGATATTTAAGAGGTACTACTACAAAGGCATTATGTCTCATAAGATTCAATTATGCTCTGAGTAGATTTGTTGACTCTGATTTGGTAGGAGATATTGATACAAGGAGTACTACAGGGTATGTTTTCACTGTAGGGGGTACTGCAGTCAGTTGGATTTCTAGATTGCATAAGGTTACTACACTTTCAACCACTGAAGATTAGTATGTTGCTGCTATAGAAGCTAGCAAGAAGATGATTTGGTTACAATGTTTTTTGGAAGAATTGGGTCAGAAGAAAGAAGATCCCTTGTTGTATAGTGATAGCCAAAGTTCCATTCATCTTGAAAAGAATTATACTTTTCATTCAAGGACAAAGCACATACAACTCATGTAGCATTTTATAAGGTCTATAGTGGAGGATGGCCAATTATGGCTTGAGAAGATTCACACAAGTGACAATCCTGAAGACATGTTCATGAAGGCAGTCCCCAAGGAGAAGCTGATTTCTTGCCCAGTTTCTATTGGGATTCTTGACTAATGATCATGGAGTTAATACACAACAAATTCTTGTATCCTGTGGGAGTTTCATGTACTGCATTGTCATCTAGATTCAATCTCCAAGTGGGAGAGTTTTTGGCATGGAGCCTGAAAATGTCTCCGAGTCAAAGATTGTTGATATTGTGGTGACTGATCATGTAGTGGGTGTTGATATTGTGGCAACTCATGAAATTTTTTGTATTTCTTTGTGAAAAAGAAAACCAACATTGTAAAACCCTCAAATGGCCAATTTTAGAGGTTTCCCAAAAAGGCATGTTATAAGTGGCTAAGATGCATAATGCATTGTAATGTTGGTGTATTATTTTTCTAGATAATAAGAAAGGTTAGATAGCTGTGTAGGTGGACGTAGCACAGGGTTTCAATGAACCATGATAAATCTAGGTGTTATCTATGTTCAGATTATTTTCTTCTTTTGTTTTTGCATATAACTATTTATTTTTATATTGTTTCTAAGAGTTGTCAAATCCTAAAAAAACAACTTGATAGATCTTTTCTTGGTTCAAGATATGCTACCTTGAAATAATATTTTCTTAAAATATATATTCATATTATGTAATCCTTAAGGGGGTCCATAAGACAAGGTATTTTTGATGTTTTTAGGATCAATGTAATAGGGGGATGTTGGTGTTTCTACATAACTGTATTACATTTTCTATTATTGGGTGACTATAGTAACTATCCTTAAACAAACTATAAATAACATTGTATAAATGCTCCTTGAGGTTATTGAATATATACAATCAATGTTAATCTCTAGAAAATATATTGTTCAATAATTAACAATAGATTCTGGCCTATTGCAGCCTCTGATAGCTCTCAGGGGCATGATCTTCATATTTCTCCCTCTAATTTTGAGGATTTTCTTTCCCATAATGGTAAGGAGAAGAACTCTTAGTCATCTATGGATTTGAGCCTACATGACTTTTAGCCTAAACTGAAGATTATATTTGGGGTGTTGGAGACATCTAAATATACCTTGACATACTTCTTTAGATTGATGAGATCGGATTATCATGAGATTAAAACTCTCAACCTTAAACATAGGGATATCTCTACTAAGTTTGAATATTAAATTTCAAGGAAGATATGAGGGATAAAGTGCGGGTGAATTTTGATCCTTTTCCTTCTGATGGTGGAAAGGAGATGCCTTGAGGTACCCCTAATAGTTCCCAATAGAATAAGGAAGAGAAGAATATGATGGACAATTTCTTAAAGAATAATGTGGAAGATATTGATATTGAACATGAAGGAGAGGTATGATAGTAATATTGGGGAAGAAAACTAGATGATCAATAAATGTGATACTACTCTATATAAAATCATGGAGCATATCCATAAAGTGGTTAAATCTTCGGTTGAAAATATGACTACCTTGGTGGATAAAATTGAAAAATTTCACCAAGATAGGGGAGTGGTTGATTTGGATTATGAAAAGAGGGAAATGAGGAGAATTTAGGCCCAAGAAAGAGGATGAGGCCTATCATGAAGAAGAAGGCTCCCAGTTTTCCTTGGGACATTCTGGAAGTGTAGGTGGCAGCCCAGAGGATGAATCAACTTGAAGTTGAATTCATTGAAAATTTAAAGAATCTAGAGATTAGTGTTGTTTCTATCAGTTCTATAGTGTCTCTTTGATAGCTCTTGGTTGGCTTTCAATTGATGTAGGGCTAGGTTTTCTTAGTGTGTCTAGTATTTTATTAGTCTGGATTTCTTTTTAGTCTGTTTTATGTTGTTGGGTATTACTAATATATCTTATGTAATCACTTTGTAAAGGTTTTCAAGTCCCTTGATAACCCAAATTTTCCTTAAAAGAAAAAATAATTAACAATAGATTATAATATACTTGCAATGAAATCTTCTCATAGGAGTATCGCCAATGAAGATCTAGAGGTAGCTCAACAATTATCAAACTCTTACAATATATTATAATGTCTCTCATGTGATGGGGTCATCATAATTACCACCATTTAATTTATCAATCTAGGTAAGTGTCCATGGTTGTATGTAAGAGAGATGAAATAAAACTTACTTGGGATTCTATTCTATAATACAATTGCAAAAGTCAAACCTACTTCAAAGTACACTTGCTAGAAATGGAATTATTTCTTGAATATAATTTATTTTAGGAAAACTAGAAATACATTATTGGAAATGAAACTAGAAACTATCCTATACCCTCAAGCTAAAACAAACCTTTCTAATTTCCCCTTTTCTCAATTGATTACAATTATTTATAGAATTCATAGTCCATATCTACCCAAATAATCTACTAAGAATGTGGATCCAAGATCTTATTTTTGAGGGGGTATTTACAAAACTTTTAGTAAACAACAACTATTGTCCTTCATCCTGTCACCTTTCCTTTAATCTACTTTAATCATTAAGTGCTCTTTCCTTGTTGTGAAATATGTCAAATGCTCAAAAGGGCTTTTAGCCCTTGTTATCTATTTTTTATATCATTTTAATTTTTTTAAATTTTGTTCATAAATAAGAGAGATATTATTGTTTTAATAAGATTGGTTTTTTAACTAAAATTTATGCCATTTATCACAAAAATTTTATCGCACTCATATTAAATTATGAATCATGTTGTGTGACCAAAAGAGTCGTTAGCCCTTGAAGACTATTTATGGGAACTTGATTTTAGATGATCTTTGAGTTCTCAACATGAATGAAAGAATTAATCATCAATTTTGTTAACTAAATTATTTCTCCTAATCATAAAAAATATGTTACAATTATACAACTATATTTAAGTGCATTGGTAAGTTGAGTTATCTTTGATGGAGAAAGATAACATAGTGTTGTGTGCAAATGCAACTTGGATAAAGCAAATACTTTTCCCATTGGTTCAATAATGACATATGCTCCATAATTGCACATGAATGTTGGACTGTGCTTTTAGTTTAAAGGAGTCTTCTTTCTCTTCTCATGTTCTCTTCAAATCCTTCTAAAATGATCATATTTTTCTACAACCAGTGTTTGGAGCTCTTTGTAGAAAGTATTTTTGAGACCTTCTCCTTGTCACATGAGTTATTTAATAACTTGTTTAGATATATTTAATATCTTGCACACTCCTAGAGACATATTAGAATTAATTTTCATCACATTTATTTACTGAAAATAAACCAAATACCTACTTTATATTTTACCTTAAACAACTAAAGAACTTTCCATTGATGGTCTAGTCCTCTTTAACACCAGTTTACTAGGACAACATATATTATTCTATTAAGTTAATGATGATACAATTTCTAGTCCATTCCAACAATCTTCCATTCAAGCATCCAAGTTCAACATTGAAGATCAAGGATTCAAGCATTCAAGCCTTTGAAGGGATTTGGTTCAAGCATTCAAGATTCATCATTCAAACCCTATATCTATCCATCATGGTGGTGTGATCTTCCTTCAAGATCTTTTGTTCATCTTTAAGATCCATTTCATTCTTCCCTGAAGGTGGATTCCAAGCATGCAATCATGGAGGTTTTGATTTACATTTGTTAATGTTATGTTCAAGCTTTCTTATCAATATACTTGTTTACATTTGAAATACAATTGCATATCTATTGAATATCATAGCTTCATTGTTAGTCTACTTCTACTACTTGCTAGCATTTTCTATTTAAATTCCATTACTAAGGTTGATTCCAAACCAAGGTTTGACCAAGGAAAACCCCTCATCCAAACAAAAAAACCATTTTTCTTGCAGGCACAAGTAGAGGACAGTGAATTGAAGTGCAGGTTTGGATACCCTTTTCGGCAAACTTAAGAGATCCGCGAACAAAATTTTTGTCAGAGCTATTTTGGGTCAAGGATGACCTTTAGTAGGGAGTTAGCATTTGCCCCATTATCTGGGTCAAGGATGACTTCATCAAAATTGAAAAATATTTTTGTGTTTTGTAGATCTCCCAGTTTCGGTTGAGGTTATGGGAAATCAACAGTTTCTGAGACTGTTTGACAGGGTTTCTAGCAGGTTCTTTTCCAAAGGTAAGTACCTTTATTTCTTCATTTCAACATGACCATTTCAAGATTTACATTCCATCCCCTCACAATTCAAATGTATGTTTAAAATATTGGTCTTGGGGTCTCTTTCATGTGCAAACCATTGTTCTAGGACCCCATTCATATTTTATCCTTTACATTTTGGTGAACCCGCGATAGAAAAATCTTTCTTTTGTGGTGTTAGATTTACATTTTATGTTAGATCTTAGATGCATATAAATTTCTTATCTTTGGTGGAATTAGATGCCCTATTGTGTTTGATTTCCTTTTCATTCTTATAAATTTCATTTGAATGCATTTGGATATATCTAGATCTATTTTCTATGCATTTCCTTATTTGTTATCATGTGGTATAAATTATTTTCAAGTGTTTTCAAATTCCTTATTGATAGGGATGATAATCCTCCTATTTGGGATGAGCCTTTGGATTTGGATGTTGATTATTCTCTTCCCCATGGAACCATTGTGAATGATCCCTTGGATAAAGACATTAATTTATCCCCTCCTCATAAAGAAGCTTTGATACAAGAGGGTGATTTATTAATGGATTACATATTCATAGACAACGATGACTCTTTTTCTAAAACACACTCCCCTTATGCAGATATTTTAGCGAAAGAAGAAGAAATTATATATGCTTTACCTCCATTTGGGATTACTTCTAGTGATGAGGCATTAGTGGAGAATGATATGAATTCCCTTAATGCTCTCCCTTTTAGTGATGATCTTATGGAGAATCAAGATTCTACCTCATCTTGTCCTAGGATGTCTTCTTTGCTACCTTCTTATGAATCTATTTGTAGTGTTGAGACAACTAACATGGTTTTTTCGAAACCCTTGTTGACTATCAAAGGTTGTACTCGCATTACTATCAAAGGTAAACCTATGGAGTCTTTGGAGTCTTTCAATGACCAAGATTCTATATCTCCCACATATCATACAAGGAATAATCCTCAACCTATTCTAGTGGTTTCTACTTCTTTTCCACCTTCTCAACCCATTCTTCCTCCTCCACCCCATCTTCCTAGCAAAGAGTATGATTTGATAAACCAATTACAAAATACTCCCACCAAGATTTGTTTATGGGAACTTCTTCAAACTTCACCTACTTACTATGAAGCCTTGCAAAAAGCTCTAGCAACTCTTCCCACTCCACCTCCTAATCAAGAGAAAATAAATAAGTTCTTACAATGCATGCATGCTACCCTGGGTCCTCCTAACATTGTTTTAATTCAAAAAGATTTACCTTCTAAATAAGTTCAGAATCAATATGATGCTCTTATGGTTTTTGTTTCTATCAATAAAAGTATCATTCATAGGACCTTGATTGATAATGGATCTTGGCTTAATGTTTTTAGCATGGATAGGTTCAAAGCAATTAACGCCAATCTTTCAACTATTCAACCTGACAATGTTCCTATACGTGGCTTTGATAACATTACTAAGAACACTTTAGGCATCATTACCTTACCTATCAAAGTAGGACCGATCATCCTGAATACTCCTCTTCATGTTATGCTTGGACCTCTCAATTATAACCTTCTTTTGTGTAGACCTTAGTTGCATGAGATGCATGTCGTTCCTTCCACCCTTCATTGTAAAGTTAAGTTTATACATAATAACAAGATGTATTTGCTTCATGTGGATGGCATGCCTAATCCTTGTCTACATATTCAAACCCACACTACTCCTAATCCTAATAGTAATCCTTCTTCCTCTAATGCTCTTCCTAGCGATGATTGGGGAACCTTGCATTTTACTCCTACCTTTATTGGAGAGTATAAAGTCTCTGATCTTGATTTTATGAAGCAACAAAGAGAGTTTCAACAATGAGTGTTTTCTAAAACCCTTAGGAATAACTTTGTCACTGCTTCTACCCACAATGAATCTATCAAACCTACTAATGATGACATAGTGACTACTGAAGTTCCATTGACTCATTTTGATATGGCTTCTTGTTATGGTCCTAGTTATCATTTCCTAGTTAAACAAGGATTTAATGGTCAAGGGTGTGGTAAGCATAAACAGGGAATTTAAATGCCCTCACAGAATGGGGGGCATGAGCATTCTTATGGATTAGGATTTAATCCTCAACAAAAAATCAATGTTAACAACATTTCAAATAACACTTTAAAACATGATGAAACTATGATGAAATTTGACTAAGAACTTCTTTTGCCTAAACTCCTTCATGCTAAGATGATTACTAGACCTAAACACAAAAGGAAATGTAGTCTACACTTGAAGACTCTTCCTTTTTTTTTTTATCATAGCCTTCATGATCACTCTACTAATGAATGTCAAGCTTTACAATATTAGATTAGGCAGCTCATTGATAGTAAGGTTATTTATATATCATGTGGCAATGAGTTGTATTTCAATCCCATTTTCTCTGAATAATATTTATGTTCCTATTATAGAGCTCCACATTATGTAAACAATGTTAGCCTAATCCTTGGGGGCTCCTTGTCTTGTATAGTGATGTGAGCAATATAATAGGTCCCCTTCCATCTTTGTTCCTACACTTGGGGGGCAAGGATGCCATCTCCTTCTTTTCTATCTTTCTAGGATCCACTTTTCCCTTTGTTAAGTAGTATTTATCTATTATATGATATCCAATCATACATGAAAATTTTGGTTTGCATTAAGGATCTTTGTCCTTGATCACAACCTCTTTTGTTGTTTGACATTGGATTTCCATGGTTGATAAAACTCTCACCTTGGAAGATGAGCAATGTGCTATCCCTCACAAGGGTTACTTTTTCACTTCTTGCATGATATCTCTTTGCATTCATCCCTTCCATGACCTCATAGGACCTGTGACCTTCTTGGCTTGGACTAGGTGTTGTCTATGGATATTGTCTGGATGTTGAAGAAGGCTTTATCCTTGTTCTTTTTTTTCCTTAACATGTCAAAATAGTATGTTTTTGTCATCTTAAGGAGGGGGGAATATATACGGCCTCCCTTGTTCTATATTATGCATTTTTTTTCTAACCTTTTGTTTTGCAGCATGCTAAATCTTGGAAGGTAACACACATAATTTTCTCTAAAGAGACACACATTTCCAATTCCAAATATGCTAAATCTTCCGAAGGTAACGCACATAAGTTGCTAAATCTTGAGGAGACACACATTTTTCAATTTCCATATGCTAAATCCTGAGAAGACATGCATTTTATATTTATAATGATACAAGAAGGTGGATCTATGGGTATTCCAGAAGCCGTCAAAAGATGCATTATAATTTCAAGCACATTTTTTGGGTGAACTATTAGGTTTTGCTACTTGTTGGTCTCTCCCTCTAGGGTGATTCATGGTAAGGTGGGCATCTTACTGGGTGAGGTAATCACTTTCTCCTTTCTCTCTTTTTGCTTTCATGCTAGTAGGACCGGATCATGAAGCTATGTTATTTATAGTGTTTCTCTTGTCTTTCTTATGTAATCATTTATGCTTTTATGATAGCTTTCCAAATATGATATTAGTATGAGAAATGTTTCTTTGCAAGGTTTCTTATGCTAATTGATTTGGATTTGTTAGTACTAACCCTTGCTCTTTTGTGTTTTCTTTTCACACCCTCGTGTGTGTATGTTGAGTTAGAATCCTTAGCCTAGGGGCTTGTGTCCTTAGCTAAGTGTTATTTTATCTTATTGAGAATCCACATGGATCTTTTCTTTCTTCTCCTTTACCAAGAGTTTGCATTGAATCCATACTCTTGCTAAAGTGGGGGCTTAATGTATCATCTTAAAATGGAAGCACTTCCATGTTAAGAGCATTTATCTCTTTGAGTAAGTGATATAGGATCATGTCAAGCACCTCAAATCAGTCTTTCCCTTGATCTAGCTTTCTCCCCTAGTTCTGCTTCTCTCTCCACCTATTTTCACTTTCTTTTTGTATTTCCCAACATTCTGGATTGAGGTTCTGAGGTTTTTGACCTCAAGGTCAAAGATGACCTTGAGAGTCAAGGATGACCTCGAGCCTAACCTAGGTCAGGTATGACCTCGACCATAACCTAGGGCAGGTCTACCTCATCCTTGACCTAGGGTTCAAATTTCAAGGTCTTGTGATTTCCAGGTGTCAAGTTTTGGAAAGATTTGTTTTCATGCTTCCGGGTCAGATGTTTTGGTCTTTGAAATGGTAAATCCTTAAATTGCATTAATCTAGGTCCATTTCTAGGGGTTAATATTAATTGGGATTTAATTCTCCAATGTTAGCAACTCTAGAAGTTTGTGCCCTAGATCACTATAAATGGAAGACTTCCTCTCTCATTTTCTTCATCCACAAGTTCTACAATCAAGTTTTCATCCAATTTCATGATCAAGGCATCAATTTTTTGGGAGATCAAGTGCTCAAGATTTTCTCAAGGAAAGATCAAGGAAGCATCCATTCAAGCAATCTTCCATTCAAGCATCCAAGTTCTCCATTGAAGATCAAGGATTCAAGCATTCAAGCCTTTGAAGGGATTTGGTTCAAACATTCAAGATTCATCATTCAAACCCTAGATCTATCCATCATGGTGGTGTGATCTTCCTTCAAGATCCTTTGTTCATCTTCAAGATCCATTTCATTCTTCCCTCAAGGTGGATTCCAAGCATGCAATCGTGGAGGTTTTGATTTACATTTGTTAATGTTATGTTCAAGCTTTCATATCAATATACTTGTTTACATTTGAAATACAATTGTATATCTATTGAATATCATAGCTTCATTGTTAGATCTACTTCTACTACTTGCTAGCATTTTCTATTTCAATTCCACTATTAAGGTTGATTCCAAACCAGGGTTTGACCAAGGAAAACACCTCATCCAAACAACAAAACCATTTTTCTTGTAGGTACAGGATAGTGAATTGAAGTGCAGATTTGGATACCTTTTCGAGGAACTTTCGAGATCCACGAACAAAATTTCCATCATAGCTATTTTGGGTCATGGATGACCTTCAATAGGGAGTTAGCCTTTGCCCCATTATCTGGGTCAAGGATGACCTCATCAGAATTGAAAAATATTTTTGGGTTTTGTAGATCTTGCAGTTTCAACTTGGTAGTGGAAAAATCAATAGTTTTTGAGACTATTTGATAGGGTTTTCAGTAGGTTCTTTTTTGGAGGTAAGTACCTTTATTTATTCATTTCAACATCAACATTTCTAGATTTACATCCCATCCCCTTACAATTCAAATATATGTTTAAAATATTGGTCTTGGGGTCTCTTTCATGTGCAAACCATTGTTCTAGGACCCTATCTATATTTTATCCTTTACACATGTTTTCTTTAAAGTAAAATTTTAAATCCTCCATTTACATGTGCCCTTAAATTTTTAAATTAAGTTCCATATAGTTTGCTAATGTCAACTTATTGTCTTCTCAATTGCAAACACATAGTAGTGAAGAAAGGACATGAACTCATAGTGTTATCATTTCCTTCTTAGGGAGAGTATCCATAGAAAAACTCCTTTGACATACTACCAAATATTATACCAGTCTAGTATAGATAAACTAAACTTTTCAAACTTTGCAGACCAAATTTATTTTTAAGCAATGTCTCTACATAAAGGCAAAAGAACCACACCAAATCATTTAATAAATTAGACAAAACAATAAGGACATGAAAATAAAATAAATATTAGAGAATACTCAATATGAAAACATCAATTTTGAACCTACAACGATCTTCACGCTAGATTATTGAAAGGCCACAACATCTACATGCACACTATTTCCATGAATACATATATGCAACCTATATCGCTATCCAAAACAAATTCTCACGCTACATGATACCCACAAAGGAAACACTCATACACTAACATTTTGTGGTCGTTGATTACTTGAACACTTAAACCACGAGAATTGAGATCTCCACAAGTTGTGATATTTCCCTTGTGGTTGACTAAAAAAACTTAAACGTTGTACATCGCACACAACACATGTAGATGTTCTAATCCTACTTGGGAAAATATAATACTACCAACATTAAACAAATAAAAACCTATTATGAACACCAATAATATTGCACATATAAATAGTTATCTTATACAACATTATTATTCAAACTAAGTTTATCCAACACAAAATGGTGTGGTCTCCATAAATTATTTCCATCCAATTCAAGTCGATGATTATGTCCATTTTTTATGTATAAAAAGAGTACACATGACCCAAGGATTTGATAATAAGCTCATTATTTATTAGAGCTTGGCAACCCTTGGCTCTCTAACCCCCTCAAAGAGCCCAAACATATCCATACATACTTTTTCTCGAAGTGGAAATAAATATCAATAAAAACCCAATACAATTGCAAGCTAAAACAAACAATGTCTTGCATCATAATGCACATAACTCCCCACACGTACCATACAATTTTTCTTCTACCTACCATTTATGATATAGAGATGTAATAAAACATAAAGAGAGTAAACAAGATGAAATAAAAATGAAAAATCATTCTTTTTAATGGTCAACTACCATCCTATAAATACTAACATAAAAAAACATACAATTTACTAGGGATCCACCAAAGGAAGTACTCTACCAGTTATTTAGTTGCTCTCAAGAAAAAATCATGCAAACAAAGACCATGTGGATAATTGCAGAATAATACCACCTAATACCAAACCTAAACAACTCTTTCCATCTTTCAAAACCAAATGTCTAAATGACACAATGAAAGCTGAATTAAAGTGCATGTCATTTCCAATTGTACCATATCTACCCTTTTCAACACCCTTTAATTTTCATTCCAATTGTTGTTTTCATCACTATTCTCATTGGAAAGAAAACCTCTCCAATTTGTGCTACTCATAAACCAAATGACAAAATGGGAGAATAAAAACTATTAACTACCTCAAGTTTTCCAAGCACACAATTAAACTATACCTCAATTCCGATTGCACCATAATCATCTTGCAAGTGTTGCTAACTTCAACCTATGAGAAAAGTACTACATGCAAGCCTCTTTTCACTATGATAGAAATGACAACTTCCAGGTGTGAAACAATATTTAGTGCCCCAATGACAAGTATTTGGCATGAAACAACTTCTAGGCCCAAAACACCATAAAATCAATTCAATTTCACGAGGCTAAAAAGTAGTCCAATTTTGGCTATAAGAATTGGATAACTTTTGGACAACGTGAAACAACATTCTAATAGTATACAACATTCCCTCAGCTAAATCAATCACTGCAATTTGATATTTTCCACAATGTTTTGAATAGGTGCATTTCACATATCAATACTAATATTTACAATCTTCTATAATAAATATTTTTAAGAACTTAAATAATATAAACATCCAACAAATATTATATTTTTTATTCAAATTATTATTAATATATAAAATGTTATCTTTTACATAATTCAATTGTTAACATGTCTAATTACAAGATGGTCCTATCGAGGGAACTATATTAATCTTGTTCATAATAAGAAAAAGTTATTTGTAAATTAAATATTTTTTTATTTAATTGAAAGATTCAAATATATTATGTTATATTTAAAAATGAAAATAACTCTTATTTTCCCTACTTTGTATTTAGATTATATTTTGCAATGTCATGTTGTAATAGTTGACTCTATTGTTTGAGGCTTTGCCTCCTTTTTGGATAGTTTCTATGTAAATTTTGAAATCCTTATTTATAATACAAAAATAACTCTTATTTAATTAAAAGATGGTCATATGGAGGGAACTATAACTCTCTACATAACAAAATTAAACTCCTTTTAGATTAACTTAAATGGTAAGAAAAATTTATATCCACATGTATCAAATTAAATAAAATAGTTCCAAATTAAAATAAATATATTTAAAATACTTAAAATAATTTCCAAATGATAACTCACAACAATATTTTAGAAAAATGTATTTCAAATATCTATACTATATATGTACAATCTTCTATAATAAATATTTTTAAAAGTTCTAGACAATATAACATTTTAAACTAATATTTTAATTTTGACTTTAATTATTATTAATATATAAAATTTGATTTGTTCACATAATTCTATGATAATATATTAAACACAAGGTATCTAATTATAAAATATCTTATAGAAGGGACTATAAATCTTGTTCACAATGCAAAAAAAATAATCTTAATGGGTTGTTAATTTGAATATTTATTTTATTTATTTTAGTGTGCTCAATTATCTCACTTTTGTTTTTTTGGGTGGGGTTGGATGAGGTGCTTTTTAAACACCTTGACAAAAAGTATGTTATGCACCCATGAAACTTTAGTTATAAAAGGAGGACTCCTAAGTAAGTTACTATAAATAATTGAGAGTTATTTGAAATTTCCAAAAATAAATTTGAGAAGCACAAAGTTAATGTGCTTAACTATCTTACTTTTGGGAGGCCTTTTTCAACACCTTGACAAAAAGAATGTTATGTGACCCTAAAACCTTAGTTATAATAGGAAAACTTACTAAATAAATTAATTTAAAAAATTGAGAACTCTTTAAATAATTTATAAATAAAATTTTAAGAAATGCAAATTAATGTACCTCCCATTAAAAAGAACCATATCCCATGAATCTAATTATTTTTATTAAATTTTTATACTCTAAGTGGACAATTTTTTAAAGGCAGGTTCTTCCTAACAGCAACCATTCAAATTAAAAGGATCGAAAAACAAGTCGATTGAAGGATCTCATCAATAGCAGATCTTCATCACTCATCAGTATCACCCCTCCTAACATAATTCCCCCACATTCTTCAGCCCAATTGGGCTTTTTGCAACATCCTTTTACCCCAAGTTTGTTTGGAGTTCAATCATGTGGAAGTAAGAGTGAGAGTAAAGAAGCAACGTTTCAGCCCGGTGGTGGAAGTAAGATTCAGCTTAAAGAACCAATATTTCAGGCATTTGCCCATAATGGTGGTGGAGGTAAGACTGAGCTTAAAGAACCAGTATTTCAGGTTGTTGCCCATAATGGTGGTGGAAGTAAGACTGAGCTTAAAGAAGCAGTAATTCATCCCATTGCCCATAATGGGCCTGCCACTGTATTTGGGGTTTTTCAATCATGTGGATTAAGTAAGAATGCAAGTAAAGAAGAAGTATTTCAGGCCATTATCCATAATAGGGCTCTCACCATGTTTGATGGTGGTGAACAATATCCTTGCAGTTTGGAAAGTGGTGGGCAAAAGGAGGTTGGTGGGTTGGAAGGAAGTTGTCACAGTTTGAGCCCCACTGCAAGAAAGGTGGACAAATGACCTTTCAATCATCTTGTGTGACAACTGTTCTGAGTGAAGAGGAGAAAAGCTTGACCTGTCTTTACATCTTTGATACCATTATTATGGTTTTCAGATCTTTGATATCTGAGAAGCAAAATCTTTAACATGCATTGTTATAGTTCTCATTTGTCTGAGTTGCCTCCCACCCATGTGGGTTAAACTTGATATTAGTAAATTAATTTGTAATCTTATCATGTTTATTGTTGGATTTATGTTTATTGTTTTGTTATGGTTTTTTAATTTCTGTTATAATTGTAATTTTTTATTTCTGTTATAATTGTAATTTTTAAGTGGAGGAATTCATGTTTATTGTTGGATTTATGTTTATTGTTTTGTTATGGTTTTTTAATTTCTGTTATAATTGTAATTTTTCATTTCTGTTATAATTGTAATTTTTAAGTGGAGGAATTGATATCTGATAGGATTTGTTAAGTGAAGTCTTCACATACATTGTTACAACTTTCATTTGTCCGAATTGCCATTCATTCATAATATTTTCACGCTTGATTTTGGATTCACAGTTGGATTGTATTATTATTGGTTGTTTAAGTCTTGAACTCATATCTTATATTTTTTTCAAATTATTTACAATTATTTAAAGTAGAAGGAATAATGTATAATCTATTTATTTATGATTGTGATTTTTCCAAGTGAAAGAATTGATATCTAATGGGAATTGACATTTTAACATATAAATTTATAATTTTCATTTGTCTGAGCTATCCTCCACTCTTATGGAGTAAATTCAGGAGTTCTAAACTTGGATGATCATCTATATTTTCCAAAGGCTGGACTGTCTCGTCTATCTACTTAGTACTTACAAAGTAATTTATAATCTTTTCATGTTTGTCATTGGATTGATGTTTCAACTGCTTTCTTATGATTTTCTCATTTCTATTATAATTGTAATTTTGTTAAGTGGAAGAATTGATATCTGATGGAGTCTGCTAAGCTAAGTCTTCACATACATAGTTACGACTTTCATGTCTGTGTTGTCCTCCATTCATGTGGGGTAAATCTAAGAGTTCCAAACTTGATAATTATAAATTAATTTATGATCTTTTCATGCTTGTTGTTAGATTCACTGTTGGACTGCTTTATTATTGTCTATTTCAGTCTTGAACTCATATCTTATTTTATTAATTCTACAAAATATTTTTTGTTATTTAAAGTGGAAGGAATAATGTATAATCTATTTATTTATGATTGTGATTTTTTTAGTGAAGGAACTGATATCTGACGGGAATTGATATTTTAACCTATATAATTATAATTTTCATTTGTCTGAGCTGCCCTCTAATCTATGGAGTAAATTCAAGAGTTCTAAACTTGGATGACATCTGTATTTCCCAAAGGCTTGCCTATCTCATCTCTCTATTTGGTACTTCTAAATTAATTTATGATGTTTTCATACTTATTGTTGGATTCATGTTTCCATTGCTTTGTTGTTGGCTGTTTCAGTCTTGGGGTCCTATCCTATTTTATTTTTCTATAAATATTTATAATTTTTTATTTAGTAGAAGAAATAATATATGATGAGGTTTGCCACGCAAAGTCTTAACATGCATTATTATAACTTCCATTTATTTGAACTATTTCAATCTTGAAATAATGTTCTAATTTACTTTTTCCATAATAATTTAAACTTCTCTAATAGAAGAATTAATATCTGATTATAATATTTTCATGCTTTATGCTGCACAATTTGTGGACAGTTTTTTTAAGGCAAGTCCTACACAAAAGCGCATCCATTGAAATTAAAAACATTTATAAACAAGTGGAATGGACAGATAGGGAATACACGTTTTGTTTCAAAATTTCATGAGTTCTGATGGATTAGCTTAAACAGCACACACTAAGACTGATTCCTAGACTAAAGTGTTAAATAGTCAAAATTAATTAACTATCCCTTCTAATCTGTCATATTTCACCATTTTTAAAGATCTCCCATTAAACAGAGGCCTTCCATTCACTACATTGACCACAAGCTTGGCCAAATCTCTATTTAAAAACAGAGATTTCCTTTAACCTTAACCATTTGCAGGTGCCCATTTTCTCCATCAACCAGCAGCTGATATCAGCAATGGTGTCTTCATCAAATAAAGCAATGGGAGAAGAGAGCACTCCAACTTAGACTTCACTGTTATCGCACGGGCGTGTATTCTCCTGTCGCCATTGTTCCAGGCAATTCAGTACCCTTCAAGCTTTAGGAGGCCACCAAAATACCCACATCAACACGAAGCAACCCATCCTCATGCCCACACCCACATCCACCACCACCACAACAAGAAATGGCGCAGAATAGCACCTCGCCCCCCAATTTTCATTTCCTCAATGCATGGCCTCTCATCAACCACAGATCTTCATCATTCATCAATATCACCCTCTCTTAACACAAACCCCCCACATTCTTCAGCCTAATTGGGCCTTTTGCAATATCCTGTCAGAACAAGTTTGTTTGGAGGTCTGCAATCATGTGGAGATAAAAGTGAGAGTAAAGAAGCAGTTGTCAGCCCAATGCCCATAATGGTGGTGGAAGTATGGCTTAGCTTAAAGAAATAGTATTGTAGCTCATTGCCCACAATGGGGGTGGAAATAATGCTGAGTTTTAAAGAAGCAGTATTGCAGCCCGATGCCCATAATGGTGGTGGAAATTAAACTGAGCTTAAAGTAGTATTGCAGCCCATTGCCTATAATGGTCCATCCACTGTCACTATGTTTGGTGAGGGTGATCCTTGCAGTTTGGAAAGTGCTGGACAAAAGGAAGGAACTTCTTACAGTTTTGAGAGTGGTGGACGAAACGAGGTTGGTGGGTTGGAAGGAGGTTCGTACAGTTTTGAGCCTCCCTATGGAGAAATAAGCTTCCAAACATCTTGTGTGACAACTGTTATGATTGAAGAAGACGAGGAAGAGCTTCACCTCTCTTTACATCTGTGATATCAGAGAACAACACTGTTAGAGTTTTCAGATTTATTTATGATTGTTGTTTTTTAGTGGAGGAATTGATATCTGATAGAATCTGAAAATCGAAACATGTATTGTTATAATTTTCATTGTTGATGTCAGGTGAATTCAAAATAATCAACTATATTTTCTATTTTTTATCAGATTGGCTGTCCATGTATTACTGTGAACTGCTTGATGGTTATAATTATATGGGTTTTCAGATTTTTTTTTTTTTATCAGCAAAGGCCGAAGCCATAGTTTTTGTATTAAGTAGAAAATAAAATATACAGTAATTATCTACATCTAACACCATAATATTGTTCAGTCATAAAGTATGGACAAAGATGGAGCATTAGTGCTCTTTCCATGAAAACCAGTATCAAACAACCAGAAAAAATTGCAAACTACTTATCCCACCAAGAATTAAACGGATTTAAAAAACACAAAAATTGTTGGCCCTCATCAACTTGCTCTGATTTTTCTTCATCTTCCTCGGTAACCTCTTCTTCATGGTCCTCCTCTGAACCCTGGGGATCATCAAAATTTTCTTCCTCATTCTCGAAAGAGTCTGGGCTGCCTAATCCATCCATTCGTGCATCATACTTGAATTTGAAAATCCAGTCAATGTTCTCATCTAAGTCACCACCAAATGGAGAGGGAAGATCATCCTGTATCTATGCCTTGTTAGAAAAAAATTTGACCACAAATAAGACCACCCTGTGATGCATGCTGCACTGATAGAGTTGGGCAAGCAGATTGCTCGATTTGATAAGTTGGTTCAGGTGATATGACCCTTTTTGAAAGAAGTGTCCATCCTTTCACCTTGCCGAGTTCTGACTAAGATGCCAGTCATTCGAAATGGATCTGACGTGTACTCCACTTGCTGCCATATTAGCCAACTCATCGGCTTTACCGTTACCTTCACGGTAGATATGGTTAGCCGTTGTTGATTCAAATTTGGAGATAATATTCAAAATCACCTCTAAAAATGATTGAAGTTTCCAATTTGTAGTGGCCCCTGATCTGATTGCATTTATGATTATCATAGAATCCCCTTCAATTTCCACTTTATTAAATCCTAAATTCCTGACAAGGATTAGACCGTGATAAAGGGCTTTAATCTCTGCAGCATTGTTAGTATTTGATTCTAGAGGAATGGCTAATTGAGCTATAACTTGACCTTGTGAAGAATGAATGATGCACCCAGCACTCGAAGGCCCATGATTACCTCTTGATGCGCCATCAAAATTTAATTTCACCCATCCCGGGGATGGAGATTTCCAAACACATGATTGTCTTAGAAGTCCACTATTCTTGCAACCTCTTCCTAAAGAGCTAGGAGCTTTCAACCCATGCCAGCTTTTCAACATCTTATCATCCCAACTTGTGTAAAATTTATGAATTGGTGAATGTGTTTGATTTTGAGAATTCATGATCTCCACTATTGCTGCTTCAATTCTGTTCAAAAATTTTCTGATATCCATTGATTTATCCTAAAAGATTCTCCTGTTTCTTTCTTTTCAAATTTCCCAAAGTACAATTGAAGGAGAGATCATCCATAGATTACCACACAAGCTATCTTTAAAGAGAGTTGACCAAGCAAGAAGATGCAATTGAAGGTTTTGATGAGGAGCAGATTGCCAATTCAATTTCGAGTATAGCCACTCCCAACATTCTATGGTAAAGGGGTAGGAAAATAATAGGTGATTGTGAGATTCTTCATGTTTTAGACACATGTAACATCTTGATGGACCCAAGAATCCCATTCGAGAAAATCTCTCTGCAGTCAAAATTCAGCCCGAGATGCTGCCCATAGGAATACACCAGCTTTGGGAAGGTACATTTTATTCCAGCAAAGATGTAGAGGAATTGTAGATGACTTTTGAATGTGCTGAGTTAGGACATTGTATCCTTCCTTTACATTATATACTCCATCTTTTGAGCCCATCTAGATTAATTCATCATTACCATTTTTCAAAAGAAAAGATCTATTACACACTACAGATTTTAGCAAATTTATTTCATGAATATCAGCTCCTAAACTAGAAAAATCCTTCCACTGCCATGATCCATCCTCTCCTGATGACTGAGAAGGGATGATATAATGTCTAAGTAAACTACCCCATGCTGATTGACAAAGTTGCATAATCTGATTAAGGCCTAGTATCAACTAGAGAGTCCATCTTCCTCCCCAGGAATCTTCCCAAAATCTTGCAGAGTTACCACTTCTAATGTTCCAAGAAAGATTGGAATCCACCACATATCTAGATTTCAATATAAAGTTCCATATCCTAGAACCTCTTGGAAGGTTCTTAATTCTAAATATTTCATGGCATCTCTCTGCACCCAAGTATTTGCCTTTGATGATTCTAACCCATTTGCAATCCTTTTTTTTGATCAATTTCCAATATAATTTGTCTCCCAATGCTGTATTTTGCCACAACTGGTTCTTGATCCCTGTTCCACCCGCACTAATTGGTTTACAAATATTTTCTTAGGAGATAATTTTGAATTTTTTATTCTGGTCGCATCCATGCCAAAATAAATTCCTTAACTTTTTCACTATATCCATGTAATCAGTCGAGGACAAAGCCAAACAAGACAAGAGATATATGGGAATTTCTGAGAGGGTAGCTTTAATCATCACTATCCTTCCCACACATGATAGCCATTTGGATTTCCAGCTAGCCATTCTCCAATCCATCCTTTCGTTGATTGGTTTCCAAATCCCCAATGTTCTAAGTTTCTTATCAATGGGAATCCCCAAATAATTGCAAGGGAGTGCTGCTACATTAAAGGCTAATAGGGATTCTATTCTCATTTGGATTCTTTTTTTCGTATAAAAGAAAAAGATGACTGATTTCTCTTTGTTGACTATTTGTCCTGAGGCTAAAGCATACTTGTTTAGAGTACTTCTAAGTAGAGTAGCTTCTCTGACAAAACCATACCCAAATAGAAGACTATCATCTGCAAATTGCTGGTGTGTAATAGGAGGAACTGAAGATGTGACTGATATGCCTCTGATGCTGCCCTGAGATTGAAGCCTAGAAATGTTGCGACCTAATGCCTCTGCCATGATAATGTATAAGAAGGGGGATATAGGATCCCCTTGTCTTATGCCATTAGAGCTTCCAAAAAAACCTTGAGGGACCCGAGCTGGAATGGATTCTAGTGCGCGTTGAAACAGAGTATTTTGGAGTTGATATGCAATAAAAAATCAAGTTAATCCAAGCTTTAGAAAATCTAAAGCTTTCCATACATTTGGATAGGAATCTCCAGTTCACTTTATCATAAGCCTTCTTGATGTCTAACTTAATTAACATGATGGGCTTTTTGGAATGTTGAATGGAGTGTATTGCTTCTTGAGCAATTATTATTCCATAAAAAATGGATCTGCCTAAGACAAACCCTGTTTGTTCTTCCCCAATGATTCTATCTAAGATTACTTTTAGTCTATTTGTAAGGGCTTTGGATAAAATCTTGTAAATCGTATTACACAATGCAATGGGTCTGAATTGATCAATAGATTTTGCATTTTCTGATTTAGGAATAAGAGAAATAAAAGTATTATTGATTTTGGTCGAAAATCTACCTGAGAATCTTGTTGTCTCCAATGCCTCAGTAAGTTCTTGACCAACAATCTCCTAGCAATGAAGAAAGAAAGAGGGAGGGAATCCATCTGGACTAGGAGCTTTATCTAGAGCCATTGCTGATGATGTTTGTAAAATCTCCTTTGTTGAAAATGGCCTCATTAGATTTCGGTTATCCATCTCTGAGAGAACTTTGGGAATGTTGCAGAGAAGTTCTTGTTGACATGTAAGTGGAAAGCTATTTGAAGAATTGAGCAAATTGGAGTAGAAGGCTACTATTTCCTATTGAATCTCTTTTTGCCCATTAAGAATAGATCCATCTTGGGTTGAAATTTGTAAAATTCTATTGGTATTCCTTCAGCACTTAGTGCTAGAGTGAAAGAATTTGGTGTTTTTGTCTCCAGCCGCTAGCGATGAGTCCCTTGACTTTTGCTTCCAAAATATTTCTTCTTTACTAAGCACATCCTCCAAATCCTTAAGCAAATCCTTCTCTTTGAAGTATAGTTCTTGATTCATTCCTTGATTCATAATCATGTTGTTTAGATTAGCCAATTTTGATTCAATTTCCATTTTCGATGAAAAAATGTTCTTGAATTGAGTCATGTTCCAAATCAGTAGGTTCTGCTTGATGAATTTGAGTTTAGCAACAAAACAAAACAATCTTGAACCTTTCACCTTAACTTCAGTCCACCAATCTTTGATTATTTTTGTGAAGTTTTCCTCCTTTAACCACATATTCTCAAATTTGAAGGAGCATTTATATGGTTTGTCCTCTTCCAACAAATTGAGACAAATTGGAAAATGATTTGAGCCTGATGAAGGATATATGGAAGCTTTCAACCCAAAAGAGAAAGAAGTCAAGTCACCCTTAAAAAGGAATCTATCCAGTTTTTCTGAAATGTTGTCCATACCCATTCTTCTATTGGACCAAGTAAAGGCCCCATTATCAAATTCAATCTCCATCAAATCATCCTTTAAAAGCCAATCATGAAAGTCTGATTGAGATTGAGATAACCTTTGAGATCCTCCTTTTTCCTCTGTTGCATGTATAATGGCATTAAAGTCTCCCCCTACAATGAAATTACAATCAGGGAAGTTATGAAACCAGTTACTAATTTCCTCCCAAATCTCCACTTTCTTTTTCCTTGACATAGGACCATATATATTGATTACAAATGTGTTTAAGTCTAATTGTGTGCTGATGATTTTACCCCCCATCCAGTTCTGGGAATCTTTTTCATGAGAATAAAATGTGGTCCTGGGATTCCATATGATGGTTAGACCCCCTGAGGAACCAATTGCTTCAACTGTCGTAGCTTTCCAGTCCCCTAAAGACCTTATGAAATCATTTACCTGTTCTTTGTTCATCTTGGATTCTTGTAAGAAAATGATGTCTGCTTTAGAAGACCAAATGCAGTGTTTGACCAAACACTGCTTGTTAGGGGCATTGAGACCCCTAACATTCCAAGAAAGGAGTCTCATTGAGACTTGGGAAGGAACTTGCCCTTCCCTACATTTAGATAAGCAGTAATCTTTGCTTGGTCTTGATCTTCCCCCTTCTCTTCTCTCAAAGTGGCTACTGACTTTCTACCTCTACCTTTCTTTTTCCCTGATCCACAGTCTATGGTTATTTTATGGTCTACTTGTAGCAATCCTAAAGGGGAATTGGAACAGTTTGAAGCTATCTTGGAGCCTAATTCCATGTTTTTTACCTCCTCCTGACCTTGTGAGTTGAATGTCATCTTTGATTCAAATGTTGGGTGGTCTATATCCATAAATCTCTCTTCATCTTCTACATAGTCATCTTCCAACATTTTTTCAATGATTGAATGAGACAAGGAGTTAGTTTTGGGTTGATCATCCGGACTTTAACCAAAAAGATCATGCACTGCTTGAAGTCTAGAAGGAATAGGTTCCTCTATGCTACTGACACCTCCATTATCCCTTGAAGGTTGGATCTGATGATTCTTTCTGTTCCTTAGAGGTTTGAGATATATTAAGCCCCCTTTCATTTTATTCTTTACTGGAGCTAGAGGTAATTTTGTCAGCAATTCAATATTGGGATCCTTCTTGCCTCTATTTATGATTCTTGAGGATTTCCTACATCTCGAGTTTGGGGATCAATTGCTTTCCTCAGATCCAATATGTTTTGTCACATCCTTAAGGTCACAAAGTCTGATTTTCAAAATGTCATCCTCCTTTTCTGCATAGACCTGAGACTGAGGTGTAGAATAAGGGGTAATATTCTGGGAAACTCAAACATCCTTTCTCAAATCACAAATCTTAGTGTGCAGAATGTCATTCTTAGAAGTCTGAAGAATGGCATTATGTGAAGTCTGAAATGCTATGTTCTGATTTTCTTTTTCTAAGGAGCCATTAAGATTCTCCTTTGTTTCAAGTGAGTTATCCTCATGAAGAACTTGGTCTACAATCTCCTCCAATAAATCTATCTGAACCTGAGAGACCCAATGTAGGATGAGGTGTACGTTCCAACCACAGGACACACCAATTGGAGATTGACAATGGGATAGTATGGGAAGGAGTTAGAAGAGATTCCTTAGAAAATTTCCAAGATTTTCCAAATGTCTTTTTGAAAGTGTTGAGATCTAACCAATATTCCCCATTGGATATGATCTCCTTCCCATGGCTATGTAATGTTAGGCTGACCTCATGAGATGGATAAGTTAAAGAGAGAATTTGAGAACTTCCCTTGTTCCAATTGTAAGACCATAATCTCCTATATAAGAAATGTAAAAAAAGAAGCAAAACCTCCTTGTTGAGATCCACCTGAGGTTCCTTGCTATTAAGGTGTCTAGAATCAGTTTCATGGGAAATTGCAAGCTCAGATGAAGATGAATATATTATCTCTAGAATGATTGACTGTTCGGAGGCATAGGAGATCATCTGAATCCAAACTCCATATTTTGAGATGAGCTTTATGGAATTAGGTAACTCCTTCTCAACGTTCATTAGCAAACATAACCAAATTGAGGCTGAAGATTTATCTGAAATATGTGACAGGTATATCCCCACTTTGTTGCCTATAATTTGTAGAATTTCCATATTCCTATATTTGACTGGTAGATTTGATAATTTAATCCACATGGGGACAAATCTAATAATGTTTTTGACACTATTAAAGTTAGGGGACCATTCCTGCATGTGTAGCCCTTTATTCTTGTGAAACCAGCCTTTTTGCTTGAATATGGAATCTCTCTTAGACTTGTTTTCAAATAGTACCACAAAATATTCTAGCTCATTATCCAAGATTTGGATCTTAGAGACCTCCCCCCAATTGTATAATACCCATTCTTTAAAATCTTTAAATGATATATCTATCTTCCAGAATTTACATATGATACCCTGACGAAGATAAATGAGATTTCTCTATTTTAGTGTTTCTTCTGAAAAGGTTATAGATAATACATGGTTTGCTTTGGAGGGAACCCACACATGAGAAACTTCCGCGAAAGCATTGGGCCAGTCAGGGAGCTCTGGTTCAACTTCATTTGGTCATTGCAGCTGCGTTGTCCCATCTTTAACCTCATGATGCGACAATTTGAGAATTGGTCTCCATACTTTCTGCATTCCACTGAACCGTCCTTTAGCATGATGTTGAAACCCCTTTTTGTGAATCACCTCGTGGCCCAACAACTGTCTTCTTCTATGAATCTCCCAGTAGGAGTCTGACCATGCTTTCTTAGGTAAAGGAGGATTAATTGGGACCCCTCTGGACGATGTGGGAAAGATGGGTATCAAATTTGGATTTAGCTCTTTGGTCCAGGATGTGGAATGGTTCATGTTCATTTTTTAAAATATAAAATTTGACCGTTTATTGAACTCGGTGCGAAAAGGAACCTCTTTATTATGAGATAGGGCCATTCTTTGAATTCAAAAATTTTTGTTCTCAGAGCAAAAGGGTCATTCCTGAAGTGTCTTCCTCTGTTTGAATGGGTCATTGAACCATTTTTTTTCCCTTCCAATGAAAAGCCCTGATCTCCGTTCCTTTTTCACCCTACTCTAGATTCCAACCCCAAAGCCATTTCTTCGGCCTTCCGAGAGGTGAGAAAAAAAATTGGAGGATTCTGGCCTGAAAAAGGTTGTGGAATCTAGCCTCCTGAACTGTCTAAAATCTCCTCTTAGATGTAAAGCTCCCATTCTAAGAAACTTGAGAAAACCCGCATTGACTGGTTCTATTGACTAGGGTTTCTTTTATTACTGTCTTCGAGTTTCAAATGGATTTTTGATCAAAATAAGCTTGCACAGAATAGAGAATAACTCCAAAACTTGTGGCCTACTGCTATGCTCTTCACTCCACCCTGAGCCTACAACTCTTCACGCTTGCCCTTTACCTTCCTCTGTAGTGATGCAAACCCTACTTCCTCTACATGTGCAGCCCTTCTCCTTCCTCTGTACTGATGCAAAACCTTCCTCTGTACTGATGCAAATACTTCATGTGTTAAGCAGATTGTCACATGTTCGCATAGGCTCATGTGTTAAGCAGATTGTCACATGTTCGCATAGGCTATCTTCATGCTATGCGATCATGCAACCATAGACCAAAAGACCGTTACCTTTTTTCTCCTTCCTTTGTACACAATTTATGTTACGCGTCCTTTGTTCTGATGTGAAACCTTCCTACTTCCTCTGTATGTTCGGCCCTACTTCACGTGTTAAGCGGATTATCACATGATCACATAGGCCATCTTCATGCTATGAAATCATGCGACCATAGACCAGAAGACCGTTAGCTTTTTTCTCCTTCCTATGTACACAAGTTATGTTATGCGTCCTCTATTCTAATTCGAAACCTTCCTACTTCCTCTGTATGTTCGGCCCTATTTCGCGTGTTAAGCGGATTGTTGCATGATCGCATAGGCCATCTTCATGCTATGTTTTTAGATCTATTTATTCAATATTGTATTTTTTTTAAAGTAGAGTAATTGATATCTGATGGGATCTGTAAAGAAAAGTCTTAATTTGTGTTATTATAACTTTCATTTGTCTTAGTTTCCCTTCACTCATGTAGAATAAATTTAAGAGTTCTAAATTTAGATGATCATCTGTATTTTCTAAAGGCTTGACTATCTTGTCTTTTTACTTTTCATGCTTGCTGTTGAATTCAAGTTTCAACTGCTTTGTTATTGGCTATTTCAACATTAGATTCATATCCTATTTTGTTTTTCTACAAATATTTATAATTTTTTGAAGTGGAAGAAATCATTTATGATGAGGTTTATGAAGGGAAGCCTTAACATGCATTATTATAACTTCCATTTGTTTGAGTTGTTTCAATCTTGGGACTCTATTTTAATTTGTTTATTTATATAATAATATAATTTTTTGACAGAAGGAATAATATCTGATTATAATCTCTTTATGTTGGGTTAACGTTTTAACTGCTTTGTTATTTTTTGTTTCAGTCCTAGAGTTGTATCATAATTTATTTTCTTACATAATAAATATAATTTGGTGGGTTTGAAGGAAGTTCTGGACAAAAGGAAGTTGGTGGGTTGGAAGGGAGTTCTTATAGTTTTTAGTCTCCCTACAAAAAAGGTGTTGAAATAAGCTTCTAATCATCTCGTGTGACAAATGTTATTGATTGAAGTTGACCTCTCTTTATATCGTTGATACCACACAACATTGTTAGGATTTTTGGATCTATTTATTTATTAGTGTAATTTTTTAAGTGGAGGAATTAATATCTGATGGGATTTGTGAGGCAAAGTCTTAACAAATGTTATTGATATCTAATGGAATTTTGAGGTGTCTTTCACTCATTGGATAAATTTAGTAAAATGAAACATTAGATAATCATTGGTATTTTGTAAAACTTGATTGTTTTCATGCTTTTGTTAGATTCATGTTTCAACTAATTTGTTATTGGCCGTTTCCAAGAATTTATATCTAATGAATTCTTAGTTGTCTTCCACCTGTGGGATAAATTTAGGAAAATAAAAAATGAGATAATCATTGGTATTTCGGAAGGCTTGACTATCATATCTATCTACTTGATAACTATATATTAATTTATAGATTTTTCATGCTTTTAGTTGGATTCATGTTAGGACTGCTTAGGAATTGGGTGTTTTAGTCTTACTACACTAACCTTTAAGGGAGGGTAATGCTAAAATTTCTTAGACCTTTACAACAATTACAAAAAATTAATAGAAATGACATAAATAGCATGCATACAAGATAGTCATTTATGTGGGGAAAGCTCTTTCATGAGAATAAAACTAGACTCCAAAAGCCACCTAATATATTATTAAAAAATTAGCAATAAATTATAATTCAATTGTAAAGAAATGTTCTCATAGAAGTATCACCAATGAATATATCCATGTAGCTCAACAATTATTAGACTCTTAAAATATATTATATTGCCTTTCATGTGACGGGGTCATTATAATCTTTGAGTTCTCAATATGAATGAAGAAATTACTCATTATTTTTGCCAACCAAATTATTTCTCCTACTCATGAATATCATGTTACAATTATAGAACTGTATTTAAGTATTTTGGTAAGTTGAGTTATCTTTGGTAGAAAAAGATAACATAGTGTAGTGTGCAACTGCAACTTCCATAAAATAAATAATTTTCCCATTTGATTCAAGAATGACTAATTCTCCGTGATTGTGCATGAATGTTTGAATGTGCTGGTAGTTTGAAGTCTTCTTTCTCTTCTCTTGATATCTTCAAATCCTTTTAAGGTGTTCAAAGTTTTCTACAAATGATGTTTGGAGATCTTTGCAGCAAGTATTTTCAAAACCTTCTCATTGTCGCAAGTTATTTAATAAATTATTTAGCTACATTGTAATATCTTTCACACTTATGGAGACATACTAGAAGTAATTTGCATCACATTTATTTACTGAATAGAAACCAAATATCTACTTTATTTTATCCTAAAAACATAAAGAACTTTCCATTATGATATAGAGTCATATTTTTGGGCTCTATAAATTAAGGCCAAATTTATTTTCTCGGTGAGAAGGCCTCTTATGAAGCATGTGAGCGCTCTCTCAACTATCATTGGGAGGCCATACTTATAACTTTTAAAAGGTTTTTTAAGAGCCGTAGGTGATTTATGGGAGATAGACATACCAAACCTGCTTATTTTGTTTCTATCATACCGAATATTGTTGGTGATGCGCCGAAGAAACCCTTCAGAGAGGCTGTTGTGGAAGAAGAGAGACTACTTAGTGGACATCATTTTTATGCAAGTCTCCTCACCACACATGGTCTCTTTAACCCAAGATGGACCTAGAGGAGGTAAGGGTTCTCATGTTTCCCGACTTATTGTTAAGCCTAATCTTTCTATGTCCAAATCTATTGGAGCAGAGATACGTGTAGGCTTAAAGACACTGCAATACTTTTTGTAGCCCAAGATATTTTGTAGCTTCAAACTAAAGATTTCATGAATGATTGGTTATATGATGTAAAGACTACTAATGCAACCAAGCATGCCACGTAAGCAGTTAACATAAAAATTTGACAGTCGAAAAGGTCGAAAGACATAGTCGACATATCAATTTATTAAATCCAAAGATACATTAATAAATCATACAAACGACCAACTTGTCGAGAGTATAATAAGTCACAAGATAAATTACATCTAGATACATGCCGACCAACTTGTCGGATTAAGAAATCATAGTTTTCAAATTACAATGATATATCAAGTTTATACATTCAGAAGTGTCGACCAACTTGTCGATCACCAGATAAGTACATCAAGAAAAAGAGGAGAAAAGAAGATAAACACTGGAAGTATCAACTCTTCAGATTATATCTCCTGAGCCTCGGACTGAGTCCCTTACGCTTCCTTGAGAACAGAGGTGGGGTCCAAGCGCTTTACCACCCAACCGTGGAGTGGTCAGCTCCAGCAGTGATGAGCTTCCTCGGGGTTCTTCCTAACACGAAGAATGCCCCGTCCCTGCACGAGAGGTCTAGCTTCTCGCTACTAGCAAATTTAGATGGTCTTAGTGCAGCCGTGAAACTTAACCTATAGCACATATGCCTATCGTAGGTTCCATTCAACGGATGTAGCAAGGGGTAAATTTTAACCATGCATAATCAATGGAAACATATGCAGTAATATACTTTGGCCAAAGTAAATTTTTAATCCAGATTTGAACTGGCAGGCAAACATACATTTACCCTCCCTTGTTATTCTACATTCGGCACATCTTCCATCCTAGTTGATACTTTCCAAATCCCTCGTAAAACAATAATAAATAAATAAAAATAACAGCATCCTAAATGATAGAGATCATAAAGAGGACAATAAAGATATAATTTTAACATTTCATCATCTTGATTTGATTTAACTATAAAATCATTCTCATGACTATTCTTACATGAATTGTACTAGTAACAGATTATTTGTCATAATTACTAACATAAAAATAGAAAACTTGACCAAAACTGATACAATTTGAAATCAGATGAACAGACTAAACAGTATGTTAAAAACAAGAAGGATAACAACAAATTTGTTGTGTCAGCTGAAAAAGCTTAGCTAGTCTTTCATTTCTCAATAAAACTAAATTCAATTGATCAGTTGCTATTGGCTTAACCAAACTACCAAAATTGTAAATGCCTAAATTCAATTTATTATAGACTTTCATTACTGGAAAGCCCTAAATCCACTGCAAGCTGAAATAAATTTGCTCTAAAATCCTTAAAGTTTATCTCAGACATTCGTTTCAAGTTTTGCTAACAAGTCATTCCAAAAAGAATGTTAAAGAAGAATGTCAGTGTGAAATACAGAGTTTGCTGATCAAAAATAGTTTAAGTTTTCAAGCACGTCCAACAATGCCTGATAGGAATGTATGTAAAAACTAGGAGTCATCAGAAACCATGATATGCAGATAATCATCCATGCTTAATCCTCTCGGTTAACTTGTTGTTAAGGCAAAGAATGGAATTTAAGGATTGCCAGGTGGACTGCAATCGAGGGTTTCATATTATTGATAAAAATGGCCTTGCGGAGATAGTTGATGGAGTCGTTCCTTAACCAAAATAATAGTTAGCATTTCAATCTTCCATCTAAATAACACCAAAATGAGTTTCCCATTATACCTCTATCATGCATTAACCACAAAATTCTAAGGTATTCTAGCAATGGCAATACAGACAATACGAACACATTTAAATTATATCAACACAAACAGTATCAATCATAATGGCAACTGGCATCTGTGGATCGAATCCCCAATATCATCCAATCGTATTATGATAACCGGCTACCTAATACAAAACAACAATCTTTTGCAACCATGGCTAAGGCCACTCTTCTAACAAGGAGACGCCTGTGGTTCGATCACTTTGCTGAGTCAAATATTTGGGCGGTCTCCTGTAGTGGCCACACCCATGCCCATTCTTCCAACGTTGGGGTGATCTGGCATCCACATTTTTTGCCTCTTTGAACCATAAAAATGCATACATGGACCCATGGTAGCTATGCGGTTATGGTTTAAAGCAATGTCCAGACATTTCTAGTGGCTCATCCGTTCTGTTCCAAACTACAAGGATTTCCACCACCACGTAGCAGTGCATGCTGGTTTAATAAGGCTCTAGTCCATTCTTGAGATTATATCGATAAAGGAAAGGGTCGATAATACCACAATCGCTAGGATGAAATTAGGATATATAAATATATTTGTATGTATCAACACAAAAAAATTTAATGAACTCCATCAGTAAAACAACAAACAGGGTTCACTCCATAAGCAAGTTAAACAAGTATTCTCTCTTTCTTCATGTAGAATATCGCAAATCAACAACAATGCAATACTAGAGCCCAGTTCATCCATCTCGATACATAGACTTGCAGGCGGTTTATATAATAAAGGAAAGAATGGCCTCAAGATGCATGATTATGCAAACAGGAGCATGGTAGAGGGAAGAAAGATCAACACAACTTGCAGATGAAAGCTCATACGTACCATAAAACCATCTCTAGTTATATACAAAGACTTAATCCCAACAATAATTTTAATATTTGCTACAGCAACCGCAACAGATTTTGAAGACAATGAAAATTAAAGTTACAGTCTCGCTACTCATTTGCAGGGGAAGACAGTAAATGAAATAAATTTAATGTCCATGAATTTGTGACACAAAGTTTTTAAACTAACCAAAGCGTTCAAAAAGAAAAGAGGAACCTGGCTATCAATGGATTCTGTAGTCTGAAACTTGTCCCAAACCAGCACTGTCACTATCTTCAGTTCTAAATCCCCAATTCCAACCCCAGTGTTTTTCCCCAATTTTGTTTTTCCTCCTCCTACCTGGCAAGAAAGATGTGTCTTTCATAGGAGAGGTTTCTCGGCATTTATTCACCATTGCCAATAACCATTTTTTTAGGTTTACTAGCTTCTTGATTTACTTGCGGTAAGTTGAACGTAGAGAGTAAAAATGAATATAAGTACACATAATCACAATGTTAGTTAATTCAAAATCTTAACAATTATAATCCTAACTTATTAAAATCTCATTTTTCCATTCAGATAAAATAATAGAAATGCACATATTGATTTATTTTTAATCATTGAACATTAAACACACTTTGCAAAACTAATAAATATTTCTATCGTGGTGTGTACATGGCACTACGGCATCCGAATCGGTCACTAGGCGGGGAGCTAGACCTCTCTCCTCAACCACACCTCTACCCTTCGACCTGCACATCCACTCAAACACTCAACAAGGAAACTTCATCAGTAATTCATCACATGAAATATATATATATATATATATATATATATCTCAAAATTAAATGACCATTTTAAAGATTGCTACCATTGCAAATTCGCTCATATTTGATTAACACTTTACCTTGTTTCCTTGTTACCTGGTCATGTCGATTCCTCCTAGTCGACATAAGTCGACTGAAGGATCCGTAAAATCAGGAGGTCGCAAAACCGGTTGTGACATCCCTCCCCACTTGGAAGAGACATCGTCCCGATGTCATGTAAGCATCAACAATAGAAACATATTGATAATCATTTCAATGTAAACATAAAAGGATATGAGTATCTCATCAATAATTAATCAAAGTATCATAAGCAACATCTTGTAACGTAGAGCAGAACAATGTATATAAGAGTCTCTAACATGATAGTCCAACAACATCTGAAATATACAAGTATGGAACAACTGAAGTATAACAATATTCATGTCATCAAAACATAAACATCACACCAAAACTCTCTGGAGCATGAGTAAACTGTATCATCAAAGTCTATGAACTATCAAACTTAAATAGCATCTAATTGAAAAGATGAGGGAAGGAACGACGCATGTCATCCGCATCCTCCCAAGTAGCACTATTAGCTGAAAATTGGTCCCATTGGACCTTATACTGGAGGACATCAGAATTGCGCACCCTGATGGTACGCTGATCAACGACCCGAGTAGGCTCCACTGAGACCACTCTCGGATCCTGCACCTGTAAAGCATGCCAATCCAAAATATGGTTTCAGTAATGAAACATGAAAAACATTATGGATATGGGCTAGAGCTGGTGGAAGAGCAAGTTGGTAAGCCACCGGATTGATGACTTCCAGCACATCAAATGGACCAACATAACGCGGGGCTAACTTTGATGCCTTGCCAAAAGAAATAGAACTCTTTTATGGCCGTACATGTAAAAACACTTTATCTCCAACCTGAAACTCTCTGAAGGTGCAATTCTTATCTGCATAGCTCTTCTGCCTGTCAACTGCTTCCTTCAGATGAGCACGGATCAATGTCATTTGCTCCTCCATCTCACGGAGCATATCAGGGCCAATAACCACTTGATCCTCTACCCTGTCCCAACTAATGGGTGTGCGGCATTTGCATCCATACAACACCTCAAAAGGTGCCATGCCTAAAGATGCATGATAGGAGTTGTTATAAGAAAACTCCACCAGTGAGATATATTCTTCCCACTTGTACTACTGATCCATGCAGTACATCCGCAAGAGGTCCTCCAAAACCTGATTCACCCTTTCTATCTGACCATCTGTCTGAGGGTGGTATGAAGTACTGAAATTCAACCATGTACCTAGGGATGCATTCAAGGTTGTCCAGAACCTTGATGTCATACGAGTATCCCTATCTGAAATAATAGTCTTGGGAACCCCATGCAATCGAAAGATCTCATGAACAAATTTCATAGCAAGGGCTAAGGAACCATCTCGCAAGCTGCCAGGAATAAAGTGTGCTACCTTGGTGAGTTTATCAACCACCACCAAGATAACATCATGCCGCTGTCTCATCATGGGAAGACCCTGAATGAAATCCATGCTTATGACCTGCCACTTGTACTCGGGTATGTCATGAGGATACAACAATCCTGCCGGATGAATATGCTCAGCCTTGACTCGCTAGCATTCCAAACATTGGGCCACAAAAGCTATAATATCACGCTTTAGCCCAAGCCAAAAGTACAATGGTCTCATGTCATTAAGCATTTTTGTCACCCCTGGATGACTGGCATAAGGAACACAACACATCTTCTCCAAAATAATCCTCCTCAACCCTGCTCGGTTGGGGATATACATCCTGGTCTGGTATCGCAGGATACCATCACTATCAAAAGAATAATCACTAAACTGGTAATCAGAAGGATCTGTCTCTAAGGCAGATCAGACCATTTCATAATGGTCATCACCAAGTAACTGCTCTAGCACATGCTCTCTCAAGTGTGTCCTGGTAGTGGATATAGCAGATAAATGTCATCGCCTACTGAGTGCATCCGCCACTCTATTCTCCTTTCCTTTGATATATTCGATACCAAAGTCATACTCACTCAAGAACTCAAGCCAATGCCTCTGCCTAGCGTTCAAATTTGGCTGCGTGAAAATATATTGCAAGCCCATGTGATCAGTCCGTAACTCAAAAGGTTTTCCTAGAAGATAATGTCGCCACATTTGTAAGGCATGCACAATTGCTGCAAGCTCAAGGTCATGCGGAGCATAGTTCACCTCATGTTGTTTCAGTTTCCGTGACTCGTAAGCCACAACTCTACCATCCTACATCAACACACCTCCTAGGCCTTCACCTGACGCATCTGTGATAACGGTAAATTGACCATTTCGATCAGGAATGATCAATATCAGAGCGGATGTGAGCCGTTGTTTTAACAACTGAAAAGCTTGCTCACAAGTGTCTGTCCACTCAAATTGTTTCCCTTTTCTTTGGAGGAAGTTAATAGGTGCTGCTATTCTTGAGAATCCTTCCACAAACTTTCGATAATAACCAGCCAACCCCATAAAACTCCGCACCTCATGAACATCAATAGGAGTAGGCCACTCAAGTATTGCTTTGATCTTGGCTGGATCAACCGCAATCCCTTCTCCCGATATGATATGGCCCAAGTAAGGGATCCTCTTCTGATAGAATGAACATTTGGATAGTTTTCCATACAACTTACGTTCCCTAAGTCACTACAAAACTATTCGCAAATGCTCCTCATGCTCCTCAACCGTTTTAGAATATATAAGAATGTCATCAATGAAAATCTCCACGAACTTATCCAAACAGTCTCTGAACACACTGTTCATCAGGTTCATAAAAGCTGCTGGGGCATTTGTTAGTCCAAAAGGTAGAACTACAAACTCGTAATGCCCATATCGTGTCCTGAAAGCTGTCTTATGGATGTCCTCCTCTTTGATTATTAGTTGATGGTACCCAAATCGTAGATCAATTTTTGAAAACACCGCTGCCCCTTTCATCTGATCGAATAATTCATCTATTCATGGTAGAGGGTATCTTTTTTTGATGGTTACTTTGTTTAACATCCTGTAGTCAATGCATAAACGCAAAGTACCATCCTTCTTTTTAACAAAAATCACTGGTGCACCCCAAGGAGAGACACTAGGATGTATAAATCCTTTATCAAGGAGATCCTGAATCTGAACCTTTAGTTCATACATTTCTGTCGTAGTCATCCTGTAAGGCGCTTTAGACTGTGGTTCAGTCCCAGGCTTAAGATCAATAGAGAAATCAAACTCCCTTTTAGGACGAAGTTCTGGCAAGTCTTCTGGAAACACATCTTTGAATTCCTGAAGGATTGGATAATCATCCAATTTAGGAGGTGTTTCCTCCAAATCCTTCACATGGACAGCATAAATTTTACACCCTTTCCATTTGGCTTTCTTTAATTGCATAGCTGAAATTTGTCTGAGTTCAAGAGGCCTTTTAACTCCTCTGACCTCTACAGGCCTTCCTGAATCATCCAAACAGAAAAAAGACTTGTCCTGACAATCTACTATGGCTTTATGTTCCGTTAGCCAATTAATTCCAAGGATTATGTCATATGAGCCAAGAGGTGCTAAATAGAGATTTACTTGCATTTTGAAGCTAGGTAACTCCAATTCGCTGCAAACCAAACACTGCTCTACCCTTCGCTCTGCCCGATTTCCATATTCTACAACCCATGGATTAGCCATGTAACCCGCTCTAATGGGTAATCTAGATGCTACTCTAGGATCAATAAAACATTTAGTTGCACCAGTGTCCACAAGTATAGAGACATTATGACCAAAAAGTGTACCTATCAACTGAATAGGAGACACCTAAAATTCTGCTTGCCTGTTATCCACTGTAGCGTGGATATGATGCTAAGCTTGAGGGGATTTTCCCTCTCTCTGACCTATCCTCTGAGAACAGTGACTGGAAAAATGGTCACCGCCACAAACATAACATCCTCCCTGAGGTCCTTGTCGAGTCTCTAACCTATTATTCCTATTCTCATTTCTATTCTTATAGTTCTGGTTGTTCTTGTTGTTGTTCCTGTTCCCAAAATTTCCCTGACCTTGACTCTTCATGTTCCTGATCTGATGTCTATCATTTCCCTTCTGACGGTTATCCTGTTTCCTTTTGAAGCCTCCTGATTTACTAGATTTCTGAGGCATTCTGACTGCTAACAAGCTCTTCAGTTTCTCTTCCTGTCTCAGAGCCTTCCTAAGTGTTGTTTCCATCTGCTCAGGCTCATGCATGAGTACCTCTGAAGCAGTTTCTAGTCATAATCCCATAATGAATTTTCATGTATGAAATTCCTCATCATTCCGGTACTGTGGAACATTTTTCACGAGATGGTGGAATCTCTCATGATAAGTTGTCACTGTCATGACTCCCTGTATAAGATGCTAAAATTGTAAAATCTTTTTGTCAAAATAGAGCTTTGGTAACCATCGAGTTCTGAACAACTGTAGAAATTCTTCCCAAGTAACTTGTCCAGGTTCAAGCTTCTTTTCTAACATTACATTTTCCCACCATGTCATAGCCTCTCCTTGCAACTGAAAAGTTGCCCACATGGCTTGTGTTTGTCCTGTAAAGTTCCATACCTGGAAATACCTCTCCATTGTGGCTATCCAAGCCTCAGCCTCATCACCCATGGCTTTCCCATTGAAAGTGGGAGGAGTGACCTTTTTGAGGTCCTTGCTCAGCTCTGGTGAGATCTGCTCTCTAGTCACAACCTGAACAGTGGCTGCTGCATCAGCCTCAGCTTTACGCTGTGCTTCTATTCTCCTATCCTCTTCCTGTTTCCTTTGGGCTTCTGCCCTCAAATCCTCCTCATGTTTCTATCTCACTTCCTCACTAGACTCTACAGGACCCCTTCCCTGAATACTACTCTCCAGGTGGTCCATCCTATCCTTTTGCTGCTGCAAAAGTGTACCTTGCTGAGTTAACAAGGCAAGTATCTGATCAAGGTGCTCATTGGATTCTCCAGGATCATTACCGGATCCTCCCTTACTAGCATTTCTAGTCATCATGATGACAAATCAAAATCCTGCATTGTCACACAATGCATAACGTTAGCATAAGACCCATAAGGCCACAGAGGAGAAACTTGCTTTGATACCATATGTAAAGACTACTAATGCAACCAAGCATGCCACGTAAGCAGTTAACATAAAAAGTCAAGAGTTGAAAAGGTCGAAAGACATAGTCGACATATCAATTTATTAAATCCAAAGATACATTAATAAATCATACAAATGACCAACTTGTCGAGAGTATAATAAGTCACAAGATAAATTACATCCAGATACATGCCGACCAACTTGTCAGATTAAGAAATCATAGTTTTCAAATTACAATGATATATCAAGTTTATACATTCAGAAGTGTCGACCAACTTGTCGATCACCAGAGAAGTACATCAAGAAAAAGAGGAGAAAAGAAGATAAACACTGGAAGTATCAACTCATCAGATTCTGTCTCCTGAGCCTTGGACTGAGTCCCTTACGCTTCCTTGAGAACAGAGGTGGGGTCCAGGTGCTTTACCGTCCAACCGTGGAGTGGTCAGCTTCGGAAGTGATGAGCTTCCCCGGGGTTCTTCCTGACACGAAGAATGCCCCATCCCTGCACGAGAGGTCTAGCTTCTTGCTACTGGCAGATTCAGATGGTCTTAGTGCAGCCGTGAAACTTAACCTACAGCACATATGCCTATCGTAGGTTCCATTCAACGGATGTAGCAAGGGGTAAATTTTAACCATGCATAATCAATGGAAACATATGCAGTAATATACTTTGGCCAAAGTAAATTTTTAATCCAGATTTGAACTGGCAGGCAAACATACATTTACCCTCCCTTGTTATTCTACATTCGGCACATCTTCCATCCTAGTTGATACTTTCCAAATCCCTCGTAAAACAATAATAAATAAATAAAAATAACAGCATCCTAAATGATAGAGATCATAAAGAGGACAATAAAGATATAATTTTAACATTTCTTCATCTTGATTTGATTTAACTATAAAATCATTCTCATGACTATTCTTACATGAATTGTACTAGTAACAGATTATTTGTCGTAATTACTAACATAAAAATAGAAAACTTGACCAAAACTGATACAATTTGAAATCAGATGAACAGACTAAACAGTATGTTAAAAACAAGAAGGATAATAGCAAATTTGTTGTGTCAGCTGAAAAAGCTTAGCTAGTCTTTCATTTCTCAATAAAACTAAATTCAATTGATCAGTTGCTATTGGCTTAACCAAACTACCAAAATTGTAAACGCCTAAATTCAATTTATTATAGACTTTCATTACTGGAAAGCCCTAAATCCACTGCAAGCTGAAATACATTTGCTCTAAAATCCTTAAAGTTTATCTCAGACATTCGTTTCAAGTTTTGCTAACAAGTCATTCCAAAAAGAATGTTAAAGCAGAATGTCAGTGTGAAATACAGAGTTCGCTGATCAAAAACAGTTTAAGTTTTCAAGCACGTCCAACAATGCCTGATAGGAATGTATGCAAAAACTAGGAGTCATCAGAAACCATGATATGCAGATAATCATCCATGCTTAATCCTCTCGGTTAACTTGTTGTTAAGGCAAAGAATGGAATTTAAGGATTCCCAGGTGGACTGCAATCGAGGGTTTCATATTATTGATAAAAATGGCCTTGCGGAGATAGTTGATGGAGTCATTCCTTAACCAAAATAACAGTTAGCATTTCAATCTTCCATCTAAATAACACCAAACTGAGTTTCCCATTATACCTCTATCATGCATTAACCACAAAATTCTAAGGTATTCTAGCAATGACAATACAGACAATACGAACACATTTAAATTATATCAACACAAACAGTATCAATCATAATGGCAACTGGCATCTGTGGATCGAATCCCCAATATCATCCAACCGTATTATGATAACCGGCTACCTAATACAAAACATCAATCTTTTGCAACCATGGCTAAGGCCGCTCTTCTAACAAGGAGATGCCTGCGGTTCGATCACTTTGCTAAGTCGAATATTTGGGCGGTCTCCTGTAGTGGCCACACCCATGCCTATTCTTCCAACGTTGGGGTGATCTGGCATCCACATTTTTTGCCTCTTTCAACCATAAAAATGCATACATGGACCCATGGTAGCTATACGGTTATGGTTTAAAGCAATGTCCAGACATTTCTAGTGGCTCATCCGTTCTGTTCCAAACTACAAGGATTTCCACCACCACGTAGCAGGACATGCTGGTTTAATAAGGCTCTAGTCCATTCTTGAGATTATATCGATAAAGGAAAGGGTCGATAATACCACAATTGCTAGGATGAAATTAGGATATATAAATATATTTGTATGTATCAACACAAAAAAATTTAATGAACTCCATCAGTAAAACAACAAAGAGGGTTCACTCCATAAGCAAGTTAAACAAGTATTCTCTCTTTCTTCATGTAGAATATCGCAAATCAACAACAATGCAATACTAGAGCCCAGTTCATCCATCTCGATACATAGACTTGCGGGCGGTTTATATAATAAAGGAAAGAATGGCCTCAAGATGCATGATTACGCGAACAGGAGCATGGTAGAGGGAAAAAAGATCAACACAACTTGCAGACGAAAGCTCATACGTACCATAAAACCATCTCTACTTATATACAAAGACTTAATCCCAACAATAATTTTAATATTTGCTACAGCAACCGCAACAGATTTCGAAGACAATGAAAATTAAAGTTACAGTCTTGCTACTCATTTGCAGGGGAAGACAGTAAACGAAATCAATTTAATGTCCATGAATTTGTGACACAAAGTTTTTAAACTAACCAAAGCATTCAAAAAGAAAAGAGGAACCTGGCTATCAATGGAGTCTGTAGTCTGAAACTTGTCCCAAACCAGCGCTGTCACTATCTTCAGTTCTAAATCCCCAATTCCAACCCCAGTGTTTTTCCCCAATTTTGTTTTTCCTCCTCCTACCTGGCAAGAAAGATGTGTCTTTCATAGGAGAGGTTTCTCGGCATTTATTCACCATTGCCAATAACCATTTTTTTAGGTTTACTAGCTTCTTGATTTACTTGCGGTAAGTTGAACGTAGAGAGTAAAAATGAATATAAGTACACATAATCACAATGTTAGTTAACTCAAAATCTTAACAATTATAATCCTAACTTATTAAAATCTCATTTTTCCATTCAGATAAAATAATAGAAATGCACATATTGATTTATTTTTAATCATTGAACATTAAACACACTTTGCAAAACTAATAAATATTTCTATAGTGGTGTGTGCATGGCACTACGGCATCCGAATCAGTCACTAGGCGGGGAGCTAGACCTCTCTCCTCAACCACACCTCTGCCCTTCGACCTGCACATCCACTCAAACACTCAACAAGGAAACTTCATCAGTAATTCATCACATGATATATATATATATATATATATATATATATATATATATATATATATATATATATATATATATATATATATATATATATATATATATATATATATATCTCAAAATTAAATGACCATTTTAAAGATTGCTACCATTGCAAATTTGCTCATAGTTGATTAACACTTTACCTTGTTTCCTTGTTACCTGGTCATGTCAATTCCTCCTAGTTGACATTAGTCGACTGAAAGATCTGTAAAATCAGGAGGTCGCAAAACTGGTCGTGACATATGATGTCTGGAATATAATACTATAGTTTCATTAATCTTTTTGTAGGATGACTCAGAGAGGCTTGTTTTTTATCTTTTTAAGAGCCCTCTTAGCCAGAAAGAAGTAGTGAAATGCCAGTTTTGGAAAATTGAATCTTCAGTTTTTACAGGTATTGCATGGTCCTTAGATACCAATTATAATGAAATCCTATACTTATCATATTCCAGATGGATCATGACCAAAAGTGTCCCTACATATCTCTCGGTATTTTCTTCTAAAAATCCTAGAAGTTATTGGAAAGGTTATTATGATGGAGGAATCAACTTCACTCCTGCCTCATATGGATGCAAGATTATTTATTGCAATTAATCCCGGTATTGAATTACCAAGAGAATTTAAGGATTGGGATTAAAAAAAAAATTGCTCAATTAAAATCTTAAGAGGTTTGAATGCCTTTTTTCCTATGCAGGATAGAGGGTCATCCAAGGAAAAATTGTCCTTTGCTAAACCATAATAAATCTAATGAGAGATCTAAATGGTCCCAAAATCCTATTATACCTCCTAACCTTAATTAAATTTCTTATCCTAGAAGAAAAACCTCTACTAAAACTAATAACAACATAATCAATGTGATCAAGGCTAATACTGAGATAAATCATATTGAATAAAAAATGCAGATAAATATGAAGCTTAATGAGAAGTTTCCTCTTAAACCAATCCATTTTTATGAGAGACATAGAGATTCACTGAATGTGAAGTTTAACAATCTTAAATAAGCTAAGTAAGGAAATCTTATTACCCATATAATACCTTCAATCTTGTTGAGGTCATCTAAACCTCCCAAATTGGTCCCCAAAAATACAAGACCAAATAAAATTAGAAAATTATCTGAAACTGGAATCAAGATGGAAGAGATCATCACAAACAAAGGATATTATGAGACATCCATAAAAACATTGAATCACCTTGGGAGCAGGTTTAGAATTTAACCTCCAACTCTCCACTAAAGTGCACTCTTGGTGGTGGTGTGACCTATGGAATTGGTTTGAAGATGGGGGTACTTGATGGTGTTGGGATATTAGGTGATAATTTATCGACCCTAGATACTTTCTCTAATCATGATGATAAGGTTAACGGGGGAGGAACCCAAAGAAATCAAGGAAACACATGATTTAGAGGTCTATCTCTCTAAGTACTCCCTAATTATGATCTCGATAGTTGTTACCTGTCCCTTTAGGCCCCTCCAATTTGATGAAAATGGAAAGGATCAGTTTATGATTGATAATGCGCTCCCCATTGATGTTGGTATCATAGAAGACAGTGATGAGGGTTATGAAGATAACGCTCTTGAGTCTATTACAGATGAAGATATGAAATTGACCCTTGTTCCCTTTGACAACAAGGCATATAATGATGTGGTGGATGAGACTTGGAAGATTTTTAAGTTGGAAAATAGTTAGTGCTCCCTTCAGGATTCGTAACATGGCTTAACCGCCTCATTTGTGTTCTATAAGTCTAATGGTTGTATCAAGCATTAAAAAGTCAATCTTTTGGTGCAATGACAACCACTACTTGTAACAAGTGGTATCAAAGCTTGGTAACAGGTTTGAATCCCCTCAGATAAGGCCGAGGGGGAGATTGTAGGAAAAATTCTCAGCACTCCGCTTAGGATTTGTGACATGGCTTAACCGCATCATGTGTCTTCTATAAGTCTTGTGGTTGTATCGAGCATTAATAGGTTGATCTTTTGATGCAACAACAACCATTACTTGTAACATTTTAGGGGTAGGATAAATAGGAAGAAAGACAAAGAAAGAGAAGTAATAAAGAGGAGGTGGATAGTAAACTGACCTTAGGGGCTGCCCAAAATTGTGAATTTAGAAGGGAGAGAGGTAGAACTCAAGAGATTCTACCAGTTCTGAACCAAAAAAGAAGATTCCCAAGAGGGAACTCCCCAAATGCTATAAGAATTTTAGGTCCTCGATGGATACCACACCATGATCCCTATGAAGTTAAATTGTTCATTTATTGTAATGCGAGGGGACTTGAGTCCCCAGATAGGAAATATATTTTAAAAGGGTTCCTAAACATAAATAAGTATATTGATATTATGATCCTTAAAGAAATAAAATTTATTTCATTGAAAATAGACATTAACATGACATACATTTGGAGACAGGCTAAATCATATGTTACCAACCACTATAAAGGTAAGGGATGGATGCCATCTTGGTAGTGTAAGAAAGGAAAATGAGTGAGATAATCATACTAAGGAAACCATCAAACCCTAAAGCATACAAAACAACACCTATCTTAATATTAAAGCATTAAATTAAAGTATAAAAGACATTAAAATACAATCAAATAAAAACTCCCTTCATGAAGCCCTAATGCCTTTCTTGCTTCTAAGAAAATTGATATGTAGCTCTCATGATGAAACAATGAATGCAATGAAAGAAAAATAGCATGACAATGAGAAGATTTTGAAAGATGATGGTTAGCAAATGAGGAGAAATTTATCTCAATTTATAGAATTTGAAGGCCAAATCACCAAATTGGAAAATTGATGCACAATTGGGAAGATGTCCTATTGAAAGAGTTGAAATTGAAAAAGTGTCTTATTATGACACATTTTGACAAATGTAAGTGTTGTATTTTGGAAATGCGCAAAATTGAAAGGTGAGTTGGAAGAGAAAAAGGTCAATTAGTGGAAAAATTGGGAAGGAAAGGTCTAAGAGATGGAAGTTAGAAAAAGGAGATGGAAGATAATTAATGGGGATTGAATCCCACGTGGAAATAGGAGGGAATTTTGTATTTAAAAACTTATTTATTCCCAAAAATTAGAAATTGGGCCTAAAAAAGATGGCAGTCTTGGAGTTAGGAATTTGAGACTGTTTAACAAAGCTCTTCAAGCCAAATAGATTTGGAGAATCTTCAATAGCAAAGGTGAGTGGCAGGACACTATGGAAGATAAATACCTTTCACACAATTCCATCAATAGCTTCATTGAAGAGACAGACTCCCCAAAAGGCTCAGCTAACTACAATGGTCTCCTTAGTGCCAAGGATTTGACTAAGTCCAAGGCCAAATGGGAGATCAGGAATGGCCAATCCGTCAACTTCTAGAACAACAATTGGCTTCAGATGGGTTGTTTGAGAGATTTTGATATATTCTATGCCTGGAGACACGTCTGCACCCAACTCTACGGGACTCAAGTTAGCAACTGTAGAAGGGATGAGAAATGGGTGGATCTCTCCCAGATCTCTCAGGATCTGAAACCTCTGATGAAAGCCCTCAACATAGCCACTCTCTCCCATGATCAGGATGAGATTATCTGAGAAGACTCCCCTGATGGTACATTCAATGTTGCTTCTGCCTACTCCTTGCAGATACCTCAAATTCAAGATGTCAACCCGCTATGGGCTAAAGCTTGGATTCCTGGTCTCACACCCAAAATAAATGTTTTTTTCTAGATCCTTCTCCAGAATTGAATCCTTACTATCAACAATCTCACCAAGCATGGTTTCCAGATTCCTAATAGGTGTGTTCTCTGTAAATGCCAAGAAGAATCGGTGGACCACTTGTTTATTCATTGCTCTTATGTTAGTAACATTTGGAAACTTCTATTCTCGGCTCTGAATTTATCTTGGTGCTTCCCCCTATCTTTTCAAGACCTCTTCTCACAATGGACTTTCAAAATGTTTAATTGAGACTTCTAGACATACTACATTTGGATCCTTTCTCACCTCTGCTGGGGAGTCTGGGAAGAGTGCAACAACCGCATCTTCCGTGACTGCTCTTCTCCCCCCAAAATCATCTTTGATAAAATTCAACATGCAGTGAAATAAAACTTTTTTTATTGCGGGAGAACTAACCATCTTCTAGGTAGGACTCAAGTTGTGACCTAGGAGAAGAATTGCATTTGGAGCTATCCCCCGACAAGCTGGGAGAAATCTAATTTCGACGGAGTAGCCAAAAGGAATCTTGGCCTTTCTGGTAGCGAAGGCATCATCATAAACTATTTGGGTTTTGGCTTGGTCACTGCCATATTACCTCTGGGCTCTCAATCCAACCATTATGCTGAAGCCTGTGTGGCTCTCCTTGTCACCAAGCTTGCCAAGGAAATTGGGGTCAAGAAGCTTTGGCTCAAAGGTGACTTGTTGAACATCATCAACTGCTTAAACAACACTCACCCCCCTCCTAGACTATATCCAACATCATCACAGAAACCAGTGCTATCCTCACCTATTTTGAGAAGGTGTATATTTCTCATGTTTACAGAGAAGGCAATAGTGCTGCAGATTGGTTTGTGAATCTTACTATCACGAAGGATGTTAAGATGACATGGAGACAAGGTGAAGAAATCCCTAGTAAAGTGAAGAATATCCTTGATAAGGAAAGGCTCCAAAGTACTGAGGGAGTCATGAAAATCTGACTAGCTCTATTTTTCTATGGCTTCTCTACCCTAGACTAGCTTAAGGCCCGCTTCTAAGTTGTTTTGTTTAGTTCTGTACTTTCTTTTTGTTTGTCTCTCTTGTTGATGTGGGTTTTAGGCACCCTATAAAACCTGTTTTACTTAATCAAAAACAAAATTAGAAATTAGGATTTAGAAATTAATTAAATCCCAGGAATCAAAATTTTAGCTAATTAATTAATTGCAAGAGTTAGGAAGAAGGGATAAATAAAGTATATTTATCTATGAAGACTTAGAGTTAGGGATAAATTAAGGTTTATTAACCCCCAGAGAGGGAAAACTAATGAATTTGACCAAATTGATAATTTTGATGAGACAAAGGATTGATTTTTATGGTTTTGACGATGAGTTGGACTGATTTTGATACTTTTGATAATGACTTCAAATTAATTTTATAACTTTGATAAAGACTTGAATTGATTTTGAAAGGGATTTATAAGATTTTGAAATATTTTGAAATGAACTAAATTGATTTGATGAGTTTGATAATGATTTGAAATAATTGTGATGCGACATTGAATGGATTTTGATGATTTTGACAAGGCTTTGAAAGTGATTGATTATGTCAAATCAAAGAGAAAAATTAATAAGTAATTAAACAACTTTTGATGTTTAATTAATGATGAATGACATAGTATCAATGATTAATTAAGATCAACCACACAATATAGAAGACCTATTAAAAATGGTACACATAGGTGTGGACCATTTTTGAGTGTCTATGTTTTGCCTCTCTTTCATACAATATGATTATGAGTGTTGTTTCAAAGAAAAATAAAAGATCATGCCCTAGTGGACCGAAAGAGTGGAGGGCATATTCCCCCTTGAAAAATTGGGTATAAATTGGCACAAGGATAATTTTTCAAAGATAAAATGATTGCTAGGACTGACTAAGGAAATATTAGTAAAAATAACAAATTAGTCAAAGAAAAGTTAGAAATGATGAAACTTACTTTCAAAAGTGCACTTTTGCATGAGGTTTATTTAATATGGAAAAAAAAATGCAACACACCATAGGACAAAAATATAGAGTGACAATGTGATCTCTTTGCATAAAAAATAGACATGTTGAAGATGAGGAATATTTCCATCGATCCAAAGCATTTGACATACGTTCCCCAGAAATTTATGAAAAACACTACACAAATAGAAGACAAAAAAAATATAAAGGACCATGAACGATCATGGAAACTCTCATCACTCAGTGATATCCTTGAGTAGTATAAGAACATGACCTATGATAAATTAATAAAATATGAGACTTGCTAAACCAAGAAAATAAAGATCCATTCTAATCTTATTGGCAAACTTGATAGTTTATTTGATAATGATGATGATGTATGGTTTGAGGAATGAAGTACCCATCTAAGACTAATAGCATCTATTTTCAATTATATCACACCCTATATACCATACATGCATATCTTAGTCACATGAATGTAGATAATTAGAGAAAGAGTTCAAAGATAAGGAGTTGGATCAAATATTTTAAATTAATAAATTTATTTCATGTGGAGCTACAAGAATGCACTAATGACAACCATTAAAGGAATATACTACTTTGATGTGAAACCTTTTGGTCAAAGTTACTACATCATGAGGGAGACAAGGAATTATTGAAGGGACATGTCTTTGTCGCATGAAACCTTCTAGTTTTAAACTTATGAGGAGTATCTTTTGTAGAAAGCTAACCAATAAAGGAAATCAAAGTAAAAAATTATCATAGTCCTAATAAAGTTCAAATCATTGAAATCAAGCACAATGGAAAGAAAGAGCATCAAGGATGTTATTTGATATTCAAGATCAAATAAATATGTAAGTATTAAGCATGACAATGACAATTAGCCAAAGATAGGTAAAAATAAAGTTAAAGTCAATAATGGGCCATATCATCCCTAAGGTAAACATAGAAAAATATTTTCTAGTACAAATAATAAGAACAACCAGAAATAAAAATGGAAACTACAAATAATATGGTGCATAATGAACAATATTGTTCAACATGGAATATAAAGTAGACATTGGAATACAAGCGTTAAGCAAAATGGTAGATATATTATCTACATACAAGATAAGGTAAATCGGGAATAAAAGAAAGGGATTCTATTGAATTGAAAATAGATGATAGCTACAACATGAAGGACATAATACATCCATGTATATCTAAAATATATCACCTTTTCATACCTATAACTATCCATCTCTTTAGATTTTTCCTCTCAAGTGGTAAAACTTCTGAATAAGAGACCTAGGATCTGATACAAATTGTTAGATTAAGTATGGAAAGGTAAGTACTAAGAGGGGAGTGGTTAATTAGTACTAAAAAAAATTATATAACTATCCTTACCATTCACCAAAATCATAACTTTGCATGTAATAACATAAAACCTGTAAAACATTATCATGAAACACAATTCATAACAAGATTATTTTGGTATCATAGAAATCCTTGTTAGAGGATAAAACAATGTTAGCTATTTCTGATAGCTTACCCTATTAAGAGTATTAACCCTGTTAAGAGTCTAAATAATGGTTAAGTATACCTTTCTAAAGGATTTTAAAAATCTAATCTAAGAGTTGTACCCTGTTAAAGGATTTACCAATAAGATCTGTTAGGATTGGATCGATTAAGAAACTTTGCAACTCTGATTACACACTTAATCAGTATACAAATATGTCTATAATAATTGCATCAATATGATGCTTATTAGACTCAATATGATCAATAATTGTTTACCTCATAATGTGCTTCAATAGCAACATCAATTATGTAATCTTCTCTTTACTGATTTGTTACTTGATGGCTTCTCTACTCATCACATTCTTTATGCAATCTCTCCTTTGTATCCACACACTACATTCATGTCACATATACTAATCTTCTCACTTAGATCCATTTTATACTCAATTTTATAAGGGGTGAAAATGTTCTAGAATCATCTGCTTAAATGGTGCTAGCATTGGTTAATTCTCCAATGCATATATCACATTTAATTCTTATTAGTGAATCTCACTTTGTAGTCATACATAATTATGGTATTTAAATCTCCAATGCTCTGTCAGACAATCTCTTCAAGATTTGTAAATTATTTTATACTTGGTGTCCAAATTCAATGTATATGTAGATTTTCCTTGTGTTGGCCTGTGATGCTTGGTAATCGGGCCTGTAGATTTTACATCTTGGTACAACTAAGTGCTCGGTGTCTTAATTTCCTTTGCCTTAACTAAAATTTCCATTTCTTTAATTTCTTTTTACTAACTAGCTTATGTTCTTTACTGACTTCTCTTTCCTTCATTACCAAATGACTTTGACAATCAATGTGACTTAATCATAACTAATGACAAAAAAATAACTCTATAGGAGTATCAAGAGACAGAGAAAGAGATAGAGTAGTTCTGCAAAGATATTCTCCCTTGATAGTGAACTCCTCTATTTGACCTTCAATGAGGGAAATAAGCTTACTCCATTGAGAATATTGACTTGAAAATATTCTTTAGGATGCTTGAGATTTGTATTATAATGATTGAGATGTTAATTGTAGGAGGGATCTCGAATTCTTATGATGTGATGTCCAAATGAGGAAAGATAGATTTTTTAAATATACATCACAATATTTCAAAGCTCAAAAGTTGAAGGAAATCAATGAGATTTAAGACTTCCCGTTTAATTGCTCGGATGGGCCTCCAATTCAAATTTTGGGACAAATATTAGGTAATAGGTCAGCCTAGGCAACCAACTTCCCCCAAAAATCCTCAAAATTTAATTTGAGAATGAGGATTGTAGAGAAGACATTGAAATGAAAAGTGGAGTAGAGTTGAGCTGGATTATCAAAAATCAATGTTAGAGTCCATACATGCCAAAATAAGGCCTAATTGGACATCTAATTATAGGTGCTTATAATTTAGGATAGTACAATTTCAAACAAAAATTCTAACTTTTACTCAAATTATCATTATATAGAACTTCATTTTTTCGCATAAATCAATGTTAACGTGCCCAATTAGAAAATGGTGCTATGGAAAGAACTATATTAATCTTGTTCATAAGAAGGAAAAAGTTCCTTATAGATTACTTCAAATTTTATTTCAACAAGTGTCCGCTAGAATATTAATTTAAGAGTAATAGAATAATTTATCTAAGAAATATTGGTAATATTAATTATAATGATAGTTGAATCTATATTTTCTTAAATATTCTTACATACTTCATATAACTTGTGTTAGCTTGTGGTGACTAATCAGGAAAGTACTATCCAGGAAAGTACTGTACACTTTTCCTCCCGACCTCACCGGGGTTCGGGGCCGGGCCAGGCCCCGAGTGGGGGTTTGGGGGCGGCAGCCCCCAAGAGCAGGGGTTCGGGGGCGCAGCCCCCGAGGAAATTTTTTTTGAGGCCGACTACTTTTTTGGTTATTTGGGCCGACTACTTATAACTCATTCTAACCCTAAAGTGAGAAAAATATTGTATAATATGGCTTAGGGTTAGGGATTTTCATGATGTATGATTTTAGTACTTGTGGCAAAATTGGGCTGTAAGGGATTACGGATTGTAATCAGGTTGTAATCACTGGATAATAATAATATTGGACTCGTTGTTGGTGGACGTAGCCCAGGGATTGGGTGAACCACGTTAAATCTGTGTGTCTTGTGTTCTATTCTGTGTGGTTTATTATTTTCTGATATTAGTTATATTTGCACATAATTGTTATTTCTGCCTTGTTAATCCTAACAAGTGGTATCAGAGCGAGGTTATTTCGTTCGTTCTTTCATCTATTCTCTGAACTAGGTCTCACGAGTTAGTGGGAGAGTCTCTCGGTTAAGTGGGAGAAATGGCAGACGAGGGTAGGCTGAAGGTTGATAAGTTTAATGGGCAGAACTTCCAGTTATGGAAGATGCAAATGGAGGATTATCTCTATTAGAAGGATCTATGGTGGCCATTAGAGGGAGTAGCCAAGAAAGAGAAATCAATGTCTCAGGAGGATTGGGATATTTTGGATAGGAAGGCACTGGGGAGTATTCGTCTATGCCTGGGACAATCGGTGGCATTCAATATTACTGAAGCAAAGATAGCTAAAGATCTGATGGAAACCCTAGCGAAGTTGTATGAAAAGCCTTCAGCTTCAAACAAGGTATTTCTTATGAAGCATTTATTTAATATGAAAATGGTAGAAGGTGGATCAGTTACTGATCATTTGAATGAGTTTAATACATTTACAAGTCAATTAACCTCAGTTAAAATTACTTTTGATGAAGAGGTTAGGGCTCTCTTGATTTTGTGTTCTTTGTCAGAAAGCTGGAATGGCTTGGTAATGGCTGTTAGTAATTCTATTTCTGGTTCTAATACCCTAAAGTATGATGATGTTATTGGTGTTATATTGAGTGAGGAAATTCATAGGAAAAGCTCAGGGGCATCCACATCGGGTAGTGTATTGAACACAGAAAGCAGAGGCAGAACAAGAGATAGAGGAAACAACTCTGGAAATCGTGGGAAATCAAGAGGAAAATCAAAGGGAAAGAGGTTCGAATCTAAAGGGCCAAATGATTGCTGGTACTGTGGAAAACCAGGCCATAAGAAGAAAGATTGTTGGTCTCGGAAGAAAGATCAAGGAGACAAAAATGATGGAAACAAGGAGGCAAATGTGGTAAGTAACAAATCCGAGGAGGATGCTTTGCTCTTGTCCTTAGAAAGTATTGATGATTCATGGGTTTTAGATTCTGGGGCTTCATTTCATGCTACACCCCATAGAAGTTATTTTTTTGATTATGTCCAAGGGGATTTTGGGCTAGTTTATTTGGGAGATAATGAACCCTGTCAGATTGTTGGAAAGGGAAAAATTAAGATTAAGTTGCAGAATGGGAATCATTGGCTACTACAAGAGGTAAGACATGTTCCAAGGCTGAGTAGGAATTTAATTTCAGCAGGGCAACTGGGTGATGAGGGTTGCACAGTTACTTTTAATGATAAAAATTGGAAGGTTTCAAAAGGTTCCTTAGTAGTACCAAAAGGTGTGAAAGTAGGCACCTTATATCTTTGTACAGGTCATACTGTTCCTTCTACTTTAATTGTTTCAGAAGATAATGAATGTTCAGGAACAGTGGCTGCAGTTGAGCAGGAAGAACATCAAACTGTTGCTATAGATTCTGACACAGCACTGTGGCACAACAAACTCGGGCACATGAGTGAAAAAGGTATGAAATTACTTCATTCAAAGAAAGTTTTACCTGGTCTGAAATGTGTCAATATGGATTTCTGTGAAAGTTGTGTTTATGGAAAACAAAAGAGAGTTAGTTTTGTGAAGAGTGGGAAGGAAAAGAAAAATGAGAGATTAGAGCTTGTGCATACAAATGTATGGGGACCAGCTCAGGTATCTTCCCTTGGTGGCTCTCTATATTATGTTACATTTATAGATGATGCAACAAGAAAAGTATGGATTTATTTCCTTAGACAGAAATCTGATGTATTTCAAACTTTTAAGAAATGGAAATGCTTGGTTGAGAATGAGACTAGTAAAAAGTTAAAATGTCTCAGATCTGATAATGGTGGTGAGTATTGCAGCACAGAATTTGAAGAATATTGTTCCTCTAATGGTATTCGTAGGCAGAAAACTGTACCAAGGACTCCACAAGAAAATGGAGTGGCTGAACGCATGAACAGGACAATAATGGAGCGTGCAAGGAGTATAAGGTTGCATGCTAGGCTGCCCAAAAATATGTGGGCAGAGGCAGTGAACACTGCTATTTATTTAATCAATAGAGGCCCCTCTACTCCTTTGGACTGTGGTATTCCAGAGGAAGCATGGAGTGGTAAGAAGGTGAGTTATTCTTTTCTCAAAACCTTTGGTTGTGAAGCTTTTGCACTTATAGATTCTGAAAATAGAACCAAGCTGGAAGCTAAGTCAAAAAAATGTGTATTTGTTGGGTATGGCATTGATGAATTTGGTTATAGGCTTTGGGATTTTGAAAATATAAAATTGTAAGAAGTAGGGATGTCATATTCAATGAGAAAGTATTGTACAAAGATCTGTTGCTGCAGCATGAGAAGAAAGAAAATGACTATGTAGTACTGGATGATACTCCACAAGTTCATGTTCCAATAGTTCCTTATGCTCCGCAACAACAGCAACAACAAATACCACACACCCCAGTGAGTGTTAGACGGTCAACAAGGCTAAGTAGACCTCCAGAAAGATTTTCTCCATCTTTGTATTCTATTCTGTTAACAGATGCTGGTGAACCTGAATGTTATAATGAAGTTGTGCAGGTGGATACAAAGCTTGAGTGGGAGTCTGCAATGACAGATGAAATGGACTCTTTGCTGAAAAATCAGACATGGGATTTATGTAAGTTACCTGCAGGTAAAAGGGCTTTACAGAATAAATGGGTTTACAGGATCAAAGAAGAGGATGGAGGTATGAAAAGATTTAAAGCCAGATTAGTCGTAAAAGGATTTGCACAGAAACATGGTATTGATTTTGATGAGATATTTTCTCCAGTTGTTAAAATGACTTCTATTCGTACTGTTTTAAGTATCGTGGCTACTGAAGATTTGCATTTAGAGCAGCTTGATGTTAAAACAACCTTTCTTCATGGTGATTTGGATGAAGAAATATATATGGTTCAGCCACAAGGATTTGAGGTCAAGGGTAAGGAGAATTTGGTGTGCAGATTGCAGAAAAGTTTATATGGCTTGAAGCAAGCACCTCGGCAATGGTATATTAAATTTGAAACTTTTATGAATGGGCATGGATATAGTCGGTGTCATTCTGACCATTGTGTTTATTTTAAGAAGTTGGATGATGACAGCTACATTATTTTATGTTTATATGTTGATGATATGCTTGTAGCTGGGTCTAACATGGATCACATTAAGGGGTTGAAACAACAGTTAGCAAAATCTTTTGCTATGAAGGATTTGGGGGCAGCAAAACAAATCCTTGGTATGAAAATTTGTAGAGATAAGAAAAATAGGAAATTGTCTCTATCTCAAGCTGATTATATTGAGAAGGTGTTGCAACGTTTCTCTATGGAAAATGCCAAAGCTGTCAGCACACCTTTGCCTGGTCATTTGAAATTGACTAAGGATATGTGTCCCAAGACACCAAAAGAAGAGACTAAAATGTCTAAAGTACCTTATGCTTCAGCTGTAGGGAGCTTAATGTATGCTATGGTATGTACTAGGCCAGATATTGCACACACAGTGGGAGTCATTAGTTGTTATATGAGTAACCCTGGTATTGAGCATTGGAATGCAGTCAAATGGATTCTCAGATATTTGAGAGGCACATCCAGTAAGTGTTTACACTTTGGGGGTTCTACTACTACTGTACAAGGCTATGTTGACTCAGATTTGGCAGGAGATATAGATAGCAGGTGGAGTACTACAGGTTATATATTTACTGTTGGTGGGACAGCAGTGAGTTGGATTTCTCGACTACAAAAGGTGGTTGCTTTATCCACTCCAGAGGCAGAGTATGTTGCTGCTACAGAGGCAGCCAAGGAGATGATATGGCTTCAATTCTTCATGGAAGAATTGGGACATCCACAAAAGGATAATTTTCTACATACAGATAGCCAAAGTGCCATTCATCTTGCAAAGAATTCTGCTTTGCACTCAAAGACAAAACACATACAGTTGCAGTACCATTTAATTCGATCAGTTTTGGATGATGGACAGTTAAGGCTGGAAAAGATTCATACTGATGATAATCCAGCAGATATGTTTACAAAGGTTGTAACAAGGGAGAAGTTGAACTCATGTTCAGCTTCAGTTGGTCTTCTAGACTGAACAAAATAAAGGAACAGCTGAGTCCAAGGTGGTTCAATCCAGTGGGAGCCTCATGTGGGTAGCGGTATTGCTATAGGATTAGTCTCCAAGTGGGAGGTTTTTTAGTATAGTGTGGATACTGATCAGTCACCAAGTGGGAGATTGTTAGCTTGTGGTGACTAATTAGGAAAGTACTATCTAAGAAAGTACTGTACACTTTTCCTCCCGACCTCACCGGGGTTTGGGGCCAGGCCGGGCCCCGAGCGGGGGTTTGGGGACGGAAGCCCCCAAGAGCAGGGGTTCGGGGGCGTAGCCCCCGAGGAAAATTTTTTTGAGGCCGACTACTTTTTCGGTTATTTGGGCTGACTACTTATAACTCATTCTAACCCTAAAGTGGGAAAAATATTGTATAATATGGCTTAGGGTTAGGGATTTTCATGATGTATGATTTTAGTACTTGTGGCAGAATTGGGCTGTAAGGGATTACGGATTGTAATCAGGTTGTAATCACTGGATAATAATAATATTGGACTCGCTGTTGGTGGACGTAGCCCAGGGATTGGGTGAACCACGTTAAATCTGTGTGTCTTGTGTTCTATTCTGTGTGGTTTATTATTTTTTGATATTAGTTATATTTGCACATAATTGTTATTTCTGCCTTGTTAATCCTAACAACTTGTGTAAAATCATATTATTTAGCATTTTAAAAGATAGCTTATAATTATTTATTTAGTATATATCATTAATTAATAAATTAATTAAAATAAAATAGATCAATGAAAAGTTAAATATATTAATATTTAGATTATAATTATATTTCAAGTTATATATTAAACTTAAATTATAATTATAATCTTAATATATAACATCTTATTATAATGCATATAATAAATTTTATTATGAATAATTTAATATATTTATATGTAAAAATATGCATTTATAAATTAAACTATATATTTATTAAAAATTAAAATATTACAATTTTATTTATTTTTATACATGGGGGTGTCCCCGCGACCTAGCCCAGCACCTAGCAGCCCGTATCTTGGGTACCTATGTGAGCTAGGGTGAGACTAGTCCCCCAAGGGGTGAGATTTATATTACAATTTTCTAAATCTATTAAAAATATTAAAAAAATATGATATATATATATATATATATATATATATATATATATATATATATATATATATATATATATATATATATATATATATATATATTTTAAAAAGGTGGGTACACCACTTAATATATATATTTTAATATTTATATTACAACCTGATTCTAAGATACGAGCTCCCAGAGAAAAGAATCAGGGAAAAAAAACTTCATTCATAACCCCATCACGCAAAAGAAAAATCAAAATTGGTGAGTCACTACGGACTTAATTCACTGTAATGATAACACCTTACATTTACAAAAAATGGTGTGTTAATTGAAATAGATATAATGTTATATATAATATTTTTATATTCTTATTCAGTATAAAATAAATACAAATTATTTTAAGGGCATGGTAAAGTACTGTGGGAGTTTTCCCCTATAATATTTCCTCAAAATTGTAATAGAGGTAGTGCTTAGTCTTCCCCAAAATCCATCTATAAAAGGCTGATTTTTCCACCCAATAGAAATGTTATAAAGTAATTTTGTTGAATTATAAATATAAAAATTGTGCATGTATACTATACAAATTAACTTTGTAACAAGATTTAATAAAAATAATAAATTTTAATTGGCAGAAATAGAATTTTTTAATCTCTAGTTAAGAGGGGAAATGCATAAAATGATGCAATAGTACTTGCTTAGCCTACAAGCAAGTATTAATAAAAGATTCAAATACATGTACATATTCATCATATTATAATATATTTAAAATAAAAATAAGTTTTGTTTAGCTATAAGATCCTATAAGTTTTGTTTAGCTACAAGAGGGTCTTATGGAAGGAATTATAACTCTTCTTTATAATAAAGAACAAATTTTTTATAGATTTAACCAAAATCATAAACGCAAATTTATGTCTACATGTATTAAATTAAATAAAATAGTTTCAAATTAAAATAAATAACTTTTAAGTAAATAAAATAGTTAAAAACTAACACCTCACAACAATTTCTAAAATAAATGTATTTCAAATATGTAATATATAAAACCTTGTATAATATATATTTTAAAAGTTTTAGATTATATAACATTTTAACTTTGACTCCAATTATTATATATGTATAATTTTATCTCTTCACATAATTCTTTATTAACTTTTACAAACCATTGGACAAAAGAAAGCTAAGGATTATAGAGTTGTTGAGAAAAATCTCCCTAACAAGCTCCACTCACCTAAAGAGGTGGCCCAATGTGACCCCAATAATAGTCATTTCATTGAACAGGTCTCCCTTTCCATAGACTCTCTTATAACCCATCAACAGATTAAAATTAGGGGGGCTAGAGTGAGATCTCATGCCCATTGGATGAAGGAGGGGGACAAAGGATCAAATTTTTTATTCAACCTCCTCAAACATAAGAAAATAAAGGAAAGCGTTGATAGAATCCTTGTTGACAACCAAGAAATTTCAAATCAAGAGACCATTATTAAGGAGTTTGCCACCTTTTATGAAAATTTGTTTATCTAAGAAGACTGTGAGGAAGCTAAGACATGGAGAGATAGCACTAGGTCTATAATCCTTAGTAAAGTTTTGGAAGAAGAAGCCTTGCTTCTTAAACAATAGATTGTGGTGGCAAAAGTTGAGACAATGATTCTTTCCCTTAAAAATGATAAGGCCCCTAGTCCTGATGGCCTTCCCATTGAATTCTATAAAGAAAACATTGACTGGATATGTGAAGACCTCTTGGAGGTTTACTCAGAGGCTCTGAACCACAGGCTGCTAGGAGATTCCATGAATAGGGGAATCGTTAAACTCATTCCTAAAGGTGGGGACAAAACCCTCATCAAAAATCGGAGGCCCACCACTTTGCTCAATGTTTCCTATAAGATCTTGGCTAAGATCCTAGCTCTTAGAATGGAAAAAGTCCTTCCAAAATTCATCAGTCCTACGCAAACTAGATTTATTAAGGGTTGATTCATTCTTGAAAATCTTATTACCAGCTAGGAGCCCATGGAGTGGTCTATAACTTTTGGATAGGATACTGCCATGTTCCTCCTTGACTTCAAAAAAGCCTATGACAGGGTGGAGTGGGGTTTCATCCTTATGATGCTAGAAGCTTTTGGTTTCCCTAGAGAATTTTTTGATCTAGTTGGTGTCCTCTTTAAAGATGCTATCTCCCAAGTTTAGATCAATGGATCCCTTTCCCCCCCGTTCCGGCTCACTAGATCTATAAGGCAAGGTTTCCCTTTAGCCCCCACCCTTTTTGTTATAGATTTGGATTCCCTATACTATATTCTTAGAAATAACTCTATATCCCCCACAGTTCAGGGGGTGAACCTTCCTGATGACATGCAACTTCTTAATATCCAATTCACTGATGACAAATCTCTATTTGTTGACATGATATAACAAAATTTTGATGCCATGTTCCAGAAAATGGCTTTCTTTGGTAAAATATCTGGTGCTTGTGTTTCCCAAGCCAAATCTATTTTCCTAGGATGGAAAGACCACCCCCCTGATTGGTTCCACCAATATGGCTTCCAATGGGGAGGACCCAACAAGATTGTCAGGTACTTGGGCATTCCTTTCTCTATTGAACCCTCCCTCAAATATATGTGGTTTTGGGTGAGAGGTAAGACTAATAAGAAATTTAATAACTGGAATAATAAGTATTTATCCTTGGCTGGCAGAATTCAGGTGTGCCAAAAGATTCTCTCCTCCTATAACATTTATTATTCTTCTGTGTAGATGTTTAGTAACTATCAAGTCCTTGAAATCCAAAAAGATATTCGAAAATACCTATGGTTTGATGGGAAAGGAAATTGAAAAATGCACATTGTGAAGTGGAAATGGTGCCATATTAACAAAAACATGGGGGGCCTTGGACTTAAAGATTTAAAAACTCAAGGCATGTCCTTGGCTGCTATGTGGATTTTCTATACCCTAGAAGGGCTGGAGCCTTGGAAGGTCCTAATTAGGAGCAAAATTGAATGTAGTGTCCCCAAATCTGCTAAGTCTTGGAAGCTTCTCCCTTTTAGTGATCTTGTTGCTGGTGCCTTCCTTGTTTCTATCCAAGGCTCTAGTGTATTTAGATCTATTTAGAGTTCTTGGGAGATTTTCAATAAACACTTGACTCACACTGAGGTTTACAACAATGATCTTGCTAAGGCTTGGGCCAAAGTCAGTATCTCTTGCTTCATTGATATCTTTGAAGATGAAAAACTTATTAGTTGGAATGCCCTTAGTGTTAAATTCAACTTGCTTATCTCTCAGAAGAAGACTTACAATATGATTGTTCAAGGCTACAATAATATCGCCCTCCCTAATACCTATATGGTTGATTCTCATAGATTTCTTTCACTTAAATGGCTAATGGCACTACTTTGCTAAAAATTAAAATTTGTAATATATACATATCCTCAATTACGATGACTCTATGATTGCTCATGTTAATTTTCTTTTCTACTCTAACATGGATTTCTCTATGTGGCAAATTTTTTTAGTGGATTATGGACAAGTCCTATTGTTCCCAAGATGGAATGTTTCAAATGGATGTTAATTATTAATAGACTCCCTACAAGAGGGACTTTGCTGACCCTGATATATGCAATATTTGTAGGCTCCCTAAGTCCTATAGACATTTTTTTAAAATGTTGCATTGCTAAGGAAATCTGGGCTATGTTTGGAATCCATATTCCCATGCAAGTTAATATCTTGGAAATTATTTCTAGTCACATACAAGGGTTGAAAAATGATGCTAATATTTTTTGGTTTATTTTTTCTGCTACCATTCTATGGTACATTTGGAAAATAAGGAACGATAATAGATTCTAGGGAAGCCCTAGGGATCTTACTGAGTATTTTAGTAGACTCACATACTTTAAAATTTCCATGCAGGTATCTATCACACTGAACACTGAAAGAGCCAAACTTATCTAGTTCCTAAAAGATGACCTTGCTACAATGTTTGTTTTTGAACTTCAAAATGGAGTTGTTTGGATGAAGAACTTTGATAACCTCTCTACCTTCAATGAAGCTCTTGCTACCTTGATACAAGACATCAAGGAAAATAGAGACCCTCCTTGTGATACTTGTGCTATACTTGCTCAAATACAGGTGAATAAGAACATCATTTGGATGGAGGGCCCGCTTGGATGGACTGCATGGGCTGAAGACCATAATGAAGTCTTAGATTAATGATATACTGATTTTTAATATCTCTGCTTTCTTATAGTTTGTAGTCTCTCTCTGTATATTGTTGTTGATATGTAATTCTCTCTTATACTTTCTTGCTCACCCATCTTTTGAGCAACTGATTTCTCTCAAGGGTTTTTTTGATGGCCACCTCTATGACTATGTGAATGATGTATTTTTGCTTTGTTATCTCTCTATATCTAATATATAAAAAAATATTTATTAACATATTAAATACAAGGTTTTCAATTATAAGATAATCATATACACAATTAATCATTATATTAAATAATGTATTTAAAGATTTAAAAATACTCAGCTATTCAAATCAATTATTTAATCTTTATAAAATCTATAATTATAAAAAAGAAATCTAAATTATAGAGAATTATAAATTACATTTCAAACTAAACATTATAAGTTTGACTCTAATTATCCTTAACATTTATTTGTCCACATTATTCCATGTAAACATATTAAACATAAGGTGTCATATTACAAGGTGGAATATAAGGTGTCATATTACAAGGTGGAATATATATATATATGTGTGTGTGTGTGTGTGTGTACATATATACATATGTATGTATGTATGTACATATATACATACATACATATATATATAGATACATATATGTATATATATACATATGTATGTATGTATATACATACATATATATAGATGTATATATGTATATATGTATGTATGTATATATGTACATACATATACATACATACATACATACATACATACATATATATATATATATATATATATATATATATATATATGTATGTATGTATGTATGTATGTATGTATGTATGTATGTATGTATGTATGTATGTATGTATGTATGTATGTATATGTATCTATATATATATGTATGTATATACATACATACATATGTATATATATACATATATGTATCTATATATATATGTATGTACATACATACATACATATGTATGTATGTATATATGTATATATGTATATACATACATACATATGTATGTATGTATGTATGTATATATGTACATACATACATACATATGTATGTATGTATATATGTACATACATACATATGTATATATAGATACATATATATATATGTACATACATACATACATACATGTATATATATATATATATATATATATATATATATATATATATATATATATATATACATGTATGTATGTATATACATACATATGTATGTATATATGTATATATACATGTATACACATATACACATACATATATTTAGTGTATATATACATGTATCTATATATACATATATCTAGTGCATACATACATACATATATATAATTTTTATCATTATATAACAATTAATTGAAAGATTTAAATATATGTTTAATAGTTTTGATAGCACTTATTGGTTTAATTTCAAATATTTTTGATAAAGTCGTGCCAATAGTTATAATTTTAAAGTTGATATTGTTGATGGTGATTATCTATAATAGAATGAAATACATTTGTAAAATCTAAATACAACAAATTATGTAATGCCACATCAACACACCAATAAAACAAAATATGACTTGGTGTAAAAGTATAATCTCACTCATAAAATTTTAGTTACGAAGAGACTTACCAAATTACAAATTGAAAGCTATTTGAAATTTCAAAACAAAATTTTAAGGACGAAATTAGTGTGTCCTATCTCCCCTATTTAAAAATAAAAAATAAGAACCCATGTCTACTCAATCCAATTATTTAAGTTAAACTTTTATAAACTGCATGAATAAAAAAAATACAAAATTTGTGGGAAAAGAATTTTAAGGCAAGCCCTTAACAAAAGCATATCCACTGCAATTAAAAGTATTGAAAAACAAGTTAAATGAACGATAAGGAATACACGTTTTGTTTCAGAATTTAACGGGAGTCCCACCTGGTTTTAAAGATCTCCTCCTCATAAACTCGATTGACTACTATATTTACGATAAAACCGCGGCCTTTCATTCAATTTATTTAAACACAGATCAGATTTCCTTCAACCTTAACCATTTGCAGGTGTCAATTTTTCTCCTGCATCAACCCAGCTAATATTTACAAATATTTTGTCTTCATCAAATACAGTTCTGAACGCAATGGGAGAAGAGAGCACTCCAACTCCAACTTCACTGTTATCGTGCAACCGTGTACTCTCCTGTCGCCATTGTTCCAGGCAATTTAGTACCCATCAAGCTTTAGGAGGCTACCAAAATGCCCACATCAACAAGAAGAAGCCCATGCCCACACCCACTATCACCAATTTTAGCTATATCTTTGCTCACCACCACAACAGGAAACGACGCAGATCGGCGCCCCGCCCACCAATTTCACTTGGCATTTCCTCAATGTATGGCCTCTCATTAACCACATATCTTCATCATTCATCACTATCACCCTCTCCTAACATAATTTCCCCACATTCTTCAGCCCAATTGGGCTTTCAGCAACATCCTTTCACCCCAAGTTTGTTTATAGTTATTCAATCATGTGGATGTAAGAGTAAGAGTAAAGAAGCAGTGTTTCAGCCCATTGCCCATAATGGTGGTCGAAATAAGGCTGAACTTAAAAGAAACAGTATTTCAGCCCATTGTCCATAATGGGCCTGCCATTATATTTGGGGTTCATCAATCATGTGGAAGTAAGAGTGAAAGTAAAGAAGCAGCAGTATTTCAGCCCATTGCCCATAATGGACCTGCCAATGTATTTGTGGTTCTTCAATCATGTGGAAGTAAGAGTGCAAGTAAAGAAGCAGTATTTCAGCCCACTGCCCATAATAGGGCTGTCACCATGTTTGATGGTGGTGAACAGTATCCTTGCAGAATGGAAAGTGGTGGGCAAAAGGAGGTTGGTGGGTTGGAAGGAAGTTGTCACAGTTTCGAGGCTCTCTTCAAGAAAGGTGGACAAATGAGCTTTCAATCATCTGGTGTGACAACTGTTATGAGTGAAGAGGAGGAAGAGTTTGACCTGTCTTTACATCTTTCATCTTTGAGACGATATGACATTGTTAGAGTTTTCAATAGTTTTCTTTTAGTGGAGGAATTGATATTTCATGGGATCTGTGAAGCTAAGTCTTAATTAAGCCGAGAGGCTTTATGACCCAAAAAAAATATTTATATATTTTTCTGAAAATTGTCAGCCTTGGCCATTGTCTTTTATTTTCTCATCATATTTATACTTTTAATTAAATACTATGTTTTTTATTTTATTTTTCTAACTTTTATTTCTATTTTTTGGCACAATAAATTTTAAACGGAATTTTGATTTACTTTTTTAACCACGTTGTCTTCAAAATCATTCTTAATTCTAGATATTTATGTACAATATGCAAAATTCATTATTAGTTCTAATTTGTAGTTATTTGGTTTATTTTCAACCGGGGCTGAGTTGTATATGCTTTGGAGGTTTAATATTATAATAAAACATCTCATAATAAAAGAAGAAATCTTTTGAGAATTGTAAAAAAAAAATTCATTTTTAAAAAGATTGTATAATGAGTATTTTTGTTAGTTTTATATTTATAAATAACAATATACTATTTTTTATGTTTCTCAATATATTTTAATAATAATAAAAAATCAGCTAGATATGTCTTGTTTATGTATTGTTTTTTGGTTTAATTATAAGTTAGCATGCCCATTGAAAAATTATAGGACCTCTTAAGTTTTTGAGTTAAATTTTTTAATATTGTACAATATTATAAATGTGATTTTATTTTTAAATAAATTAAAATAGTAAAATCTAAGAAAGCTCAATATGCATCATAATGTCTATTATATATTTTTTTAAATAAACTTTCATATAATAAGAGCTTATACCCATGATTTTTAGTGTCTTTGAAAAATACTTCAAAAAATCTACAAACTATCAAAATGGAAACAACTTTTTTTTCTCTTTTTGATTTCTCATGTGATACAATTAAGACCATTGAGGAAGATAAATATTTGGGCCTTGTTGACTTCCTATATCTCTTCTTGTACAAATTGTTCTTTTCAAAGAAGGGTTTTCTAGCATTTTTAAATTTCTAGTAGCTCTTGCTCTTTGAGTTATTTTTGAATCTGTATGTGGTTGTTATCATTTTTTTTGTTCTTTTTTTGGTCTCCTATCATTAGGGTTTGGTCATATTTGTTGAGATTTAGGTTTCTTCGGCAAAGTATCAAAGCTTACTATCGTGCTACCTCAATGGAATGTTGTCCCTGAAGAAGCAACAAAGCTTCAGCTTCCATCTCCGCCACTGCTTTGGTGAATTCATGTCACACCGCAGATCACTAAGAAAACTTAGTCCCTATTGCCCTCAAATCATGAGCTTTGAACCTTGGGCGAAGGAAAGGGGAAATGACAATTCACATTTTTCTCCCAATTTTTAGTTTTTAAAATTTAGGTATGACTTCTTACAATGAAAACCTTATGTTGGTACAAGCTTTTTTTGCTGACATTGAGCAATTTCAAGAACTATTTGCAAATGTTAGAAGTAAATTAGTTTGTGTGATTTTTGGAGAAAAGAAAAGTAAGGCCTTAGAAGATTACTGGGCCCTCACATTTACCTTTACAAAGAAAATTGTTTCAAATTAAAATATATTTTTTATCATTTTTATTTCTCTCGCCTCCATATTTAACATGTATGAATATAGAGTAGATTCCATTATTTTTCCATGCTTCCAATGGAAGGGTTATGTGTATGCATATTTATTTCTATTAACTATTTTATTTTTTATTAGCATATGAGGTCCTTTGAAATGGGACCCTTTTAGCTAGGACAAACCTTATTTCAAATTTGAGACTATTCATATTTTATGAGGATGGGGATCTGTTGTACCTAGGCAAGGCCAAGCAAATGCAGTTTGGGCATGAATTTTTTAGGTTGTTGCACCTTATAGTTTGAGTTAAATAGAATAATTTTTTTAATCATTTCAATGAAGAAGTTGTCTTCATTTTATGCCTACAAAATGGTTTATATACCTATTATCTTATTATTTGTATTCTTTTTTCTCCTGCAAATCCCATGTATCCCAAGGGAATCCCTAGCTGTAAAACTACAGTTCAAAACGCTATCAGCTCATCATTGCTCGTACAAAAGCATGCAACTACTAGTATATGTTATTATAATTTTTATTTGTTTGGAATACCATCCACCTAAGGACTTCCAAATTTAGACTATTATAAATATTTTCTATGATTGTCTAGTCTATCTATTTGATAATCATAAATTACTTTATAATGTTTTCATGTTTGTTGTTGGATTCAAGTTTCTATTATTTTTTTATTGGATGTTTCACTCTAAGTTTTAATATGCATTATTATAAATTTCATTTATTTGAATTGTTTCAGTCTTAGAATCATATTTTAATTTAATTTTTTACATAACAATTATATTTTTTTAAATGAAGGAATTATTGCTATTGGGTTTAGTTTTGACTGCTTTGTTATTGGTTGTTTCAATCTTAGAATTATAACATGTTTTCTTACAATAAAGTTTATAAGTTATTTAGTTGTAATCTTTTCATACTTTTTCATGTTCCAACTACTACTATTCATGTTTCAACAACTACTTTATTTAAGAAGCAGGATTTCAGTCTATCACCCAAAATGGGTTATCACCCAAAATGGGCCTATCACAATGTTTGATTGTGGTGAACAATACCCTTGCCATTTTGAAAGTGGTGGAAAAAAGGAGGTTGGTGGGTTGAAGGAAGTTGTTACGGTTTTGAGGACCGCTACAAAAAATTGGAGAAATGATCTTCCAATCATATTGAATGACAAATGTTATGAGCGAAGAAGAGGAACAACTTGACTTTTAAATCTTTGATATTACATAACATTGTTAGGGTTTTCAAATCTATTTATATGATTGTATTTTTTAAGTAGAGGAAGATCTATTTATGATTGCAATTTTTAATTAGAGGAATTTAGATTTGATGGGATTTGTAAAGCTAAGTCTTAACATGTGTTTTTATAACTTTTATTTTTCTGAGTTGCCTTCAATCTAAAGAGTTCTAAACTTAGATGATCATCTATATTTTTCAAAGACTTGACTATCGTATCTATTTATTTGATAACTATAAATTAATTTTCAATCTTTCCATGTTTATTGTTGGATTCATGTTTCTATTGGTTGTTTCAGTCTTGGAATCCCCTATTTTTGATAAAAAAAGAAGCAAGAGGGTGCTGGCTTGTGGACCAAAGAAGACTAAAAGCACATTAAGAGCACATTAACACTTAGCTTCTACGCAGATAAACAATAGAGTAATAATGTCCAGTCTACCTCTATCAAAAACAAGCTTGAAGGTCCTTAACAAAAAGAATGAACCAGAGTTGTAGCTTAACCAAAAAGTAAAGAACGTAGTAATAGTAAACTGCCACACATGACTAGTCCAAAGTCTTAAAAAGTTAACCTAGTCCAAAGTCTTAAAAACTTAACAATAAAACAAAGAAACATAGTAAAAAACCTGGGGCCTAAAGGCCCAACCCAAGACAAAATCACCATGGCACCAGCAATAGTTAAGACCTCTTGCCCAATCACTTGGACATCAAGGTAGCAGCCCATTCTTCCTGCAGAAATAGGATGAGGTCTCTATTGTCCTCATCGGCTTCTAATTTTCCACCAGTAATCTTCTCCTTCACATTACATAGAGTCACAGCCAGCATGTGCATCAATTTAAGGGAAAATGTATTTGACTCAGCGATGCAGGCCTTGATTTCTTTCATATCTTGCTTGAGGCCAAGTATCTCATTATTGAGCTCATTGAATTTATGCTTGAGGGAACCTTTGATCCTGTCACTCCCAGCCATAGCCATGGTAATGTGGTTAGTATGGGGGAGTTGACCTACTAAGTGTGGGGAGAGGGCAAGGTCAGGGTATTTCTATGAGGGATTTCATTCCCTATAGGTGGGGGATTCAAAGGAGGAACGCTGTCAGACCTGGGGGAGCTCAAGTGCTCGGCCAAGGAGTCCTTAATTGACCTAGAGGAGCCTAAGGTATCCATATCCACCAAAAGCATCTTATCCTCAGAGGCCGTTTCCCTAAGTTATCTTTTACATTTTTCTTTAGCAATTCTATTGGATCGCCAGACAGTACCACCCAACTCAACATCTGACCCCATCTGATTGCATTAAATTTTCAATTTTTTAAGCTTCCTTTCAACTTCAAGGGTGCTATCAACCACTGTCTTATCCTTTGCTTTCGTGGATTCAGAGACATGGTACTCCTCTAAATCCTCATCCCTTTTGAAGGGGTTCCGCACATATCTCTTGTGGCCTTTACCATCATGAGGGACAAGGTCAGTTTCCTGGATGGACTGGGAGGGGGATTGAGAGGGGTTATTGGCTCCCACTAGAGTAACATTCGAGGTGATATCAGTGATAATAATGGGAGGTTGAGGTAGGGGGAAAATGGCTTTATTTTTCTCTTTTATGTCTAGGATATTGTTTTCCAATGAGTGGAGGAGGTAGAACAGGATGGAAATAAGGTCCCTGTTCCTAATATGGTTAAGTAATGGCATATGATAGTAATAAAAAATAGTAAATATTCCTTCTAAAGTGAAATACTTCATAATAATTTGACAAACCTTAGGCCATAAATCAGGGAGAAGCTCACGGTTGAATCCCCCAAACTTTTTAACAAGTTTTTCTCCTCGCCTGAAGAATTGATTGAGACTGGTCTTGTCTAGCATTTGTCTAGTTTTCTTGTACTTCCTTCCCTTTATCGAGAGCCCTGTCACCTTTCTAATGACCTCCTCATTGATTTGAAAGTGGATGCCCCCGACAGACACCTTTTTATTGTTCCACAAGGACATGAATTGCTTGGAAATTTTTTCATCATGGCCGCCCTTCATTCTTTCCATAAAACCCCAAATGCCACTATATTTGCAATAGTGAATAACGAGAGGGTCAACAGTGAACTCCTCATCAATTTTTTCTAGTTCAATGCGCATAGTTTTTCCACCCATCTCGACCAAACTTGTTTCCAACAGACATGCCTTCTGAAACTTACAGGGCCAAGCTTTGCAAGCCAGAGCATAAAACAGGGCTTTTTTAGTTAACTATTTTATGCGAATTTTGATCATAAAATGTAGGGGTTGGGTGGTCTTTGGGGAATCGAGCCCCATATAGTGAAATCCAACAAATCTTTAGCATAATTATTAGAAATTAAGCCATTTTTTCCATTAATATCCTTGATAGTCAAAATGACTTGCTGATGCAGACAACCATCCTTCCACACGTAATCTCTCAAAAGGCAATTATGAGCCTTTATAAGATTTTGCGCATACAGTCATAACGACTAATATCATCACATTAAACCACCGCAACAACAAGGTGGGGCCCTCAATAATTTTATCAGCAAAGTGATCCATTTTAAACATTTTTGGTGTCATTTTTTTCCCGCCTTATTAGCCATTGTGTCTCCTTTGGTTGCGCACTAATCTCCTCCAAACTGACCACCCTAGTTTGTTTAAGCCCAATAACAGCCACATAATTAGCCACTGAGTTACCTTCCCTGTAGGTATGGGAAATGATCATGTCCTAGAAGTTGTTGAGAAGCTCCCAAATTTTTACTATGATGGTGTTCACCTGCCACCTTGCATTCAACCTTCAGTTGACAACCTCCACATTTACTTTGGAATCTCCCTTGATCATCAACAACCTGATATTCTTGGAGATGGAAAATTTTATACCCCATAGAAGCGTCGTGCTTTCAGCTTGGTTAACAGTATTATTTCTAAGTGGCCCAACATAAGCCAAAAGGAAAGAACTGTTGTGATCCATTAGCACTCCACCCCACCCTAGAAAAAATTATTCCCCACCCCATCAAAGTTTAATTTGATCCAGCCAACATGCGGGGAAACCCAACAAGTAGATTCTGAGCCATCAACCTGGAGTTGTCAAACCTAGTGAATCTGGCCAGTAAGTTCCAATTATCAACCATTTTGATCTCCCAGGATGAAGGGGGAGAAGAGGGAAGTTTCCAATTAGATAAGGTAGCATTCTCAGATAGGAGCTTGGTGCCCAGATGGAGAGAGGCCTCAGGTGGGTAATCAGTCTCCTTGAAGATCTTGTTGTTCCTTTCTTTCCTTGAATAGTCTAGCAAATGTCCAGGGGGAGAAGGCACCATAGGAGCTAGAGGAGAGGGTTATTGGAAGGGGATCACCAAATAGTGAACTGGTGGACATCCTCTCCAAGGGCCCAAGGGATCCACAATTTTCCAATAACTCCCTGCCAAATACTAGCAGAGTATTCACAGTGTATGAATAGGTGGTTCATAGTTTCCTCCTCTTTTTTGTAGAGCATGAAATCCCTTGTTTTGTTTTCCTACAAATATTTATAATTTTTTTCAATGAAATAAATTATATGTGCTAAAGTTTGTGAAAATAAGTCTTAACATACATGATTATAACTTTCATTGCTTGATTTGTTAATCTTGAGATCATAGTCTAATATTCTCTTTTACATAATTATTATTTTGAGTGGAGGAATAAATATCTGATTATAATCTTTTAAAATAACTACTTTGTTATTAGCCTATTACAGTCTTGTGTCATATCCCATTTTTTTTCTTACATAATAATAATAATTTGGTGGGTTGGAAGGAAGTTCTAGGCAAAATTAGGTTGGTGAGTTGTTCTCAATTTTTTAAGCCTCCTTCCAGGAAAGGTGTTGAAATGAGCTTCCAATCATCTTGTGTCATAAATGTCATGATTGAAGATGATGAAGAGCTTGAATTTTCCTTCATCTTTAATACTACTAGACATTGTTAGAATTTTTATATTTACCTATTTCTGATTGTAATTTTTATATGTGGAGGAATTAGTATTGGATGTGATTTGTGAAGTGAATTCTTAACATCTATTATTGATATCTGATAGGATTCTAATTTATCATCCCCTCGCTGGATAAATTCAGAAATCTCAATCATGAGATAATCAATGGTATTTTGGAAGGCTAACTGGCCTATCTCTTGTTGAGAACTACTTGATAGTTACAAATTAATCAATAACTGATTCATGTTTGGATTGCTTTGTTATTGGTTGTTTTAGTCTTGGAATCATATTCTAATTTATTTTTCTATTTAATAAATATAAATTTTTTAAGTAGAGAAAGTGACATCTGATGAGATTCTTAGTTGTCTTCCACTCATTGGATAAATTTAAGAAAATTGAACATGAGATAAACATTGGTGTTTTAGAAGGCTTGACTGTCCTATCTATCATTGAGAGCTACCTGATAATTATAAATTAATTTATACATCTTTTGTGCTTTGGTTGGATTCATGTTTCAATTGCTTTATTATTGGAAACTTCAATCTTCAAATCATATTATAATACTTTGTTATAGTTATATATTAATTTATAGGTCTTTCATGCTTTGATTCGATTCATGTTTCAATTGCTTTATTATTGGCTGCATCAATTTTTCAATCATATTCTAATTTTGTTTTTCTACATAATAATTGTAGTCTATTTAAGTGTGGGAATTGATATTCGATGGGATTCCGAGTTGTCTTCCACTTAATAATTATAATTTTTTTAAGAGGAGGAATTAATATTTGATGAGATATGTGAATCTTTTCTACCTATCTAAACTATTCTTCAGCCATATTAGGTAAGTACAACAAAATCAAATGAGAGACAATCAAATGCCTTTTTCCAAAGCTTGACTACCTTGTCTAATAATTGAAAACCACTTGATAATTATTATCTTTTTAAGTAGAAGAATTAATATATAATGAGACCTATGAAGAAATTTTTTAATATGTATTATTATAACTTTCATCTGAAATGTTTTCATCATATTGCAAATAAATTTAAGTGAATAAGACCTACACTATTTAAATAACCAGATGGCTCATCTAACCCTCAGAACTGCTTAAAAAATATAAATGATTTTTTAATATTTTCCTCATTTTTATGAGTTTCATATGAATAATTTGTTATCTTCTATTTTAGTTTTGAAACATATTGAATTTATTTACTTAAATTTGTTGTATAATTTGTCTTTATTAGTACTTGTCGATAGGCATAGTACTATTGTAATGAATTTTGGATTCTCCTAGTTAACTAGTTATTAAAAACAATCATATGAACCAATGGTAATTTAGTTATTTTTTATTTTTCAAATTTATTTTATCATTCTAAAGTTTGCATGCATGTTATTTAAGTTTTTAAATTCTTAAAAATATTTTTCCTCATTATGATTGGTTAATAGATTTGAGGTGTTATACACGGATTTTTAGGAATGATTGTAGAATATGCAGTTTTTGTTATCTTTTATGTGATAAGTGTAACACATTAATCTAGTGTGGATAATTAAATTCTCTAAATTATATTTTTAATAGATTAATCTAAAAAAATATCAATTGCCTCTAACATGAAAACCCATATAAAATATATAATATTACAATACAATCTAATACATAATATAATAATGTATCATATATATAATTTTATTTCAATCATATATAATTAAAAAATAAATTAAGATTAAGAATTTTTAGCATCTGAATTAACTATAATTTATAATTTATAATTTATAATTTTTTAAATAATTATAATTAAAAAATAAAATTATTTATTGTTACAACTATACTAAAACAAATAATCATAATTATATAATTTAATCATTAATTAAAATTAAAAATTATCGTAAAAGAAACACATAATACTTTTAAGATTATGATTAGATTTTCATTCTTATAATTTCACCTATCATTAATGCTATCAATATGATTCAGCATTAAAAAAAATTTAATTATAACAAGTTATTACTTCAACTATAACTATATAAAATATAATTCAAAAATTAATATACTATTATTTCCACTTTAGTTTCTACTATAACTAAAGGCAAGTACTTGGCCACTACGTGGCACTTGTTATCATATAATTTCAATTGAATTTTTTTTCAAAATACACCTCTAATCAAATTAATGACAACCTGATAAAATCGATTCTAAAATCTTTTGATATGGGGGTTCTCGCTTTTTTGGTTCTTGCTTTGCTAGGGTTTTGTGCATACGACTTCATGTCTGTGTCTAGGCTCTGAGCTTTCCATCTATCATACAAGATTTACTACAAGACTTTTACATTAGGGTGAGCTTTAAGTATGGCTCGGGCCAACTTTGGCCCAGTAGTTGATGCTGGTGCTTGAGTTGAAGCTTTGCAAAGCCATGGTGCCTCCTCTGAACAAACATCCTTGCAAGTTTGTCTCGAAGGTCTTTCACGAGGTAACCTTGTTATTGTTCTTAATCTGCAAGATTTTGATGCTGCATGTGAATGGTTAGAAAAGCATACTTTGATTGAATATTTTGTGGGTTGCACTCCTCCTGAAAGTATCCTCAAAGATTGGGTTAATAAGAGCTGGACCCCTCATGGGGTCTACCTTGATGGTGTGCAAAACCTCACCAAAGGTTTTTTCGTATTTCACTTTGCAAACCCTTCCTAGATGGAAGTTGTTTTTAGCTGTGGGCCTTGGAAAGTTAGGTCCTCCTTGCTTGTTTTTCAGAGGTGGTCTCGAGACTTCACTATCTCAAATGACAAGAAACTTAGGTTTCCCATTTGGGTTGATTTTCCTGGTCTCCCCTTGCCATGTTGGCCTTTTATTAAGTCTATTGCCAAAACCTTAGGCAATGCCATTGTCATGTCCAGCATGACAAGTTTTTTAATGTCCTCCCTCTGAAGCGCGTTTGTGTTGAGGTCAACCTTTCTAGGGACCTCAAAGACACTCTTGAGATCCAGGTTGGTTCCCTCACCATCTCTCAAAAAGTGCTTTATTTGAACTTGCCAAACACCTGTTATAGGTTCCAATTAGCAGAACACAAGATTAAGGACTACCCTTTGGTCACCTCTCAGGTGAAGCCACCGCTAAAGGAAGCACCTATAAAAAACCCAGAAGCTGAGAAGAAAGAATAATTGACTATAGTCATGAGAAAAGGCAAGAATGCCTTAGGCTCTAAGTTGGCACACACTGCTTTTATTGTCATTTCACCTTTGGAGCCTCCAGCTTGAGAGTTCCCTCTTTTTGCCAAAGCGCCGCCTATTTCCTCTCCTATTTCACACTCTACTACTCAAGGGAAAGCTCCTACTACAAGGCCTACCACCTCAGAGGTGGTGCTCACATTGCGAGTTGTACCATCTATTTATTCTTAGTCTCTACATCGGTCTCACAACCTTGATGGACATATGGAAAACCCCAAAAAATGAAGGTTTATCTCTTCTAGAGATTTACTTCCCAGCTTTGGTTCGTACCAACTTTCTTGCAAAATAGTTTCTCCTCTCTTGGGGACGAGGAAAACATGCAAGAGTTTTTATGATATTTTTGTCTTGAAATGTGAGAGGTCTAACTGAGCTCTCTAGAAAGTACTATGTTCATGATACTCACCATAGACTTCATAGTCTAGAAGTTTTGTGTTTACAAGAAGTGAAAATCTCTAGCTTCCTGCTTACTTTTGTCTGTTGCATCATTTGGCCGGATGACATTGTTTTTTCTTCTCAGCATGAAGCTGGAAAGGGTGGTGTCATTACTATTATGTCACCTCACCTTCATTCTTATGTTATTGCACATGGATCTGATCCAATGCAGCGTGTAACTTGGATCTTGCTATCTTTTCACAACCATTCTTTTGGCATCATTAATGTTTATGCTCCCAATGATACTGTGGAAAGATCTTAGCTATGGTGCTGGGTAGCAGACAACTTGCCTCTTGCTACTTGGGTGATGTGTGGGGATTTTAATATAGTTGAGATGGCCTTTGACAAGGAAGGAATTTTGACTTTTGGATGGACATATGGGGAAACAGAAGCATGGTACCATATGCACAATAAATTGGGCCTTTTTTATCCCAATGCTAATCGTTGCTAGCAGGGTGGGGTTTGGCATACTTGGTCTAATTTTAGAGCTAGTTTTGATAGTATATTTAAGAAATTAGATCGTTCTATGATAACTGATCAATATTTTTTCTTATTCTCTAAAGATCGAGGCCTACCTATCACTTCTTTAACAGATGTGACCTTGTTAGATCACTTCCCCATTTCCTTTTCCATCACTTGGCATTCCTCTGCCAAGCGGCCTGCTTGTACTCAATTTTTTCTCAAAACATCGATGCTGATGCATGCTTTCACTATTTCTTACATTCTTTAGGTCTATAATTTAGATTCTTGGCCCCACAATCACCTTGGTTGGATTCAATGATGGAATGATGCCATCAATCGTACTACAATATTTCTCTGCATTTACGGTCGTCATTTGGCTTGCTAGAGGAAACGTGCATATGAAGCTAACACTAAGGCTCTTCATAATGCTTCTAATGCACTTGTGTTGAACCCCTTTGACACTAAGCTTCAGCTTAAGCTTTCCCATCTTTGACATGACAAGCAGATTATAGATGCCTATGCTACTCGTGGAGCTCAAATCAAAGCTTGCCTCCACTAGTTGGAGGTGGGTGATAAAGCCTCTAAGGTTTTTTTTCATCCTCTCAAGGCCCAACATACCAATGTTGGTATTCAAAATATCAAACAAGGACCTCACACCCTTACTGAGCTTCCTGCTATTCTTCAGGATTTCTTTCAACACTATGAAAAAGTATTTTCTTCACAGGGAAATTCTACTGCTCAAGAGGAGGCTCTTAAGGCTTGTATTGTTGTTACTCCAAACTACATAGTGATTCAGAAGCGAGCCTTTTGTGAGAAAATTTTTACCATCGGTGATCTTAAAGAAGCTATATTTTCTATGGCCGATGACAAATCCCCAGGATGTGATGGCTTCCCTTGTTAGTTCTACAAACACTTATGGGATGCTATAGGTCCTAACCTGCATAAAGTTTACCTCAAGGCCTTTCATAATAAAAGTTTGGGTGCTATCATAAATAAAGGGAACATCAAATTCATACCTAAAGCTAGTGATCTTGAGGATATTTGCAATTGAAGGCCCATCACCTTGCTGTATGTCTGCTACAAGATCATTGCTAAGGCTTTATCTCTCAAAATCAGACATCTCCTTCCACTTATTGTTCACCCTGAGAAAACTGGCTTTATTAAGTCTAGGTATATTCTTGACAACATTATTGTTGTCCGGGAAGAGATGGAATGGGCTTGTCAGTCTAAGCAGCCCACTTTATTTCTAAAAATTGATTTTGCTAAAGCTTATGATAGAATTGAATGGCCTTTCATTCTTGCCATGCTCCAAGCTCTTGGATTTGGTCCTCATTTCTTGTAGTCTATGGAAATTCTTTTTGGTGATGCCTCTGCGTGAATTACTATCAATGGGTCTCAATCTGATACCTTTGGGATTTTTAGATCCATTCGGAAAGGTTTTCCATTGGCTTCTGCATTATATATGTTTGCTACTGAAGGCTTTGGTTATTTTCTTGCCAATTATGTCTGCTCTAGTTTGGTTCGGGGCATTTCTCTTCTTGAGTCTTCTTCTCAGCTTTTTAATGGTCACTTTGCAGATGAATCCTTTCTCATTCTTACTGAGGATGAGGAGAATATCTCTAATGCCTTACAATGCCTGGACACCTTTTGTTAAGCCTCTAGATCTTCTATTCAATGGAATAAGACCCTTTGCTTCAAATAGTCTTTCCTTCTAGCCCCTCCCTGGCTTGCTAAGTTTGATTGGAAATGGGTCCAACATGGGGAAGTCTTCTACTTCCTAGGCATTCCCTTTTCCTTCCATGGATCCTATGTGGACTTATGAAATGTTGTAATTACCAAGAATGAGAAAAAGTTGCAATATTGGATTTGCAAGCCCCTCTCCCTTGCAGGAAAATTTTAGATTTTCTCCAAAGTTCTGGTTGCTACCCATGTTTGCTACTCCTCTTTCTACACTTCTTCTAAATCCTCGTATCTCAAGCTGGAAGGCCTCCTCAAAGACTTTCTCTGGGCTTCTGGAGCTAACAGCCATGGGTTCCATAGAGTTTCTTGGGAGGATTCCTATCTCCCCAGAGAATCTAGTGGCCTTGGCCTTCTCTCCACTCATAAGTAAGGTCATGCTCTTTGTGAAAAGTGGATTATTCATGCTCTTACTAGTGATGAGGCCTAAAAGATCCTTGTCAAGAACTACATCTCTTCAGGATTCCCTATTCATAGGCCAGCTTGGAAGGGCATTGGTCTAGAAACCCTTCTCATTATGGAAGAGCCTATTCAAATTCAAGGTACTTCCATCATTAAGAGCATTTGGAAATCTTGGGAAGCTATTAAGCCATCACTTCATTGGGATGGTGATGGCTTTCGCAATGGGCTTTCTTTTAATCTACAAAACCTTTTGTGGTCCCCATTGTTTTCTATTCAAGGCATTCATCTAGCTAAGAATCAAGGGGCTAGTACTCTACATTTTTTCAAACATGGCATTCAGAGTCCCAAGGACCTCTTCTCTAGGGCCACTATGAGTCTTTGCTCTTAGGAGTATATGCAGGTTTAGTACCGCTTGGCTCGGACAGATCATTAGACTTTTGATCTTTTAGTTTCTTCAATTCTTGATAATTTTCTTCATAAGCTTGGTATACAGACTATTCAGCCCTAATGGAAGGATTGGAAATGGTATCCTACCACTCCTTTCAGCAATTACAAGCTGAGGCTGGGCTACAGATGGTTGTCTCCCCATCTTCCCATGGTGGACATTCTTAACTAGAGATGACATCTTCAATCTTCCACTTATCACTAGAGCTCTCACTTTCAAACCATTTGGGCTTCCATTACGGAGCCCAACATGGCTCTCTTTGCTTGGTGTTTTCTTTTCCAAGGGCTTCCTGTGGGACCTAGGCTCAAACATCTGGGTGTTCATGACCCTCGGTGTCCCTTCTATGGTCACCTTGAGACTTTCTTGCACATCTTCTAGTTCTATAGGAGAGCTCAACAGTATTGGAAGTGGATCCATGATTTTTTCAAACCCTTTAGGCCCGAACCTTTCTCTTGGGATATGATTGTCCTGGGGGATTATCCTAGACTTCCTTCCAAGTTTACCTAGATTTGGCATACTTTCAAGATGGAGATTTTGTTCACTCTTTGGAAAGATAGGAATGCTATTCTTTTTTCTCACAACTTTCTTGATATGAATGTTTCTCTGTATAACAAGGCTTACATATGGGTATGTGCAAGATCATGAGGGGCCAAAATGTGGCGATGTCAGTTCAAAACTTTGACAATGTAGCTGACAATTTTTCTTTCACCCGAATTTGATAAAATGAAAAGGGTATCTTAAGGAGATTATTAGCTTTTTGTCGATATAATTGCTGTCAAATTTTGAATTCAGTAAGTAATTATTAGTTATTTTCTAATTGAGCTACCTCTAAAGTGCTAATTTATATACTGATTGAAAGATGACTATAACTTTCAAATGGTATAACATTTTTGAAATCTGAAAAAATGCATCACATTCTATGCTTCACCTACTATAAGGAAAATAAATAAATTTGAATTTTGTAAATTTTTGAATGAGTTAAGGTGGTTAGACACAAGAGTTTTTTTATTTTGAAAACATTGTAGCAAAAAATTCATAATTAATTATTTTTTTGGAATAAAATTACAAAAAAATATGCATCACATTTGGGCATGAGTCTACTACTTATATATAAAATCTTATAATAAAATATTATCATTTGATTATGATTAAGGTGGTCAGACATACACCTACTTCTTATTTTTTTCTTGAAATTTTTGTACTGCTGCATTGAAATCTATACTTTTCACCAATCATACTAACTTTTTCTCAAAAAAAGCCTAGTAGTTTAGAAACTACATTCAATTTTCTATAGATTCTATTCTTACAACTTTTTGTTATTAGGTTCATAGCTAGTTGAAATTTTCACATCAAGTTGACTAACCCTGATTTGCTGATTTTTCATTGCCACTTAAGGGCATAGTTTGGCCCCTCATGATCTTGCACATACCCATATGTAATAATGTTATGATGTAGATTTAGGTTCAAGCTAATAAAGAAGCTTTGGAGGTGGCTCACCTTCAGGAGTTGCTCAATCACTGGGGTAATGCTCCCTGCACAATTGGTCGGGTCCCTCCTAATGCCATCTTTACTAAAGGTACCCTGCCTAGAGGCTGCCACCGTGGGTGTAGTTCCTCAGTTCATCGTTCCCATATCCACGGTCATAGGCTCCCCACCACCACTCTCCTAGAGGTGGTGATGATGGTTGGTGGTGTCGTTCATCTTCTCTACCTCACCGTACTTCTGGGTGGTCTTCAACTCCAGCTTAGTCTACACTTCCTGATGCTCATAGTACCCGTCATGGCTCTAATTGGCTTCCTGCCACCTCCTCCAAGTTTCCCCGCTTGGCTTTGTCCATTTACCTACCCCAAATAGAAGAGAAAGAAAAAGATGCAGAAGATGATGGTTGGTCGATTCCTGACCCTCCTATCAATCCCAATGATGTTTGGGGTTCTGCTAATAAATATCCTCCTCTTTTTGGCACCGCTCTTGTAGCTTGATGGCTTTATGCCTATTTTTTTAATGAATATTTCATGTTGTTTCCAGCTTATGCCTTGTGAACTCTGTGGGGTGATTTTTATGTCCCCTAGCCCCTCTTTTGTGAATATGTAACTTTTATATTAAATTAATAGAGAAGGCACTATTCATCAAAAATTAATGACCACCCTCTATATTTTCCAATAACTTTACTATCTCATTTACAATTATGAAAACTACTTTTCATATTCAAATTATGTGATCAATTTAAATGATCTAGTTTAGGGTTTGTATGGTGGCGGTCTGTGTTCAAATTTGATGAAAGAAACACATAAGATCTATGTTAAAATATAATAAAATATACAAATATTGAATGTGTTCAACTTTAATGAATTTCATAAATATAAAATTTATTTTAAATTAGTGAAAATTTGCCAATATTGAATGTTAGATATTAATAAACAATTAAAATATAGAAATTGTCATATTTTATGTTAAAAGTTTATATTCTAAAGTACATAGAAATATATATTTTTTTATATTTATGTTATTTTAGGTTAACGATTTGAATAAATGATTTTATTAAATAATTTGTATTCAATTTTAAATATAATCTATTATTTAGATATTTCATTTTTTAAATTTTAAATTTTGTTTTTTCTTTCTTTCTTGTAGATTTTCAATCTTAAAGGAATTTGTAGATTTGATTTGGTCCCTATTTTGCTAAACAATTGTAGTATATGACCATTATTTGTTGGTAGGGACATCAAAATTTAAATTTCATGCATATAAGATTGTGCATTTAAAGATGTGTCATTTTAATTCAAACCTATCTCAATCATAGCATAATTGAATAGCCACTAGGAATATCCACCCCCAGCTGCAGATGGAAGAAGAAAAGACTAGACACAAGTGTCAGGAAGCTTTGAGAAGAGAAGAAATCTATTGGAACTATTGCTCAAGGATCTAGTGGCTTTCCAAAGGGGACATAAATACTGCCTTCTTTCATAGATCCACTAGCAATCACAAAAGAAGAAACACCATCAACACAATTAGGGATGGAATAGAAAATGAAGTCACTAAAAAGGAAAAAATTAATCAGGTTGCGGCCAACTACTTTAAGGGATTAGATTCTAATGATGGTCTTTTTTTCCCTGTTAATGCACAAAATCAGCTCTTTGAACACATCTAATGTGTTGTTACTCACAGTGATAATTATTGCCTCACTAGATGAGTTTCTAATGAGGAAGCTAATTAAAAGGAAAGAGGATTGGTGCAAGATTATGGAAGCTAAGTACCTTCAAGGGAACCCTTATGGGATGATGTTCTAGGATAATGACCTTCCCAATGGTTCCAAACTCTGGGCTAACATCTTCAAATGCATAATCATGCTTTCTAATAGGGTCTTCTAGAAACTCAGAGATGGGAGATCCATTAGATTCTAGCATGACTAATGGATACATAATTGCTCCACCCTAGGTGGAAGGTTCGGCCCCCTCATGAACTACCTCAGACCTACCATTGGTAGCAGAGTCTCCAATTACATGTCTAAAGGGAGATGGAAGGATTTATCTCTTCTAGTCAGGGATAGACTTGAATTAGATCATGTGACTTATGAGCTTATGGAAATCCTAGGAAATGTCAGGATTCCTGAAATGACTGGTTAGGACTCCATCATCTGGGAACCCACCCAAGCAGGAATATTCTATATCAAGACTGCTTACAACCTTCTTTTGAAGGAGGAGAATAATTTGGGAGATTAGACTAAGGTGTGGATCTCACACCTTACTTTGAAAATCAATTTCTTTTGTTGGACGCTTATGTACGATAAAGTTTTAGCTCATGAAAATCTCATAAGAAGAGGATTCTCTCTAGTTAGTAGATGTGTCCTATACAAAAAGGAAGAGGAAAGTGTGAACCACCTATTCATACACTGTGAATACTGATCAAATACTATTTGGTAGGGAATTATTGAAAAGTTGGGGGTCCCCTAGGTTCTGGAGATGGATGTCCACCAATTCACTAGTTGGCGATCCCCCTCAAATCACCCTCTCCTCCAGATCCTATGGCGGGTTCTTCCTTTGCACATCTGCTGGACTATTTGGAAAGAAAGGAACAATAGGATCTTCAAGGAGACTGAGTCCCCACCTGAGGCCTCTCTCCATCTAGGAAACTAGATCCTATATGAAAATGCTAGCTCAATTAACTAGAAACTCCCCTTGGCACCCCCCTCAGCCTTGGAAATCAAAACAATGGATAGATGGAACTTATTGATTGGCTTCACTAGGTTCGACAACTCTAAGTTGATCACTTAGAATACTACTTGATGGGTTTTCCCACCCATAGGATGGACCAAATTAAATTTTGATGGGGTGGCTAATAACCTTACCCAGAGTGGAGGTGGAGTGCTAAGAGACCACAATGATGATTTCCTATTGGCTTACGCTGGGTCGCTCAAAAACAATACTATTAACCAAGCTGAAGGCGTGACTCTCCTTCAGGGGTTAAAATTTTCCATCTCCATGAATATCAGATTGTTGATGATCAAGGGGGACTCCAAAGTGATTGTAGAGGCTATCAAAAGAGGGTCGAGTGCAAGGTGGAGGGTGAACACCATAATAGTGGAAATTCAAGAGATTCTTAGCAATCTCCAAAGCATGACTATCTCCCATACCTATAGGGAGGGTAATGTAATGGTGGATTCTATGGTGGCCATTGGGCTCAAGAAAGCCATGCTAGTTAATTGGGAAGAGGTCAATGAGCTACCAAAGGAGACCCAGTGGTTGATCAGGTGGGAAAGACATGTCATCAACAATGTTTGAAATGGGCCAAGCTATCACCAATATTGTTGAGGGGCCCACATTGATTTCATACTGGCTTAATTTGATGATTAATATTGTGATGTCTATGTATGCACAAAACTCCATAAAATTTCATAATTTCCTTTTATGCAAGTACGTATGGAAGGATAGCTGTCCGCATCACCAAGTAATTTTGATTATCAAGGACACTAAGGGAAAATTTGTCGTAATTTATAATTATTACACTTGGAGATCCGTTGGATTTTGCTGTACGAAGCTCGATTACCAAAAAATTACCTAGCTCCTACCTCTTATGAACAAAATTATCATAAAATGGTTATCTCAAAATGACCTTTTTTTAAACCCTGGTGTGTGAAGCTCAGTTCTACAACTTTTTGTGGGCTCTTGCAATGGAAACTAGTCTAGTCATTATGGGTGGAAAAATGCTGCACATAGAGCCAAATAAAATAGAAGAGGAGTTCTCCTCCAACCCTTTGGTGCCCACTATTGCAAAGAAAGAGACATCTAGGACTTCATGGAAAGAATGAAGGGATGCCATGATGATAAAATCTCCAAGCAATTTGTGTCGTCCTGGGATAAAAGGAAGGTGTCAATTGGGGGTTTTTTACTTTTAGCTAAATGAAGAGGTCATTGCTAAGGTGACAGGGTTGTCAATGGAGGGTAGGAACTATAAAAAGACCATTTGAATACTAGACATTACCAGGGTGGGTGAGAAACCTTTTAAAAAGTCTGGAGGCTTCAATCACGAGCAACTCCTTGAGTTTTGACCCAAGGTGTGTCATATAATTATGAAATAGTTCACCCTTGAGGGTAAGTTCACTATGTTTTACTATTATCATTTGTCATTCCTCAACCATATCAGGAACAGGGACCTCATCTCCATCCCTTTCTATCTCCTCCACTCGATTGAAAGCAACATCTAGGACATTAAGGAGGGTAAAAATATTGAGAAGCTGGTCCCCATCCTTCACCAAGGCCTCTTTTTCTACTTGTACAACTTATATAAAGCCATTTTCCCTCAGCCCCAACCTCCCTTGATTATTAAGGATGTAACCTAGGAAATTTCCCCTTTGGAAGCCAACAACCTCTCTCAGTCCCCCTCCCAGTCTTTACAAGAGATCTAGGAGATTGACCTTGTCCTTCAGGATGGAAAAAGCCGCAAGAGATGTGTGAAGAACCCCTTTAAAAGGGTGGAGGACTTAGAATAATCCCATCTCTCTGAGTCCATGGAAGTTAAGGATAAGATGGGGGTTAACAACACCCTTGAAACTAAGAGGAAGCCTAGAAAATAGAAAATGTCAGGTAGCCAGGTTGAGTTGGAAGTGGATTTAGGGGTTATTGTTTAGTGTTCCAACAAGATTGCCAAGGAGAAATGCAGAAAAATTCTCAGGGAAATGATGTCAGAGGAAAAGTCTTGGTCAGAGGATACAGACTCCTCTGCCTCCTCTAGTTTGATTAAGGGCTCCTTGGCTAAACACTTAAAATCACCTAGGTTTGGCAATGCTCCCACCTTGAATCCCTTGCCAATGATGGAGGATAAGCCTCACAACATTACCCTATCCCCGCTCTCTCCCCACACCCAGCAAGCCAAATCCCCTCACACTGAGCACACAACTTTTGTGACGCATGAGAGTGATAGGTTTAAATGATCCCTCAAGCAGAAGTTCAATGAGATTGATATGGAGATTCTTGGCATCAAATTGGACATGAGAGAAATTAAAGCTTGGATTTCTGATTTGAACAAGTTTTCCCTTAAATTCATGCACATGTCGACTATGATCCTGTGGAACGTGCAAGAGAAGTTGGCTGGCGATAAGCTGGATGGCGAGGAGGACAAAAAAGACCTCTTCCTACTTCTTTAGGAAGAGTGGGCTATGACCCTAATGTCCAAATGTCTAGGTGGGAGATCCTAAATGCTCCTATGTCCATGAGGTTTTTGTGTTGGCATGGGCCTATTAGTTTCAGGTCCCATTTTTTGCTTTCCTATTTTCTGGTTAACTTTTTAAAACACTAGTTTAGCCCTGTGTGGCTTGTTATTGTTAATATTTTATATAATTTTTTATTTCGCTACTATGGTTTTCTTTTTTTGAAAAGGACCTACATGTTTGTTTATGATAGAGGCAGATTAGATACTTTTATTTCTACTGACTTTCTATTGTTAAACTGCTATGCAACTAGTGCGATGAATATGTTGTTAATGTGCTTCTAGTCTTCTGTACCATGGGCCAGCACCCTCTTGCTACTTTTATCTATCAAAAACATAATTAAATAGTATTTCAACATAATGTACTCACCTATTATTTTCGAAGTCATTTAGAGAAGTTAATAATTATCCTAAATCATCAAATATGTTTCAAGTAATCTATATCAATTGACATCCATTACCAAGGATAAAATTCAAGGTACACTCTAGTACAACATATCAAATGAATTACATCAATGAACATTAATTATCATCCATATGTAATTATTTAACAACTACTCAATTATATTCATTATTCAAATTTATATAAACTAGGCCTAGGGCTTAAATAGTATGCAATTAGGAAGTTAAAACACTTGCACACCTTATCTTAGTGATCCCTTTAGTGTTTCCCTGTACTCTAGATATTTGTAGAGTAATATTTTTTTCTAAGCACCAAAGATCATTATCTTTTATATTATAAGTCGTAAAAAAGAGGTTCTATCCCTTTAGAACAAAAGCCCAATGGGCTATAGTCAACAGAATGACACTATAAGTACATTAAAAAAACACAAACTCAATATAAACACCAATCACAGTAACTTCCACATAGAAAAATGAATTGAGTATCCATTGTCTTAGCTACCTTCCCTATTACTTTAGTATCATCTATACTAATCAGACTACCTCTAGTATAATCGAATATACTAATCACAATACTATTAAGAGTCATTAAGGAAGGTCATACAAGGCCATACCAATATAAACATGAACTGGTGTAGAGTTCAACATAATAGTATTATTCATATGGATAAAAAAGGAAACAAGGCCATAAGGGTCACTATCAACAATAATGAAAACAAGAAAAAGGGAACATATCCGTAAGACTCCTTCATCTTTCATGTATTTGATAGCATTATCCTTTCCTAATATTTTGTAAGGAGATTAAAAAGTTCCTTTTAGTTACCATCTTTATGGTCACTCGCACTAAGCACATCCTTCTTTAGTATAGACAAGGTGGTAGTCAATTTCTACATCACCTTCAGAGAAATGTAGGAGATATCTTAGAATATTTTATCCATATCATCAATAAATTCTTCTTAATTTTGGACCTATCTCCTCCCAAATGGCCTCACATATATCACATTTTATCAAAACATGAGACTTACCCTTATTCTACTAGGTGACATGGATTTTTCCTTTGCAACCTCATTTTGGGCCTAATATTGGGAGATTTAGTTTGAAAGCTCTCTGAGACATGGGAGGAAAAAGATCATTGTTAAATCATATTGAGAGTCAATTTTTTTAGGAAGGTGTTAATGGTTCAATTAACACAATACTACTCAAGAAACATATTATATCTCACCTCTATTAAAAATATGAAAAATTTGTAATGTGTTGTCTCCAAAGCCTTTATAGTTTAGTCACAATTGTGATTATTTTTAAGGAATTTAAGTAGAAAACCACCTTCCTACACTAACCTTGAAAGGAGGTTATTGTAAAAATTTCTCAAATCTTTAAAATAATTACAAAAGCTTAATAGAAATGACATAAATAATATGTGCATACAAAGATATAGTTATCTACATGGAGAAAACCCTTTCACAAGATTAATCGCACACTCCAAAAGTGACCTAATATTATTGGCATAACTACGTAAGTATATTACATTATATGTTATTTAGTAATTGTAGTAACTATCCTCCTCAAATAGATTGTAAATAATTTTGCATAAATACTCCCTGTGCTTATTGAATATATGCATCAAAGGTTAATCTTTTGCATGTGGTATCAAATAATTATGGAGGAGAGTGGTGATAAAGGAATTCAAACATTTTTTATGAGGAAAGATAAGAACAATTTAAAGAGATAGTCTATGGGGGAATTGCAAAATGTCATAAAATCACATGCACCCAAATCAAAGTTGAAGCTAAAGTCCTCATTTTGGAGTTAAGATATTTTCCCACAACTTTTCAAATCTATTGGTTTTGTGATGAGATTATATAAGGAGAGCATACAAATTCTATTGGGAGAAAAGATGACCAAAAAAAAAAATATTTTTAGTAATAGAAGGTAGATACAAAATCTTTCTTGGTCTAGAGTAGTGATCAGGAATATTGCAATTGAAATTACATTTTAATATCAATATTAAATATTAAATACACATTAATGAGGCAATATAATGACATGATTGAGTTAAACATTGGATACAAAAGCAAGGTGGTTTCAATTTTGTTTGGAAATTTGAATTGTTTGAGCCTTCCCTAAGTACCACCTACCTTCAGGAGGTTTGAGAACTCAACAAAAGAGAGTAAATGCAACCCAGATCCAACTAGCTCCTAATGTGTAGAAGATAAATCATGTAGATTTAGTTTTGGTAGGTGGGTTTGAATTCTATATTTGTGGTGGAAATTTTGTGGACAAAAAATAGACAAAAGGGAAGAATGTTCCCAACATGGTAAGTTATTGAAGAATGTTTTTGTCATGAGTAGAAATAGAGAGAATTTCTAAGTGTGTGCAGCAGAACTATGTGTTTTTGAAAATTTGAATGTTCAGTGACCAGTGATTTCTCTTGACATTCCTTGTATCAATAAGTAGGAGATATTTTCCACAGCAAGTCAAATTGTGATATTGCTATCAAGATTTAACTGTGTAGTTTTTTTGAGTCAAACTCATTGACCGATGATTCATGAGTAGTGGTTCACCGAACCCATCTCTCATGAGAATGAAATGGAATACTTAGCACTCATTGGATCTAGGTGATGCTCACAGAGGTGAAGCACTATGACTTCCTGGGAGGTCACCCATCCCAGTACTACTCCAGCTCGAGCATGCTTTAGTATTCCATTTCATTCTAATGAGAGATGGGTTCGGTGAACCACTACTCATGAATCATGGGTCAAAGAGTTTGACTCAAAAAAACTACACAATTAAATCCTGATAGCAATATCACAATTCCTTGTATCTTTTACTGAGAATATTTGTACTTTGTTCAGCTCTAGGTGTATGGGTGAATCACTAGAGTATTGAAAGTTAGGTTGTAAATTATTAATGAAATCATTAGAACTTTTTTTATTTTATTTATTGTTTGAATTTTGTAAATTTGTAGAAGTTATGCTTAGATATAATAGAGAGAAAGAAGACAAAATCTTGCATGCCTCCATTTGTTTTTTGTGTTGCCTCTATTTGATTTACTTCATTTTGAATTCCAATTGTTTGGAAAGATTAGAGTTTGCAAAATCTATGTTCCTTCCCTTCTTTGGGTATTTTGTTGTTTGTTTGGGATTAGAGCTTAAAGTTTGAGAATTTCTAAAAGTTTTTACATGGTATCAAAGCCATTTCCCTCTCAATCCTTGTGATTTGGGGTTATTTTTCTGGGTGTTTGGATTTCTTGTGTAGAATACATGGCTATATATGAGGGAAAGAGCTTGTAGCAATTACCAACCTTTAATGGACAAAACTATGATGTTTGGGAAAATAAGATGAAGACCATTATGGTTGTAAATGATTTTTTGGAGCTCGTAGTTAATGGATTTATGGATGTGACTAACCTAGATTAGTTTTATTTCCTCTCAAACAATGAAATGATTTGGCTTACTCTTGCGAAGAGAAACCATTGGAGAGAAAAAGATCCAAGATTTCCAAACTACTCCAAGCACTCCTTCAGATTTCTTCTACAGGTGAGCCCCAACCTCTTCCAGAGACAATCTCATCCACGTCCTCTCAAATAAAAATCAATTCTCTCTCTCTTCTCTAAACTATAACAATATTCTAATAGAGATAAACCCTCTCCTCAAGTAAAATTTCCTATCCAACTCCCCACACACAGGAAAGTCTTCCTGTAAATAGAATGGAGGAGGTGGTTGCATGGGTAATCCAACTGATGCAACCATCTCAACTATCCATCCATTATTAGTTAATGAGATGGTTTGTAAAACCATTCCCGTGAAGGGATAAATAAATTTTTAATAAACTATAATCCACGTCTCCTAAATTTGAGGATGACATAATAGAGAATTTTAACCTTAAGAATAATTTACTAATTTATTAGCTATGGTAATAGAATTTACTAATCCTTTTTACCATTTTTGAGAATAACATAGATTTATATTTATCTAAAATAATTTACCTTCACACAATTATATATATATATATATATATATATATATATATATATATATATATATATATATATATATATATATATATATATATATATATATATATATATATATATATATATATATATATATATATATATATATATATATATATCTATGTGTGTGTGTGTATTCATAGGCATATGTGTGCACCCATATGCTTATGGTACATATATCATAAGTAAGACACATTATTACAAATATTAAATATTTAAGAATAACATTATTATAAAACATATTATTTATTTATACACTAATCCACATTCTAAAACATATATTATGTATCTACTAACATACGTTAGATTTTACCATAATTATTTAAAACATTTATTATTAATATTGCCATAGACACTTTGTTATTATGAGTATTATAAAATAATACCATAAAATTATTCATTATTATTGATATTAAAACCACATGATTTAATCACATACCAACTCATTCCTAATAAGATATGCTAGTATAATAGTAGCTTCTACTAAAGATAGATTACTAAATCATACCTTCAAATAAACAATAACTCACATTAATAATCTACTAACAAAATTGAGCATACCATGAAGATAGTTAAAACTACCATACTCAAAACCTCATTCTCAATGAATATAAAAGACAAGAAACTAGCTACAAGATCCACAAAACCAATAAACTGAGAGATCACATAATACATCCACACAAGGGACTGACTCGACACTTCCCACCTAAGGATAAAAGGATCAAAGGTGAAGTTTCTTCCTATGGAACTTGGTGATATCTCCATAACAACAATAATGATTGAGCATTTAGAGGGATCGCTCAGACCTGTGAAGCTAGGTGGAGATGATACCGAGTACCTGCAATCCTACATCACCAAGAAGAGATACATATATATACATATGGATATACATATAAATTAGATATACGCAAAGAGATGACCAGGATTGATACATCATGTGGACCTCAACTAATTGAGTAACTACGACTTCATCCTAAGTCACGAAAATACATCAGACACGTATCCATGAAACATAAAACATCATGATAAAGGTTAGATTCAAATCCTTGGGTTAGATCCATAAAACATATAAAAATAGATGGTTTTCTAATCTCATAAATATATAAATGATAAATGTTACCCAATTTTCCCTGTTCCATACAAATTTGGCTAAAATCTATCCTAGGGTCTGCATTTTTATCCTTCCGAGCATCCCTAAAATTTTCATGGCCTTATGTCCTTCCTTCTAGCCTCTACAATTTATTCTATCCCCTGGTTTGCAATTCAAAATTCATAAAAGTGACCGTTGTGCCAAAAAAGCCCTAAAAACCCCTTTGGCCTGTTATAATTAATCATTACCTTTTTCAGCCACTAAAGATCTCTATTTTCCCATGTGCGCTTTACACTCTCAGCCTGGTTGCAAAGTCTCTTAATCCCCGACAGAATATTCTTTTCATTCCTTGACTATCCAAATACCTGTGTTTGCAAAATCTCCCATTCAGAAAGCTTATTTCATTTTTATTCCGTGACTTAGCGATGGTCTTTCTAGTTGGGTGGTCGCTTAATGTCACCTACAGTTATCCTTTCTTTCAGCGACTTAGCGACTGTAGTGATTCTCATAGTCACTAAGTGTTTTTAGTCAATTTTGAGTTAAGTGTTTTCAACGGGAGCAATTAGAAAATTAGACTTGAGTTCAGAACTGAAATTAAGAGAAATTACGAATTGATGAAAACAAGGCTCTCTGTGGAGTTGAGTTCCAACCTTTCCATGTGGAATTAAATTTCCTATATTGTGAAGGTTTGGCCATTATTCTCAACACATAGGTTTGGAGAAATTTTTGGGTGAGGGATTTCAATTTTACGCAAATTTTTTGAAAGTTTGGATTTGTCTTCGTTTCTGGTCATCATCAGATTTATTTATCTTTTTGGTGTTTGAGGTAGGGTTTGATAATCTTTGAGATTGTATGTTTTTGTAATTTTGAAAGGAGTGTATTCTTCATTCCTATCATATCTAGATGTTTTGGGTTGCTTCATATGTTTTCTCTTTTTGTAAAAGTTCTAAAATTTGGTTGTAGGAAATTTTGGTTTGAATGCAATCCTTATTTTTAATTCTTGCTTGATTTTCAATTAGGGTTTGAATTTATGGAAATAGATAGGAATTAATGATTGTTGAAAATTTTGTGAAAGATTATTTGTTTGGAAACCCTAGGTTCAATTGAATGATAGATTTATTGAAGAAAATTTAGATCTGGCATTCGAATTGAAAAGAAAATCTTAATTAAATCCTAGAAAATGATTTAGATAATACCCAAATTGTTTATGCAATAAGGCTTTCCAATTGTCTGTCTCCAAGAAAATATGCATGTTGAATTATTTCTTAATCGGTTGAAAATTACCCTCTAGAAAGAAAATATAGCTTCTATATTCTTTTATTTCTTTTTTGTATTCTCAAGTTTTGTTAAAAATAAAAAAATAAAAAAAATGTATGTTTGTTGTGTGGGCACAATATTACAATAGGTTGAAATTTTTTTTTTTAAATTATTAAAAAAAATTCTTTAATTTTTTTTAAAAATATATATATTAAGTGGGAAAGGAGGCGGGGCCACCCTAGCCTCCCTCCCATCTACCGAGCACAACAGTCCTTAGGACTGTTGCGCGCCAGCCTAGAGGCTATCGTTGGCAACCCTAGGGACTGTCATCGGCACACCCTAGGCTATCACACAACAGGTCCTAGGACTGTCGTCAATAAGTCCTAGGTTGGTGTGCAGTCAACCTAGGGGTGGGGCCTGCAAGTCCCCCCTTTTCTTTTTGGGTTTTTTTTTTAAGAAACTAAATTTTATTTTATTTATTTTTTAAAAGTTTTAATAATTAAAATATATTATATTAAGGTTAATATAGATGTATATATTAGAGTAATATATATGTGTGTGTGTGTGTGTGTGTGTGTTAACATAATTAAATTTATGAGTTTTGTTTTAGATATTAAATGACAGTTTATATATATGGGAAAATGTGTTTAACATGTGATTATTCTAATTGGGCATTTCATGCATTTGTTGATGTTTATTTATTTCAATTGGGTAAATTAATTAGATGAGATTGGCATGTTGTTTATTTAAATTAGTTAATTTAATTAGACTATAAAATTATATTGGTTAGCTAAAATCTATTTATTACGTTGATGTTATAAATTGATTTGTAGGGTTAGAATTTAATTTTTTTAATGTAATTATAGTCTGTTAGTAATTAATGAATTAATTAATTATGTGATGAAATTTACAAATTAGTTTATTGAATTAGATTCTATTATTGTCTATTTATTTGCCTTTTGTGTGTGGATTTAAGGGGATTAGTATGTTAGCCCAATAGGACTGTCACCAGAGGCAGGTTTAGAGATTATTGTTTATGTTTGTTTGCTTTGCATACTTGAATGGAAGTTGATCAAATATGACCCAACCTTTATAGAGTTGTTCGTATGATGGAATTTGTATTATGTGTTCCTATTACTTCTTAGAACTAGTTTTGGACATTATGAGACTATGTTGACTTAGAGTCATGATTTGAGATTATTAAACCTAGGGTAGGTTATCTAGGTGTTAGAAGGGAAGTGACTTACTTTGGAGGCGTTGGAGCCCAGAAGTGACTACCTGAGTATCCTTAGTAGGTTACTTAATCAAGTGATAATATTAAATTAAATGTGGATTAAAATGAATTAATAAGATAATGATTCCTCGCCCATTCCTTGAGTGCTAGTATACGCTAAGGATGGGAGTGGGAGAAGATGCTTGCCCATCCAGTAGCGATGGTGAGTATAGCATAGTTGGTTTTCCTTGTATGCATGTAGAGAAGACTAATGATCCACATAGAGTCACTAGGGGTTGGATTCCAGAGAGGCTACCACATGACCTTGGAGTTGACTCATGTGATGACACTTCCCTAATTTCATTCTAGGTTTCCTACATGTGTTGGTTGCCTCTAGGATTATTATGTGTACCTTTGACTTATGAGTTGTACCTTTGAGATAGGAGCTTCTAGGATCCTTTCTTAGTCTACCTAATTGTATGGTATTGTTATCCATATGAGATTTGATGGTATATCCTCAACATGATAGGAGTGGAACCACAGGTTTCCATGGGGTAGGGTGGTAGTGATTCTTTTACCATTTGAGACTCCAACATCCTTTTTCTAGTGTTGGATGATCTTGGTTGCAATTACCTACTTTCCTATCTTCTTGGAGTTATATTCTTGATCTTGTACTTCTCTATTTGTACTTTGTAATTTATTATAATCACATACCTTGCGACATGTGTAGTGGATGTTGATGAGTATGTGTATTTTATCATTCAATTATAATTTATGATGTAATATATAATTATGATTGTAGTAGTATTTCATATTTTCTATGTCACGAAACCCTTGAGATGTGTAATTTACTTTGGAGATTATATTTATGTTTATGGTCTTATGGACTTTATGTTTTACTTCTAATTATTTATTCATCATTGTTTGTAAACATTTAAGAAAAAATTATTCTACAAACTTAGTAACATGTCTTAGGTTAATATCTCTTGGGTTCCCTAGTGGGGGCATTACACTTGGTATCAAAGCCCATGTTTCAAACATTGGGAGCTCTAGGAATATTGTATGCCCATTTATTGTCTAGTGGTCAAAACTTGAAAATAAAACTTAGACATATAACACACTTGTATTTTAGCCTATTGTTTTTCCAATCTTATCATGTTTGATTTATTTTTTCCTTCTTGATTCTATGTTGTAGGAAAGATGGTCATTGAGACTAGATCTGTGGCTAGAGGCCAAAGTGGAGATCATAGTAGGGGACATGGAAGTAGCATATTTCTTAGCCCTCTTGTTAGTCAGAGAGTTGAGTAGAGTAGGGAAGAGGATGGTAGAGAACAACATGGTGACTTAGGAGAGCTTAATGCCATGTAGATTCTCCAGACCATTTTAGAGTGCCTACCTGTGCAGAAAAAGCTCGATCAGGAAGCATCCCATCATTCTAATAATGAGGAGAGATAGAGATATTGGAGTCCAAAAAGGAAGGACACTACCCTCAGTCAGGGAGTTGTAAAGGCTAATCAGATGAGAGACCTTCTGAGAGCATGACCACCTCCTTTTAATTTTCTTTGCACCATTTTTAAGGCAAAGACTTGGCTCATTTCTTTGGATCATTATTTCACCATGCAGTAGTTTGACACTAATCTTAAGGCAAGATGTGTGGTTATGAGTCTTGAGGGATTTGTAGCTTCATGGTGGAAAATAGAGGAGCAGAAACTTGGACTTACTATGGAGACTATCACTTGGGATATTTTCCTTGAAAACTTTCATGAGAGATTCCTATCAGACCAGTGGCTGCAACAATGTGCAAATGAGTTCCATAATCTAACACAAATTTCCATGACTATTTATGAGTATGAGTGATGTTTCTTTAAGCTTGGGACCTATGCAAGATACAATGATCAGTCACCACTCTTGTTACAACATTTAATCAGAGGACTCAATGGCTGCATTATTGAAGCGCTTATGGTTTTCAAACCCAAGACCCTCAAGGAAGCGATTATTAAGGCTACTTTGATTGAGGAAAAATTGGCCTTAGGATATGATGGGTAGATAGGGGTTTAGATAGGAGTTCCTTCATCCTCAAGATTTAAAGGAAATCAAAATCAAGGTGTAGGAAACTTCAAGAAACCCCCTCCCTATTTTTTCAATCAGCAAGAGAAGAGCACTAATCCTCCAACACATAATGGTGGTTCTCACTCTAAGAACTTTTGTAACTTTTCATCAATAGGCATGATCAGAATAGTCAACCTACATAGAGAACACATTCAGTTATGAGAAAAGGTAGCTATTAGTAGTCTAGTGCACCCTCCACTGGGAGAGGTCATAGTAGAGGTAATGGTTTCTTCTCTTGTGGGTAGCATCATCACATTGTAGTGAATTTCCCTAAGCATGCATCACATTTTTTCGGATAGAGACCTATAGCTTCTAAGCCTACTATAAGGGATGTTGGTAGATCTCACGAGGTATTTGCAGCAATGGACTATCATTAGGAAGGGTGTTAGGGTACTATGGTAGAGACTTATGGAGCCACTAGAGGTATTTCTCTTTCTATTTTATTTGATTCAGGAGCTACAAATTATTTTATACCTCCTTTTATAGTACAAAGATGTGGGCTAGTGGCAGTAAAGCAAGACATTGGTTGGCAAGTAGAGTTGGCCTATGGGGAAATAATGTCAATAGACTCTCAAGTTCATAAGTGGTATTTTTTAGGAATGAATGCTTGGAAATCATTCTGTAGCAATTTTTGTTGCATTCATGACTATGATTGTCATTGATGTCAACACAGTGATTTACTAAAGACTTGCAGAGAAGCAGACAGAGTTTGGATTAGTGCATGTGGGTTATTGAAGTTGGAGCTATGCAATGTTTAGGATATACTCCTTGATATGTTATATGAATATGGTTAAGAGCACAAATAGAAATTCATTTATTCATGGAAGTTATGAGCACTTTTGTGGAAGCAGTATTCAAGTAGTGTTCCTGAGTAGCAGTTTATGGGAATCGGATGATATCTCCTAATTGGGATGGAATATAGTTTTGTACAGTTAAAGGGAAGTTGAAGACACATTGATAGTGATGTGGATGATAGCACAAACTTTGAGGTCACATGAGTGAGGAATTATTGTAGTTGGAAGCTGATAGTTTTGTGTAATTTTGATGTAGCATGTGGAAACTTTTATGTTGTAGTTGCATGCCAAATCATTTGTAATTATTTGAGTGTGGTATAAAGGAAGGAATTCATTTCCTTGTTGTAGTGTGGTTGGGTGTGATTTTTTATGCATGAAGTGAAGAAAAGAATCAAGTATGAAAGAGAATTTGTGAAGGAAGACATGAGAGGTACAAAGATCTGAAATTGAGATCTAGTGTAAGAGTGAGTGCGGTTTGGCATAGTCAGAGAAGAGGTAACATATTATTCTATTGATTAATACAAAGATTATTTGGATAGTGTGTTCAGTGATCTTACCCTAAAGCTGTTTGGGTAGTGGGTCCTTCTGTCTTCCATAACTCTTAACAAGGTTAGAATCTTTTAACAGGGATTCAAAATCTCCTAACAGGGATTCATATGTACTGAATGTATTTCATAAGACTCCTAATAGATTCCATCCTTTCACAAGGAATATTCATATTAGTGCATCTTTTGTGGGCATCATTCCCACCGGGGTTTACTCTTTGATCAAGAGGTTCCCTAGTCAACATATCTTGTGTCATTGTGTTATTGTGTATGAATATATTTCTATGGTTAGTAATTATATTGCTTACATGGTTTAATGTTGTTGAAGTTGATAAAAGTTATAATCATCTGATAACTGATCCACCTCCCCCCCCCCCTTCTTAGTTATCTTGGTGGACTTTACTTTCTAGCAATTGGTATCAGAGTGGCAGGTCCTTGAAAAAGAAGTTTAACAGCTTAAGGAGATCCATGGTGAATTTCAAGAAAGAAAGCCCTAAGTTTGATTGAGTAAATTTTGACAGATGGAAAGAAAAGATGAAGACACACCTACTGTGTTTAGGACTAGGTTATTAGCTGATTACAAATAATGTTAAGACTATCATTGAAGAGGACAATCTTGAAGCATGTACTACTGATGAGAGAGATCTATTCATGTGTAACATACTTGCAAGAGAAGCACTTTTGAGAGCCCTTCCAAAGAATGAGTACAATAAGGTAAAATGTTTGAAAAAATCTCATGAAATTTGGAATGCTTTACACTCTACTTTTGAAGGTGATTGTATCATCTTAAAATGGAAGCACTTCCATTTGGATAGGTTTAGCACCCTCTTTCACTGCATTTATCATGATAAACCTGCATTTAGGATGCATTTATATGTCCTGGGTGAAATTAGGGTTAGGATCTTGAGGATTCTCCTTAATTCCCCTCTTCTATGACTCTAATTTCTAGGTAGGATATAGAAATGGGTCCTCCTAGCCTTCATCATGACAATCACATGATCTTTTATCTATCACAGACATTCTATTCTCATCAGACTTCATTTCTAAGTTTCTGGGCATCCTCGGGACCTTTAAACTACATCTTGGCAAAAGTTAGGGTTTCTGGTCAAGGTCAACCTCGACCCTGACTAAGTCAAGGTCGACCTCGAACTTGACCTCATCTTGCCAGGATTTTAAATTTTCAATTCCCGCTAATTTAGCTTTCAGGATTATTAATTTCCCACCTCCGGGTCAGTTGTTTCGGGCTCCGAAATGGCAAATCCTTTAATTAAATTTAATTTAGATCCATTCTCTAAAGGTTAGGATCTAATTGGGATTGAATTCTCCAAGGTGGCCCTTCTAGATGAGTGTGACCTAATTCACTACAAAAGGAGGCCTTCCTCTCTCATTTTCACATCTCATCTCAAGCAATCAAGCTCTCAAGTTCTCAAGGTGTTCAAGTAAGCATCTTCAAGCATTCATATTTGGAGCAAGAGAGAATCATTCTTCCTTGATCCATCATCATCAACATTTCAAGCATTCAAACATGGAGTAACAACTATGGATTGTGAGAATGGTAGAAGTACTTTAGCCTTGGGGGCTTGGTATGATTTTCTATCACATTCAAATCTATGCATTGTTATTTCATACATATTCATGCTAGGGTTTTTAATCTAGAGGATTAGATCTTAGCTTTAAACTTTCAATATAAAACTTTTGGTAAGGAATTTTCCTAAGATTATGAAGCCTACTAACATGATTTGTAAGGAATGTGTGATGGCTAAACATAAGAGAAGTTCATTTCCTAGTAAGAAGTTCACATCGACAGAGAAGTTGGAGATTGTTCATACAGACTTGAGCAGTCCTACTAGGACTACAGGATTCTATGGAGAAAGCTATTTTATGATTCTTGTTGATGATTTTACAAGAATGATGTGGATTGCATTTTTGAAAGAAAAATATGAAGCATTTGATAAGTTTAAGATCATTAAAAATAAAGTTGAGAATGAATCTGGAATGAAGATTAAATGTTTAAGATCAGATAGAGGTGGTGAATTTACTTCTAGAGAGTTTAACACTTTTTGTGAGGTGAATGGTATTAAGAGACACTTTTCAACCCTAGAACACCTAAAAAAAATGGTATTGCAGAAAGAAGAAACAGATCTGTGACTATGACACCCAACAAGTATATATCAAGATATCATCTTGTTGAACAAGTGATTGGAAGTTTGGACAGAGGAGTTCTGACCATAAATAAGGTACATTTATGTTTGATTTCTCAAATTGAACCTAAATCTACTAATGAAGCTTGTGAAGATGAACATTGGATTAAAGCTATGAGAGAAGAACTAGATTAGATTGAAAAGAACAAGACATGGGAATTGGTCCCTAGACCTAAAGACAAGAATGTGATTGGAACTAAATGGGTATTCAGAAACAAGATGAATGAACAAGGAGAAGTTGTAAGAAACAAAGAAAGATTGGTATGTAAGGGATACTCACAGCAAGAAGGAGTTGACTATGAAGAAACTTTTGCACCTGTGGCAAGAATTGAAGCAGTAAGGATGTTTTTGGCTTATGCAGCTTTTAAGAAATTCAAAGTGTATTAGATGGATGTGAAGTCCACATTTTTAAATGGTGAATTGAAAGAAGTCTACATTGAGCAGCCTAAAGGTTTTCCTTTGACTCAAGAAGGAGACATGGTATGTAAATTGAAGAAAGCATTATATGGACTAAAGCAAGCACCTAGAACTTGGTATGCTAGACTGGATAAGTATTTGTTAAAATTGGGATCTACAAAAGGAACAGCTGATAGCAACCTGTACATAAAAGAAATTGAAAATGGTTTGTTAATTATAGTTATTTTTGTTGATGACATTATCTTTAGAGGAGAAGATGAAGCTAGTGAAAAATTTGTTGATGAAATGAAGACTGAATTTGAAATGTGTATGATTGGTGACATGAAATACTTTTTTGGATTACAAATAACATAGAATAGTGATGGTATATTTGTAAGTCAGATAAAGTACTTGAATAATTTTCTGAAAAGATTTGGAATGGAGAACTATAAACTAGTTGGAACACCTATGGTTATAGGACATAAACTATCTAACAAAGATGAAACACTGGCAATTGAGCAAAAGAAATATAGATCCATGATTGGTGGATTGCAGTATTTGACACACACTAGACCTGATATAGCACATTCAGTTGGAATTGTAGCAAGATTTCAAGTTGAACCTAGAGAATCACATTATGTAGTAGTAAAGAGGATACTGAGATATTTAAGAGGCACAATGGACTATGGATTGTGGTATGAAAAATCTAATGATTTTACCCTATGTGCATATACAGATACTGATTGGCGAGGTAGTGTTGATGACAAGAAAAGCACTAGTGGTGGAGCATTTTTTCTTTGAGGAAGATTTGTTTCTTGGTTAAGAAAGAAGCAAAATTGTATTTCACAGAGCATAGTAGAAGTAGAGTATGTAGCAGCAACAGACAATTGTAACTAGATAACTTGGATGAAGAAAATGTTGAAGGATATTGGAATTAGGTTTGTTGAGCCTGTTATCATACATTGTGACAACACTAGCATAGTTAGTATGTCTAAGAACCCTGTATTACATTCTAACACAAAGCATATAGAGATCAAGTATCATGTTGTAAGAGAGAAAGTTGCTAAGAAAGAAGTCAGATTGGAGTACATAAGCACAAAGGAACAGATAGCAAACATATTTACTAAGCCTTTGCCTAAGGATACATTTGAGTATTTGAGAGGTATGCTTGGGGTTATGCCCCAGCCTACTCTTGAGTAATGATGTAGTTGGTTGCATTTGTCTAGTGGTATATGAGCCTTATTTTTCTTCTAGACTAGATGTTGGTACTTCCTCTATGGGGGAGTATGTGTGTTTGAGCTAAGTCATGAGGACTCTTGTGAATGTATTTTTTGAACAGTGTCTTTTGACATTGAGTTATTGTTGACATAGTGATGAAATTTCTATCATTGGTGTCAATGGGGGAGAAGTGTACATGAAAAACCATTTGTATTAGTTGTACCATCTATTGGAGAGAACTAAATAGGAAAATGAAGCAAGATTTGATTGATGAAGAAGACTTGAAGTATCTTCAGTGCAACAATATTGTAGTATTGGATTTTTGGAACATTGGATATTTTTTCATCTATGTTTCCATCAATGCCAATGGGGGAAATTGTTAGGAATGAATGCTTAGTAGTCATTCTATAGCAGTTTTTGTTGCATTCATGACTATGATTGTCATTGATGTCAACACAGTGATCTTCTATAGTCTCGCTGAGAAGTAGACAGTGCTTTATTTTGCACACATGGGATATTGTAGTTGGTGATATGCGATGTTGAGGTTATACTCTTTGATATGTTATATGTCTATGGTTAAGAGCACAAATAGTAATTCTTTCATTCATGAAAGTTATGAGCATTTTGGTGGAAGTAGTATTCAGACAGTGTTCCTGAGTAGCAGTTTTTGGAAATTGGATGATATCTCTTAATCGGGATGGAATCTGGTTTTGCACTATTAAAGGGAAGTTAGAGACACATTGATAGTGATGTGGTTCATAGTGAAAACTTTGAGGTCACATGAGTGAAGAGTTATTGTATTTGGAAGCTGACAGTTTTTGTGTAATTTTGATGTAGCATGTGGAAACTTTTGTTTTGTAACTGCATGCCAACTCATTTGTAATTATTTGGGTGTGATATAAAGGAAGGAATTTTTTTCCTTGTTGGAAGGATCATGAGTAATGTGAGCATGGTATGGTGGAATGTGAACGTATGCATGAAGTGAAGAAGAGAGACAATTCAGTTGTGAAGGAAGACATGCGAAGTACAGAGATCTGAGATTGTGATCTGATGTAGCAGTGAGTGCAGTTTGGCATAGTGAGGAGGTAACATATTTCATATTATTCTATTGAATAATCTTAAGATTGTTTGGAAAGTGTGTTCAGTGATCTTACCCTGAAGCTATTTGGGTAGTGGGTCCTTCTATCTTCCATAACTCCTAACAGGGTTAGAATCTTTTAACAGGGATTCAAAATCTCCTAACTAGGATTCATATGTATTGAATGTATTTCATAAGACTCCTAAAAAATTCCATCCTTTCACAAGGAATATTCATATTAGTGCATCTTTTTTGGGCATCATTTGCATTAGGATTTACTCTTTGATCAAGAGGTTCCCTAGTCAACATATCTTGTGTTATTGTGTCATTGTGGATGAATATCTTTCTATGGTTGGTATTTATACTTCTTACAGGGTTAAATGTTGTTGAAGTTGATAAAAGTTTTAATTCTTAGATAACTGATTCACCCCCCCCCTCTTAGTTATCTTGGTGGTCTTTACTTTCTAACAAATTAAACACTCATGCAATCTCATGATTAGTTAGTAAAGCCCTAAGTCATCCAACAGTTTGGCAAACAAAGCAATGATAGAGGTGTCTTTCCTTTAGTCATGTAATCTTGGAATGATATGATTATTCTTTCAAACTTTGGGAGATTTAGTGAATGCAGTGTCCACTAAATCTCATGATTATATGATAAAGGTTTAAAATTCTTGACGACTTAGTGACAACCTTTTATTACTCTCAAGATCTGTGACCATCGCTTAATCTTTGAATAAAACTCAAGTTAAGGAAAGCATTTAGTGAATTAGTGAATACCTTTGGTCACCAATCTCATAATAAACCCAAGGTCAAACATTTTATTCAAAGACTATAGGATTTCTTTGTTCGCTGAGTCTCATAATAAATCATGGGTTAAGCAAATCACTCTGAGATTAGGAGAACGTCTTATGTCACTGAATCTCCAGATTTCATTGTGGTAAAGGTTTCAAGTGCATGGGTTCAAGGAAGGTAGTGTTCGCTGGATCTCCAGATGGTTGCTAGGTTAAGAAAAGGGTTCTAAGAATGGGCTAAGCCTTTGGTCTCCCATTCTCTGAATTATACCATGGTTGATTTTCATATTTCAAGAATTGGAAAATGTCTTCAGTCGCTTATTCTCTGAATGTGGCTGGGTTATGATGAGTTTCAATGGATAGTCTAAGGACCATTGATCACCTTTGGGATCAATGATGGTCGCTAAATATTGAAGTAAAGAAATGAGTTAGTATATCATATTGATATCACGTGAATGGCTCTGTCGCTGAATCTCCAAGCTTTACCTAAGGTTAGCATTATATTTAGAGATGACGACAACCATTATTCACTGGATCTTTGAATCATGTCAGGTTAAGAGTTCATTAATGAAAGATTATGTGTCATTTCCTATGTGGAAAAGTACACTTCCAAGTTGGAAAAAAGTAAAATGACAACCAATCAGATTTAATCAAGGGTTTTTAATCAGTTATTAAGGGTTTTAATGCAAAATTTGTGATCATTTCTTTTGTGCTTTATTTCTAAGTTTTAAATCAACTTGTCAACATCCACACCATGGCTAGCCTTGATTTGAATATTGTAATATGAAGAATTCAATATGGAAGTGATCGAGGCTTGATTTGTAATGATTTTGGTAACTACACGCATTTAATTCTCAATGATATATAGCCAAGACATCATTGTTTTTGTTTTCTATGTTCAAAGTTTTCTTAAGTGAATAGCATTCTCCACAACAAAGGCCAAAAGTGGGAATTAAGAACAATTTGCAAAGCTTAAGAAAATCATACTTACAAGATGAGTCAACCAGAAGCTAGCATGGTGTCTTCTAGTGGACAAGTAAAAGAACATAGTGGCGAGGAGAAGGGGAAGCCTAACTATGTAGATGAGCTCCTCAAGTTGCTTCCTAGGTCCAACCAAAATAAGAAAGCTATTGATATAGATTTTGAGGACCTCATGGACAAATGTAGAGACCCTGTCACTCCTTCTAGTTGAGGTTACACAATCTTCTCTTATTTTTACAATAATAGGCATAAGGCTATCCCAATTTGTAATGCTTGGGCTTTGGGAATGGCTAAGTTAATTGTACCAGATATCTTTCTTGATGTTGACCTAATCATAGAATTAGCTAGATTGTACGACCCTATTTCTAAAACCATCAGGTGTGAGAACTAGTCTGCTTTAGTTACTTTGGATCAGGGGTTGTTTATGAAGGCTTTTGATTTCTTTTCCTCCTCTTCCACTAAAATTTATTTAAAAAAGGAAAGACAAAAGTATTCAAGTCATATTGGATTAGTGAAAAGCCAAATAGTTAAGCACATGCCTAAATAGGGTAAGTATATAGCTCCTCTCCTTGCAAGTATGAATGCCCCCTATGAATTCAAAAACCTTAAATTTTATATGAAATTCTTATGCTATGGATTGTGTAGAGTTCTAGGGATGGATGGGGATGAAGAGAAAATGTTTTTTGATCTATTGATGATAATCCTGGACATTGAGAATTCCCATGCCAACACTGACTATGATTACATCCAGTATGTAATCGATAGAATGCATGAGGGTCTAATGTCTATCAAAGAAAATAAGAGGCCAATTAGGTTCATGCATTATTCCCTCCTAATGCACTTAATTTTTTATTTCCATGTAAATAGTTTGGATGCAAGGGTGCTAAAGCTTAGGTTTAGTTTTGAAGGCCATCCCAATCTAGTGCAGTATTGGATGAGGGTGTGGAATTACACTTCCAATGAGTGTGATATTTGTATCTTCCAAAATTTCCTTGTTCTTCCTATTCTATGAGTGTTGGGAACTAATATGATGAGATTGCAATCTAACGTCTTATAGCTTTTAAGGCCTATGCAGTATGTGAATAATTGGCAAGGAAACCATAATTGGGGTGATTTCTACCTAGGGGAGAATTTCATAGTTATCAAGGTTTATGGCTTCCCTCAACCCCTCATCTGCTTCCAAAATATGTACCACCTTTCTTTGTTAGAATTCATTTGGAAATTGATTTGGACTGACAAGGAGCACCTAGCACCTCATAGGAAGGGCACCTTCATGCCAAGGCAGTTTAGAATTGGCAATTTTCTGACTGGGAAGAGAGCATTAGATGAGCTCAATAACTAGCTCAATCATTTCAAAATGATTTCAGGTACCTGTAGGTATGTTGATCCTAAGGATTTCATTAAGACTGCAATGATGACATTGATCCCCAACATTGGGACAATAAGAGAGCATTAGGGCTTAGATGAGGAAGATGTGGTCAAGAACATTTTGGATCAAGATGAAGCTCAAAGGAGATGGAAAAAATATTTTGATTTTTTTGGACTGGAGGCCCAAATAAAAAAGGCCAACATTGCTTTTGATGGTTTTTTCCCTGATCTCCCTTATTTAAAAAGGATGGAGAGAATGATAGAAATGCATGGCACCTTGTCTAGTCAAATGGAAGGGTTACTTGAGGAGAAATTAGATGTTAAGAAAGATTACTCCACTTTATAAAATGAGGAGTATACTGATGATTCACAAGAGGGTGAAATTCCACCCCAAGCTAAGGACTCACCTATTATTGATTTGACACAATACCCACCAGAAATAGCAGATACCTCAGAGCCACCATTGAAGAAATAGAAGCTTGAGGTAGGTGAGCCCTCAAAGGAGAAGAAATAGAAAAGGATAATTGATAGATTTTCTACTCTAGTACCTGGTGATAGGGTCTACCATTATCAATTGAGGAAAGCCATCAAAGAAGGAAAGAAGATAGTGCCAAAAGAGGAAGAGGAATTGCCTCTACTGCTGGGAAAAGATGAGAGGGAATTGTACCAAGAAGAATTCCTTAGTGATGATTAGTTTGTCAAAAGTGATGAGTTTAAAAGCTTCCTCATTTGGAGGAAACATAGAGAAGTTGCTCAAGCATTACCAGAGGGCATGGAACCAAGTGAGGAGACCTTGAGGGCTCTAACATATTATGACCCTAGTCTTGAGAATATCACTATTGATGAGGCCAGGGAGATGGTAAAATCAAGTGGGATGCTTTTGACTCCTGGATGGGATCTCACCTCTACCTTTATTATTGATGAAATTAGAAAGAAACCAGAGGGAAGCCTATCATATGAGGTGCATATCAGTGACATGATTAGGGGTAGTGGCTATGACTCCAAATCTCAGGCTGTTGCAAAGTGGTCACTTGTTCCTAGGACTTAGAAGCCTTCCTTGGTCAGCATTGAAGACAAGATGGAAGGAGATAAGATTATCTAGACTATCTAGAATACAACTGATCTTGAGGTATCCAAGGTGGTAACACACTTTTCCTACCTCAATGAAGCAAAAATAGCTTAGTTGTCTGATAGGTATACCAAGTTATTTGAGAGTTCAATGAAGGTGGCTAAGGATAGGGATTTGAAGTTGATGATGATCAAACAAATGAAGGATGAACTAAGTTATTTAAAGATCAAGCTTGAAGAAGCTACAAAGGCAGTTCCTCCTCCTTTTCAAATTGAAGCCCCCTCCCAGCCAGATGTAGAAATTCCTGACAAACCATTAGAAGATCTAGAAAATGTAAGGCTTGAGGTAGCCTTGAAGACCATGTCAGATGTTGTGCAACATAGACTGGATAAAATAAAGGATAAAATGGACCCAGTCCATCAGTTAGTTATCCTGTTGCATAAGGCAAATGAGAAGGTGAATGAATCATTGGCTACTTTAGAGCCAATTTACAACATCTGGTTTGGGAGGAGTATTTTGTTTGAGAAGCTTGATGCCTTGCAGCCCCATCAGCCTAGTATCCCTAAGGAAGTTACCAAAGTGTTTGAAAAGATAGAGTTGGTCAGTGCCATTTCTAATTTTTTCAAAGGAAAGTCAAATCAGATAAAGGCCAAGATGGCTGTGTTTGATAAAAATTATAGTAATTATGTGCCCTCTGTTTACAGTGATGATGGAGGCATAATCAGTATGGATGAGTGGAAGTCAAGCATGGGCCTAATAATAATTAAGAAAGAGGATTTCCTCAAAGGTGATGATTCTTTGGACTTACAAGGATGTAACAACATAATAGAAAACTTGATAAAAGTTGAAAATGATTGCACAAAATTTATTACAAATATTAAAGGCATCACTGAATCTAGGTGGGAGTTATAGTTGAAATCATTGCAAGACTTGCAGGGGTATTGTTGGCCCTCAAATGATGATGTGGTAGCTTGGGACAAGAGTACAAAGAAGCCAAAGAAGAAACTAGTTATTGCAGAGCAAGAAGAGTGAACCCTACCTGGCACCTGAACTAGGAACAAAGGAAGAGCAAGTAATCATACACAAAATTATGTAAGTTAGCATGTAATGGTGGTCATCATTCATGCAAAAACCTCAAACAACTTCTCAAAAATATCCTCAGATGAAGGTGCTAGCTATAGTTTCCATTTGTTGGAAAACTACTCTTTGTTTGTCTAGTCTATAGTCATTATATTTTGTATTTTTGTCTGTAGTGCAAGTTACTATCCCAGCTATCTAAAGCTTGTTGCATCCTTTCTTTGAGGATTCCAAGATAGCTAGTGATATATATAGTAGGCTCTCTTTATTGTTAGGGGTGGTGAAAGTTACTTTGTAAAGAGAGTTCTAATATTAGTATTTTTGTCTTATGATTCTCTATCAAGAATGTACTGATACAGTTGAAATATCAATTCAATATACTAGAATTTCTTTGTTTATTTTGGTTGTCTTCACATATGGATGCTTGAATTATTTTATGTATTAATTTGTAAGGCATTTTAGTGCATTGTTTACAAGGTAGATATAGGGGTTAAGCTTAAGTTTCTTTCAAGGGAAGAATAAACTTTAAGGGAGATATTTGGGAGTTTAATATCCATGTATGAATTTGATAGAAGAATCTGCAATTGGGGGAATGGAGTGTAAGGCACCTCATTTAATTTTAATCATATTTGTTTTGATAGTTTTATGTTGAAGTGGAGTTTTGACTCTAATGCCCTAGGATATGGCACTGGTCCTGGCTTGATTTGCATGTGTTCACCATCAATCAGTCAAAAACTTGTTCATTTAAAGTTGTTGTATGTTTTGAAATTGCACAAATCTATGTCAAGCACATAGATTATTGTTATAAAGCCTTATAGAAGCATTTTTGAAAGGTACACCTACTTGAGTGTTAGAATCAAAGAGAAGAAGGTTTTTCAACCTTAATACCTTAGTGTTTAAATTTTGTTATATGCATCTATTGGGGATGCTAGAGTTTTGATTTCAGAGGTTTCTAAATCCTTTTTATCATCTACAAGTTCAAGCTCTAACAGGTCCTTTTGTCTTCCATAACTCCTAATAGAGTTAGAATCTTTTAGCAAGGATTCAAAATCTCCTAACATAGAGTCATATGTATTGAATGTATTTCATAAGACTCCTAACACAATCCATCCTCTCACAAGTAACTTTTATATTAGTGCATCTTCTGTGGGCATCATTCCCACCAGGGTTTACTCTTTGATCAAGAGGTTCCCTAGTCAACATATCTTGTGTTATTGTGCATGTACATTGTATATCTATGGTTGTTGATTACATTTCTTACATGGTTGCAATCTATTAAAGTTGGTAAAAGTTGTATTTATTAGATAATTGATTCAACCCCCCCCCCCTCTTAGTTATCTTGGTTTAGGGTAATATTTCAAGAGACCTCTTGGTAATTTTTTCTTTCTTCCTTATAGGTCATTAATTCAAAAAATTATCACATATTTAAATTTAAAGGATTTCTATAGAAAATTTATTATTTGCCCAATGATAGAGATATATTTTACCCTTTCTATGCTAATCATATTACCTTAATTAATTAAATAACAGAAACACCATAAAACTGATAATTTTGTGTGAAGAAAAAATAGACAGAAATAATATTTTTCTAATATGGTTCTTACAAAAGTATTAAAACTAAATCTTATAGATTTTCAAATTTTAAATAAGGAAGAAAAAAAAATTTCACCATTTTGAACCATTGCAAATGAATAAATTAAATAATCTAAATCTAAAGCAATATGATGAAATTGCCCTCCATATATAAGTTTTAATTTAAATATTAAATAAAATAAAGATTAAAATCTAAATTTAAGAGAAAGATAAATTTAACTCTAAAAGTAAAACTAAATCTAAATCTTAAAGTATTAAAAGTAAATGTTAAAGATTTTCCAATTTTAAATAAGGAAGAAGAAAGATTTTTCACCATTTTGAACCATTGCAAATGAATAAATTAAATAATCTAAATCTAAAACAATATGGTGGCATTGCTCTCCATATTTAAATTTAAATTTAAATATTAAATAAATAATAATCAAAATCTAAATTTAAGAGAAAGACAAATCTAAATCGAACTAAAAAAGTAAAATTAAATCTAAAACTTAAAGTATTAAAACAAAATCTTAAATTTAGATTTTCCCAAGTCCTAAGTCTCCGTGTCATTTTTCCTAAGTCCTAAGTCCCTGTGTCATTTTTCCTAAGCCCTAAGTCCATGTGCCATTTTTCCTAAGTCCTAAGTCCCCATGTCATTTTTCCTAAGTCCTAAGCCCCCGTGTCATTTTCCTAAGGTTTCGACACTTTATTTAAGTGATTATCTTCCTCGTAATCCAATGGTCGGCGCAATGCCACAAAGAAAATATGCAAGATCATTAACAACCATCAGATGTTTCATAAACAAAGATCGATGGTCCTCATTTAAACTTATCCAAATTTGGTGGGAAAGGAAATTCACCTGTTGAGTTCGAACCATTTGAATTCTCATATAAGTTATGGCCCAATCATGCAAATTGAATTGTCAAGAGTTAATGATTTTTGTGCGTAGTATATCTTTTTAACTGTTTCATTTCTAAAAGCACAAAGATACAAAATTTGCAGAGCCCAGGTGAAGAAATTTGTAGAGCAAATTACCGTCTTATGGGAAATCACTGGAATTGGTTAGTACTATATGAATTGTTGTATCCCTGCTATTATTTTCTTGAATTTCCTATTGAGAAAGTTTGGGTGACCTTCCTATACCAAGAGGACCACCTCGTATACTTATAAATAAGAACTTTGGTGATACTGGTAAAAGTTTTAATGAGTACTCCAATTAACTCAATGATCATTTCAAGAAGCAGTCAAATAGCAAAGATGGAAAAGTAAGGAAAGTGAAAGATTTCAATAAGACACTAGTTAAGGGAGAGACAGTAGATGGTACTGTCTCTTTGCAAGAGATTAACACTGACACATCAACCTAGAAGGTTGAGCAGCCATATGGGGAGCATTGGGTGTGGAGAATAGAATATATCAAGCCCCTATATATGTGGAGTAAGCTCATGCAAGCAGACACGAGCTTGGGTATGATATGTACAGACATTAAGGAGTGTATGGCTCAGAGTGCAGCACTTGGAGATTCATCTTCTATGTTCATGAATTTTGTGTTGATTTGATGGCATGCAAAGTTGATCTACCACTATTTAATGCACTTACTCAACTTGCAATGGATAAAAGGACTTAGAAGATATCATTTCTACAAGATCCCATTTCTTCACCATTTGTTGATCAACATTTAAGGAGAGTAGAGTTGTGAAGGATATCAGTCATCTAGCAGACTGATTGCATGATCACGTGAAGCAATGTCCTAAATTTCAGCACATTAAAGGTATTTAGATTTATATTGAGTGAAAACTTATGGATGCATCGATAGTTTATGATGTTGTGGATAGACCTAGGTATAACTTCAAGAAACATCCATTTAAGTCTTGTGAGGATGATCTGGAGGGAGCATCTTCACAAACCCCTATCGAGGTATTGCATGTAGAAGATATTAGGGCATACATTCATTGTAAATATGAAATCAATGGGGATGTAAACATCTATAGTGAATTGGACACAAGAATAGAAGCAGATGGATCAATGGTAGATGAGTTTAAACACCTACAGGATCAATCTATCATGAAGCTTACCCAACTCACAAAATTCATGAAAGTAGAATGGTTTAAGATTATTCTTAGTAGAGTACATGATTAGTTTCTTTGGATTGGAGATCATCTAGTAAAAATATGTGCACAGATGATACATGAGATAATAGGCCTAGATAATGAAGGAGCCCTACCAGTTTTAGAAAAGAACTTAAGGAAACAAGTAGAAGCCCTAATGCATTCCAAGTGGGATAAGAGAGTGATGAAAGTTAATGACATCTATTAGCCAAATGTTAGGTTGGTAGCTATGTTGCTAGGATACAAGTTGTTTTATAGTAGCAGACCTAATTTAGTTTTTGCTAGAGTTGTTATGATGGCCTATTAGATTGTCAAGGAAAATAAGAAGTATAACCTGTGTGAAGTTCTTGCACAACAGTTCATAGACAATGTGGAAGCAATAAAGAAAAACAAATCTAAAGCATTTAGGTTTGGGTCTTTGTTAGTTCATATGTATATACATATCATTCACAAATTCTCTGGCATGCAACCCTATGCATGGAAACCAAATGTACCTACTAGGATTCAAATTTCAGAGAGTTACAAGAGACAAGACAAAAATTGGGTTGATGGGGAACTATTTGCATGGATCAAGATACTTTAGAGGTAGATGCAGGAAAGGTATAGGATACTTGAAATGTCTAGTTGAGAAATATGAAGACACTATCTATTTCATGGTTGAAACTGATTGTGTTTTCTTTGAGGCAGTAGTACTAAGAAAGAAATGATGTTATCCTATGGGATATGAAGTTAGTGTAGAAATCTTAACTATGCATGTAGAAAATGTGTTGGTAGAAGGGGTAGACCCTACAAAAGAAAGATGGGGAACTTATAGAGAGAAATTAGAAAAGGTAAGAAAAGAACATGAAAACATTACAAGAAAAAGAAAAATAAACAAGATTGTGGAAGATATTATTGTGAAGGTGGGAATCTCTAAGGAGCAGTTGATACATTTAAGAACAAAGATGGATGCATCTTCTAGCATTTTTAATGATACATGTATTCCTATAGAGGCAGAGAAAATAGTAACTCCTACCATTGAAATTGTTGATTTGTTAGTTACTCAAGAGGAGGCAACACAAGAAGTTGTGCCCGCGAGCTTGCCTAGGAGATATAGAAGATCTAGCAAGCAGGACAGTCATAAAGAAAAAGAGGTAGGAGTGAAAAGGAAGAAGAAAGAGGAAATGGTAGTTGAAAACATTGAAGAGAAAGTAGTGTAGAAGGATCCACAAATCTTGTGGAAGCGTAACCTTAAATTATTGATGATGAGAGTTATAAAAGATGGAAAGGTAAACTTAGTGGACAGGTACTATGAGAGATATAGTTCTGAGGATCAAGCAATCATTGAAGATACTATCATTGAGTATCTTCTAGCTTTTGAGAAGAATCTGTTGTAAATTGAACGAAGCATCCCTAGGGAGCTTTATAGAAAATTACGGATCAGAAAATAGTTGGCAAAATCAGAGCATGAAAATATAAGGAATAAGGCTATTGAGGACACATTACCAATTGTCTTAATATAGGAAAGAGAGAGACTTATAAATGCATTAAAACCCCTTTTGAGGATAAAGGCCAGACTAGTCAAAATCATGGCTAGAAAGCATGATGAAGTGATTGAGGAGACTCAAAAGGCATTAGATCAAATCCTAATGGGTGATATGCCAAAGAAGACCTCACCTCCCAAGGTTACTAAGCCTACATCTTTGGGATTGGGAGAAATTTCCAAGGTAGTGGATGAAAGTGTACAAGCTAGCATGCAACCTCATTTATTTCTTTCTAGTGTGCCTGTGACCCTTAACACTTCACACGATGTTAATGATCCATTTTTGGATAGTTTGGGTAGTGTGATGGAAGTTGAAGAATAGGAACAGTCAGAGGAAGATAAAACATAGGAGAAACAAGAAGGGAATATAGAGAATAAATCTATAATGCTTGAAGAAAAGAAGCAAGAAAAGATCAAAATAGAGAAAGTTGCTGATGTTAGATTGGACACCTCTTCAATGTTGGCAAGTATGGCCAAATCGGTAAATTTAGATATTGACAGTATGGATGAGGATTAGTTGATGAGGCTATCCTTCATGGCCTTTGCTAAGGCTAAAGAAATAGCATTTCAAAAAGGTGACAAAAGAGTAAAGGTAATGGCTAGGGCTGTAGAAATAGTGAACCAACTACTTCCCTCACTGATTATATTTCAAGAAAATGATGACTTTGAGAACCTTGGTATGGTATTGGATAGCTTTGATAGTCATTTTAACTTGTTGCTAAAGAGTGCAGAAGATAAGGCAAATAAGAACTTTTTGGAGAAGAAGATGAGACAAGTATGTCAATCCATTTCATTGGACTTAGACATTCTCAAGGCTATTATTATTAAGGCTATGAGTTGTGTAGCATAAGGAGAAAGATTTACAGCTACTGCATAAGTCCTTGCAGGCATGTAAATAACATTGAGGAGATATTAGCCAAGGATAGGACTACTCTTGAGAGTCTGATGGATAGTTATGAATCATCTTCACTAAATGTGGGTGAAATGGATAAAGAGACATCCAGGCTATTGGACAAGATAAGTGTACTGGAAATAGAGAAAGGGAGAGTTGTAGATAGATTTGGTTTATTGAGAAGCCAATTGACCCCTAAGCTTACAATGCTTGAGATTCATCTTTCAAAGATGGAAAAGTTTGAAGGATCAATGACTATGTCTACACCTACTAGCCTTGAGGTAGAGGAGACAATATTATATGCACTAAATGGATTGATACATGTTAGTGAGTTACTGATAAAATCATGGGTTGAGGAAGTGAAGACTTTGGAAAACTCTTTCCAAGATGTCTTAAAACTAGTGAGTAAGCACTAAATCTTTTTGTGCTTATGTTTTCTAAATTTTGAATGTACCTTTTCCATTGATGTCAATGGGAGAGGAAGACATAAAAATGAGGAAGACCATGAAAAGAAGAGACTTGTATTGTGACACTTACTCATTTTTGTAAGTGTTGCCATCAATGCCAAAGGGAGAGATTATTAGCAAGTGATATTTTGGGGCAGTGGGGATCACTTGAGAGTTGTCATTTATGGAAACACTTATGTTGGACTAGTCACATGATGAGAAGTTTGCTACTGGAGTCACAATCATGAAAATGACTAAGCCCAAAATCAAGATAGCAGGGTATAGTGCTACAGTTTTGGTCAGTGATGAAGATATATGAGGTATTATGGCTTGTGAAGACAAATGAATGTATTTTGAGATATTTACATGCTTTAGTGAAGAGTTCATGAGTTTTAGTGATCTGATAAGTGAGATATAGTGTTTGGAAGGTATGTGTAGATAGAAAATTAGTATATCAATCCGGTTCACAACTAGAAAGGTAGGGCAGGGGAACTAGAATCCCCACCCAACCCGAAGATAGTGTTGTCGACCCCCTCCGATCCTCTCCCGGGAATAGATAGAAGTTCTCGATCGAAGTTGGAACCTACAATGAGCGGTTGTTACCGTTAGTTGCTAATCTGTAGATAAGAGACAGGAGTTAATGGGGCCTTACCACATAGCCTAAAGCTTTACTATTGCTGCTGAAACACTTTTATTCCTAGTACGTACCCCCATGCTCTCTCACCTGACCTCCTACATCACTAGTTCTAGTCCACCTGGGCAGATCTCCTCGATTCGATGACGATTTGTGGAAAAAGAGATATGGGCCCATAGAATAGTAGGGCCCCGAGGCAATGAATGCACTTTCTTCTCAGCTTAGGTTGCCACGTTCTATATGTTACACACCTCCTCTAGATCCAAAACTGGGTAGGTAGGCCAAAAGGGGCCCCCCGCCCCACCCGAAATGGCCCCTGGCCCTTTTTTCTATGAGTAGTTGTGAAGAATAAGGAGAGTATAGTGGATATGGTGACGTGCTAAGTCAGGTGAATGAATTATATTATAGACTATTTGACAATATAAGATCGTCGACTACATAATAATCAGATGCAACTATTTATTGATATGTTTTGTATGGTATTTGTGAAGCTGAGTGGATGGTAGATTTTGTATAAGTATAGAGTGGTTTTGTGAAATCAGTATGCATTCTGATAATGAGAATGAAGCAAGGTTGTGAATCAGAGAGCACATATCATATGCAAGATGAGTAATAGACATAGCTACAACTAGAAATATTTAAGCAAGATAAGTGCTTCTATAGTTCACATTTTGGAGAGCTCTTTGTGATAGTTGTGATTGTAAGAGCAGTTTTATCACCACACTCAAGCAGGTGTTTTGTAAACCCCTAATAGGATTTTTCATTCCTCTAAGAAGGAAATGTATTAGGCAAGAGGTTAGGAATTACTTATTGTAACAAGATTTTTTCATATGTGTTTTGAATTTTAATAATTTTAGTCTCTAGATGTACTGATACAGAAGATTTATTAATGAAAATATATTGAAATTCCTTGTATATGTTTTGTTGTCTTCATGTGTGAATTTGGATATCTTTATGTGTCAAATCTATAAGGAATTTTTGATACATCATCTGCAAGGTAGAAGGTGGGGTTTGTTAATGCTCAAACTTTTAGATGATAAATAGGTATCAGAAACATCTGATTTATAATTCTAACACTCCCAATAGATGCATCTAACAAAATTTAAACACTAAATTACTAAGCTTCAAAAGCCTTCTTCACTTCAAGTTTCAAACCTAGGTGGTTTTACATTTCTAATCTCCTTCTTTAAAGAATTACAATAGTTATCCATGCCTTTGACATAGACAAGATACACTCAAAACATAGAACAAAACTTAAAATGAACTATTTATTTGAATTGTTGATGGTGAAAAATGTAGATGGAGCTGAGAGCAATGCCAAATCCTAGGGCATCAGAGTACTCTTCATAATCAGAAGAAGAGTAACCTTTCTCTACATCAAACTTCTCTGTGAATTGTCCCTTTAGCCGACTAGACAAGGCACCATGCATCTCAACCATTCTATCAACACATACACAAGATAATCCATGCAATGAATTTGACAACTCGTAACTCAAAGAAAGAGAACACCAAGGAGAGATATGAACTTTGGATTTTTTTTTCAATTTTCTATATCATCTATATGTATACATAATGTTTTAAAATTCAAACCATCTAAAAATTTAGCTAAACTAGTCATACTTGGTATTCTATAAGAAACTTGGCATAATACAGTCTACTATATCCTAGACTGAAAACTTGTCAATCAAATGGTCAAGTTCTGGTAATTACAAAGTGATCCTGGGAATCCCTTTATACAAATTAAGGATTGCATACAAGCTTTAGATCCCTTTAGAAAAGACAAAATAATCAGAACCATATAGGACAACAAATGAAAAGTATAACACTTTCTTTTTATATTTTTACAAACTTGCTTATTGACTTGGACACCAAAATTTGCAACAAGTTCCAAAGCTATTTCAATATCTGCCAAGTGTTGACTTCTACATATGAGATCCTTTATGTTATTTTCTTTTCTTTACGAAGTTGAAGAAGTGCCATTTGTTGCAGGCTCAGTGGATCTCTCTTCTTTCCTAGTACTCTTCAAAGAATATGCTACTTCCCAAGATGTATAAACTTCTTCATCTAGCCACTAGAAGGCCAGTACCTCATCTCTTTTAGGTAACAAAGTATCCCATTCAAATTTTACTTGATGTACCTCTTTCCTTAGGGTTTTGAAATGTACCTTGGCATCTTGTAATACTTCAATTGTTTGGACAAAGGGAATATTGTTGTTTGTAGTTAAAATGGCAATTATTGTGGCTAACAATCCATCATCTATTTGTCCTAACCATCCCTCTTTGTCTTTTATGGCTCCATCTACTTTGAAAAGACTAGGAAATATTTGAAAACTATTCTAGAAATATGTTTCCCTCAGAATTGATGCCTTTCTATCCAATTTTTCCCTCTTTATTGCAAACTCGAGTAAAGTTTTAACAAACTTATGGGTATTTTTTAACTGTATATCCACAATCTTCTATGTTTTAATCAAAGAGTAAAATGATTTTAACTTATTTTATCTTGCAACCAACCTATCCAAAATTGGGTTCACAATGTTTATTTCTTCCTTTAAAGAAATCAAAATTTTAGATAATTGTTCACCAACCTTATAGATTTCCTTTGGCTCTATACTCGCAACAAATTGCAAAATTGTGTCCCTTATTTTCTCTTCATATTTCATGGAAACTTCCAATTATCCCTACTCAAATAATTGTCTTCATTTCTCAATTTCTTGGCCTTTTCGAAGAGAGCCCACCTTTCATTTTCGAACATTTCCCTTTGTGTTATATCTTCATCCTTCAAAGGAGGGGGTAAAGGGGAAGGGGGGTATTCAATTATAGGACTAGATGAAGAAGGCATAGTAGGGGAGGAAGAAACCTACAGCTATTCTGATACCTGGATTGGGCCTTGTTCCCCCAACCTCTTTCTTAAGTATGCTACCAACTTATCCTTTTCACTAATCTCCTTTTTCATCTCTCTATAGGCTTTCAACACTATCTCTAACTTTAGTGTGAGCTCTTCCTTTTCCCTGGCTTCTCTCTCTGCCACCTTCATGTTGAGCTTGGCTATTTCCAAGGTCATGCCTAATGCCTCAACAATTTAGGTCTCACTAACACTTTTTACTAGAAGGCTTCCTCTAAGATCACCTTTGGAATTTTGTTTTCCTTTGTTGTTTTCATTTTTCCTCAAGGACCACATAACCAAAGCTTGATGGTCATCACTGAAAGTGACTCCCTTGATTGCTTGCTTTGCCTCCTCTTTACTCTTATGAACTGGTGTAGTTTTCTTCCTAACAACATCTAGGACTACTACATCAACAATGTCCCATTCTGGGAGAATGAGTACCCCTAAATTTTTTACCAATTCTCTCCCCTATTCTGGAGTGATCTTTTCAAACCTTCTTGTCATTTCTTTCCTGACCTCATCTTCTATGACCTTGAGGTCTTTTTGAGGATTTTCTTCATGTCTTCTCTCACAGGTTTCTTCAAATTGGCTTATATGCAATCTCCACAAGTATTTCATGAAAGCTCTGGCCTTGACAAAAGCATCATCTACCAAGAACTCATCACATGCTTTCTGAGTGAGTGGATCTAGTTCTTTGCAAGCCATTTCTCATATTGTTAGGTTTGACTCAAGTTCTTTTGGTGTCTTTGGAACTCCATTTATTTCCTCATAGGTGATGCAAATTTGACCTAGACCACCCAATTTATGTAGTTGTTCTGCTACCTCTTCATGATCTACAAGATTTAGAGGTGATTAGGTAGGAGAGTATTCCTCCTCAACATGTGTAGGCCTTTCTTACAATCTTTATTTCTTGGTGGAGGTGGAGAATCAGAATCAATCTCAATTGGTTGATTTTGTGGGGATATTGGAGTCTCCTCTATTATGTCCTGCATTTTAGCTTCCTTAGAGGTGGAAGGGATGTCCTCTGTTGTTTTGGCCTTTCCTTGACTGCATGGTGGAGGTATAACCACACTACATATGGTCTTCTTCTGTACCATATATCTACCTGGGGGTAACATCTTGGTAAATACAGGCTTACTCAACACAAACCCAACCCTTTCTAGTTCAACTTGCATGACTTGTTCTTTTTTTTCATTTAGGGTCTAGATAAAACCCTTAAATGGCTCATAAGGGTTTCTATTTTCTTCTCAAAAGGGGTAAAATCTTTTAAGGGATCATAATCCCTGACAAAATAATGCACAAAATCTAATGTCTTTCTATATGCCAACCATTTTTCTTTCTTGATCTCCTATTCTAGTAGGTTAGGAATGTTCCTTATAATATCTTTAGGAAAGTTAAAAATATGATTCACAAAGACACATCTAGTCTTCTTCTGAGACATTTTCTACAAAAACCCCTTAGGATCTGCTACCCTAGGAACTGAAGTTTCCATGTGATATGGTTGCAATATCTCATCCAGGTGGGCGATGGTGATAGTAGGAAAGAGAGTTCATCTTCCCCTATCTGTGAGAGTGTTCTCTTGCAAGTCCCCAAGTTGTCTCAAAAACTCTACAACCCCAATCTTGAGAGGGACTTGATATGGTAATACAAAAGGAGTCCCTCATAAGCCATACACTCTGATTACAGTAGACACCAAGTAAAAGATAAAATCACCCCAATTGTGTACAATTTTGATGTGAGTAGAAAATTCTTTAGGCCTGAGGAGTTTTGACAAGGCCATTGGGATTCTTGGATTTTCTAGAAATAACAAGGCTCTGAGCCTTGATGCAAAACATCTATCAAAATTGACAAAAATGTTCTCAACTCTATCCCAAGTCATGTTGAGGTTCCATAACTGTACTAGCATTTGTTCACCATCATTCTACCTCATCAAATCCATCTCTTTTTCAAATTAATTTGCACCTTTGTATAGAAACATATACATTAACAGGGAATACCAACAAAAGGGTTTCTCTACTTTTTGATTTAGGATTCCCATTAATCCCTCATGAATCAATCCAACTAAGAAAGGGGAAAAGTCAAAAGTAACAACCAAGAAAGGGTGCAAGATTTGAACCATCATAAACATGAAGTGTACTAGCTTCCTCTCCTCAACATCTTCTCCAAATATCTAGCATAATGACCGGTCAACAGCTTTTGCCTTAGGGTTAAAGTGGTCTAATTTGAAAGTTTCTTGTGTGTTTGGCCCTATAGTAATCAGATCCCCAATCTTATTGTATAATTCCTCCAAAGGACCACTTCTGAGATAATCTCTTTGAGCATCATATACTTGTTTTAACTCATCAAAATCTATTATTTCCAAGTCAACAGTTGGTTCACTTAACCCAAAAATATTTCTAATCTCCTCGGCTGAAATACTAATTAAAAGGTTTCCACTTATATCCCTTACAACCCTAGTTACTTGATCATATTTATGTGCTACTTTGATCATAATGAGTACATCCATGAACATGTTTGGCACAATGAGTTTACCCAAGTCAAATTTCCATACATTACTGGTCAGAGAAAAAGCATGTCTTTGGCCAAACCCTACTCTGAACAAGTCTAAAGTAGAGATCCCAATTTTGGCATCTCTCATAGAATTCCCTTTGTCATATAGGCCATCTACAATTCTAACCCTATGGTTTTTTGGTGTTAAACCCTTTGCCTTGTCTGTGACAATAGTAGACTAATTAAACTATTGCAAGAGGTCTTCATGCACACCCCTCTCGTGATATTCAATCTTTCTTGTTAATTCTCTTCTTGGTGCCATTTTCAGAATTCATAGGTTTTGATGATAATACAAGAAATTAAGAGAGGTAACATAAAGATATTCACAATTATTTAAAAATAACTCCAAGCAAACAACAATAGGGATAGAATCTTCATAGAATACTAACCAATTTTAGAAAATCCTCAGGAGATGGTGACCCTCTCTGCAATTTTCTTCGCAAGGGCTCTGCAAATTCTGTGACTTCGTGCAATTGGAAATGAATCAATGAACAAGTTATATTGGCATTGAAAATGTTAACCTTTTGACAATTTATTCCTCATGATCCAGCCATAAATTATCTAGAAATTTCAATCTGACTTCAATGGGCGCATTTGCTTTCGCACCAATTTTGATTGAATTTAAATCATGACCATCGATCTTTAGTTAGGAAAAATCCAATGGCTGTCACATTGCCCCAATGGTTAAAACTTCATGCATATTTTCTTTGTGGCTATGTGACAAGCATCGATCAAGTTAGATCTATGGTAGTTTGCAAACTACAGTATCTTGGACCCACTTGACAATGATGGCCAATGCTTAAATGTACCTTCTCATGGCCTGATACCAAATTGATGACTGTGCAACCACTATTGGATTATAATGGGAGATAAGTGCTTTAATAAACATTAAGTGCTGAACCTTAGGAAAATAATCATCAGGACTTAGGGAAATATTAAAGCTCATTGGGGCTATAGACTTAGGAAATATTAAAGCGTTGATGATAAAAACTTAGGAAATAAGGCCCCACCAAAAGGATAATATAACACATGTTTTAAAATGGACTTTAGTGATTTTCAAAAATTAACAACTGAAAAGAAAAATAGAAGGTCAATTTAGGGTTTTTTCAAATAGGATAATCAACTAGGGCGATGTCAAAAATACACAATAGTTTCCTTGTCAAACCTGTGCACTTAACATTTCATCCATCTTATATTTAATATTGCACGTGCGACTAAAGCTTAGTAGTTGATCTTAAAAAGATGAGATTGTGGTTAGCATTTACAATAATCTTTTAGCATTTATGATTAGGGTTTAGCATTTAATGAGTATGATTATGGTTAGAGTTAGGGCTTGGAATATAGTTACGATTATAGTTACATTTAGGATTTTGTGTTAAGGTTTAATGTTAGGATTAGGTTTATGGTAGGGTTAGAATTTTGTTTAGGGTTTAGATTGGGATTATGGTTAGACTTAGGCTTAGGGTTAGGCTTTGTATTATGGTCAGGGTTGGGGTTATTATTATTGTTATAGTTAATATTTAGGGTTGGATTTAAAATTATTAGTAGGGTTATAGTTAGGATTATGGGTACAGTTGTGGTTATCATGAAGGCTTAGGGTTAGGATTATGATTAGGGTTTAGGGTTCAAGGTTAGGATTTTGGTTGCGGTTGAGATTAGGACTTATGATTAGGATTATCATTAGGGTTAGCATTTACATCATGGTTAGTATTAGGGTTATGGTTTGGATAAAGGTTTACCATTAAACCTAGGGATATGGTTTGGGTTAGTGTTAGGGTACAATTAGGATTAATTTTAATATTTGAATTACAGTTAGGAATTTGGTTTAGGTTTATGATTATGGTTTACTATTTATAATTATATTTTAGCATTTATGATTAGGGCTCAAAATTTAATGAGTATGATTATGGTTAGTGTAGGGGTTTAGGCTTTTGGTTATGGTTATAGTTACATTTAGGATTTGGTGCTAAGGCTTGACCATTTAGGTTTATGGTTTACCTTAAGATTTAGGATTTAGGGTTTAATAACTAGAATTTGGGTTTACCAATTAAGTTTAGAATTAGGGCTTAGCATTTAGGATCTATGTTATGGTTAAGATTATATTAGGGTACTATGGTTAGGGTTAGTATTTTTTAGGGTTAGGGTATTATGGTTAGGGCTAGGGATTAGGTTTTATATCATGGTTATGGTTAGGGATTAGGGTTTATATCATGGTTAGGATTACGGTTTGGGTTTAGGATGTTACTAGGGTTATAGTTTAATTGTATTAGGATTAGGATAAAGTTGAGTGTTAGATTTCAAGGGTCATTTTATTTGGATTTATATAAGCTAGGATTTAGCTAGATTTAAAATTAGGGTTATAGTTCAATTTGGTTTAGCATAACAGTTAAGGTTAAGTTAAGGGCTTAATTTATCAAGTGGCCTTATTTTTTTAATCTATAAGGTTGGTGAACAATTATCTAAAATTTTGATTTATTTTAAGGAAGAAATAACCACTATCAACCAAATTTTGGATAGGTGGGTTGCAAGAAAAAATGAGTTTAAATCATTTTACTCTTTGATTAAAAGTCAATAGATTGTGGATATATAGTTAATAAATACCCATAAGTTTTTTAAAACTTTACTCGAGTTTGCAATAAAGAGGGTAAACTTGGAGAGAAAGGCATCAGTTCTAAGGGAAACATATTTCTAGAACAATTTGCAAATAATTCCTTGTCTTTTCAAAGCAGATGGAGCCATAAAAGACAAAGAGGGATGGTTATGAAAAATAGATGATGAATTGTCACCCATAATAACCACCATTTTAACTACAGACAACAATATTCCCTTTGTCCAAACAATTGAAGTATTACAGGATGCTAGGGTACATTTCAAAACCCTAAGGAAAGAGGTACATCAAATAAAATTTGAATGGGATACTTTGTTACCTAAAGCAAGGAAAAGAACTCAAACTCAAACTAAATATAAATATAAAACTAAATCTAAATCTAAATCTAAATCTAAATCTAAAACTAAATGTAAAAATAACATTAAAACTATATATAAAAAATTATTAAATATAAAATAAAAATATGACCTTGATATTTGGTTGGTTGCTTTCTATTGAAAAAGGCTTCCTAGAAATGAAATGAGGAGACACTCCTTTATAATTAGAGAGCATGTCTTCATGTTCCCCAAAGATGTTAATTGAACTCTAATCATAGATTCCTATTTCAAATGTAACCATAATCTCAAATATAACTAGAATTACGACCTAATTAGACTAATTAGACTCAATTAGACCAATTAGGACCTAATTAGACTTAATTGTAGACCAATTAGAAAGGTATTAGACCCAATTAGACCAATTAGACTCATTTAAAAACTAATTAGGGCCTAATTAGACCCAATTAGGACCTAATTAGACCAATTAGGACCAATTAGGACCAATTAGACTTAATTAGACCAATAAGGACCTATTTGGACTTAATTCTAAACCAATTAGGACCTATTAGGACTCAATTACACCCAATTAGACCTACTAGGACCAATTAGGGCCCAATTACACCCACTAAGACCCAATTAGGACACAATTACACCAAATTAGAACTATTTTGACTTAATATGAACCTAGTTAGACCAATTAGACAATTAGAACCAATTAGGACCTAATTAGACTCAATTAGGACCTAATTAGACTCAATTAGGACCTAATTAGACACAATTAGACACAATTAGACCAATTAGAACCTAATTAACTCAATTAGACCATTCAAGAACCAAGTAGGCTTAACACTATTAGGGTTTACCAATTAGGCTTAACACTAGATATGGATGCGACAGCTGTTGCAATGTCCCCCACACTACTAAGGTTTACCAATTAGGCTTAACATTACGATTATAGTATGACTTTACATCATGATTAATATTATGTTTAAAGTTAGAGTTTTTATTAAGGTTATCATTTAGGATTAGCTCTTGGCACTTAGGATTGGGATTGTGATTAAAGTTCAACATTTATTATGAGGATTTATCTTTTAGGAATTTGGACGAATTTGAAAGGGTAATAATCTTAAAATGTGTGCACTATTTAGGACAATAAAATGGCTTACATTGGGATTTAGGATTTACTATTTTGATTAAGCTTAGGTTTTAGATTATATTCCTCTGATTTAGGATTGGGCTTAGGATTAGGATTAGGATCACTATAAGAATTATGATTTGGGTACGGGTAAGATTTTAGATCATGAATAGTATTATATTGAGGAATAGGGTTGACTTGAAGGTAAGGGATTATGATTACAGTAAGGGTAAGACTTTACATCATGGTTAGTATTATTGTTAAGATTTAGAGTGTTTGATTAGGATACTATTCATGTTTTAAGATTAGGAGTGGAGTAGAGGTTATGATTATGTTTAGTGTATGTTCCTTCTTTGTGTGTTTCCTGTAGTTCCTTCTTTGTTTGTAAAATTTAACATAGTAATATTACAAGTACTATTTAAATAGAAATACTATATAAATAGAAATATTACAATTAGTATTACTATTGGGGTTAGGGTTTGGGGTTAAGATAATGGTTAATATAATTGTTAGGTTTACATTTATATCATGCTTGGAATTTTCATATACGATTATTGTTAAGATTAGAGATAGACCCCTACCTAAGAACCCAACTCACCTGATGTTCATCATTTCTTAAATAATCCTTATTCATACAATAGTATGGTATATAAGTTAAATTTGAGCAATACATTTTAGTTTAATTTTGATTTTGTTATGTTTTCCTTTAATCCATATTTGTTAATTCATACCAATTAAT